>OZ038390.1:49570862-50170862 GCA_964036045.1 Eutreptiella sp. 'Long Island Sound 2002'
GTTTTCGAAACTTGTTTTTTTGATATTGTGACCACCTAAAATGACCATCCAAGGTATGTAAAGCACGTTTTAGGCCGTATTTACATGTTTTTCACCCTATTTGGGTATTGGCCGCACGGGGGTAGGGGGGGGGGGGGGGGGGGGGGGGGGCTCCCAAGGGATTGGTACACAACCTGCTTATGCAGTTTTTCACCTTGGGCAGCTCAAAAATCGAAGTTTTCGAAACCTGTTTTTTTGATATTGTGACCACCTAAAATGACCATCCAAGGTATGTAAAGCATGTTTTAGGCCGTATTTACGTGTTTTTCACCCTATTTGGGTATTAGGTCCGGGGGGGGGGGGGGGGGCAGGGGGGTCTCCCAAGGGATTGGTACACAACCTGCTTGTGCAGTTTTGCACCCTAGGCAGCTCAAAAATCAAAGTTTTCAAAAGTTATTTTTATGATATTGTGCCGACGTGATATGACCATCCAAGGTATGTCAAGCATGTTTTAGACCGTATTTACGCGTTTTTCACCCGATTTGGGTATTAGGTCCCGGGGGGGGGGCTCTCCCAAGGGATTGGTACACAACCTGCTTATGCAGTTTTGCACCCTGGGCAGCTCAAAAATCGAAGTTTTCGAAACTTGTTTTTTTGATATTGTGATCACCTAAAATGACCATCCAAGGTATGCAAGCATGTTTTAGGCCGTATTTACGTGTTTTTCACCCTATTGGGGTATTAGGTCCGGGGGGGGGGGGGGGGGGGGGCTCCCAAGGGATTGGTGCACAACCTGCTTATGCAGTTTTCACCCCGGGCAGCTCAAAAATCGAAGTTTTCGAAAGTTGTTTTTCTGATACCGTGATCACCTAAAATGACCATCCAAGATATGTAAAGCATGGTTTAGCCCGCATTTATGTAGTTTTACCCTATCTTGGGTGTGTGTTGCTTGGTGTAGGATTCTCTGCGAGGTGGACTTGCCGAAGGCAATAGAATTTTTGAAACTTGTTTTTGTGATATTGTGATCACCTAAAATGACCATCCAAGGTATGTAAAGCATGTTTTAGGCCGTATTTACGTGTTTTTCACCCGATTTGGGTATTAGGTCCAAGGGGGGGGGGGGGTCTCCCAAGGGATTGGTACACAACCTGCTTATGCAGTTTGTCACCCTGGGCAGCTCAAAAATCGAAGTTTTCGAAACTTGTTTTTTTGATACCATGATCACCTAAAATGACCATCCAAGCTATGTAAAGCATGTTTGAGGCCGTATGTACTTGTTTTTCACCCAATTTGGGTATAAGGTGGGGGGGGGGGGGGGCTCCCAAGGGATTGGTACACAACCTGCTTATGCACTTTTTCACCCCGGGCAGCTCAAAAATCGAAGTTTTCGAAACTTGTTTTTTTGATACCGTGATCACCTAAAATGATCACCCAAGGTATGTAAAGCATGTTTTAGCCGGTATTTATGTAGTTTCCACCCTATTTTGGGTGTGTGCTGCTCGCGGTAGATTCTCTGCGAGGTGGACTTGCCGAAGGCAATAGAATTTTCTCCTCTGATGCAACGCAGCTTCTGTGTGCTATGTACATTTGATGTTTTCAGTGCGAAAATTCACAGGTGCCTGTGCACAAAGGATGCGGCACAAAGTGACTGGTGACTGCGGAACATCATGCCCTGCGTAGTGTGCAAGACGAGAATATGTATGCACTATTTCCCTGGGTCCACAGGGGATGGGGGGGGGGGTGGCAGCACAATGCGGAGGCACGTAAGTTGGGTGGATGGCTTGTTTGGCACGACGGCAGTCGGCGGTCAGCCGATGTCGGTTGATGTCCAACCGACGGTGGTGACTAAAGGAAGTTGACATGCAGCCGATGGCGCTAGGCGGTTTTTGCCCACGCCAAGTTGTTGTCCAGCGATGGCCATTGGCAGTTCTTCCAACTGTCATTGCTTGGCCTTGATCTTGCCATGGGCAACCCCCATCCATAGGGGTTTGTTCAGTTCAGTTCTAGACCAGGGTTTTGCTGAGCCTGGGAGGGCTATGCCATGGCAGGAGGCTGTCGGTGCATGGCTGACCTTGAGCCGTTGCTGTGCAAATACGAGTGACCCCATTGGTCCCCACGCCCATTCCATGACACAGCAATCGCGCTTTGCCCCTGCATCACCCCTGCGACTTGCCTGTGCAGCTCTACAAGCATCCATTTCTACGGACAGCGGCACACCTGAACCAGACCGCAACTTTGCAAGCGTTTTACGACGCGTGGATGCATTTCTTGAATGATGCAGATCGGGGTCACGAGATTCAAAACCGGTGTGATCCCAATCCTTTCCAACCCCGCTGATGCATCATGCAGCACACATTCATTGGGTCTAGACGTGCAGCGAGACGGCCCCTTAGGACTCCTCGTTCTTTGCTTTTCTTTACATTACTCATCACCGTCCAACCGCTGTCGGTGACCCTCATACCGCCAAGACACTGTGGTCTGCCGAGGAATTAGAGTACACGACATCTATTGTGCTAGGCTCCTTCCTGCAGGTGCGCAGCAGCAGTAGGCGCAGCAGTAGGCGCGCAGCTCCCAACCGGCGTTGGGAGTAAAGTTGCAGGCTCTGAATGCTCCTGGACCTTGAACCTTGAAGAAGGTTATTAGATCAAGCCAGGGGGTGCCATAAGGATGCTCACCCCCCCCTTTTTTTTTTTTTACTATGGCATCCACTCTCTGATGTTTGGTGGCTACCCACCAACCGCCATCGGTTACCCACCAACCGCCATCGGTTACCCACCAACCGCCATCGGTTACCCACCAACCGCCATCGGTTACCCACCAACCGCCATTGGTTACACACCAACCGCCATTGGTTACACACCAACCGCCATCGGTTACCCACCGGCCGCCATCGTAGGGCGTATTGGACACTCCGAGTTTTTTTTTTCTTTCATTATGGCACCCCCTGGATCAAGCACAGGCGCTAGCGCCATATACACCCCCTTCTGGTGGGTATTCGTTTAGCATACCCCAATGTAAGAAATTGGATACACAGAAATCCGCTGGACAAAAAAAAGACTGGGTGCGTGCTTTTGACGCAAATATCCCCGTCGGTGCTGCCTGAGGGACCGGTGTTGGTGGGTCCTGTCCATTGAATGTTGAGGAAGATGGGGCGGGATTCCAGGGAAGGGTTTGGTTAATCCTTTTCCCCAAATGGAAATCCCATCAGCCCAAACACGGACACTTTGTTCCCGTGTGCCCCATGCCGCACTGCCAAGCGCTTTGTCTGGTCGCTGTCCCTGTCACTGCACCTGCCGCCACTGCGATTCTGCTTGTCATGGCCCCATGTCCCCCTGACCCCTCTGAACAGATTCGACAATTATTGCGAGGCTGTGCTGAGCAACAATACGGTGCCGCACCTGATAACCGCACCTCCGAAGCCGATATCCCGCCGGCCCTCCTGCATCATCAGTCCTTCAGGACGTCGCCCTTCTTGCCTGCCAGCACAGCCAGATCGGCGCAGGCATGCTCCTTGCATCCCAGACCCAACATGTGGGACAGAGTTTGGCACGACGAGGTGCCAGTAGCTTCGCATGACACTGTTACACAGACGCCACCGTCTGTGCGGAGGAAAACCCACCATTTCCATGAGACTGTGGGCAAAACCGTCAGTGCATGGGGAAACAAACCCAGGGAATCCGGTCTCAGTCAAGCCGATTTATTGGGGCGAGGGGAGGGTGTCGGTCACTTCCAAACTGTTGCGTATGCCGCCCAGTTCAGGTCTGACATTCACACCGATTCCTCCTAAATCCTCCGTCGCAAATCGGCAACCCACGTTGCTGCACGCTGCACACGCCCAGCCAACAGAGGTTGCAAAAGTGCTTCATGTGGGAACCAGCCTACCGTAAAGTAACCGGCTTATGTGGGTTCCACGGCTGATAGTGGCCCACCCTTGCAAGTGCAAGCACCCCATGTCGCAGTGTAGACACCCCTCGAGTCATTGCTTGAATCATGGCACACGATGAGTTTCGCGCACACGGACACCAGTTCACAGGGCACCAGTTCACACGTCCACTTGTTCAAGGAACCCGCACCCAGTGAGACGAGAGCAGGTGACCTGCAATACAAAACGCACGGGGCCTGAAAACAAGAAATGAACGCAAAGACTGTGCCACTGTGTACTGTTCCCCTGCCCTGAGCAGTGGTCAAAAAGGTATTTTCGATGCCATGGACAGACTGTCTTTTGAAAGGGAGGGGGGCTTGTATACCTGTATATGCCAGTTGAGCACTACCCACAGAGGACCCATTCTGATTGGGTGGTTTGTTTCACTGCTGTACTTCACCCTAGGCTCTGTGCAAGTTGCTTTGGGAGTGCTGGTCACAGCCAGCTATAGCCCTTGCTCCAGTTCTAGCTTTCCACCCACTCGACTCAAAGGGGTCTTCACTGGTGCTCCGGTTTGATGTCTTTTATGGCCGTGGTTGCAGGTCAGATGATAGTTCGCCATTGTCGGGATCCTTTGGGGGCAAGGATTGGGTTGTGGGTCCACCCTTTATCCATTTGTGGGTGGGTTGCCTGTAAGCTGGTTCTTGCCTGCGTGATTTCTTGCCCGTTGACCAACAATTTGCTGCCCATCTCCCCATCTTCACTGTGTGCCGTTGAATCGCTGTTGTTTCGTTCAGGTCAATAGCCAGGATTAATAATCCTGAACCAGCCGTGCCTGTAGATCCAATGGTGCAGGCCTACCTGCGCAGAAGGGTGTGCGCCTTGTGCTGTCTTGCATTGTGGGTTTGCCGGCCTGCGTGAATGTGTGGTGCAATTGAGGTAGTTTGTCTGCTTGCATGCCAACAGCTGTTTCCAGTGTGAGCATTTTGTGTTCGGTGTGTGTGTGCATTTGCCCGGGAATGTGTCTGTACTGTGTGTGCACGCAGGTATTTTTCACGGGCAGTTAGGCCAAAGATAAACACATGCATTTGTGTTGGGCACTCTTGATTGGGTTTTTGATTGCATGTGTCTGCGATAGTGTCAAAATCAAAGGGGATCAGCGGCTTTTATGTCGAAAAGTGCACCGACCTATTTTGTTTAGCCCGGGTTGGCGTTGCTTGTGACGTCGCGTAGAGCATTTGTTCCCGGTGATTTACCCCAATATCGATTGCACTTTTGGCGGTCCTTATATGTAGACATATAGACACCCATGTGCATACATGGATGCAGTGCTACATGGCTGCCCTGTCTCCTCCCCTTGCAGGATGAAGAAAGCCGTAGGAGCATGTATGAGCCCACGCCGGACTTGATACGCGCAAGTTCTGGTTTAAAGTGAGCCACTGCAGATTGCTTCCAGACGTCAGCCGTGCAGTACAAGATTGTGTCCTGTCAGTCATGGCTGTGGGCTACCAGTGTTTAAGGCCATCATTCCCCTGCGACAAAAATTAGGTCTTTCTTCGAATCCTCCACCGATAGACGCGAAATTCAAACAACTGCGTTTCAATGCTGCTGTGGTCTGTTCTGGCTGTTCAGGTTCATGTTAGCCACTGTTCCTTTGGGCCTTGTGTATATATGGGAACGTAGACATCTGCTTCAATTGTGATGAGTGCTTTGCCTCTGCGTGCGTGTTTGTGGGTATGTGTGTGGTGCGTTACTCATCTATGCATTGCTGTGTGTGTTTTGAGGAATGCGAGGGGGTGCAGAATGCACCTGATATAGCGTAAACTGGCCCTCATTGTGCAGAGGATGGTTTGCAGGGAGACCAGCACTATGTTAAGAACCGCATGCAAGTGGGTCCCGCAATTTTTGTTTAGTGTCTTTCCTGTGGCGACTCGCACGCTATTGATTCTTCATTGTGAATAAGAGAGGTCAATTGGCACCGCCTCCACCTTCCCAGAGACACAACCAGGACGTCTGGCTAGACACACACACATGGGGTCGCCCACACCAGTGGTGAGCAGAATACCAGTCAGTCAAGGAACAGTCACCTGCAGGGGCTCTCACCTACTGATCTACGGGTTGGCCAGGACGGACCTCCTCTTCGAAGTCAGTGGGTACCAGGAACAGACGAGATCGGCAGACTGTTAGGTGGAAAAATCCACCCACCCATCCACACGCACCCACACATTGCCTGGAGTTTCAAACGCGCATTCAAACATACCTCCGGCCGGCAAAACTAGCAGCCCTGTCTATCACGGTCATTGAGATAGAAAGCGCTGGACACACACACACACACACACACACAATAAACTCAACAAACAGGCAGCAGTCAAGACAGCCTGAGTGCACTGATTCTCGTCACGTACACACACACGGGGACGACGCAAGCGCTGTCACAAACAGATGTTAGGGCGGGCACTGGTTGTAAGTGGAATCTCATCAGGCCACAGTCCAAAATCCGAGTCAGCATGCACATCATAGAGGCGACAGGCACACACACACATACACACACACACACACACAAACACACACACACACACACACACAAACACAAACACGCACACACACACAAACACATCTCAAACCGAGGAACGTTCCACACACCTGGTGATTAATACGAAAGCCGATGCCAAATAGAAGAGCCTACTTATCTGGTCCGCCACGTGTTTTTTTTTTTCCATCTCCGGTGGAGATCAAATATCAGCCCCAGCATGGGCTTTAAGGCTGTGGACGTCCGTGTTCGTGCAGGACCGGAATTGGCCGGTTGATCTGAAATCGGACCACATCTTTTCGGCCTGCAGAACAGTCGAAGGCATCCGCACTTCACAAAATTCGTTCAAGAACACTGCCGTTTCTGTGTCCTGTGGCAACCAATTCTTCCGCATCCAGCGAGGCTGGCGCATCGCAGATTAAGCATGATGTATGCGTTGATTATGTCCCGCCACGACGAGGGCGGTCTTTGAGGAGGCGTCAGTCAAGCACTTTTTTTTTTTGGAGACCTCCTGTAAAAGATTGCACGGGTTTCCAGTCGATTGGCCGCCGGGACGGCGCTTGAGCGCTGGCAGCTGATTGTTAACTGATGATGGTGGACGATCGGCTGGCGGCGGTTAGCGCAGAACCGACGGCAACGGCGGGGATTTCATGAAAGCCATGATTAGGACACATGCAGCAAGGGCAGACTGTGTTCAAGCCCCCGCTTCCGGGGCGTGTGGCAGTGGTGGTATGGCGATCAGTGCAGTCTTCGGTAGCGCATGCGGCGAGTGGGCGTGGCAGCAGTGACGGATGTCATGGAGCACCGCACAGTGGGGCGTGCCTTCCTCTGCCCTTCCTGCTGGAGCACTGGGACGGCAACGGGAGGGCAGCGGAAGAAAGTTCCGGTCAAGATGAAGGGAGTGATGAGGGGCACCGGTGCAGCCTCTTGTGCATTGCGTCATTTGAATAGGGGAGGGAGCATAGTCCGAGGGGGGCAGGATCTGGCCTAAGGCGCTTAGGGCGAGCGTTGGCCCCTGACAAGCCATTTCTTTGTTTCTTTTTGGCTGTTGTGAATATGATGGCTGCCTTTTTTTAGAGGCTCCCACCACCACGTGACACACCCACGCGTCACCGCAGGCCTGGAATCAGGCCTGAGAGAGTACTCCCTCAGTAAATCGATAGTAGCCAGCTGTTCCAAGGGTCTTCTGCTGCCTAGTGCATTGGCAATGCAGAAGATACTTTCACAATTAATACTTGGGCAGTTGGTCGGCATTGCTCAGCTTTTGGTCAGGGTTGAGTGCTCGGCGATGGTCGGCATGCCAGGGTTTCCACCATGACGCCATTTGCTCCGTTGGGGAGCAGGGTGCATTCGGTTTTTGGGGCTTTTCGCGGCAGAATTGGACAGACATTCTGCAGAAGGTTGCACATACATTTTTAGGGGAACCCTGCATTTGTATTATGCCTGATCCAAACCAAGTTACTTTGGAATCCAGCACCCGCTCTTCACAGTGAATTATTTCAGTGAATGATCCGCAGAGAACTAGTGTGCGACGGTGACTCACCTCCCAACAACCTGCAGGTCCAACGACAGAGGCCCCGTGGGTTTGACCGGTGCTGTTTCAAGAGAGAGGCGGGATGATTGTGGATACGTGTCCATAGCCGACGGTGTTGTTGACCCATTGGCCTCAGCAGATCGCCGAACATGTGAGCGGATCTGTTGCATCCACCGCCTTGAGAATCTGCGCGGCATAGGCCGCTTACATTCTGTCGAATGGCTTCCCACGGATGGACAGAGCAGCACAGGAAGAGGGAGTGAGCGGAGTTAAGGAAAGTACCCCAAAGTTGCGTTGTTGCAGGGAACTACTAGAGATGGTGCTACTGTATGTCAGGAAGCCCTGTTCCCTGTCCCCAAAGGCGTGGTCCGATGTTTGTCCGCAACGACGGGGGCGCGCCGAGCAGCGCTTTTGGGGTTTGGCCAAGCATTTTTGGTGGTCAGTGCATTACGCAACAGATGGGGTGGAGCTGTAGAGCTCAAGGGGGTATTGTACGGGATGCTGCTTGAAGGGGTCCTTGTTGGCGGCTGGACTTGTGCATTGCACGACAATAGCCACCCTCACGGCCCGTAATCAAGTGCAAGGGCATGTGGAGGCGCTTGTGGATCGCTTCATGAACTACCAGTAGTGGTGTCACCCGCCCCATGTGCAGTGCCCACCTTCAAGAAAGTCACAGCGAAGTACGGTATGGCGAAGGTTCACGTGTGGGGGGCACTTATGTCTCCTTTAGCACCGCGCAGACTGTCCAGATGGGCAACCCTTGCTGCTTGAAGCACGTGCAAAGAATCAGTCTCACTACTTCTGCGTTCAAAATGGCTTGACCGGATGTCTGATTGTCAACCGGTACTCCCCCACTGCACCAAAGCATCCGCTGAAACCCTGAAAAAAGTGTGTGGAAAAGTTATAAAAGGGAGTATTGGCTCGTCAGAACGTCTGGATACCACTGGGGCTCTGGGCACAGGCCTCCATCCACAACTCCACCCAATCAATAATAAACCGGACCATTGATGTTTTTGGACCATCCCTGAAGTGAACGTGCCCGTCCTTCGCATCACCCGACAGCCTGACTTCAACAATACGAGTATTCCCCTGAAGAATGCTGCAGTGGTAGATTCCGAGCCCCCCCCCCCCCCCCACAGCGTCTCTGTGACTGGGTATCCACCGAAAGGGTATATTTTTGGTAGCCATGGCATTATGCAGGGCGTGCAACACATCACTGTCACTGCTGAGAGAGTCAGGGGGGTTATCAGAAGGCATGGGCATGTGAGTGGGCCTGTGAATGTAGGGTAGCATGTATATAATTCTTGACATGTGTTTGTCGATGGTTTTCTGCATTTAGGTGCATGAACTCCTGGTGCCAAGCCACCATGAGGTGCAACAGTGATGGTCAAACAGTGTACCTCGTTTTACGCAATACTGCTGATATTCACAGTCAGTGGAGAAAGTCCCAACAGCCGAAAAATGTCTTTCAGTGCTGCTTCCACCCCTAATATCCCAATGAGTCCTCATGATTTACACCGTGGGCCATATCTTGCTCAAGATCGCATGTTTTACAACGTATTTCACTCAAGAAGGAAATTGATGTGTGTGTGTGTGTGTGTGTGTGTGTGTGTGTGTGAGCAATGACAGCTCATGACGGGGTCTTTTGTCCTCCTTGTCCTCCTAGCGAGTGCTTTTTGTGATGAGCAGTGCCGTGCTTCTTGGGCACGGTCACGGTTTTGCATCCATGCCAAGCAATCGCTGAAAACAACAAATTTAGGCGTTGCAGTGCCAGACACCAACATCCCCTATTCGTCCCTCCCCATCCAATCAGCACTCATCAATTTCCCCTTCCAGAACACCATTGATTGCCATTCCCATGTTTATCAAAAAATAAGCCCATGTGTAGTGTTGTCATACCCCCCATCAGGACCAAGGCGGCATGCCAAACCCCCCCCCTTCAGGACCCGCTGCTACGCCCCTCCCTCTTGGGGATGATTGGGTCTCTCTTCTCTCATGAGGTCCAGGGCCCAGCCACAAAGCGATCCTGTTGTGCAAGATCACATATGGCTGCAACCTCATTGCGGCACCTGGGTCAGTATCCCTCGTCACTAGCAGGTCCTTTTGATGCTCTGCGCCACACAGTTAAGGGGGCCCTCGCCGGCCGCGAAGAGATTTGTACCAGCCTTGATGCACTTTGCCTGGGGCGAGGGTGACAGATTACACAACCGTCAAACGTTCTAACTCCCCTGTAGTGCACGAGCATCTTGGACCATAAAATGCCCTAGTTACTGGGACAGACAATGATAGCCACGTGCCCTAGTTACTGGTACAGAGCACACACAAAACCGCTTTAGCAACTACCTGGTGACCTAGTACAGGGCATGTGTGCGTGTGCCCGCGCGCGCGCACACACGCACACACACTTGCGCACTCTCCGCCACTGCTCCAAGAACAGATTCAGGCAGCTTCATGGGATCATTCTGTACTGCTTGTTACAAGGGTGGTACTGCACTGGAGTGTGGGAGCTGATGCAACCAACGTGTCAGTCAGTCAGCTTTCAGTCCCAACGGACACTGCAGAACGAGTCGTTGAATTTGATCTGCTGAAAGCGCTATGTTTTTTACCCCTTATCTCTGATTGTTCTTGAAAGTTTTTCTTCCATTCTCTTCAGTGCGCCAATTTTTGCTTTTTGGGGGGTTGGGGCGGGAGATGGGGCGCATTGCAAATGCAGCTCCGCTCAAAATTCTGCTCCCTCACCGCCCTGTCTGAGCACAGACCTGATCATTCCATCTGCAGGTTAAGGCAAACCCTGATTCTCATCCCCCCCGGCTTGTGTCCAATGAGCATTCAGTGTTCGAACCATTTTAATGGGGCTCAATGTGATTCGGTACCCGTTTTGAGGTAACAATATTTGAGAAATGGAGCAAGGATGTGATGTGTTCATGGTCTACCCGTCATTATTGACCTGTGGCTGCGAGGCTCTCTTTTGTAGGATGGTTGTTTGCTCCTGGCTGGCAGGTGCTATGCCAAGACCACACCAGGGAGGTTGTCGAGGCCAAAATTGTGGGGCATTCTGAGCACAGGGATGTGTTAATCTGGAGCATTTGTGAAATGGCCGCGATTATTTACCCTCAGCACTCTCTGAAAATCCATTGCTGCAACCCTACAGCCGAGGGGTGTGGGGACAGTCCCAGGATCTGATGAATGGTATTGTAGCGAAAGCTGCAATGTTTGAAAGAATTACAGGCTGCACATCTTTCAAGTATTGATTGTGTGAACAAATTTGATGCATCGACCCTGCAGACGGGCTGCTGGGGGATACCCCTGATGTAGCGTCAGGGAAGAATGTCCTGAGTGCCCTTGTGCCCTGTAAAATTGTCATGAGTGGGGCTGCGCGAGCGCAAAGAGCCCTGTTGTCGAGCGAACACTAGGTGTTCAGACAGTATTAATTTGGGATTTTGGTGTTCCTTGGATACTGGGGCAGGGATGGGGAGAAATCCCACGTTTTCTGTTTGCTTGTTCCCCAAGTGCCCTCGTCCCAATTTGAGACCCCTGGACCGTCAATTCAGACCATCAACTCCTGATTGGATTCAAATGCGGGACCAGTATGTGATGCAGGCTTGCTGGCCCAGCTCTGACATACCTTTCCGAGTTCCTGTGTCTGGTTGCCAAAATAAAAACAGGATTCACAAGGTCAGGGCATCAGTGTTCAGTGAAGGAGAGGCATAGAAGATTTGTTGGTGCCGCAACATTGTTGGTTGCATCGGACATAAGAAATACTGGCTGAGTGCTAGGGTGAGATGAATACCATGGAGGGCTTCAGGATTTGGCCTAGGGTTGCCAGGAGAGACGTAGATGTTCAGGGCACTGAGGCAAGACCAGCCATGGCTTCAGCGGAATGGATGTTCGCACCACATTGTTGTGTGCGGTGATGTAGTGGCTCCAGGTGAAGGTCATCTCGCATTGTTCTGAGGCTGATTACATTGGAGAAGTGCCCCTCATGGAGGCATTCCTCAAGTATCTCTCTTTCAACTGAGGTTCATTTTTGACTATACCCAAAAATCGCAAGGTGAAAAAATGGTGGTTTCCAAACCTAAAGTCTATTTCCGCGAACCACAGAAAAGTTGCAACAGATGCAATTTTGAACCTCCCCCTCCCCCTCCCCCTCCTCAACCCATTTGCCAGAACTACTCACACAATAAGCCTGTGGTCTAACTATCAGCTTCCAATTTGTTGGACCAAGATCCATATATTGTGGAGCCTCATCGCAGCACTGCGTTCCAATGCCTAGCAGCTGACCCATGATCTTGGTGCAGTCACATACAGGTTCCAACCCCAAACCCTCCAGAATTGACAGCTGCTGGGACAAAGTGCTGCAGCCCGTGAACAAGAGGGTACTGAAGATTTGTCGAAGGTTGGCCTACAATTTTCATTCTCTTGTATTGATCTCTCCTCCAACAGATTTAAAGATTTGAAACCTTTGAACGAAAAGGTCTTTCTACTTTCTACTAAGAACCAGTTCAACTGCTTTGCTTGCAGCTGCTTCCAATTCTTGCTGTGTACTGAGTAAACGTTGGTGGTGAAAGAAAAAAAGTAAAAGAAAAACGCCAATGGTCAACAGCAAAAAGGTGTGGAAGAAATTCCTCGTAGTTTACAAAATGCCCAGAGCATTTGGGTTTGGGGGTTAGCATGTGACATTGGGCACTTGCTCAATGCATATCAGTGTCTTGTCACAAGAAGGATCAGAATGCATAAACAATCATGACAGGAAGGCACCGAAAGGGAGATTTAGGTCATCGTATTTGCGTGCTCTTTTGTGTTGATGGAAATTCGAGGGACCTTGTGTGGTGCAGGCCCAGCTCATGGCCTTTGGGGCATATCCAGGTGATGCAGGTACCCTGTACAGAAATGTGGAGTGAGTCTATCTGACTTCACAGAGACTGTCATGTGCCATCACTGTGGTCCATCGTACTGCCATAACATCACTTTGTCCCTCAAGGACAGGTCTTAAGCTACCAGTGGTACACGCGATGACATTAAAGAAAGCACGTCAATTCATCGTCACAAGTACTGCTACATCTCATCGCATCTTTCCTGTTGCACAATCACCCATCTGTCCAATCGTGCCATACTCCAGGTGGGAGTTGTATCGCCTACACTGGATGCGGTGAGTGGTAGTATTTTCAAGGTAAACAAGGTAAAACCAGGGGGGTTTGAATCTAGACCCCCCCCCCTCCAGGCCCCCCAAAGTTTTGGAACACTTCTTTCTCCAAATTGAGATTTTTGGGACAACTAGTGGCACCGCTGAAGAAATTTTTCCAGGCACATGGTATGTAGTAAAATTGTTCATCCCCCCGGTGTGTGTATACTCAAAATGCTCAGCTCACATTGGGGATTTCAAGAGTAGTGCATAGTATGCTTAAGTGGAATCACTTTGATCTATCCCCACTATGGGCCCCCAAAAGGGTACCTGGCTGCCTGGGCCGCTACCCAACTGTTTGGAGGCACCTGGACCCCCCCCCCCCCCCACACTCCCCCGGGGCGCCCTCCCAGAACCCCCCACCAGGGGGGCCCAATGGGGCCCCTACTGGGTGGATACGGGATGCTGGCTTCGGGTCCTTGGGCGTGAAGGGGCCGTTCGCATGTCAGAGTCACGGACCCAGTGGGCTGTGTGGCCTGTGACCCCGGGATGGCCCTCCCAAGAAGAGCAAAGCACCAATCCAATCCAATCCAATCCAGACCCCCCACCAACAACCCCCCCCCCCCCCCCCCTCCCACGCCCAAGGAAACCGGGGGGCGGTGACCTTGTTGTGGTGTGGGAGCCGGAATGGCTCCGACCATCGCGAACAGACCAGAAAAGAGGGTTCCGGCAGCGAGGCAGGCTCTAGCTACTTTAAGTTGCCTAGCATACGGTGCCGGGGGGGGGGGGGGTGATCGCCTTGGGTTGCGTGACAATGCCGGCCCGACTGCCTGTGGACCGCTGCGACCTGTGACACTGCCCAGCCGGGATTCTAAGCACAGGGGTTGCCTGTACGTGCCTCCTCCTCTCCTCGACCACCCACTCTCCTCTTCTCTGCACCCGGTTGCCCTGTGGCACCATTAGTGTGTTGCCCCTAGTTGAGTTGCCCCTTGGGGAGTAGCCCGAGGGAGTAGCCTGGGGTGCTGCAGAGCAAGAGAGGCACCCGGGCACGGTGCACGCACATTAGTAGATCCCTCCCACCCCCCCAACCACCCCACCCCACCCCCTTGTCCCTCCTATATGCCCCTCGGCACCCATAGGGCTAGGTGATTCGAATCCCCTGACGTTCTACGGCACGGGGGGGGGGGGGGGGCTAGGCTGACCAAAGCTGCCCACCATCAGCTGACAGGTCATGAGCTCTATCAAGAGCCTAAATTCCGTGGGTCAGCTAAGCCCAAATTCAAGAAGTGTTGGTGGCAAGGACGACGAGAGACCGGAGTTTTTGGCCGGTGTCCTCGGGAGCTGCCCCAAATTCTCGCACCATCCATCCATCCATCCACCCATCGATCCATCCACCCCCCCCCCCCCTTCCAGACCCCCAAAAGTTTTCCCACACGGTTGGGTGTCAATATTCAAACAGGACACCCCCTTTGGGTAAAGCAGTGCTATTTGACCATGGGCGGGTCGTTGGACAAGACCCTGCATGATGATGCGTGATGATGACAATGTGCATCGTTGGCGACACTCCGGATGGGTGGTCCCAAAATGCAAATGAAAGCCTGATTTTCCCAGAAGAGGACACCACTGGAGACCATGAAGACTTATTCCCCTGATGAATACATTCACCACACGTGGGAGCTTTTGGATAATTCTCTTTGTATTGATGTGGTGGACAATGCCGAGGCTCTCAAAACGTCAAAAATGGACTGGAGATGATGGTGAACAGGCATGTCTTTGATTTGCTGAGAAAAAACAAGCTGCGAATGTTTGGCTTGCGCTGACCATGCCAGTGTCAAGTGCTATAAAAAATGTGGATGTATCCTACCCAATGTTGTGCCCGACGAATGAGTGTGCTTCAATTTGAAAACCTGTTTTTGGTGAGCCTGTAGGATGCGTCATTACATTTGCTACTCCACAGATTAGAGTTGATATCCCGGTGGACTTTCATGCCTCTCAACAAGCAAGGGTGGCATTGCTTGTATAGATCCACACACACCATTTTTGAGCTTTTTGGGGGACTGGGATAGAGCCCCCCCAAAATGGGACGGGGCTGGGGGGGATCGTGGGAGGACATCGCCATGGCCCTTTGTGGGCACATAAAGACAAGGCACTAGAGTAATTTTTCTGGGTAGGATGCTGAATTGATGGGACACATTGCAACTTAGTCCACATGCCTCATGGTTATGGCTACGCTACATTCATGATGACCCCCCTGGGGGAAGATGGTTACTTTTTGAATTCCAATAACAAATTGCACATTGCAATGTTGAGCCTTTTTTTTTGCAGCCGAGCTACCTCTTTGCTCATATCCTTGCACGCCTGTATTATCGCACGTAGCTACACTTTAGCTAAGGGTGGGGGGAGAAGCAACACACATATCTCTCCCCCACAATGATGCTCCTTTGTTTCTGAGAACCCTCCGTTGCGCAAGCACCTCCTTGTGTAGTCACCACTACCTGATGAAACCGTCATTTTTAGAACTATGTCCGATTTTGCCTATTCAAAATTCCCCCCCTTGTGCAGTCACCACTACCTTGTGAAACCGTCAATTTTGGTCCCTGGGGTGGTACTTGCGCAAGCACTGGGGGGTAGCCTTGAGCTATGAGGCATATCTCTCTCGAGGCATGCTCTTTGGCAAATGCGTATGACTCGAAAGGTTGCCCAATCAGATGGTCAGAAAGTCATTTTGAATGGATTGCCGTCGTGTAGCACATTTTGTTGAGCACAAGGAATGCCCACAAGGCACCATATTTCTGGACATCGTCCTATTTGAGGCAAGAGCCAATTTTTCCTCTCAAGAATATTTTCCTATTTGACTACAGGCCTAATATGTGCAATAAATAAGGGTAAATACGCTTCTAGTGGGTTGCAGTGAAAAACAAGACAACGAGGGCAGAAAAGAAAAGAAGGAGATAGTGAGCATGAACGGGCAGAGAATGGAGAGAGAGTTGAGAAGGGAAGACATACAGAAAGACTGAACAGTTGATTTGATCAGTGTCTATAAATGACGCGTGGCCAATTGGCATATCCTGATGGTTGAATGTATGTGGGCCAAAAATTCGGGGGTCGTTTGTTAATGCCTCGGACAGACTAGCTTGGTAGATCATCACAGACCGTGGCTTTGCCATGATTCCGCTCCCACTAGGACTGTACATTGGACTAGCGGATGTTCAAAAAAAAGAGTAAGTATGCTTCTACCTTTTTTTCCGCATAAATCTTGTGACGATATTTGACATACAATTGCTTTTGTCCTGCATTTTGCAGGCATTTAATGAGTGGCTGGGCTTGAAAGCCATTGGGCTGGTTTGTGGACAAGCCCTTGACAAAGGCCACTTGCAAGAATGGATCCGAAGGAATGGATCCGCATGTGGGGTCCAAACTTCCCGACGACTGCAAGATTCTACCTGTAGATCAACTGGATCAAAGGGCTATCTCTAATGCCCGATGCCCGCAGAGAAATACATTACGATGAACAAGACCTTGAAAGGTTATGCAACTTGGAGATGGAGGGGCCCCATGGGAATACAAAATCCCGTACTCTAGATTGCTTAACGCCATGTGATTGGGCTAGCAAGCAGTGTTTTGGCTCGATCAAGTTTGCATGTGCTGTCCATTTGCGCACCGTGTATCTAGTCACCAACCTCAATGTTGGGGGGGGCGGGGTAATCCGCTGTCGTACCGACCACATGTAGGTGGTTCTTAAGGCCTCCATGCTAGGAGGGCTGGATGAGCCTGTGGGCGGCTGTGAGGTCTTTGAGTTTTTGGCACTGCCAAACCGCCAGTGTAACAATCAATTGAATGAGGCATATTGGTTGATAATTGGAGGCCTTTTTTGGGTCGCCCTTTTTAAACAAAAGGCAAACAATGGATGCAACACTTGTGCATAGTGCTCATGATTTTAGAGGTCATGGAGAACGGGAGGAACAATACACATCTGTTTTATTTGCTTCCTTGGTTTCTTAATTCGGGGTGTGTTTCCAGGCATTGCCATTGAGGCAGCATTGTACGCGGTGCGTGCACGGTGTGTGTATTGGGGTTATTCCATAGACCTACCCCCCCGCCCCCCTATAATAGCTACGCCCTTGTCCAAGTTGCAGTAGGCGTAGGGACCATATTACTTTGGTACCTAATTTTAATTCGGTCCAAATGTAGTGCAGCCGCATAACACATGGGTTTGGTGAATGACTCTGATTCGGGGACAAGCATTGATGAGGATAGACCCATTTCTGACCTCTCTTCCTCAAGTGATGTTTCTAGTGACTCCGATGATAATCCCAATGAAGTTATTTGGGCTACGGCTGCCCGAGGGGTGTGGGGGATGGCCCATGTCTTTGATGGGAAGTTGTACTTTACAAGAGACCACATGCAAGGCAATTTCATTCCCAAGAATTTGAAGTTGCCGGAGCCAAAACCAGCCCCTAAACCTCGGGCAAAGGCATCTTCAAAGGCACCTTCAAGTGGTGAGCATGTGCAATTGTTCCGCATGGTATATGATCGCAAGAAGGGTTTCCAATCCGAACATTTGTAGGCTTCTCATGCCTCATTACTTATAGGAACTGTAGTTTCCGTAGAAGCTGAAGTTTAATTCATTCCCTGGAGCTGCCGTCAACAGTGTTTCATGTAGCGTGCATTTGTCCCCTTGTTCGCACTTAGTCGATTTTCATAATCGAAATGGAGGGTGCGCCACATGGGTTGGATGCACTGATCAAATTCTCCACGGAACACTAGGAGAAGTGGTCAGAACACGTCGGCAAGAAGCAGGTGCTGGACCTAGCCAATTCGGAGTGGAGTGATCCAGCAAGCGGTTCAACAGGTGGTGCCTGCGGTGCATGACGTCCGGGAGCAGTGGAATTAGCTGGCAGCGTACGAACTGTACACAGGGACACCGTTGAAGGTGCCAGACTTGGTGTTCATGCCTGGTGAGCTGGAGAGGGACAAGCCTGAGATCTCGGTCAAGCGGCTGGACCAGTGCAGGGTGGCCTACATGAAACTGCTGTCAGGCAAACACCAAAAGATGGAGAGCCCAGACGCTGGGGGGGGGGGGCAGCCCAGGAGCCCAAGGCGCGACGCAGGCAGGGACCGCTGAGATCGTTGACTCTAGTAACACGACGCTGGAGAAGCAAACCATCGGAGCAGGCGGAAATGAAGGGGCCGGAGCGACCCCGCCCCAAAACCAGCCAAGCGGGACGGATGTACCGATGGAAGAAGATGGAGCGACAACTTTTCCCCGTAGGAGGAGCCACTGGGGCTGAATAGAGAGAACCTGTGCCGGATCCGGAAGCGAAAAAAGGAGCCCCGAAGTGGGTACGTTAAATGTCAAAACTGGTTGAAACCATGGCGAAGAACAGCGCGGAGGAGGTACCAACGGGTGTGATTGCACAGATGTGGGATGTGATCATGGAACTAGACAAGGACGGCAGCCGACTGCTGAAGGACGAGGCCAAGAACAGGAAACAACGAGAGCGGGAGAAGAGGAAGAAAGCAACAGCCAAAGCAAAGAAGCGGGCGAAGAAAGGAGTAGAAGCGCTGAAAACAGGAGAATCGAAAGAAGGCGAGGCGGGCCGAGACAGACTCATCAGACGACTCCACCTCGTCCAGCGACACCTCGGACGCCACCAGCTCGGACGCGTCGAGTGACTCCTCTTCGGATTCGGACAGCTCATCGGACAACAACCGCAAAAGTAAATCACGGGATGGTGGAGGCCGAGATGGGACGCTAAAGCCCAGGAGAGGACGCCCGGAGGATTTCGAGTTCAGATGGAGCAACGGACGCATGCACTTTCGCACCAACAAAGGTACCTGGTAGGATTGCACCAGCCCGCCCTCTCGACCATGCAAGTTTTGCGGCAACCGGCACTGGGTGTTCCAAAGTGCTGAATTCGGATGCCGCCGAAGCGGCCCAGCGGACCCCCAGGTCCCGGGAGGGGGGGTCGCTGGCTAACAGTGGGACATGAGGGCACGACAAGAAGGCAGTGCGGGTCATAAATCCGCTGGGGGCCTTTCTGGAGGAAGCAGAGCATGGGATTGGCAGCTCATATGAAGCTACAGTGTGGCGTAAACTGGAGGATGGCACCCGAAAGGCGTACGCAGGAGCACTGTACAAGTTCCTACGGTACAGCAGGATCAATGGGTTCATGGCACCACGTGAAGCGCTCAAAGGACGCATGTTACATGTCGCCAGGGACGGCCAATATGAATCGCCGTTCAAGGCCCTACTGTCAGGGCTACGACTGGCGGAAAAAATGGCCATCATACCAACAATCGTGGTACCAGCGGACTGGATGTTTGCTGAGTCGCTGGAGAGACTCCGGATCTCACGAAACCCAAGAGACATTCGATGGGCCGAAGGGGATATCATCTGCAGGATCGCCAAGACGAAGGACACATGGGAATGGAAGGAGCTCGAGTGCCTGGGCTTGGCTGTACTATCGCTCACGAACCTGCTTCGGATTGGAGGGGCCCGGACGGTCTCATCACCTGGGGATGGCAAGCTCTGCTTCATGGGCGAGAAGTCGCAAAGTGGTGAACATGACCAAGACCTCGGGCCATGGCCGTCACGGTGGATGCGGTTCATCAAAGAGGAACGACAGAAACATGGGGTGGCGGAAGACCGCCCGCATGGCTACCAGTCACCCGCGGATTTGGAGGAAGCATGGGTCGCACTTGTGGCGGGGTCGGAGCTCGAACACTACAGGTGGCATTGTCTACGCCGAGGAGGGGCAACGCAATTGTGGGCGTCGGGCGCGCGAAACCAAATCGTCATGCTTGCGGGCGGATGGGAGTCACCGTCAGTGGCGCGGCACTACACCAAGCCTAAGCACGCATGGAAGTTCGTGGAGAGGGGAGAACAGCCGGTACCGGTATGTGGAGACAGTCGATACCACCTTGTGTACGGAGACTGGTCTTCCAAGCAATGGTGGCCAGCATGGTTACGCAAAGAGCTCAGGGAGCTGGCGGCCGAGGCACGGACAGATGGCGATGTTTTGGGACCGACTGGACAGGCCGCCCGGAAGAGGAGACACGCCCGATCGAAAAGACCGCCAGGGGCAGAGTAGGCGCGAGTGGGCGCAGAGCTGCCGCATGGAGAAGATAAAGGAGCTGGGGGGGGAGCTGGACATTGACCTGATGCATGTACATGACAAGTTGTACAACCAGATGCATGCGAAGGAGAGAGCCAAGATGTCGGAGGCGGTGAGCCCGCTGGTATTGCGTATTTGCGATGCAGCCGGCATGGGAACTGCGGAGACAGTCCTTGTGGTAGTGGGCTGTCTAACAGAGTTGGCTGAGAAGGGCATTGACCCGGAGGATGAGGAAAGCTACTACAGTGATGAGGAGGACGATGGAGAGGTCGACCCAACGGTGGCGGCAAGAGGGCTAGGGCAAGTGGGGAATGTGCCAATAGCAGAGTCGCTGTGGTCGCGCTGTGTTCCGGGGGATTTAAGAGATAGATACCGAAGGTGCAGATAGGAGACACACGGCGTGGGCAAGTTAGAGGGAGTGGGGGTGCGAGAGATGCTAGATGCCCTGGTTTGCGATGGAGCGTTGTGAAAACACGAGAACGTGCGGGAAGCGAGCGGTAAGGCACAGTTTCGACCAAAGAATAGTGAGAAGTGTGCGTTCATTTTGAATTGCGTCAAACAAAATACCTGTGATGACCGTAAGGCGAGGGGCTTTCAGTTGCCCCAGATTGAACGCCTCCGGGATTCCGTTTTGTTGGGGGGGAGACAGAGGTTGTATATGGCGAAATTGGACCCGTCCAATTGTTTTTGGAGTTTTGCTGGGGGGGAGACAGAGGTTGTATATGGCGAAATTGGACCTGTCCAATTGTTTTTGGAGTCTGCGCCTGCCCAGGTCGTGGGTCAGGGAGTTCCGTGTGTGCGTGGGCGATGCCCCAATATGTTTGGCAGTCCCTGCCATTTGGCTGGAAATACTCACCCCTCCTGTGTCAAAAGTTGGTGTACAGTGTGGTCTAGACGTCCCTGTGGTGGCTACCTGTACTGTATTTTGTCTGGCCCGGACGACATTCTAATTGTAGGAACCAGACGCTTTGTGAGGAAGGCGGTACGCCGTGCCCGGCAGAGATTACAGAGCGTAGGTTTCGTGATTAGCGGATAGTCTGTCACGGAGCCGGCACGCGATCTTGATTTTGTAGGTAAGGTTTTTGACCTTAAGAGAGGCACTCTGGAGAACCGGTCGGGGATGCTGAGAGGCCTGGTCCGGCTGTGGTTGCTGTTGGTGTTGGGTCTATTGAACAGGAAAGGAATGGAGAGGCTGCTGGGTCGCCTGGAGTGGGCGTTAAGGCCATCGGCGGGACTGAGCCCATTTTTAGCTGGTGCCTACTGTTGGAAACACGCGGGGTCCCACGTGCTTTGTTGCGGCCGCTGCTGATCGCCATTTGCTTTGCGTTTGTCCCACAGAAGTATCCAATAAAGGCCAGGGTGCAGGCAGAGCCCCCTTCCTGCTGGGGGGAGCATGTTCTTTTTGCTGACGCCGCCCCTGTGGGACCAGACAGTTTCTGTGTTGGCCTGTTCCTGCCGTTGGGGGGCATGCGTACATTTCAGTGCCCCCGCTGGGTGACTACCTTGCAAGCAGCGGAATTGTGGGGATGGGTGCAGGGAGTCCGCCTAGCGGCTGATATGCAATGGCCACGTGTCTGTGTTGGAAGTGACATCACCGTGGCGAGATGCCAGATCCAGGGCAAAGGGGTGCTGTTTTTTGTGCGGGCCAGCCACGGATACTGCGGGCCCTGTTGTGGCTTCGACGTTGGTCTGGGATCCCCACTGCGGGCTTTTATGCACCTTCTGGTCGTAATCCGGCGGATCCGCCTAGTAGGATGCATGAGTTTGACTCTTTGAGTTCTTGTCTGGGGTCGGCCCGTGAGAGGTACTGGCACTGGCACTCGTCCCCCTTCCCCTACCAGGAGTTCTTTGCGCTGGCCCCTTTCCCATGGGTCAGCACACCACGTGACAGCCTAGATTGCCCCTCTGGCCTTCGTGGCTGTTGATGGGGCATGATGGGTGCAACAGGGGAGGACACCTCCGCTTCCCCAACCTGGGGGGGGGGGGGGTGCCAGGGCCCTGATGTCCTTGATAGTTTTCCCTTTGCTTTAACACGCGGGCCAGCCATATTTGCCCTTGTCCGTCATAAGTAGTGAGGGCGCCAGGAGATCACCTGGCCCAGTTTTGACTGGGTGCATGCGCAGCACGTCGTTTTCGAGTTGAAGACATGTTTGTTTTGTCTTTTCTACCGTATCCTGGGCCGTGAGGAAAATCCTTTCCTCCTGCAATAGGGCCCCGAGTGGACCGGCATATGTTTTGTTTTGCATGCATTGCACTGTGGAAGGGAGTGTAAACTGTAGTTTCCGTAGAAACTGAAGTTTAACTCATTCCCTGGAGCTGCCGTCAGCAGTGTTTCATGCAGTGTGCATTTGTCCCCTTGTTCGCACTTAGTCGATTTTCATAATCGAAATGGAGGGTCCCACCCACCCTCCCTTTGGACAGTATCTATCCCTTGAGACGAGGGACGTTGAACTCGACGAGCGGCGCTACGAAAAGTGCTGCAGGGCCCCGAGTGGACCGGCATATGTTTTGTTTTGCATGCATTGCACTGTGGAAGGGAGTGTAAACTTGGGTATGAACCTGAAAATTCATGTCTCAAACACTTTCTTGTGTTTCAATGCCTTTGGGAACGTGGGCGGAGGTTAAGGTGCACTCATACCATGCACTCACTCACGTGTGTGTCGGTAGTTGTATGTGTCGTGCGCAAGCCACGCCCTTGTCTAAGCTACGGTAGGCGTAGGGACCGTATTAATTCCGTACTTTGGCGTAGCTATTACAAAGGGGGGGGGTATTTTGCAAGGCAGTGCATGTGTTTCCAAGCTATGCAAGGTTTGACCATTGCATGTACTGCACTGTGTCATGTTACAGTATCAACCATGTCCTTTTTGTGGCTTCATGGCGGGCATTGCTGTCACCTACACCCGATCAAGTGGTGATAGGGTGCCTGCCACTGTCACCTCCCTTGTCACCTCCCTGTCCCAGTGTGGGCAGTATGTAAGCATTGGGTATGATGGCAAAGGTCATCGTGTGTCTCACCCCACGGCGCCTGCTCACGGAATTGCATGCATCCAAAAGCCAATAGGAATTAGAAGTAACCATCCACAAGGCATCGAGAATAACCAACAACCATGAAGAAGCCACCAAGAATTAGAAGTAACCATCCAAAAGCCCCAAGAAATAATAGCAACCAAGTGTGTGTGGGTGGGGTGGGGTGAGGTGGGGTGGGGACACTTGACGTGGCGCAAAGATTTGGCCATCTGGCGTAGCCAAGCACCTGTGCATTCGCCGGTAGCCCCTTTTGATTGCGTTCATTGAACACTATTGAGGGTTTATTTCAGTTTTCAAATGTGTTGTGCTCGTTTCCAAACATCTCAATATGCCCTCTCCGCTTGTTTTGTAATGTTCGTGGGAAGAAGGGACCAACACGTTTGTCCTCGTTAGGGGCCATTTCGGGAGGGGGTAAAAATCAGGCTGGTCCAGGTGTACTCGCTGCAAAAGTAGTTCGTGGCTTGGTGCACGCGCACCGCACAAGTACTCCCCCTATTAGCAAATCTCTCGGCCTCATTCAGAATGTGCCAACTCGGTGGGTTTTGGCCTTTTCACCGGGTTTTCTGCACTTTTTGCCCAATGCACCAAAAATATTCTTCCTTTGAGGGGGGTATGTGTATACTTTTTGAAATCTGTGCGAAAAGACCGTTTCAGAAATACATGGGTTGGGGGGGGGGGGGTTCACATTTTTGAGCGCAGAGCCAGAAATTGAACGATGTGCGTGACTGAGCAATGAACAGGGGCCCACTGATTATTCTGAATTCGAATCGTCACCATTGTTGTCCCTCTCCACAAGGACCCCATAGGGGCACACATCACCCTGCTTGTGGATGGGAACATTTTTCTTCAATTTTTCCGAATCCTGCAGCCTGCGTGCCTTCATAGGCACCCACCCTGTGTTGAGAGGCATGGCCCACAGGCTGTCGGTTGTGAGGTCCTGGTGGGTGCATGCAGGTTGCTGTGGACCAGCTGTACGCGGCCTTTATGCTGGGCTGGGACCCATTTTGCACCCCCAGAGGGTGCTCGTTTGCGCACCAAAGGTTTCTGTGGTGCATCAGGGGAAGCAACAGCGCGTGGTGTGAATTTGTATGCAGACATGGTAGCTGCCTGTTGACAAAATCAGGCAGCAAGCAACACACACATCGTCAAAAAAGGACGAAAATCTCAAGTATGTCGTCAGTACAGCATGCAGACCCGGGTGTTCCAAATAGCCCTTTTCAAGGGCTTTCCGAATATACCCCACATACCTACGGGACACTCAGTGGGCAAAAATGAGGGAACAATGGCACCGAATCCTGAAACCCCCTGAGTTGGCACAATTGTTACTGATGCCAAGGGAAACAAACATAGCAAACATAGCAATAGCAGTAGAAATAGCAAACCTCACAGTAGACATCAAAAAGTTTTTCAAGAATGGACAGCAAGCATCTAGGAGCCTCCAAACATTTTCAGCAAGCATCCACAAACCCGTAGAAAGTACCAACAAGCAGCAAGGCCTCCAGGGCGCGCCATTTTTCAGGGTTCCAAGGGTTGACCGTTTTCCAATATTTAACCCAACATGTTATGCGATGCGCACACGCTGCGCGCACGGTGCAGGTATTCCCCCATTGGCGTGGCAGCAACTTGCAGCACTTCAACCCTGTTCCCTACGGCGCTTTCTGCAACCGCAGCGCTTGCGTTTGTGTGTCCAGCGGAGGAAAGATGGCAGTCGTTTATAATTGGTTTGCTGGCTGTAGTCAGAGACTGGGGATTGTGCTGCGCTGACCTGTTCCCCACATCCCTACAGAAATGACAATGCTACCTCCGAGCTCTGAAAGCGATTACATTTTGTTATCTTCACAAGTGGAATACTTTGACACGCACCACGACCACAAGCAGTCTCTATGCACGCTGCTGGAGCCTGGTCAACCACGACGCCGACGTGCCTGTCTGGCCATGGTTTGGACGGTGGCCATCATGTGTGTCGTTGGGTTTCTTGGCTTTGACAGCGTCACCAAAAGTGCGCCGGGGCTGCGCCTCCTCGCCCACGGCCCACCGCTACCGACCTCCACTAAAGTCGCAACCCCCAGGGTCCTTCCCCACATCACCCGCACCAAGACGCAACTGCGGTATCCTCGCCCTGCTGAAGCGGGACCGCATGTGCAGAAGGCATATTTTGATGACATGTTCCTCACTCCAAGAGAGCCCCAGACCACCAGTGGAGCGGAGCGTGATGAGCAAAGCTTTGTATTTGAATATCCGCAGGCCATGTTGACGAATGCAACGGAGCTGGTGAACCGTCAGGCGGCACAGCAGCAGGAGCAAGAGCTGCTGGAGATGATGGTGCAGTTGGTGGAGCTTAAGGAGGAGATGCTGGATGCAGCCGAAGCCACCGTGAATGCGGCTGACCGCCGGGTATGCACGCCTCCCCATCCCCCGGCTCCGCATGGGAACCTGCTACCCTCTACTTCCCGTCGTGCAAAGAAGGCTCATGGCCGGAATCGTATATTGCGGGGGCATTTAGTCTACCAGACCGACCATTCAGCCGCTCTAGTGCGAGGGAACGAGGGGCAGAGTGTGACGAGGTGATTGATTTGTGGAGATTCATTGCTGTCTAGGCCCTGGGACGCATGGAGCATGGCCTGTTATCCGGTGCCGTTGGGTTCCTGAATGGGGTTCGCAGGCCTGACGAGTGGTGTTTGGGAATGCTCTTTGCGCAGTGCGCACGCCGTGCAAAGTTTTGCAGGTCGGCACCAGCCCAGACCCTGGTTTTTGGGCCTTTTCTGCAATGTCCACCAAATACTGACACCCCTGCCGGTGCATGTGTAGTTTGAGCATTGGTGCCCATGACACAAGGATGGTCCAATCTGCAGGCCCCTGTGGGCGGAGTTGCAACGTGATAAGTCTGTTTCAGATGGGGATGATGCACATCTGGTGGGGTCAAATGTGCACGCAGGGCAATGGCATTCCCTTTGACTTCTGAAACATTGGCTGGAACTGCCTTGGCGGAGGCGTTCAGTCTGTGATCGAGTGCCTCTGCCAATGCATGGAATGTGCTCGGAGCATGCTCATGCATGAAGAGCACACAAGGAGGGCGTGGTATGCATACCCGAGAATAGACATATGAAAGCAGACGTTTCCAGTTGGCAGACAAAAGGCGCAGCCAATGTATCTGCTGGCGAGGGGAATGACTGTGTGTAGGTGATGCGCCCATTTTGTGGCAGGACTGTCCTCAATTGGTGGGATTTGTTTAAACCTTAACAACAGCCTGCACTGATCGCCCCCGACGCCCTCCAATTGTTGGCAGATGCTGCCTAATTCTGTTGGTTAGCCGCCAATTTGCCGTCCGCTAATTGTCAGCCGCTGTGACTCAACCAGCAACGCCCACTGAGTGACTGACACACGGAGTAGGTCTGGAAAGACCCAAACCCACTGCCAAATCCTAAACTACCACCAGTATCCTGGGAGTTGCTGGCCAAATCGACTGGCACAACGGGTTCAAATGGGACCAAACCACACTGACGGACCGATCAATGACGACGATGGGTGGCCGGCAGTCGCTACTGAGGACACCACTTGCTCAGGGGGACGTAAGCGAGCAGTCAGGGGTGGCCTCATTGTGTTTGTTTGCCTATGTCTGCTACACACTGGCCCACTCCTTGACATGGATAGTCCATGCTCGAGCCCGTTTGGAGGCTTACCCCAACACCTTCTGCTACTTGGCACTACCCTCCACTACTGGGAGTTGGAGTACTGACAGTCACCCTCCGCCTGTAGCTTGCTGCAGGGGCAGTGCACACACAGGAATCCTGGCTCAGTTGTTCTAGACCCGGCTGGTCCGTGCCATCATGGGGCCCGGTGGGCATTCTGGTGGTGGTGGTGGGGGGGTGCACCATGAAGGCTGAAGGAGTAAGGCAGTACTCTTCGCAAATTTAGAAAACCAATCATTCCGTCTGCTAGTGTGTTCCCTGTTGGTCGTTTGTGCTTGACAGATGTCTACTTTGCAATCTTATTTTTCTTCTTTGCCCCCAGAAGTTGCCATCGCAGAGCCCCCTGAGCATGTTGAAGGGGCAGATGGTGAACAATTCTGTTGCAATAGTGTTTTGGGAATGGTCGGTACTGCTAATACCACCCGGACCCAGCGTTGTCCATGGCAAAGGTACCAACAATTTTTAGACAATACCGAACGATGATGACCGAGGGGTGAAAATTTTGTTTTGAAAATTGAGAGAGTTTTTGGGGTTCCATGTGACTCTCAACTGCACAACAACCAAAAGGAAGGTGTGCTTGGGGCCTGCGACCGAGGGGCATGCCATTGGCTTCAAGAACGCTTCCTTTGCAAAATTTTCATTTTGACAAAATTAATCGCAAAAATTTTAATCAATATTTGCCGGGCTTAGTGAATTTCTTGTCGCAAAACACTAGATCCTCAAAAAAAACCGCAAAATCCCCTTTTCGACATTTTGCGCTGTAACACAAAAAATTTTGACAAAATATTACTTCCTTTTCTAATTCGCAAAAATTCGCTGTTAGCAAAAATTCACTGTGCCTTTTGTGCCACTTGACAACATTCCTCAACGCTCTGCTCCTTCCCGAGAGGCCTCTCCCACACCACAGACACACCACATCAAGCATTGCTCTGGCATGAGTGGAAGGAATGAGATTCGCATTGTGCTTTGCAACACCACATGATAGTGTACAGTATGCGCCCCACCCAGAGGGTGCTACACAGGCTGACTGGCCACGGCCAAGCTGCCTCTGAACAAAACTGAAGGGGTGCAGCGTCGGAGCCTCTAGCTCCATCGGCACAGGAGGTGCCCTGCCACACAACCCATGTGAGAGAGAAGCGGTGCGAGAGAAGCGCTCCCAGAATGGTCTCGGGTCTGTGGATATGAACGGGTCTTTGCTTTGGTCCCGTAGGAGCGTGGGCATGTGGTGCGTAGTGGGTGTGATTGCCTCCCCCGCCCATCTCAGGTGGCTCTACAGGACAAGTTCGAGGCGATGCTGTCCTCAACCCTTGGGCAGATGAAGGCCCTTTTCGAAGCAGAGCCTGCAATGCAGAGCTCAGTGGTATCGGTGTACATCCAACTGAACGACGTGATCGCGGAGATGCAGCGCCGGATGAAGGAGATCACCAGTGACAAGAAGCATGTCCGCAACCAGGCGGACCAAGAGTTCCTCACGTGGGGCACCACGTCCCTGAAAGCCATCACGCAGAGCATGACGGTTTGGGCGAGAGACACCGACGTGGGTCGCGCCTGCACCACGCGGGTGCGGGAGCTGCAGCCCACCCTCCAAATGGTGCTGACGGAGGGTGCCGGGTACGTTTCGCAGCTGCAGTCGCAAAGCTCCGCCCTGTACCACCAAGTCTCGCAAGGCGCGGAGTCCCTCTGGAACGGCGTGGGATCGCAGGCCAAGCACGCTGAGGCCCAGTTGGGCCAGACGGTGGAAAGCATGACCGACTGGCTGGGCGACGTGTACCGCAAGGCCCCCGAGATGTCCTCGGTGCTGAGCGGCGTGGCCGAGCAGGCGGCGCAGGTGCTGAACGTCGCGGGGGAGGCCGCGTCGGACAAGCAGTGGGAGATCGGGCTGTGGATGAACAAACTGACCGAGGATCTGTCCTTCACTGCGTGGGCCTACAAGCAAGGGCAGCGCGTGGGGGCGGTCAAGGACCCGGTGGTGGCCGAGTACCAGCGGGCGCGCCGCCAGACACGCAAGGCCTGGCAGAGGCGGGACCCCATGTGGCAACGGGTGCTGACTGTGGCGGGCATTTTTGCCGGGTTCGGGCTGTTCGTGATCCGCGGCTTTTTCTACTGGGTGGGTGGGTGGTGCCTCTCCGGCCTCCATCGCGCTCGGAATGCCCTGAAGGCGCGGATTGCCCCTACCCCCCCTGAACCCGAAAAGAAATCCATTGTCAAGCGAATCACCAGGGGCTTGAATGCGAAGTCTGCCGAGGTGGAAGCGGCCGCTGCGAAAGAGCAGCCGAAGCCTGCAACCGGCCCGACGCTGGCCACCACCATGGCAAACATCAGCAGGATGCTGAACCTGGCGCCAGACGACAAGACTCGCAAGGCCTCGTCTGCCAAGAAGCAACCCAAGAAGAAGCAAGAGTCCAAGGGCACCAATGCCCCACGTGTGGCTTGGCCCCCAGGCCTCTCCAGACCATCGTCAGCCTAAGCCTGGCGAACTGGATCCAAGAAGTGCTCATGCTTCGGGTGCTTCAAAACAAGCCACAAAGGACTTTGTTTGCCAGCGCACCCCCTGATTGCGATGGATTCGTCCTTTTTGGGACTAACTGCATTTGCCGCCTCAGCGGACGTCATTCCCGACAGCAAGAGCTCCTCCAACGAATCAAGTCCCCAAGTCAAGTTGCATACAGCAGGGGGGTTTGCAGTCCCGAATTCCCGCATTTTGCGCGAACATTGAGCGGCCTTTTGTTCACAATTGATACGTCGGCTGCCTCCACGGAATTTGCGATCACGCAAGTTTTTTGGGGACAGCACGACGCAATTTTTTTTCTAGATGTTCCTGAGAGCCGCACATTTGCGTACATTGATTCAAATTCGCGTAATCTTCAAGAAACCCTGTCACTGCCACAGCTTGGCGGACAGCTGCCCTAACCATCAGCTGATGGGCACGCAGAAGTCAGCGAGCGCTTGTTGGCGTCGATGTGGACGCTCCCTTTGTGGGTCCTGTCAGTTGCTAGCCTCCACAGCCACGCAGATGCAGCCTCGACATTCGGCTTTCACGCACTTTGGGCTCCCACATAACATGTACAAATACAAACGCATGTCCCATAGACACCTCCATCCTTAAAGTCGTGTTCCTCCTTCCCGGATGTCTTTGCATGCAGACCTGCTCAACACGCGTCCTGTGTCAATACCCAGTAGTCGGGTGGGGGTTAGGGCCCTCGGCTCTCATTCCAACCGCTGTTTGTTGACCCTAAGTCGATGCCGCGGGTACCCCCGATTTCAGGGTACAGAACGGAGGAGTGGTCGTTCTTCTGCGACAGCCCGTTTTCCTGGATGAAGCGAAAGTCAGCATAAAGTCTCCGCAGTGTCGAATCTCTGATGCCAGGATGCACCACAGTGGGGGTCTTGCTTCCTAGGATGTCTGGAGCCAGAGCATTTCTCACTGCACAACATGTTGATGTGAAGTCAATAGCATCTCCACACCCAGGCCTGCGCTCGAAGGGCTGGAGGTAGCCCCATCCCTTCCGGGAATAGTTGCCATTCCCACCCCCAACCACTTCCATCCACCCCTCACGCGGTTTAGTAATCCCTAGCTCCTGCCCCTCAACCGCTTCTCCAACCGTCACCAACCGGGTTTCCAAGCGTGGACAACCCTGGACAACATTTTCGCCTCCTTCCTTCAAGCACCGGCCTACGCCTGCCCATCACCCAAGCGGCTGCTTGCCTGGCCAGCCAAGGGCTCTTCTTGGGATTTGAGTTGAGTATGAGCTGTGCCACTGCCCCACTAGTGGACAGTGCAGAGGTTGAAATGATCGTAGAATCCATTGGCACACATACAAGTCCCTGGCTCTTCCGCCGGTTCTCGTTGAGTCTGATTGGCGCAAACAACTTGAAGCCACTTTTGACCTCATTCCCTGCAAGTCAGTGCCCTTGCACACCCCACCCTCCGCGATGCAAGACCATGTGGAAGGGGGGGGGGGGCAGTATCAACTGCGCTTTGGAACAATCGGGCTCTGAGTTGCAGTCCGCAATTGTTCATGAACTGCCCTTCCCGCCCAAGGTCGACACAGATGCGTTGATTCAATGCATGTGATATAAGTATAGCATCAGTTCAATGCGACTACGTGATGTATTCAGCGTTGCATATAAGACTATGAGAAAGTGAGTGATGCAATAGACATCAGGCACAGATGTATCAAGGAATCAAGGTTTACTGGCACTGCTGCGCATGGCCGTGACGTCCCCATGGGCTATTTTTTTTTTTTGCGCACTCTTTTTTGCGTCCGGAAGCCAACGTTGCAGTTTGGCAGTTTGTCGCAGGCACTGGGAAGAACCACAGGTATCATCAGCCCTTTGCAGTGATCTGCATGACTCTTAACCTTTTGTCCCCTCCTTTTTGTGCAGAAATGTGCGGCTGAAGGTTTACGGCAGACCTTTGCTTGAGTTGGAAAATTGGAAGGATGAGGATCATCTTCCCCTCCCTGAACGCCCCCCCCCCCCTCGCAGGACCGACAAAAATTTTTCCAGGGCAAAAATTAAACATTCTAATAGAAAGATTTTTAGGGGCCATCTCTACACAAACCCTTGGGTCCCAAGCCCCCTCCCCCCCCCCCCCACGCAATGCCCTCAAGCATAGGTGTGGTCTGCAGTCGATTGCGCTTGTTCCACTTGCACTGTTGCAAGACGCCTCAGTACTCACGACCAAACGGACAAATACGGCCTCCTTGCGCGTCCTCTGCTGCTGTGAGGTGGGGGGGTGGATCGGGCGTGCACTGCCCCACACAGATCTCTCTGCTTTGTGCCGTTCTGTGGCAGCGAGGAGGAACAGGTGTGTGTCAGGGTGGGCGGTGCCTCACGCGCGGTGCGTGCAGGGCACACAGGGCATCAGGGCATTGGGGCGTGAGGCCTGAGGGCATCCAGGCCTTGACCCCTGGTGCATGCGGGCCCTGCAAGCCACCACGTCTCTGTGTTTCAAGTCCTGGGGCTTGTGTTCTACTGTTTGGCTTCCCCCCTCCGGGTACTCGAAGTTTGCAGTGCGTGGTGCATGCGGCGGGCGGGAGGTACCCTTTCGGACTTGCACGGCACAGTCTTCGACGGCCTTCCACTCTTCAATACTGGATGAGGGCAACTTTTTTAGACAATCACTGTAGGTTCCTCCCAGTCCGCCTTGCCCCTCTCTAGTTCATCCGACTCCGTGTTGGATGGGACAGCAGGGATTGGAACGGTGATGACGGCCGGCCTTGCCAAACCCTCCCCGAATTTTTTCAACCCCTTTCCCTCTTTAGTCCCTCCAAGAGCACAGTCTCCGACGGCTTCCCATTCTAGAGCACCGAGTTCTCCACCAAATGACTGTAGGTGTTCCCAGTCTGCCTTCACCCGCTGTAGTCCATCCGTATTAGTGTTGGTTGGGACGTCAGGGACTGGCATTCTCCAAGCCTCCCCCCCCCCCCCAGTTTTCAGAGCCTCTCCAGTCCCCTCTGACTACCCACAGTCCTCTCCGCTCCTGCCCAAGCCCCAACTCTTTCCAACCCCTCTTGACCCCCTCAACCCTCCTCAACATCCCCCGGCTGCCTCCAACCCTCCCGTTCCAGAAAGATCACGGGGCCACGAATTGAGCAACAATGTTGCCTCTCACGTGCGTGCAGTGCACACATGCATCAGGGCGTTTGCATTTCGCTACATCCATGAGCCCTGGTGTATGGGGGCCTTGTAGGCCACCATGTATCTGCATGTCAAGGCACCTAGGCCTGTGTTGTACAGCATGGCCTCAAACCCCACATACTTATTGCACGCGGCGCACGCAATGGGATGCGGCTTCATAGAAAAGGGGGGGGCAGCAAATGCAGACATCTGCGTGACGTTCAGCAGCACGAGAGTGCCTGCAGCAGCTTTGTCATCCCACATGTGCTGTCACGTGTCCTTGGGGATTGTTCACAAATGTGCCCAGGGCCCGGACTGGGCATTGCCTGAGACATCAAGATGCGTGTTTCATTGGAAGTTGTGCGGCCTTTAATAGTTCTGGTCCGATTTCGGTGGCGCTCCGTGAGCTCCATGGCAGCAAAGCGCTAATCGCAGTGTAAGTGGTCAAAGATGCCCATACTTTTGCATTGCTGCAGGATGACAGCATTGTCCTTTCCACATTTCTGCCATCCTCCCCCGTCTCCAATGACCCAAACCTCCGATCCCCTGCTCAGATGGTGCACCGGGTAACAGGGCGCAGGGCAACATGAATGCGCATCTGTTCGGTGGAAGGCATGTGGCAATGAATACACCACCACTGCGCTGGGGTGCTCTTAAGCACCCCAGCCCTCGTTGTGGCTCACCCATTCCTCGGCCATACATGTCATTCCGGCGCCCCTCGCAAAACAAACGCACATCCGCCCTGCGGCATGCCACAGTGCACACTTTGTCAGGGTAGCATCTTCAACATATCATGCAGTCATTTCTGCTGCAGCACCTCAGTCATGACAATGTACATGGCTGAGGTCCAAAGGCCCCATGCCACCGCGGTGTGTGATCAGCTCAGAACATGGTAGACAAGTATCAGCCCTCTGGTCTGCGGTTGGAAAGCAGACCCGCTTTTTTTTTCTGGCCTTCAGCAAGCCTGGCCTAGCAGGCCTGGAGAGATGCATCATGTAGCATCTGTGTGAGGTAATTTATCCCCACTGCTGTCAGGCCCTGGCCTCCCTTGTGGAGGGTTACCTGTATGAGGACAGTGTTGTAATGTTAGGCTACATGGGGCGGCCCATGACCCTCTTGGCTTTTGGGCTTGTGTGCTGGACTTCATACACGAATGTGACAGTGTGGCATTTGTACCCCAAAAAACAAAGAGAGAAAGCGGCACTGCCTTCTGACCTCAGCTGGTTGACCTCTGCCAAATCTTTGCCATCGCTGAATGATTGCTGCCCTTTTGGCTCATTGAGGGCGCTCTTGCCATGGTGCGCGCATGGTGCAAACTTTGGGTAAATCTGAGGGCCCAGAGGGACCTGTAGCACCCACTAAGGAGGCCTTAAACACGTGCTGCTGTGCCCATTTGCTGCAGGTATGCTCTCTAAACATGAGGTGGTGTAAGCACTGTTCTTGTTGTCTCACAGCTCTGAAACAACATGTCTTTGTCTTGGGTTGTCCCCTGCACCAATGTCATCTATCCCCATTCAAGTACCATGGAGAGAGTTCCTGTAGTCGTTTGTGGGCCCCTCCATTGCTGCCCTCCTGGATGGAGATTTCTCAAGCATCTAGTACGAGGTGAATGGCAAGACAACCACGCATGATTATGCGCCATTTTACCGGTCGGAGTTTCACATTCACAGCCCATCACCGTCATCTCAACGAAACTGTAGCAACCATCTAGAAGCCTCCGGGAAATAACACGAACCACCTTGAAGCCTCCACCAACAGCCTCCCGGTGATAAATGCAACTATCAAGAGGCCTCTAGGAAAGAGCAAAAATTCTATTGCCTTCGGCAAGTCCACCTCGCAGAGAATTTACCCCAAGCAACACACACCCAAATAGGGTAAAAACTACATAAATACGGGCTAAAACATGCTTTACATATCTTGGATGGTCATTTTAGGTGATCACAATATCAAAAAAATAAGTTTCAAAAACTTGGATTTTTGAGCTGTCCAAGGTGAAAAACTGCCTAAGCGGGTTGTGTACCAATCCCTTGGGAGACCCCCCCCCCCCCCGTGCGCTCAATACCCAAATAGGGTGAAAAACTACATAAATACTGCCTAAAACATGCTTTACATACCTTGGATGGTCATTTTAGGTGATCACAATATCAAAAAAAAACGAGTTTCGAAAACTTCGATTTTTGAGCTATCCGGAGTGAAAAACTGCATAAGCAGGTGCCCCCCGTGCGCTCAATACCCAAATAGGGTGAAAAACACGTAAATACGGCCTAAAACATGCTTTACATACCTTGGATGGCCATTTTAGGTGATCACAATATCAAAAAAATAAGTTTCGAAAACTTCCATTTTTGAGCTGCCTAGGGTTAAAAACTGCATTAGCAGGTTGTGTACCAATCCCTTGGGAGACCCCCCCCCCCCCCGCGCGCGGACCTAGTACCCAAATAGGGTGAAAAACACGTAAATACGGCCTAAAACATGCTTTACATACCTTGGATGGTCATTTTAGGTGATCACAATATCACAAAAAAAAAACGAGTTTCGAAAACTTCGATTTTTGAGCTATCCGGAGTGAAAAACTGCATAAGCAGGTGCCCCCCGTGCGCTCAATACCCAAATAGGGTGAAAAACACGTAAATACGGCCTAAAACATGCTTTACATACCTTGGATGGCCATTTTAGGTGATCACAATATCAAAAAAATAAGTTTCGAAAACTTCCATTTTTGAGCTGCCTAGGGTTAAAAACTGCATTAGCAGGTTGTGTACCAATCCCTTGGGAGACCCCCCCCCCCCCCCCGCGCGGACCTAATACCCAAATAGGGTGAAAAACACGTAAATACGGCCTAAAACATGCTTTACATACCTTGGATGGTCATTTTAGGTGATCACAATATCACAAAAAAAAACGAGTTTCGAAAACTTCGATTTTTGAGCTATCCGGAGTGAAAAACTGCATAAGCAGGTGCCCCCCGTGCGCTCAATACCCAAATAGGGTGAAAAACACGTAAATACGGCCTAAAACATGCTTTACATACCTTGGATGGCCATTTTAGGTGATCACAATATCAAAAAAATAAGTTTCGAAAACTTCCATTTTTGAGCTGCCTAGGGTTAAAAACTGCATTAGCAGGTTGTGTACCAATCCCTTGGGAGACCCCCCCCCCCCCCGCGCGCGGACCTAATACCCAAATAGGGTGAAAAACACGTAAATACGGCCTAAAACATGCTTTACATACCTTGGATGGTCATTTTAGGTGATCACAATATCACAAAAAAAAACGAGTTTCGAAAACTTCGATTTTTGAGCTATCCGGAGTGAAAAACTGCATAAGCAGGTGCCCCCCGTGCGCTCAATACCCAAATAGGGTGAAAAACACGTAAATACGGCCTAAAACATGCTTTACATACCTTGGATGGTCATTTTAGGTGATCACAATATCAAAAAAACAACTTTCGAAAACTTCGATTTTTGATTGCCTGGGGTGAAAAACTGCATAAGTAGGTTGTGGGCCGGCCCATTCATTAGGCCATTATTGGTTGATACAGTCATTTCGCGTCTTTGGCACAGGTTGTGACCGGCTCTCAGCAAGGCTAGAGATTGCAAAAAAACGTCCTTTCGTATCGTAGTGGGCATATACTGTCACAACATCCCCACTCACATCCCTTAGAGTGGGTACCATAGGGTCACCGAGGTCGCCAAAACCGCCAACATAGCAAAAATGGTCGAAAAGTGCATAAACTGCATAGGCGCTCGTCCCACTCCGCCCCACACAACCCCCATGGAGTCGAGACCCGGAAACACTTTTTCGGCTGAAAATAAAAAAACCAAAAGATTCGTGATTTTCGACCCAAAAAAAGGGGGGGTCACTTTTTTGGACATTTTTGACCCCCCCCCCCCCCCCCACCTCCCTCAAAAGCTCCAAAAAGTGGGTTTCAGCTGGGGGAGGGGGTCTAGGGCGGGGTCCGGACCAAAAACTCATTGGGGGATGCGTTTATTGGACAAAATAATGATTTTACAAGGTTTACAAGGTACAAAGATTTTACAATTTTACTAACAATTCAACCCCTTGGGGTAGGGTATGCGAATAGGCCCAAAAAGGCCCAAAATGGGGGGGTATGTGGCGTTTTCCCCTATATACGCCTGCCTGGCTTTGATCTAACAACCTCTGCGAGGTGATTACCCAGAAGCCTCCAGGAAATGACAACTATAAAAGAAACCTCGGAAGAAAGGTCTTGTGCTTGTAACCAAGCTTTTCTGGGGTTCTATGGGCTGTTTGGGTGGGTGCATCTTGGGATGGTTCACCAGTGGTTGATCCTGAATAGTTGCCACAGTGCGCACGCGGTGCAACAACACCCTCATGTTGACCCCCTTTCTTGATACAGTGAGCCCCCCCCCCCCCTGTCCTAGACAGACCCCCCCCCCCCCTTTGAAACCCCCCCCCCTTGCAATCCCCCCCCCCAGGGAGGGGGAACCGTCATCTTGACAAAAGTTTTTCCTTATGTGCTCCCTTGTTCTTCCTTTGCTGGTGCCCCCTGCTAGCGTTGACTCCTCTTTGCATTCAGACACAAATGTATGCCATAGGCACCCATGTTTGGTACCACTCTCGTAGCAAGGGTGCCCCGCTTCTGGCAACTGTCATTGGTCCCTTGCCCTCTGGACCTGGAATTTGTATTTTTTAGTCTGATGCAGCCCACATCACCCACAGCCCCAAATTCTGCACCCTGCAGCCCCTGCTGGTACACCAGGAATTTTCATTTTTTTAGTCTGATGCAACCCATGTCACCCACAGCCCCAAATTCTGCACCGTGCAGAAAACCCACAGGGGCATACCAGCGGAAAACTTGATGTAAGGTCGCAGCTGTGAAGTGCTATGTTTTTGTGGTGCGGTTCCCCCCTGGGGGTCACTTTGTGACCCCCCCCCCCCCTAGGGGGCGACACAATGAACTGAGAGTTGTGACTATGACCATATACCTGTGTCACGGGGGTGTATGCAAGTCCTGTATCCGTTGCTCATGGCCTAGGGGGGGAACCGGCCCTACAAAAGGGGGGGTATTTCAAAGGGGGGGGGGGTATATCATTCATGGGCATACACGCAGAGACACCCACACAAAACCTCTCTCCCAGGTTAGGTTAGGTTGTCACAATAGGGTATGCTGGCGGATGATCAGGAGCATGTTGTTCTATCCTGGTCTCTTTTCTCAAGGGGAGATGGGAGAAGATCACCTGAGCTCTAGACCTTTTCTGAGGTTCTGATTCTGCAGAAGGGATAGACAACAGCCACAAAGCAGCACTGCTCCCATATAGGTCCAAATATGCGTGCTGCCTCCTACTCAAAAGGTGGCTGCATACATACATACACATACACACATCATATACATTTTCTGGTGGCCTCGCTGCCAGATGCAGAATGGCTTGTGATCCCAGAGGTCACTGACCTGCTGACCCATTCTGGTGTCCCTCAATAATGAAGTTTTCCCATGCACATGCACGCGCGCACACACGCACACATTGCTTTGGATGAAATGAATGGGCGTCACACACACACACACACACACACACACACACACAAAGGTGCTTTAAAATAATGGGATGTTTGGCCAGTTTTTTCGATGCCACCAATGGCATCCTCCAGGGCTGCCCATTGAGTGTGATACTCATCAACCTCCTGACCTCGGTCTGGAAACGGGTGCTGGATGCACAGCAACAGGGCATCAAAGTCGCGGTACAGGCCCTCCCCCCCAGCGATCAGCCAGCGCAGGCCCTGAAATTCATCCTAACTGCCCTTGGGTATGCGGATGACACTTATGGGTTTGCAGCCGGAAGCAATACCCTCACCCCCCTGCTAGACTGCACCACTGACTGGCTTGAGGACACGGGTCAAGGGGTGAACGCGAAGAAATCTGTCGGCTTTTCGTCTGACGCCCGTCAGCCAGTGAAGGCAGCACTACAGGGGGTGCCTTTCCCTATCTCTTCTGAGTTTAAGTCCCGGGGCGCGGGGGTCCGCACCACGGACGCGACTTGTTCGGGACCGCTCATCAAGAAAAGGATTTCCAGAGCCTGCAGCCTCCTGGATAGGGTGCATGGTGCTCAGGGCAATTTTGAAAGGAGATGCGACATCATCTCCACAATGATCACGGCCACTGGCCTGCACGCAGCAGAAATAGTGCCACTTCAGCCCAAAGACCTCCTGCCCTTCGAGACTAAGGTCATGCAGACCATTTGGGGATGGTCACGGCCCGGCAGGGCCAAAGAAATCTTTTTCACCTTGCTGTGCAAAGGACACCAGATTGCACCTACCTTGGTACTTAAGTATCATCGCATCCTGTGGTTATCCCAGCTGTGTCGCACCAGGGGTGCTGGACAAATCACAGCCCAAGCCATTTGGGAGATGACAACATTTCACAAAGGCTCCGGCCCATACGGCCGAGCCATGTCCACAGCACAGGAGTGTGGCTGGGTCGCTACGCAGGGATGGTGGGGATGGAAAGTGCCTGGGCGCCAGGAACCCCTCCTCCTATACGGGGATAAAAACACTATCAAGCACGAGGTGCGTGAACAGCTGCGCTCGCAAATGCTGGACAGCCTGGTTCAGAGGCGTCCCCGCCTTTTCGCGGGGGCTCATTACACCACATGCCGGCGCCTGGTCCAGCCCAGCATAGCGTCATTTGCCACAGAGTTACAGCGCTCTATCCTGCGGGGCATCCTATCAGGAGCAACTTGGACAGCCCTCCGGGCCTATCAACGTGGCATGAGAGCCACATCCACGTGCCCGTATTGTGGCAATGCTCCGGAAAACGAGGAGCACATTTTTTGGCAGTGTTCAGCCTGGAGTACGGTGCGGGACACCCACCTGCCGGGCATCAGGACGGCGGCAGCACAGATCACAGGCCTTCCCCTCATGGACCAGTGGCCCCCATGTTTACGACTTTGTGGATTAGCCCCAGAGCTAGACACAGACAGCGTCAAGTCAGGGACAGCGCTCGCATTCATGACAGCTCTGCACAATATGTTAGTAGCCGTTTTGCAGGCCCGCAAGTTACGAGACACACAATCCCCCATGCTTTTCATGGGGTCGAGCCTCTCACAGCAGCTTCGGCAATACCCGTACCACCAACTGGTGGGACCCCTCCCCAGACCGGAAGACAAAGGGTTACTTCTCTTGCGTACCCCTAAGAAGGTGGAATGGCAGTGGGAAATGCCCTTTTTGGCGGACCTGCTATGCTGGCTGAGGGAACTGCACTGGGCCCCTGAATCAGGCACAGTGACGTTCTTGGAACTCGCACTGGACTTTGAGGAATTTGCGCAACGCACCCTCCCACACGCTCCACAGGCAAAATTTAAGGGCACCACCCTTTCACTGCAAGAGAGAGGCCGGGTCTTACGACTGGCAATGGCAAATGCGCAGCGCCTGGTCACCAAAGGCCATTTGCATCCAGCGCGTGTGGTCACACGCTGCAGCTCTTTAGTTCCTTTGGGGGGGCCGGCACTCTGCGGCCTGAACTGCCGCCCCTATTTCACCTGCCGCAGTGCCATGAACATGCACGTTCAGCAGTTAGCGGCATACCGTGAGCGCACGTGGGCCACCAAGGTTGGTCTCAACAGAATACACAAACTGCGCCCGTACACACATAGGCCACGCAGAACAGCGCAGGAAGTGGAGGAGCATCGACTACAGCGTGCACTCCAGGGGAATCTGCAGTTGGGGCTGGCTCCGTCCTCGGAGCAGACCACTTTTGCCAAAGGGGGGGGGGGGGCTGCTCCTCCTTTGCAGCTGATTTCTTCCCTGTGATAGGGGATGGGAAGCTCCCACAGCGCCCCTACACCGGGACACGCAGGCGCGCAAACACACACAGGGCGCCACCACCGGCGCCGCCGGCTGATCCGTCAAAGTGTGCCCAGCACTCTGCTGACGCATGCACGACCTGCAAGAGACTTCGGCGCACAGCTGAAGCATGCTGTGCGCTGGGACATCACGCTGATGACCACACAGCACGCAGACCGCAACTGCAGCTGTCCCCACTGCATGGCCTGCCACCGTGCCCGAGGTGCACACTCAAGCAAAGGGGAGTGCGCCACTGCTGTCAGCGGGGACACCATAAAGTGTGCACCCCAGTGCCTGCGCGCCGGAAGCGCCCACTTGCTGCACATGCACAACCGCCCCACAAACGACCACGCCTGCAAGGGCCTGCACGTATCTCTACGGGTCTGCTGAGGTCCCCACACCAACCCCCCACCCCTCCAGCCCCCAAACGCAGGAGGCCGAAAACACCCCCCCCTCCGTCCCCACCAGCCCCAGTTCCACGGGGGCTGGAGGAGACCGTGGCCGAGGATGTCGCCCGCCCGCTTTTCGTGACAAGGCACGGGAGAGCAAACACTCTGGATACCTAGCCAGCAAAATACAGAGGTTCTGATTCCGCAGAAGGGAGGGAAACAACGTCACAAAGAGGCCTCAGCAGACCTGAGCCAAATGAGGCGTCCAGCCCAACGCTGCACAAGGATCCACCTCTAAAAGTACAGATCACACACACACACACACACACACAGGTGTAGGTCTTAGCAGTTGATTCTTGCACTTTGTGCAAGATTTGAATGAATTGGGCGTCACACACACACACACACACACAGACATGCGCATGCACACCAAACATTGCTGCAGTGCGGACAGAGCTGTAGAGAGGTGGTGTATCATAGCGAACACTATTGCTTTGGTTGAAATGAATGGGCGTCACACACACACACACACACACAGAGTTTGTTTGGAAGTTCTTTGGCAGCGAGGCATCAGCAACATACCCCCCCCCCCCCTGTTATGCAGTCTCAAGGATGCCAGGGGATGGGCTGTGGGGAGCGGTAGGACACACGAACATGCAATGTGTGTCTTGTTGTCTTGTGGTAGGGTATGAGGGCAGAAGCCGTGGTGTGTTAGCGGCATTTGTCCATATTGCGCAATTAGCTTGTGAGGGCTGCCCCCCTGCAGGGCCAAACACAGAACTCATGGTTTGCAGTAGTGGTAGGACTATAGGCCTGTTGAACCTCGCAGTTTGAGCATGAATGGGATCGCTTTCTTGGCACACACAGACACACAACACCCGCATGGCGGGGCAATTGGCACACACATACACACATCAAGCCTGATGCAACCTGATGCTGACTGCTGCAGAACAATCGCTACAGGTGGGGACGGAGTATGGTTCTTAGGCTTAAGAAGCTGTGAATCAGTGTGTTAGGGGCTTGTGCAGGGCCCACCGGAACAATGAACTGTTGCTTCTGCAGTGCAGTAGGAACATAGGATTGTTGAACCTTGCACTTTGAGCATGATTCGAATTGATCCCTTGGCACACACACACACACACACACACACACAAACACACATCAAAGAACTGCCGATGGCGTGAACTGAAGGCGTTGAAATCACCCCCCAGGTGGGGCAAGTGGCAATTCGCGCGCGCGCACACACACACACACACACATGCACACACACATGCAGTTTGTTGGCAGCACCCTGTACATACGGAGATTCGACGCCCGTCAGGGCTGCCCCCCTGCAGGGCCGGACAATGGACTCATGGTTTGCAGTAGTGGTAGGATGTAGGATTGTTGAACCTCGCAGTTTGAGCATGATTGGAATTGATACTTTGGCACACATACACACATTGGAAGTAGGATTGTTGAACCTTGCAGTTTGAGCATGATTCAAGTTGATGCCTTGGTACACACACACCCGCACACACATACAAGAAGATGGCGGGGCAATTGGCAAAATTGGCATACAAGAAGGTGTGGATACATGCCCTGTACATAGTCTTTGTGTTGTGCTGAGAGGGAGGAAAGGCTGCACCAGGCGGAGATCCGAACATTGCTGCAGTGCACAAAGCTGTAGAGTGATAATGTGCAAAAGCGAACACTATGGATTTGTTGAAAATATTGGGCAACACGCACATACAAGAACATGACAGAATGGCTTGTATTGTTTGGACAAGGGGGTTGTTTGTCCAAGGGGGAAGATGGAACGGTGCCTCGACTTGCTGTTGTTGTTTTTTCTAGAGAGAAGGTATTGTTGTTCCAGTGTGGCCTGAGATCCACCAATGCTGGCAAACCCTGCACATTGAACACTTGGTTCTGCCGAGTTGTATCTATGTAGGAAGTCGGAGTTAATCCTCGCAGTTTGTGCAAGTGCTGAGTTATTGCTGCATGGCACAAACATGCATGCATGCTCGTAAAGTAAAGTAAAGGTACATGTATGCCTGACAGTTGCCGAGTTGTGTCGCAGTTGTGGTCCTTAGGAAAAACCCATGTGCCAAGCATAACTCTGTGTGCCAAGCAAAATTCAGTCTGAACATGAATCTGATGGGCATGTTTCTGCGCTCTGCAGATCTCACGGGGTTGTGCCATCTTTTCACTGTGAGAGGGGACAGTGGCGTGTTTTAGCCCACATGGACTTCAACAGCACAGTGTTCGATGCCCCCCCCCCTGGATGCTGGATTTGGGCCATTTCCTTCAGGTAACAACTGAACTCCGCAATGCTGCATGCACACATTGCATTTTGCTGCCATGCCAATGAGACGGCCTGGTGTGGACCTTCCAATTGCTGTGCACCGTGTTTTTCTGGTGCAGATGCATTGCTTGTGTGGCATGAATTGTAAGGCGTCAAAGGCTGCGTTGCATCTGCATCCCTTACCTGATCCTTGCACATGTTTGCACAAGTCAACCTGGTCCTTCGGGTTGTGGTAACCATTCGGCCCTAAAAGAAGAGGGCGCTAAAATTTTTTCAGGGTGGGGGGTTGGGGGATTGCCAAGGCCCACTGCCCAGCAATCAGCACTTTTTGGGGATGTGGCTCTGATGTTCGTCCCATTAACACACGATCACAAAGTGCAAGCAACCACAAACCAAAAACATGCGACAATATGGGATGGGCTGGATGGCATTTGATGTAAATACTATCCTTTAGCTGGAGAGATTGTGCATTGTGCACCACCCACCCACCCCCCTCTTGGAGGGTGTTGGCATATCCAGGCTAATAGCAAGAAAGTAGCACCGGTCAGAACCCTCAGTCAGTTGATTCGCCCAGAACTGTCAACCATTGCTGCATAGGCATACCAGAATGTGCCTGTGTGGAGCGCTTTTTGACTTGCTTGCAGATTACCGGGGGCCTCGCTTGTGAGGGTTAAGGTGGGTCTGTGGACTAGACTGTGTGTTTGTGTGCACCCTGGCTACAGTGTTAGCCTTGGGAGACATACAGGCTATAGAACCATCAGTTACACTGTGTGTTGTTCTTTTGGGAAAATGAGCGCCTTTTGACGATGCTTTTGGAGATATCTGTGGTTTCCTTTGAGAACAGGTGCAGCACTGCTGTGATTTCCTGAAATCGGCGGGTGAATGTTTGTTCCATTTGCGGTTTGAGGATGCAATTTGACCCTGCGAGGGAGTGTTAGTGTGCAGGGCGTGCGTAGGGCAACTTTTTGGGCTTCTGATTCCTGACAGGCCTGGTTAAAAAAAAAAAGGCAGCAGCAGAGTTTAGGTCCTGTTGATACACTCGGCTGTCACCAGCGTCTGCCATTTCATACTGCAAACCAGGGATGAATGGAACGGGCTTGTACTAATCATTTCGGGCAGTCTTATGCTGATGTAGTTCTCCTTCCCCCACACCTTCCACCCACCCTCACTCTCTACTCTCACCTGCAACCCAAATGGTACCTGTGGCAGAGCCCATCTTCGCGATTCCCTCAAACAAATGAGAGGTCCACATTGTCTTTCGTCTGTCAACCAAGTGGTTTTGTACAGTAGTGGGAGCTTTGCCGAGTCAGTTATGGATGTACTACCTCCAGCCCTTCCCTCTGAAGGCCTAAGCCTGGGCACGTTGTGCTGTCCCAGTGGGAACTGTGGGGTGCACTCAGCACTGCATTGTTGCCCCAGTGTGGAACCCGACGGGTGCACAGATTTGCGTAATGGAGTTGCATGAACAAGAGTAGAGAAATGCCCTCTGCTACTGCCTCTTCTTTTGCCGTTTTGCCCTGTTGCCCTATGAGCCCCCATACGTTCACCTCAGCATGAGACCAGGCTGCGGAGGGTTTGCATGTCCTTTGTTTTCAAGATTGTATGCATTTGTTGTGGCGGCTTCGATGTCAGTTGCTGAATCCGCAACGAGTCTTGACCTTAGGGGCAGGAAGGCGGGCGGCTCGGAGCCACCTGATCGATGCTCCTCAGTCTACTGGTTGGACAAGGTAGTATTATTGGTGCATTATTCTGCGATCGGAATTTATTGCATGCAAGGGAGTATGCTGTAGCATGTGCATGCCATACAATAGCTTAGGGCATATACAACACTTGACCATGTCAAGTAAGTGGGTGCAGCCCGAGGGTGGGGTGTGTGTGTCTGTTTGATTAGGAGAGCTCTGATGATCTGCTGTTGTGGAAAGTGCATGACAAGATAGTGGGAAGAGAGGAGTATTTTCGCCCATTTTCACCTGGTTTTGCTGCACGTTCTTTGTTACAGGTCGATGGTGGATTATGATGATGGGGAATCACTCGATGTCGTGTACATTCACAACGCAAATCGGTAGGTGGGTTGTTACACACTCCTAAGCGGATTCCAACCTTCATGGCCATTGCAATGCTATCTCTAGGAAACAATGTCCTTTGTGGATTCTCTTTATGAGCAAGCAATTGAACCCTGCATCTGCACTCTCGGATCGTCGCGAATCGGTAGCATGGGCTGCATTTGTCTCCATTTTGGACCCAAACAATAACCCCAGCCTAGCGTTCAAGCTAGGGCTAGGGTCACCGAGCTGGTGGAACTAGTTTTGGTTTTATAACCCTCTTTAGTGGTCTAGGGTGGACCTAACAGGTTCGGCAAGCAAGCAGCTAGCAAGCACGCACACGTGAAATGGGGGGAAATCACAGCTGCGTCATGGTGCTTCGGATTCGCCCAAAATTTTGGTGGATGCTACCTGTGGGTGTGAGGGACAACCACACAAAGTATGAGCCGGAAACTCAACGGTGGTGGTCGGGAACGGGTGTCGCAGGTGCCGGACCTCTATTTTCGAAATTGCAATTTAGGGCCAAAATCAGCCTGTTTTTTGCCCATAACTGCCCTAGAACCTGCGGTGTGGGAAGCCCTAGTAAAATCCCCGCTACCGGATCAAGACAAAGATTTTGTTAGGGTTGCCCTCTAGCGTAAGCTTGCAGGAGGGATGCGACAGCACAAGTGGAAGCCCGCTGACACCCTCTGCCCCCTGGATAACAAACAGGAGACTGTAGACCATGCTTGCTTTGACTGCAAGTTCCTGCTTAGAGCCTTCACGATTATTGACCGTTGCTTCCACCACTATGAAACAAGTGTGGGCCCCTGTTCTCGGTTCGAGACCTCCTAATGAAAGCCCCGGACACGGCGCTAGGCATCCCCCCCGGGGTTGCTGGCTTGGTCAGCCATCAAAGTGAACTGGGACGTTCGTTGTGCTTTACGCAAGACGCATTTTCATGTTTCCACGTCAGCCTTCCTCACTCGGTGGGTGAAGCGACCGTCTGTTTGGCAGCAGGTTTAGGTTTGGGTGTTATCCTCTAAAACGCTGTCTGCGTTCATTGATGTTGTGCTTTCCTCAGCTTCAGACACACCAGTAGCTTACCCCTCTCTCAGTGCCATACCACCCACGCCACCACCCTCCAGAGCGCAGCTGCGGGCGGCACGGCGCTTAGAACGTAAGTTGAGGTCCTTGGACAAGCTAAATAAACACTTGGAGACACTGGAGAGTGAAGGTTTTTTGCTCATCTTCACGGATGGCTCCTCGGAGCATTTTCCCACTCTTGGCTGGGTAGGAGGTTACGGGGTCTATTCGGCGGCAGGGGTCGAGGTAGCTGATTTTGTTCCCCTTCATATGAAGCAGACGATTAATTCGGCGGAGCTATTGGCTGCTTTGGTGGCCTTGCAACGCCATGCGGACCATCCCAAAAAAGCGCTTTGTGCTGATTCGGAGTATGTGCTACTTGGAGTGAAGGGGGCAGCACGACGATGGAAAATCAACGGCTGGAGGGGCTCCTCCGGCCCCGTTTCTAATGTCCCCCTTTCGGAAGAGGTCCTTCTGTTCTTAGAAGCCACCTTCCAGGAAGTGAAATGGGTAAAGGTGCCCTCACAGGTAAATGTCATGGGTAACGAACAGGCCAACACCCTGGCCCACTAGGGTCGAATTGTCAACCCCCTGTATCCGGTAAAGGGCACACCACATGGCCGCCGTCAACACCACACGTGCACCCCTCACAGAACTGCTAAGCGGCCCAAACTGCCAGCTCGGGAATTATCTCCAATGAGGCCCCTTGCCCTTGACTTTGATGGCGTCGCGGACCCCATCGGTCACAGCGACGCACTACCGTCGGTGATACCCTCTTCCCCCCCTCTGTGTTTCAGTGACCTAGGGTTACAGTGCATGCCTGATGAGGTGGACTGCCTCTCTCCGGCGCACTCTATTTTAACTTTCCTACACACCCCATCCCCCACACGGTCTGACTCCTACTTCTCCTCCCCTGAAGCACGCCAGCCCTCCACCTCTTGCAGTCAGAGGGGGACCCCCCCCGGGGAGACAGCCCCGCCCCCCAGCACGAAACCTGTTCCACCATAGAGGCGCCAGCCGCAACCCCTCAACCTCGTGCAGCGAGTAGTTCCTTTCGCCTTCGCATTCTATTTTCCCTACCGTTCCCATACCTCCCCCCTGCCATAGGGATGCGTAGATTACTTGGTGTAGTTGGTAATGCACTCGTCCCCAATCCCACAGGGGGTGGTTCGAACCCCGGTGAGGATATGGATCCACCGAACGGTCCATTTCACGAGTCATCATTTTTCCACAGGCTAAGTATCTAGGCATTGTGTTAAGTCATGTCTGCACGGCGATACGAGCATACCTGAAAGTGCATAGGGGCCCGGCCCCGCAGTGCGCTCCGTCCTCGCGGCCGTCGCGAACCGTGGAGGCGACGGTGCCGGCCGCCCCCATGAACAGTTGTTGTTCTTGGTGTATAGGTAGAGGGCATGCACTTGGCACCGGTAGTGTTTTGCTTCACTAACAGCTGGTGGTCTTGGTTGCGGGTTTTTATACCACATCGGTAGCGTAGCTTAATGGAAGTGCACGGGGGCTTCGTCCCGGAGGGCGTAGGTTCGATGCCCACCGTGGAGGTACCGGCGCCAACGGCCCCGCTCTTTTTTCTCGGTCGAGACAGAGCCCTCTAACAGATAATTTGTGGGGGATGCAGATGGGCACGTTCATAAGCTATCGTCGTGGCACTATAGTGGACAGCCACCCCGACCTGGATTCCTGGGGTAGGTTCGAATCCTGGGGCTCGTAACAGGTGGGTGTGGCGACATTGTCCATAGATATCTCCCTCCCGTCGGCCACTTTGTTCCCTTATGCTCATTCTTTCATTTTCCTGGACTCGACAGGTGCCCAGGGTTGACGGCCGTGGACAGGTTATGTTCTTCCTCTGGCTTGTCGGGTGCCGCCTGCTTTGCTTACCTGCTGACAGGTACATGCGGTGTGCCAGGTATCACGAGTGGTATTGCAGGTCATATTGTGTACATGACAGGTTGTATCTTAGCGACTCGATGTAGCATAGCAGTTTGATTGCTTACTGACACTTGGAACATTGGCTGGAATTGCCTGGGAGGGGGCATCCAGTATCTGTTACCGACCATGATTGAGCCCTAGAACCTGCTAAAAACGGCCAAAGGAAGGGGACAGCTCACACGCTACATACAATGCTGTCTTTTTGTTAAGCACTTGCCTATGACTTTGAGTGTCTACCCTTGACGAGGCCTAGCGATGGTGGGGAAGGGCCATGTGCAACGGCAACAGCTCAAGGTGTCTTGGGCAGAATCCAGAGGAGCCCAAAGAGACAATCGAGCCAATATAGTGGATCTTCGTAGCTGGCATGAACACCGGGAGATCCGTGGACGAATGACAGAGGAGTCTGCTTCACGCTTTGTGATTGGATTTGTGACACCCGATGGCTGTCCGATCATGGTGAGCGAGCGAGAGATTTTTTCAGTTGTGGCTCGAGTGGCGTGGGATGTGCAAACGCCCCTCGATGGCATAGGAAGCAGCAAACACAGCACCATCCCTATGGGTGGGAAGAGTGCGGGAGATGTTGACCGGGGGGCGGGGGGGGGGGGCACGGGAGATAGTCATGGGTGTTAGCACCAAGGGGGAGGGACATTATGTGTGGAATTATAGGGACCCCAGGTGTGATATGTCAGGTAAAGAGCATGATATATGGTCCGCACACGGGGGTGGGGGGGCAAGCTTGCATACCTTTCTGTCTTTTGCTGTCGGAACCCTGTGAGAGATCAATATCCAGCGGTCAGCCTTGCCCTGAGCAACTTTTGCCTTTCACCTCGGAACCCCGCGAGAGATCAGAACACAGAGGCCAACGGGAATCAGAGCGGGTCTTGCCTTTTACGTGATCCAAGTAGCCGCAAGGCAAGAGCACGGGCAACCAATGGAACTTAGTATGCACCGACAAGGACACGGTGAGGGACACCCTCATCCATAGTAGAATGGTACTCCTCTGGGCCAATGTGGGGCGTGATCAGTGGTTTGAATCCCGCATCGGGGGGGATTGGGATGCACAGAACGGCCCGCATCACCCATTTTGAATGCATGCATAACGTCAGGGACTAAGTGGACAAGAATGATGTCATGTGTTGCCATGACAGAGCGGTGGGCATGTGTGCTACCACAGCCTGCTACGATTCTGCACACTTCGAGTATGCATAACCGGGTTCCATGGAGGCTAAAATGGTGGTACGGTCTTGACTTCCCCGTCAAGTCACCATCAAGGGGGTTTGGGTTGGGTTGGGTCAAGGCCTCACTTGGTCGCTAACCCACTGTATGCCCACCTTCCATGCAGGACCCGACTGGGCAGGAGCACCCGGATGTCCGGTCACAAGGCCTACCGGACTGTTGACCACCCTCAAGCTATCGAATGTCTCTTAGGCTGGTTTGGTTTAACTCTCAGCAAGTCAGCGACTGCCTTTCACCGCTACAGACGTGTGCCTACTGGGGAAACATGAAGGTTTTGGAAATATATTTAATTCATAGCCTGAATTCTGGTGACTTGCAACCCGCAAAAAACATTAAACGCAAAAAAAAAAAAAGAATTAATTATTGCATTACACACCAGAAATCTGAAGAAATTGGGGCAATTTTTACAGATTTTAATTAATTGCATCTACAATAGTAGTGCAACATTGGCTCTTTGTTAATTGTACTATATATGCTGCTGCTTATGCCGGGGGCTGAGGTTCAATTGAGCGAGCGACGCATTTGTGCTCCATCCATTCAATCTCAGGTGCCAGACTTCTGCAGCTGGCAGCAAATGAGCAATCTAATGGTCAGGGTCACATTTCTGTTGCGCTCCAGTAGTTCAAGGTCACAACCAAGCACCAACGGCCGCAGCATGCCGCAGCATGCCGCAGCGCCAGATTCTGGGAGCTGTTGGTGGGGGTTTTGAAGCATGCCGCAGCATGCCGCAGCATGCCACAGCGAGCCAAAATTTTCACATGGTGGACTTTTTTTTTTCATTACATGTCAAACCTCTGAACCCTTTGTTGCACAGGTGTCTCAGAACTGGATGGTAGCTCAGTGGTCTATGTACCAGGCCCCAATTTGGAGGGACCTGGGTTCCATTCCCAGAAAGGGTAATTTTTTGCCCGTCAGTTCCTCTCTATTGTTGCACAGATCTTCGCCTTTTTGGTGTTGTTTTGACATGTCAAGTCCTGCGGATACTCAAACTACCGAGGCATCACAAACCTGTGCCGCTTTCGGAAAATGATGGTACCCTTAACCAACAGCTTGAAGCATGCCGCAGCATGCCGCAGCGTGCCGCAGCATGCCGCAGCGAGCCAAAATTTTCTTGGGGACCGTTGGTGCTTGGTCACAACCTCTGCAGATGGCATGCAATGTCCAGTTTTGGGCATGGGAAGAATGAATTTAAGTGACTTTTGCAGTTGGCCTGTAATCTGTGTTGTTGATTTCTGTTCAGTTTAGGGCTTGGCTGAATACCTGTGAAGTGCTCAATTGGGGTTGCAAGGATTTGACACAAAAAGATGAAATCCTTCAAAGAATTCGCAAAACTTTAATTGATCATAGCCTTTTCTGTGGTTAAAATGGTGGCACAAAATGTCTATTTACCGGAAAAATCGCAAAGAAAAATATTTTTTCCACTTTTTAGGGCAAAAATGAAAAATTTGCTAAATATTAATTGCTTTCTATGAATGCAAAAATTCATGTTCTACAAAATGTTCGTGTTTGCTCGGTACCTCTCTTGACGGTTTTTCTTATGTCAGGTCTCATTGCTTTCTGCGTCCACGCATTTCAGCATTTCGCTTGTCAGTTTTTCGTTATGGGTTGCTTCGACATGGCAGTACCCACTGCACTACCTTGCACCAGAGTAAACTGCAGGCCCAGGACCTTGTTTCCCCACGAGGCACACGAGCAATGGCGTGACAATACTGCGCCTTGCGGCACTGGTGCAGAGCCCGGGCAGTCTGCACGAGAGCCCGTCTGCTACTCAGTACTCAGCACAGGCCCAATGTTAAAAAAACAAAAGAAAAAAGAAACTAAAATGGAGTCGTCGTCATGCAAGAGAACCTTGGATCAATTTCTCTGTTCCAAAGCTGCTCCAGCATCAAAGTTTTCTTGTCACCTCTGTCAAAAAAACACTTCAAGTGGAACACATTGAGTCAGTCCAAAAACAAAAACAAAAAGAACTTAACAGATCTGAAAGTGACCTTTGCCAGGCCTAAGTTTCTTCTCAGTGTGACCATGTCCTTCCATCTCACACATGAAACCACCAGCTTGCAGGCAGCAGACTCTGTGAACAATGTTCATGAAAACAAAGCCTCCTGTATTAGTGTCATCCGGACGATCGCACAGAAGCAATCTCTTCCAGCCTTCCTTTTTTTTTGGCACTGTGCATCCCCGCTTCCCCTGATCTACTTCCAACCTTCCTGAATTTTTTCCTGGTGGGTGGGGGAAATTGGAAGCATCATATTTCTCGATGCCGATGCACTGCAAGAGGACAAGCTTTGTAATACACAGTGTAGTGCAGAGGAGTGACTGATATCTGAACGGTGAACATAGGATGCCGCATGATTCAGCATTTCAGAGTAGTTGGTGAACAACAGTGCACTAAACCTGCCCCATCAAAAAAAAAAACGAAACCTGCCCCATCAATGTCTCATCACGCTCGCTGGATGGTGTTTGGTTCTCATCAGGTGATGGTTCTTAATGCCACCATTCTACAAAAAGGGCGCTTGTGGAGGGTTTCGTGACAAGCATTGCATGGAGCGGTACGTTGATTGTAAGTTCTTAAGTGTCTGCCATTCGACATGCTGTATCTTTACATGGTTGTCGTGCACACCAATAAGCAGACGACCTTTGCATAAATGCTTGTTGCCCTGCAATGCACAGGTTCTTTACTGAGCGACGATGGATATTGACATCCTTGCACATTAAGTTGCACAAAAAGTTACCAGCACCACCGCAAAGTGAACAGGCAGCCCAAGTTGAGCGTATGTTACCATTGCCAAGTGCTTCATTGGCAGCGATGGATGTGCAGCTGATCAGCACTCAGTCTCTGTACGTCTGGATGCCTCAGTGTAGTGTGAACGCTGCAGCCATGAAATGCCATTGAATCTGCTGAACAAAAGAAAACCATCACAGTTCCCCCACCCCTCTTTGGTGGTGGCTGATCGCTAGTTGACCATGTGTTTCCTAGTATACCCTAGGTGCCTTGCTTAAGGTATGGCCAAAACCAAATTGCCACAGAAGTAGGGATTCTTAATAGGTTTGCCGCAGGCTGAGGGGGTGGTTTGGCCCACTCTGGTTGGTGATAAAACCCCGTTATCACCCCAGTTTAGGGTGATGAACCTCCCCAAAGAAGTGTCTAACAGCCATTGGGGGCGGCTCCGCCGGTCCAAGGACAGGAAGACCCCCCCATCCCCCATCCCCAAGGGGGCCTCTGACAGGTAGTTGCCAAAGACCCCAGGCTTCGTCAGCTGACTTGCCCACAGACACGAAAGCCGCCCGAAGGATAGTTTTGTCCATGCTTGCTGAAGCCACATCATTACCCTCCACTTAAGAGACCCCAATACGGATTATGCAGCCACTTTGCCCTCCCCCTCTCCCCCTCCTGCTCTGGGAATGCCCACAAGGCGCCAAAGAGTTCAAAACTGTTCCAGTGGTGAATATGATTGTGCTCCCTGCTCCCGGGACCTCGAGATGGCAGTGTTTAAGTAGCCACCTTGACTCGTCCCCACTCAGGGGACCTGAGATGGCAGAGGTTATGCAGCCACTTGGTTTCTTTTTGCTTTGGAGTCGCCGGAGACAGCAGGGCTTACGTAGTCAGCCATTCTTCCCCACTCAGGTACCAATTAGAGGGTAAACATGTGTGGGCGTAGCTTCACAGGGGGAATATCATATGAAGGATGCAGGAGGAATATCATATGAAGAATGTCATGAGGTTACTATGATCCAAAGCGGTGTTACATCATATTAAGGAGGTCATGGGCCTGTCAGGGTCCTGGACATGAACGCGAAAGATAAGTGACCTGGATGCATAAACCCTGCCGTCTCAGGGTCCCTCAGTGGGGAACAATCAGAGTGGCAACATAACCCTGCTGTCTTGGAGAACTCCAAAGCGGAGAGAAGTACAGTGGCTGCGTAACCTCTGCCATCTCAGGAAACTGCAAAGCAGAGAGAAGTGCAGTGGCTGCACAACCACTGCCATCTCAGGTTCCCTGAGCAGACGAATCAAAACGTAACCCCTCCTGAATGCCACCATGCGGTTCACCTCAGAGGGTGTAGACATGTATTTGCCTTTACTTAGCAGCGAGTCCAGTGATTGCACGATGCCTATTGGAGCAATACATGTACATATTTGAGCTGTATCCTAGAGAAACCCTGGTCATGCAATATCCGGATGACAACCTGAAAGTGGGGCCATCGCATGCCCACACCTCAGCAGAAATAGAATTTTTGTCCAGAGCTCCAATGCAAGCACTTGAGCAACAGATATAGGAGCCGTAGGCAAACCCGAGACAATATGTGGTACACTTGCATGCTTCTAGGGATCCGTCACTCATGAGTGACAGTGGGTAGACCATTCTGGTTGAACGCATCAGCAAAACCAAATACCAGTGTTCTGTGCCATTTGGCCCTATTCAGGCATGGTTGCCATCTTAAAGTTTGCAAAGCTGTTGAAGGAGCAGTATCGCGGTCGATCATCATTGCAACAAGAGGATACCAAGTGAGGACTCGAAAAAGACAATCTGAGTTCAAACTAGGACTGCATTGTAAGGATCATTTTGCCATTTTCTTTGCTTGGGTGCTCTTTCCAGAAGTCAAAGAGACAGCTGCTCCCCTCGACCATACAAACACAATACAAACACACTGCGGCCCTTTGCTGTTTGGGGATTGTACTCACTCTAAGGCTCCTACCTTGAATTCCTCCTATCATGTATCATATATCATGTATCCTATCCCATGTGAAAATTCTTTGCTGTTGATGTGTTGGGCTGGAGGAGACAGGGCTTTTTGTATTCATAATTTTCTGGGGCTGACCTAACAAACCCATGTTTTTCTGAAAATCAATTGTGAATCATAGAGCAAAACAGACTCCATGGAGGAACAGCATTGTGAATTTTTGAGATTATCAGGTTTGCTTGAATATGTTGGATGTGAAAGGACTGAATCACATATTCCCGATGTCAGGGGTAGCTGGGCTGCTGGGGTTATTGATGTCATCTCATCTTTTGGTCATCCATACGGGGTCAGTTGCTGTCAGATGCATGCAGAAAGACACTATGCCATGCTACCAGTGTGAGCCAGTGACATATTGATCCTCATTATCAAACGTTTTGGGGGGGTTCATAGGCCCAAGAAGCAGTGTATTTTGGAAGATTTGCCCCCCCCCCCACGTTTCACTGGTGAATACCCCCCGCTTTGTACAAAAATACCCACCGAAAAGTCACAAAATGTACCCAACAACCCCCCAGCGTAAAAGGCACCAGAAAACCCCACAGGATGTGTCCAAAAAACCCCAGGGGGTGTTTTGATACATTTTGGGGTTTTTGGTACATTTTGGGGTTTTGGTACAATTTGGGGAGGGGTTGGCACAAGGGTTTTTTGGTACAATTCGGTCTGTTTTTTTTACAATTAGGGAGGTTTTATTGGACAATTTGGGGGGTTTCAAGTGAACATCTGGGGGGTGAAGTACATTTTGGAGTGAGTGGGGTGTGGAAGCCCAAGGAGGGTGTTAGATGGGTGCATCCTGAGAAGGGGCACCCCTACCCGCCCCCCACTGGTACGCCCAGGTCTGCTTGTGGTGTATCTTGGTGGTCTGTTCCGGCAGATTTCAGGCATGGAGGTAGGAGAAGTGAAGGAAGGTCATCGAATGTGATCAAGGTCGCATGTGATTGTACACTCTGTGCTTTGTTTCACATTGCTGGGATGCGGTTTGAGATGGACGTGCTTCGGCAATGGGGGTGTGGAATGGGGGTGTGAGGGGGGATGGGTGAGTGTGTTGGGAACCAAGTGGACGCACGGTTGCGACAGGGCTACCAGAACAAGGTTGGTGACAGGGCCGCCCCCCTCCCTAGACTGCGGGGCAGAATATGGTCGGTGACAGGGGCGGCCCCCTCAAGGGGTTTTTTGGGGGTCCAGGCTGGCAGGGTCAGTGGGGGCAGGTTTTGGTACAAACAGGGGTTTTTGGTAAATCGAATGGGAGGGTTTGATATGATTGGGTTTTTTTTGTGTACAAAATGGGGTTTTCTGGTACAAAGTGGGTTGGGTGGGTTGGTACTCACCGCCTTGTTTCACACTACCAAGGTTTTCAACCATTGTGTTGTGATACATAGTTAGATCAATTCGTCCAGGCAGAGGCCAATGTAGGTCACAACTGTTTTCCCCTCACGTGCCTGTATTTTTTTTTGGATGCGGATTTGTTTTAGAGGTTGTATTTTGTTTTAGCTGAAGAAAAATAATCCGCGCTAGGAAAAAATACTCAGCCCTTTTTTTTCTGCGCAGAGGATTTTTGTTTTAGCGCGGAATACCGCAACTTCTATTGCCTTCGGCAAGCCCACGTCGCAAAGAATCTACCCCGAGCAACACGCACCCAAAACAGGGTGGAAACTACATAAATACGGGCTAAAACATGTTTTACGTATCTTGGATGGCCATTTTAGGTGATCACAATATCAAAAAAATATTTTTCCGAAACTTCGAGTTTGAGCTGCAAAGGCTCGAGAAATTGCATAAGCAAGTTGTGCACCAGTCCTGTTTGGACCCCCCGCCCCCCCGCAATGGCCAAATAAGGTGAAAAACACATAAATGCGGCCCAAAACATGCTTTGCATATCTTGGATGGTAATTTTAGGTAATGAAAAATTAGTTTCCAAAATATCGATTTTTGAGGTGCCTCGGGTGAAAGACTTCATAAGTAGGTTGTGTACCAAATTTTTGGGAACCCCCCCCCCCCCCGCGCCCCATTCCCAAATAAAGTGAAAAACACATAAAAACGGCCTAAAACATACTTTACATATCTTGGATGGTCATTTTAGATGATCACGGTATCAAAGAAATAAGTTTCCGAAACTTCGATTTTTGACCTACCCAGGCTGAAAAACTCAAGAAGCAGGTTGTGTAACAATCTTTTGGGAGACCTCGCACCACACTCCCCGCCTGCGCCCAATACCCAAATAAGGTGAAAAACACATTAATACGGCCTAAAACATGCTTTACATAGCTTGGGTGGTCATAGTATGAAAAAATGATTTTCGGAAACTTCGATTTTTGAGCTGCCCGGGGTGAAAAATTGCTGAATGAAGTTATGCACCGGCCCATTCATTCATGTAACCCATTATTGGTGCTAACCGTCATTTTGCATCTTGGGCACGGGTTTTGACTGCCCTCGGCAAGGCTAGATACGGCAAAAAATGTCAATTTTTATCCTGGTAGGCATTAAGTAGGCATATACTGTCACAACATCCCCAGTCACACCCCTCAGAGTGGGTAGCACGGGGTCACCGAGGTAGTCAAAACTGCCAACATAGCAAAAAAGGCTGAAAACTACATAAGAGCTCGTCCCGCTCCGCTCCATACAAACCCCATGGAGTTGGACTCGGAAACATTTTTTAGCTCAAAATCGAATAAAAAAAACTAATAGATTTATGATTTTCAACTCCAAAAAAGGAAGTGTCATTTTTTGAACCCCCCCCTTCTTTCAACGCCTGACAAAAAGTGGGTTTCAAGTAGGGGTGGGGGGGTCTTGGAGGGTCCGGACCATAAACTCATTAAGGGATGCGTTTATTGGACAAAATAGTGATCTTACTAGGAGTTTTTTGAAATCATCTTAATGCACCAACTTGTTCACGTCCCCCCCCCATGGGGGGCTTTTAATTGGGGGGCCGGGGAATGGGGCCCCGCCCCCCTCTAAAAGCAGTCCTTATGCCAGTATATACAATCCGCGCGCCGAAACGAAACATACCTCAAAAGTCTACGATGCAGCCCCTCTAAATGACCGCCTCAGAGAGTTGATTGCCGCCGTCATATTTTTTTTATCAATCATGGCTGTTTTACAAAGTTAGGACCTTTACAAGGTTCTCACTTCGTTTCTAGCATCCACTAATTCCATATAAGCTAGGGATGCGATTTAAAGGTGCACTAGCAAAGTTGAGGTGCCGAACAACACTATATATAAGGCATAGGCCCCAAGTCTCAAGAAATCTATTTGCCACATTATTTATTTGTTCTGCACACGTGCATTTCGCAGTCGCCGGCATTTGCGATCTTTCATTTTGACTATCCAAAGTGAAATCGGGCTACAGTGCACGAAATTTCGATCTAAGACCAGATTTGTAAATGATTCTAAAAGCTGCGTCTTGCTGTATTATTAAAAAAGCGCTGTTATTTTGTTTTAGCACCGCTTTTTGATTCGATCATTTTCAGCGCACACAGCCGCCTTTTTCAGCTCAAAAATGAAAAGAGCACCCCGAAATTGACCAAAATTGCCCTAAGTTTCGTCAGAATCTGATACAATAGGCCCGAGTTATGAATATGTCAATTTTATGCTATTTGCACTCTGTGTCGCTAATCTTGCCAAATGCACCCTCCCTGTCTTTGCGCTGCTAGCTGAAACACAAGGCAAAGGAGTGTTTTTGCCTTTGTTTGTCACCGCCCGGCTCCATTTTTGACATAGAAAGGTGACCCGAAAATGGCTAAAAACCATAATAAGGCTTTTCTTTTGATGGTGCTTCGCACCAGCAAAGGAAAAGCCAGACCAAGCACGAAAGACGAAGAATTCATTTAATCCTACTTTTCCACAACCTCCACAACATATCGTGTATCATTGCTTCATTGAAATTTCCTCAACATGCTCATGGTTCTTTGTTATAAGTACCTAATCATGCATGTGCACATTGTGCAATCTGACTTCCACGTCCGACAGATACCCTTCAGAGGCGATCGCAGCCCGCACACCGCCCTTCCCCATCTCGTGGAGCCCCTCCCCCGCTTGTTCAGGGGCTGGCGTCCCCCAAGGAGAGACCCCGTGCACGGGAAGTATGTACAAACAAAGCCCAAAGTACAGCCCGTGTGGGCACACCCGGTTGCCGGAGCCAAGAACCATTGCCCTGGGGACTTTACTAGGAGTTTAACTAACAATTCCACCCCTTAGGGTGGAGTATGCAGATAGGCCCAACAAGGCCGAAAATGGAGGAGTATTTTCTCCTGTATAGGCCTACGTAGCTTTGATCTAACAACCTCTGCGGGGTCAGTTTACAAGTGGTCAAAAAGGTGTCATGGACAATTCCCTCAACACGTGCAGGCAAACGTGGTTACCTCCTGACGTCACGGGTGATGAAACAAGTTTGATTTTGACCCACCTCCCATGCTTGGGTCTACACGGCATGTAGACGAGATACGTCTTGTGGAACAATAAGACTATTAAGTCTGGAACATCCCTTACTGTTCCTCAAGGCAAAACTTGTTCTAGAAGACCTGATACATCTACTGGAACGCAACTTTCTAGACGTTGTGGGACATTCCATACTGTTCCAAAAGACATCATACGTCTGTCCGAACTGTATTGCGTAATGTTAGACGCAACATATAGTTCTACTAGACGCATAAACTACTGAAAACAAAAATGGGACAGTTCAGCGTGCCAAAAAATCAGTGCCTTGATTAAGGGATTCAGTAGTCGTACCAACTCCAAGTAGATTACTTGCAACAAAACAATATTTCGTGCCAAAAAATTCAACAGATGACCACCAAATGAAATTGTCTGGAAAGCATGCACTCACTGTGGGATGGATCATGGATGACGGATCACAAAACAGCAATGCTGACGGTCGTCAGCTCGCAACTTTGGGGAACAAACAGAAGTAGTAGGAAAATAGTCTGCCAGAGTTGTTGCAGCTCCTGGGTTGTTGAATCATTCACATGAAGACACATACATATGTCAAAACAACAGACATTACACAGCACCTCATTTCAGTGTTTACTTTCGGAAAAATGACATTGAAGGGGAGCAAAGACAGGCGAATCGCGAGGCACGCCAAATACAAGCCCAGGTTGAGAAGAAACAGTACAGGGATGAGCATGAGCTAAAGACTGCTATTGGCGACTTCGGCAAGGAGAAGAATGCTGCATCGACACAATACGAAGAGCAGCCTCAGGCCTCCGGGGACAACAAACCACAGGTCATTGCCCTTTTGCACAAATATTTGTGTGTTCACTGATTCGTATTTTTCACGTGCCTTGCTGGGGAACAAGAAGTCTTTCAAAAGAGGTGCAACGAACAATAGTACTGGGATAAATGTTTGGTTGCGGCACAACCTGTAAACTTCAAGGTAATAGAAATGCTACGATCAGTTCCCGCTGCATTGGAGCTCATGCTACTCGCTAGCCCCGGAGCTTGTTCCAAAACGCCCGGATATATGTGGTTCAAAGCACGCGACATTTTTCTCACAAACAGTTACAAACCGCAGCCTATCAACCATGCCGCTGCACGGACCTAATATTCCCGTCGTCCGCAAGCCCTCCTCCCACCCACCAAAGGTTTGCATTGCAAAGTAGCTCTCTCCAAAGCCAGTAGATCTCTGGGGAAGGTGCATCGATGTGTTGGAAAGTGGTGTGGGGTAGTTCCAATATGCTACGGACTGCACACAACATCCAAAGCACCCCTTTTTTTTCATCTCCGCAGCTCCGCAATGCCCGAACCACGAAGTCGCTAGCTCAAGCCTTAAGGCCTCGCGGACCGATGAATTCTATTAAGGTCACTCACGACAGCCAAATCATTCATCGCAGCAAAGGCAGTGGGTTCAATAACACGCCCATTGCACCATTAGGTGTAGGGATTTTTGAAGCGTGCATGTAGAATGAGTTGCAATAAGAGAAATGAAAACTTTACTTGAAGGATGTGAAAACCCATTCGAGGCCAGTCAAATATTGCTTTTAAGAAGTTCAAAATTATTTAAGGAGATGCAAAGAAGGTGTATGCTCCGGGAACCACTGTACAGCCACAGTCTTTCCCTTTTTTAGAGCGATACATGAACCGAAATGGAGAACGAAAAGAACGAATGTTGAGAACGAATGTTGGGCGACCTCCTTTTTTTATAAAAAAAAGTATAGAAAAAATTAAATGGAATTTCGAGGCACTGAGTCAAACATCAATGATGCATAGTCATAAAAACTATTTGCAATCATAGATTGATTGAAATCAAATGAAAAACTCGATATCTTTTTTTAAACAAATGAGGGAGCGCAATAAACTATTTGAATATACTAGCTGTCGGAAAAGAGAAGTGGTCTGAAGGCATTCAAAAATTGTCTCACAATTGACAGCTAGGGGTGGAAACTCCATTTAGAGACTAGTTGCAAGTTTTTGAAGTAAAAAAAAATGATTTAGATGGAGTACAAAAGCTAGTGCAAAAAAATGGTTTCCCTACCCGACAGTTGAATAAAGACCTTAAAGATTTCCAAAACGAAATCTCAGCAAAGTTGCTCATGGAATGAAAGCAGAAAAGTAAAAAAAATGTACAAAACAATTGTGTAGATAGCAAATGGTGCGTCTAGTGGAACTATATGTTGCGTCTAACATTTTTCCCTAACATTTCGCCATAGTGTTCCGACAGAGGTATTGCGTCTTTTGGAACAATATAGAGTGTTCGACAACGCCTAAGGAATTATACCGGTAGATGCATCACGTCTTCTGGAACAAGTCTGGCGTCCCTTGGAACAGTATGGCATGTTCGAGACTTAATAGTCTTATTGTTCCGCTAGACCGGTCGACCAAAGAATGGAAGTTCTGCAATGATGCACGCAATACAACAGATCACAGAATTCACATAATGATCAAAGCAAATGTACTGTAAAACTGACCAAAGGCTGCAAATGATTGTGACAGACAGATCCGCAGGACCTCAATTGTACACCTTGATGCAGAATTGGCATGATGGTCCACATAGAGGATCCATGGAGCCAATCCTGCTGAGTTGGTGGTTGGAGAAATAAAGGTCAAAACTGAACTAAGGTGATAGATAAAGGCCGAGAAAGTAAAGAAGTATACCTTTATGTGTATTTTACAATGTAAGGGAATGTACAAAAGTTTGGGTTTCTGGTTTAACCTTTTATGCCATGGACCTACAATTTGTCGTGGACTTTCAGCACCCACATTGATTCTAAATTTTTGCTTTATGCTAGAGTGTTAGGCAGAAATCTTTCTATGCATGAGCATATAACCCAGCGTGTCTTTTCACCCCTACCAAGCCACGAGCGCCCCTAAGCACTACAAAGCGCAATGGGGGCAGTGAGATAATGTTTTGCAAGGCATATTGTGGCGAGTGTAGCGCTGCAGCGTCTAGTTACAGTTTGAGGGAGGTTATAGGTACCTTTGAAAGGATGCAAAAAAGCCCCATGTGGGGGGCAAGAAAAATTCCCTTTTTCTTGAGAATGCGACAGTGGTGGCCAGCACAGCACAAGTGTATTTCAATGCCTTGGGAGGTACATTTACTTGCATTAAAGATGCCTTGACGCATACCACATTGTTATCTCACTATTGGCCCCTATCAAAATGGGGATAATGCATTTAGCGCTACAAAACTAAGCACTAATCAACGGAACTTGTGAGGACCCCTGACCCTCAAACTATTCGATATTGTAACATGATCGTGGGTTGACTTAGGCGCTGCTCTCGTTCAGAGCCTATACATTTTATCTAATTTTTCATTAATGACTACTTCCCCTAGTGGTGTGCACCCTAGGGGGCTGTGGTGCCTCTTTTTGAAAGGTCTTGGGTTCAATTCATAGTCAGCCTAGCTAAGTAGCAAGATCCTTGGTGACATGGAAATGACCTAAGTGCTACAAGCCATGCCACCTGAGCACCTAAGGGACAAAGAATAAAGGGTTCACACCTCAGGGTGACGTTGCCTCAAAGAGGGTGCCCATGAGGGCAGCTTTCTATTCTTTTCTTTAGTGTTTTTAACGATCTATCCGCATCTGGTTGAGCAATGCTATACAAAAGTGATTGTTCCTGCTTTTGTTATGTACAGCCCTTCATGTTTGGAGTATGAGATCCCGAATTGTTCCATACTTGGATTGTGGATTAGGTCTTTTCTTCGTTTCCAAAATACACAAAAACCAAAAGAGCAGGCAAGCAGCAGGATACAAGTGGAAGCACATCAACACAAATCAATCATTGAAAGCATATCATTCATTCTTAAAAGTTTGGTTGTGTAACATGGGAAGAAGGGGAAACCCAATTTTCTTTGGGTGAAATGTAATTCTTTTCTAGTCCCGTTAGTGGTCTATTCTTTAACAGCGTCTTGGTGCTGAAAACTTTTGATGATTTCCAAAACCCAATCTTGTAATTTTCCACCAAGTTCTAAAACTCCACGAGTCCTCCTTCAAACCCTTGCAGAAGGGCATAGCAATACCACAGAGTCCTTGATCTCGATCTCCATGTTGTTTGTTGTCAACGAGTCCACTGAAATAAAAACATTCATATGTGCATGGTAATAATACAGACAAATGCACACAGTGAAGTAATTATGAATCATGATAATGGATGCATGTAGTGACGACAGTGCTACAGTTCTGTGCATCTTACACTTTAGATTGCTGCGATTTCACACGCGACTGATTGCTGTGCGCTCCCAGGGCCTGCTCAAGTAAGCAGACAACAATGCATGCTCGTTTCTATTACACCCCCCTGGCAAAACGAGTGCAGGGGATCCACCCTAGCACTTGTTCGAGAAGCAAAATGAATAGATGAGGGCATGCAATGGACCAGTCCGGGGTCCCCTGCCTAGGACAGAAGAAAAAAAAATAGACACTCACAAAAATCCAAGTCACCCCTTGGGTAGGGGGGTCCACCCTCATGGCACCAGCACAGGTACCTCTGGGTCTCTCCTTATTTCCAACCAAGTCCTGCCTAAGAGCAGGGGTCGTAGGCGGTGGCCACTCAGTAAAAAACAAGCACACCATTGAAAGCTGTGCTGTCACCCAAAAATCCGACATCTCTGGTTTATCTGCATTTGCATACTATACATGTTCCTTCCACACGGTTTACACACTTTTCTCGCATGTAGAGCACATTCACACACTTGTCCGGGTGCTACACAGGGGGCATTATTGCTCACTCACCAGGCGCAGTTCCGTGGCCTCTGCCCACCAACTGGGCGACTTTGACATATATAGGCATATTCAATGGTACACTCCCACGTGATTATTTTCTATCCTGTAATTTGTTTCTTGGGTTTGTTTCCTTCAGGCATACGGACGACCATGACATTAGTTGCATAATTCATGTGGTACATTTCCATACACTGCGGGCTGACTCACTGCTGCACATGCACACACATACACAAGGATGCTACGCGTGCACCCACACGGTTCTAACCTGCATAATCCTGTGGTCTTTCTTCTCTGCCATTTTGGTCTTGCTGCCCGTCTGTGGGCTGTTTTGGCTTCTCATTTGTTCATTCATGTTCTGATCCGACAGTTATGTTGAAAAGTGAAATCAGCATCCACCAAGGGTGCTTCCCAAATCAGGCCACCCCTAGTCACACAAGGCAAAACAGGGCAAAGGCACATATCAGTGGTCAGAAAAAACCCATCTTGAGGTATTGCGCCACAGTTTTAAGGTTGCGATCAAAGAGTCACCTTAGATGACAACTCATTCGGGTGCACATTTAACAAACACCACCTTCAATCCAAAGGGGGTCCCAGGCAACAAGTTCTGGCTGTGCCATCAACAGCGGCTCTTTGCTCCGGCTCCTTGAGTATTCCTCATGCGCCTGCTGCCATCCGTCTACGGTGCTCACACTTGCCACCAAGCTGTCTGACGGCTTGGGGCACTGCATTTTCCTCAGCACGCTGTTCTTCACTTTGCTTCGCGCACAGGCAGTCTCTTCTGGCGACTGCATGCCGTCCTTCATGTTCACGAGCGCGCTGGCACCCTCGTGACACGCTGGTACGTTGTTCCGTTTCGTCGCCCGCGCTCTTGGCTGTCGCTGTTTTGTTTTCCGCATCCACTTGTGCTTGTGGCGTTTGATGCTGCTGCCCCCAGTCGTCGGGCTACACTCCGAATTGAACACCGGACTTTGCCTCACTCGCTACCGTTGGCTCTCGCACACGTGAATTTCCAGGATGGTACTCCGTGGTGTGGTTGTACCCTTGCCAATCTGGTTGGCCTGGAATGTGTTGTCTCACAACGCCCTTTCGACACCCGGTCAACTCCTTCAATTCTTCACGTAGCGCCTCGTTGGCCTCTTCCAGTTGCTGGGTTCGTCGTTGTAGACAGGGTTGGTACCGTACGGCGTTCATGAACGCGTACCGTCCGCGAACGCGTACCATCCGGTATTAATACCGCACAGCACGTGTGCGGTATTGAGATGCCGCAGACAGGCACCGCATTGCAGCACGCGCGCACGCTAGACGGAAAATTGCCAGATGAATTGAAATATTGCGAAAAACACGCTGCTGGATCGAAAGTTTACTACCGATGTTGGTAATTAGCATTATTATGCATTACGGCACCACTTTTCGTCTTGAATCGTAATGTCGCAGTTTTGGGAACATAAGAACGAATTCTGCTAATACTAGTATTGTTGTGACCGCGTTGCAAATGCGCATTCAGCGGTGCATGAGTTTCCAGCAGCGGTGCCGTGTACGCTGAAAAACACTGCTTGCAAGGTTTTAAATCCCTCCTTTTAGATGGGCCATGTGAGGACGTGCTCGTGCAGGACGCGTTCGAAGCCGTGCACAACGACTATCGGAGAAGCACAAGCTGTGCAGGACGCGTGCAAAGGCTTGGACAACAAACGAAGAAGTACGTGCCGTCCTCCACAATAAAGTGGACCCTCCTCCGCGATCAAAGGATGAACGCGTCTACGCGAATGGCGCGCGCTCAGACGACGACACGTGCAGACGCGTCAACGCAACCCCAGTCCCCACAAATGGACGAAGACGCGTCGTTGAACGATTATTGGGCAGAGGTGTTCAACCGTCAATGGGACATGGAGCGCTATGCAGAATTTCAGTGGTTGTGTGAGCGAACGCAGATGCCCTGTGTTTCTGGGAAACAATGGTTGCAGCTTGGACGATATAGGCAGCATGTGTTGATGCGATTGCTTCGAAGCATGGACAAGGCTTCAAGTGTTGCTTGCGCAGAACATGGCTCCTAGGAGCAGTGGGTTTCTGGAGGAGCACTTCACCCTTTCCGTTGCCACAATGACTGCAAAAACAGGAAAGGACTGGAAGTGTAAATATTGTGACTACCTGGGGAAGGCTTGGGATGGCCCGGCGCGTGGCAAAGCACATCTTGCAGGGCAAGGTGGACGCGGTGTGGCAGCATGCCCGAAAGTCCCAGAAGATATCAAAAAGGCAGTGCTGCAAGAACTTGAGGAGAACTCCAAAAAGAAGCTGCATAGACTCCAGTCCCAAGAGAAGCTGAAAGAACTGAATGAGAAGAAGCGTGCTGCAGAGGATTCGCCTGATGGAGCTTCAGCCACCAAGCAGCCCAAAATTGTGGACATGCAAAAGAGACTGAAGGAGGAGCTGGACCTTGCGTTTGCAGAATTTGCATTCCACAGTGGGATTCCGTTCCACATCACGGAGGACGTAATGCTACGTAAGTGGTTGGATAAACTGGTTGCCTGTGTTTTGGGAGGACTGAGGTCAGTGTACCCTCCCGAACGTCACATTTTGTCTGACAAGTGGGTGGACATTGTGTACCAAAAAGTGGGTTCTGAGATTCCTGCAGTGTTTGCCTCTGACCACCATCTGAACTTAACAACAGACGGTTATGCGAACGTGCGACGTGTTTCAGTAATTAATTATAACTTAGTTGGTAGGAAGGGTGCTGTGTTCGTAAAAGCAGAGTACCCAGGGAAAGCCATTAAGGACAGCCAGCGCATTGCTGACGGCATTCACAGTGCGCTTGACTGCATTCGAAAACTCGAACTGCCTTGCCCCACGAGCACTGTGATTAGTGACAATGCGTCAGTAATGCAATCCGCCCTAGGACTTCTGGACACCGACGAAAAATATGCAGCTGATCACTACCTGACCAAGGTAGGGTGCTGCATCCATGCATATAATCTCCTTTACAAGGACATCAGCAACCTCCCCTCTGTGAAGAAGCCGACTGAGTCAGGGAGGGTGATCCTGAGGTTTTTTCGCGGTCGCTTCCGTGCAGCAGGCATTCTAAAGGGTGAACAAACGAAGCACGGTCTGCCAGAAACAAGCCCCCTCCTCCCCGGGGAGACGAGGTTTGCGTCGAATTACCCTTGCATGCGCTGGCTTCAGAAAAATAAATCTGCGTTGCAGTCAGCAGTGGTGAGTCCTGACTGGGTGGCAACGAGGTGGAGTGTGGCCAGTGCTGAGAGTGTTCGGGCTGAGGATGTTGTTAATCTGGTGCTCAGTGGCGACTTTTGGGGGGCTTTGAACAATGCCCAGGCTCTGCTGAAGCCATTGGCTGAAATGATTCGCAGAGCTGACACTGAGGGTCCATCATATACGGGTTTAGTGTATCACGACATGTCACGTTTGCAGCAGCACGTGATGTCATTTCAGGGAATCACGAAGGTTGACTTGAAAAGGGTGAAAGAACTGGTATCTGAAAGGTGGAAATTCTTGCATGTGCCTGTCCACAGTGCTGCCTACTGTTTCAATCATCAGCTCATGTCACCTGATATGGACCCTCTCAGTGAAAAAGAAATTCGTGATGACCTGAACAAAGTGTTTCAGGCCTTTGTGGGCCAGGAAAAAGTGGCACAGGCCAGGTTGCAGTATCAATCCTTCCTGATGCGATCTGGGGAATTTTCTGAGCCCGCACTGTGGGAGGGGGGGGGTCTGACCATGAGCCCCCTGATGTGGTGGCAGACCTTTTGTTATGATAATGCAACATTGCGTGAGTGTGCACTGCGAGTGTGTTCTGTAGTCAGTGTTGCGTCTTCAGCAGAGAGAAACTGGAGCATTTTTGGGTTCATACACTCCAAGGCCAGAAACAGACTGTATGCAGGTAAAGCTGAGAAACTGGTGTACATATACAACAATATGCGCATGCTGCGCAAGGTACGGAACCCTGATTTTCAGGAGCCGTGTGTCCTACCATACGAGAGTGACTCTGATGAAGAAGACAGTGTGCAGTAAAGTCGACGTTAAAGCATTCTTTGTGTCTGAGGTGCAGGGTAGAGCTGAAAAGTCATTTGTAGGGTGTTTTAAGAAACATTGTCTTTTTGGCTGAGCTGCAGGCAGGGTAGTGCATAAAAGGGAACAAACAATTTAAGGTGTGAAACATTTGCAGGGTGTTTTGAGAAACATTTAAAACCAGAGAAGTGTTCCTCCGATGCTTGCCCATTCATATTTTGAGAAGAGGTTGAGGACAAAAGCTGCATCAGGTCTGTGGTGACAAATATTTGTTGAAATTTTCTGGTGTTTTTGGGACAAAGGTTTGGTTGTTGGAATCAGCTTGAATATATCGTAACACCAAGGAATCCGGACATTTAGTGGTGCCTCCTAGGCGATACCATACAGGACACCGGAGTACTGTATGGTATCGATACCGGACGGTACACGTACTGTATGGTACCAACCCTGTTTTGCAATCCAGTGTAACACAGAAGGGCTGCAGATAGACAATGCAGGTTTATACACAAAGATTCAATAACAAATGGATAATACAAAAGATTTTATATGAAAATTGGACTGACTCGGGTCTCCAAGATAGCATTAGGCACTTCATGTGCACTCTTTTGGGTGAAATGGTGCTGGTTAGGAATGTGGGGCATAGATGTCAGGCCAACACAGAAAATGACTGGGCCAAGCAACTGAATTCAGAGACAGTTAAAAAGTAGGACCACAATAAGTGGTAGAAACAATTGAGTATAAGGGTCTTGGGGTGGGAGACCACTAGGCTTAACCTCCAAGGCCTAAAGCATGAAATGCCTATTTTTTTTCGGTATATCCTCCATGAAGGAAGGTACCTCCGCTCAGTTGAGTGGTAGGGGTGAAATTCATGGGGGGCTAGGGTTACAACCCTAGTAACTTTGAGAAAGTGTACTTTAGGCTTCAAAAGAGAGATAAAAACAGTTAAGTTTGTCTTAGCATCAACAAAAGGGTTTTAAGGGGGGCTTGGCCTGGATCTAGCCCTCCAAGAAAGACATGGCAGTGACTTTTTCTTACTCCCCCCTGGAGTACTAGTTAGCTAAGCTAGTAGGACCAAGGAAAAAGGCTCAATAATCCCAAAATTACCTCAGAAAATGCATTAAACTTACCAAAAACATCCTCATCAGTTCAGGGAAGCCTATCACACTGTAGGTACCCTTGAAAAACAGTGTAATGTACCGTGAATGATGTCCTTTTGATGGGGCATTCCTCAAAAGTCGCCGGCGTGCGACGAAAACTTTTGGAAAAATTTTGGGGGTAGTGGGGATTGAACCCAGGACTCCCTCCCTAGAGCACATGTGCTTGCCCACTAGGGTACAGTCGAACGCTCTAATGCGGACGGCTATCGCTTTATAAACAGCGTTTTAGTAAACGTCTTGACCAAGGGCCAGGGCGGAGCAATACTCCCAATGGAGGACACAAATCTCCAGGAGCTGGAAAAAATAGAAAATGTAACCAACAGGGAGTGACTCCCGCGGTTTAGCGGAGGGGTAACTATTTAGCAAGTCAAATCGCTAAAAAGTGACGAAACGACGTGAGAAATCGTCATTTTTACACCCAACCCAAAGTCGCAGACAAGCGCAAAGGAAGCGGACTTCAAAAACAAGGTTGCGCAAGCGTAAACGGCTTTTGAAAAAGAAGGTATGAGCCGTAGTTTTTAAAGTTCTAAAGGAAATTTTTGCACAGTTGCATCGAAATCTTTATAAACTTTAGGGAAAAGTATTCAAACTGAACCCACACCACAGAGCAGGTGGACAACCCACCTCTCAGGTATGCCAGTGTCATCTCACAAGCATGCATTGCATTTGTGTTGGTTGTTTCGTTAAAACGTTAGGGTTGTCAACGCTGTGTTCGCTGGGGGTTCGGGCGCTCATCTCCTTTGCCCTGCACATGTCAAAACAGGAATGAAAGATATGCGATGCGAATGGAGCGCGCAGCGCGCACGTAGGGTTAGAATATGCGCTGTGCTCGCGATGCATGTGCCTAATTGAGGCGTTCACACGCTGTGACGCTTTCCCTGTACCCCAATTCATCCTTGATTTCTCTTCACAGGTAAGGAAAGGAACCTGTTTGCTCGTGTGTAGCCGTAACGTTAAAGTAGGGTTGCTTAAAACGCTTAGGCTTGTTTAAAACTCGCAATAGGGTTGCTTTGCGTTCGCTTCACTTCGGCATTCACACGATGCATGGTGAGTAAGGTACGTTAGCCCAGGAGGAGCTCACCTCCTGGTTGAGTCAGTGTTTATGTTTCCGCCTCCCTTCCCTACATGCGTGCACACGATGCATTAAAGGGTAGGCCACGCGAAATGCGCACGGTAAACCTTGTTTAGGTTACCCAGGGGCTCCTCGGTACGTTCTTTAAGAGAACCTGAGGAGTCTCTTAACGCTTGCTTGCTTGACAGGGCGTGTTTGAGGACAGTGTATTATAGGTCACACTGAGAAGCGTATAATATGTGGAGTGTGGCTTGGTTCCTCAGCCGCAAACACCCCTTCATTTGCCTCTGTTGTACAGGTGGGAGAGGTTCAGGGTGATTGGTGCACGCAGCAGCTGCCTTCGGCGGCTACCCATTTTTCTGCCCCAGCCAAACAGGAGCGCTGTTCACACAATCAATTGACTGCGCCTCAGCCAGGAGTGGCGTGGGAAGTTCGACTCCATCGACATCCGCGCTGTGCACGCAACAAGAGCACCCCTTCCCTCGAAGCCCTAGCAGGGAAACGTGTTGTGACGTCCCTGTTAGGCCACAGTTGCTTAGCAGCGCTGTGTTCTCTTGTCTTCTTCATAGGAGGGTCATCAGGACCCGAGACATCATTGACAGCAACACCAAGTAGCGTGTGTAGGGGTTAGGGTCAGCAGGCCTGGCAGGAGTTGAGTGCAAGTGATGAGTGCTCACCCTGCCTTCGAAGGCTGGTGCTGGCGTTAGTGAGTGTAGTGTAGTGGTGTCCCCTGTCCCGCGTGCTTTTCCTCGTGGGCAGGGGAGTGCGTTAGCTTTTGGCCCTTAGCAAAAATGGGCGTTTTGTATGCCCTTAGCACACTCGGCCACCCCTCCCCTCTAGTAGGTAGGGCTTTTGCCGTCTTTCCCCAAGGATAGGCGCCAGCACAGAAATTGGGCGCCATAGGAGTGGTAATAGTACCTGATTAGGACCTTCGGTCCGACGTCAGCGAAGCCCGGTCTCCGGGAGCCACGCCGGGGAGAGAAGTGAGACACACACAGACGTGCGTAGCACACGTAGGGGTATGGTAAACCCTTTAAGGAAGGGTAGAACCCCATGGGTCTGGACCAGTCAGGGGTCGTAACTGTGGGCTCGCTTGTCCCCAAGGAGAGAAGGCACACCTTGCCTCATAACACCTTGCTTGTCATTCCCCCCTGGTGTAGTAAGCCACCGTTCTTCGTTGGCTCCCCAAGGTCATTACATCAGGGCAGTCCCCATGCAACACATGGTCAACAAGGCATACACTCGCCGGGTGGCTGCAATCCTGATAAGCGGCCACCTGGCTCACGCTGGAAACCATAGGCATGGGTCTGCAGGGCACAGACAGGGTTAGTAGACTGACACAGGGAAATTAGTTTCCCTTCTTACGCTGGGACATAGTCTCAGCACGGGTTAGGAGCTGCCCCTCGTTGTTCTCAACGAGGTAGGTGCGAAAGATAGGGTTGATACTCCCGTCTGGTTGTATGAAGGCTGACATAGGTTCCCAGGTCGCCTCAGATAACCCATAGCCATCCCACAGGGTTAGGAATTTCCAGCCCTGTTTATACTCGTGGCAAGCAATACCTGCAACCACGTAGTAACCATCGACTGCCATCTCATCGGCAGTCATCTCTTCGAGCTCGTCTGCCTCCTCTGGACTGGCAGCGTTCTCTAGGTCTATACGCTCGACCTCACTGTCGCTGAGGCGCCACTCATCCCAAGACAAGTCGTCAGGGGAGTGATAGTGCCTCAACTGTTTAGGTGCACACAGCAGTTCACCACCTAGATGGAGACTGCACCTGACATGGATCCTGGATCCATCTATCCTGATGATACGATAGGGTCCAAAATAAGGGTCCTGTAGGCAGTTACGTGGCCAGGAGGGTAGGTGTGAATGGTGTACCAAAACAAGGTCACCAACCTTGCAGCTGGCAGGTCGCCGTAGGCGGTTCCGTCGGCTCAGTTCACGGTCACGAACGTATCTCAGGTTAGTCCCCCCCTGGTTAGCCAGAGACTGCTTGTGTTCCAGCCAATCTCCCACAGGGCTCTTGAAGTCCTCAGGAAGAGGGGTGTTGAAGAACCAAGCAGGTCGTCGTCGATGGCACAGTTCGTGGGGGGTGAAACCCGTAGAGGAGCTCCGCTGTGAGTTCATGGTCAGCACTGCCCAGGGCACTAGGCGTACCCAGTCCTTGGTACGCTCCTGTTTCATCAGGATTCTTAGGTTTTGCTCCACCACATGGTTCTTTCTCTCACAGAGAGGGTTAGACGTGTGGGTATATGGCACACCTGTGGTTACCTCCACGTTGCGGGCATTTAGCACTCGTTTGTACCACCCAGTGTCACTGCAGATGCGTACATCCTCATCAGAGTGCACCTGCTTAGGTGCTCCATAGGGTTCGAACCACTGTTCGACCAACATTTTCACAGTCTGCTCACCTGTGATTTTCTTATTGCAAGGGAACACACGGGTGAAGCGAGATAGGCCACAGGTGACCACCAGGCAGCTATCATAGCCGCCGAAGCGTGGTAGGCCGTGGATGAAATCCACGTAGAGAAGAGAGTTAGCACAATAGGGTATGGGTAAGCTGGAGATTAGGCCCCTATCCCTACTGTCGCTCTGCTTGCTGGCATGACAGCCACAAGCATCCACAATGGTCTGCATACGCGACCTCAGTTCAGTCAGGGTTAGACTAGAGTAGAAACACTCACGGAAGAAGTCCACTGAGCGATTAGCGCCAGTGTGACCAGAACTGGGATGGGACCACTGTAGGCACCCATCCAGTCATGCCTCAGGCACCACATTTCGGTCCTCGTAGAAGAGGTACTGATTGTTTTTATACCACTGGTGCCCGTCAATGACACGGGGTTCGAGACCAGTGCTGAGGGTTTGGAGAATTTATTCATACTCTGACTTATAGTCGGTTGGACTCCAACCCTCCAGGATTCCAGCAGTGCGCATGCACAGGTCAAGCTGGACATCCGTACCCTGGAAAGCCTCTCTAGCGAGCGCCTCAGAGCTCTCACCAATAAGCGCATCGAAGTTGTTGCGCGATATATAGTCAGACAGTTCATTCTTTATCCCGGGGATATGATGCACTGTCAGCCTGAACTGGCTCAGGTAAGTCCACCACCGTTTTAGCTTTGCTTTCTCTGGTGGTGGGCCCTTCTGAAAAGACTTCACAGGCTCCTGGTCACACAGCCAGACAATAGGGTTAGATCCCAGGAGTCGGGATTGTGACAAAAGCACCAACATACCGGCCAGGAGTTCCTGGTCATAGGTGCTGTAATTGGAACGCGCTTGGTTCCATTTCCCATTCCAGTGTCCCAGTGGCACCAGTCGCCACTCACTGGTAGGATAGTCATGTTTCAACGAACCATCACGGTTCAGTCCACTTGTACGATAATGGCAGTGGGTTAGTTCAGCGGGGTTAAGCTCCTGCCATTGGTAGATCGTACCACCCCCCCCTACATCACTGGCATCAGTGATCAGGACTATCCCGCCCTCAGGGCGGGGTACTCCAAGGCAGTTGCAGGAGGCAATATTCTTCTTCAACTCCTGGAAACACTCTTCCTCTCTGGCGGTCCACCTCCAGGGAGTAGTTTTCTTGATTAGGTCAGTGAGGGGGGCAGAGGAGTAAGTAGAATTGTGGATGTGACGCCGATAGAAATTACAGGCGCCCACAAAACTCCTCACGTGGTGTAGACCCTTCTTAGGGTCATCGCAAATCTGCATGTCCTGTAGGGGCTGCATCTTAGACGCGGCTGGTTTCCACCAGCCATACCCCACGTCAAAACCCAAATATTCCATCTCCTCTTTCATAAACTCACAATTTTCGAGTTTGATTCGGAGATGGTTTTCTTGACAGACAATGAAAAATTCACGGAGGAGAAGGACATGGTCCTCTTTGGTATTAGTACCCAAACTCACGTCATCGATGTGAGCCTCCATTTCTGCACCCCGAGAAATCAACTCCTGTACTAGAGGCCTGCGCCTCAGTATGTACAAAATTTTGTTCATTAGCTCCTGGAAGAGCGCTGGGGCATTAGCAACCCCGAAAGGCATAACCTTCCACTTAAAGACACGGCCCTTAGGGGTTATAAAAGCCAGCAGCTCCTGAGCTGCGGCGGTTAGGTCCACCTGCCAGAAACCAGAGCGTTTGTCCATTTTGGTCTTGTACCTGCATTTGGCAATACGCTCGAGGGTTTTTTCCATGTTAGGAATACTCCCTGAGTGGTTCTAGGTTTTCTTGTTGACCTCACCATAGTCTACAACCAGTCGTAGGGCAGTCGACCCTGGTTTGGCAACCAGGAAACAGGGACTGCAGTGATGGGGGTAGTCCCCCTGCTTATATTCTTCAACGAGGCCAGCATCAATACATTCCTGGATCTGGCGCTCGATTTCTTCAACCTGTTCCTGTGGAGCGGGATAGGGACGACGCCTCACTCGCGTCTTTTCAAATTCAGGTTTCAGTTTCAGGTCCATCTGGACCAGTTTTTTACAAGAGAGGGGGGGCGGCAAGGCGCCGAACACCTCCTCATAGGTTATCAGCAGTTTCTCCAGGCGGGGGTCAAGGTTAAGACTCTCGAGTTTCTGAAGCAAATCCTCCTCAGCATGGAGGTTGCTCTTTCCATGTTCTTTCTTTTTCTGCCGATCAGCAGTTTCGGCAGGCACAGAACCATCGTCCCACTTAGGGGGACATTGCTGCCCATAGTGCAGAGAATACACTAGAGGTATCTCAGGATCAGGCAGCGTATAGGACTCATCGTCCTCCTCAGACCAGATGGAGGATTTCCAGCTCTGTCTGAGATATTGCAGCCGCTCTTGGCGCTCAATACCTTCGGCCTTCAGGTACAACAGCCGCCGGAGTTCCTGAGTGTCATGCTCAGACAATGGCATGTTATTAGCAGCAGGCCGCGCCAGAGCATCAGCACTCCGGGCAACGGGTTCACCTGTGTGCATAGGCTGCATGTGTAGCACTGGCTTCCCATCAGGGGAAGCGGGTTCAGAGGTTGACTCTAGATCTACCTCCTCTAGCAACAGCTGGGCTAGGAAGGCACTGTGTTTTAGGTCCACACAGCTGGGATCAACAGGAGGGATAGTGCTGGCGATCTCAGACAGTTGGTCGTCAGCATCCTCCTTTACAGCTGCAGGTTCCAGATAGTCATCGGGAGACTCACACCCTGTAAGTGTGGCAGATAGGTGCTCAGGAGATCGATTTTTGAGATCAAAAAGGGTCAGGCCACGATTTTCGGCCATGACCTCTTTCAGTAGCACCTGGTCCAGGTCACACAGGGGTACAGGATTGAGAGATCCATCGACGATGGACAGAAAACTGGCCCACTCAGGGGCCTGCATAGCTGTGTCTGAGTCCTCAGGCACATAGATGGGGCCGTCGGGGAGTGCACTCTTCCCACGGTCATTCGATCTAGCATACGGCGCCAGTAAGCATGTTCACCAGAGCAGCCCCAGTCAGGGGTGCACATGACAACCCTTCCTCCCTCATAAGCGATTTTGGTTAGAACCTTCGCGAGCAGGGAGAAGGGAGGGTTAGCATACGCTAGGCCCATTGCTTTCCAGAAGAAACGGAAAGCATTGTTCAGTTGTTTCGAGCAGTATAACTGCATGATGTGCTGTTGTTGGCTCGCAAACAATTCCACCTGGATCTCATCCAGGTTTACCTGAAGGGCCGCCAGTCCATTTTCAAGAACGTGACGGGCCAATTGGTAGTTTTCAGTACGATAGTTAGTCTTGGATGCATAGCGCAGCCCAGACTCTTTTTGTCCTGACAGCTCCAAAAGTACGGGGAATAGCCCACTGCCAAAGTCGCAGTGCAAAGAATAGGGGCGCTGGAGAGACAGCATTTTTACCTGGAGGTTTCTTCGTAGGAACTCTGTACCAATGACGATGTCAAAGGCGTCGATGTCCAGCACTCTGCAGTGTTGGGTCATGGTTTCGTCGCCCAGGCATATAGTCACATCGACCCGCCCCAAGGAATGGATGGTACGCCCATTCCCTACTCTTATGGCCACGGTCTTAGTTTTCTTGAAAGTCTTTAGCAAGCGCCGGGCCACTATGGAAAGTGTTGCACCGGTGTCAAGCACCGCTCGAAAAACTTGATCCCCGATTTTCACGAGGATCCAGAAAACCAAGTCCTCCTCTTCGGAGCCGCCCCCCTACTCCTCATCAGGGAACTTGACATCCACCCCTGCAGCAATGAGGGACCGGGCCATCCAGGCCAAGCGCCTCTTCTTGGAGTTATTCCCCTCAGGGGTAGCGTTATCCCCCCTTGGGGCGCTTCTTAGGATCACCTGCGGCAGGAGCGGGTGTAGCAGCAGGAGTGGGTGTAGCAAAGGGCGCTGATGAGCGCCTCTGGGGGTTAGGGGGTCCATTTGTGCCACCCCCCTTGCCACCTCCTTTACCACCTTTATCCCCATTCGGGGAGTTTGCGGTGGGTGTTTGGGTCTTCTGGCGTTCTGCCTCCTGACGCTTGAGTTTGTCACTCTCGCGTTTCTTTATGTGGCATTCGTCCTCGTAGTGACGACGTTTGCCACAATAGCCACAGGTGATGGTACACCTGAAATGGTCCTGATGGGTCACAGGTTTCCCATCCTTGGTATGCTGCTGTCGTTTCATCTGCAGCATACAGCTACTGCGGTGATCGCAGTCAGAGGCATGACAAGGCCCCCCCTTGTCATTGACAGGTTTGCAGTAGAACAGAGGGGGTGTAACTGCATCAGGATTAACCTCATTCATGGCACGTAGGTTACCCCTCCCCTTACCACCTCCCTGGTTGGCGTTAGTGGGATTTTTAGGCCCTTTCCCTTCGCCACGTTCGGAGGTAGAGGTACCACCTCGGCTCAAGTGCTTCTTGAAGAATTTCGCCATGTGGGAGTCATTCTCCCTCTCAAGAGCCAGCTCAATCAAGAGGTCCACCAGTTCATCGTACGAGTGGGTCCGACTCTTCCTCTCAGAGGTAGAGCGGCAATCATCCCACGTACGTTGGGGGATCTTACTCATGAGCCACAGGTGGGGCTCAGTGGCTCCGTAGGAGCCCACGTTCATCCTCGAAAACAAGTACTCCAAGTCGCACACATATTCAGAAATTCGCGCAGCGGATGGAAACTCAGGGAGCATAGGTAGCTCCTCTATCTGTGTGCGCACACTGAGGTCAGTCTCATAGACTGGGAACGTTTTCTCCAACCTCAGGAACACCTCTGCCCAGGTGGAACAGGTTTTCACAATCTGTTTCACCTGTTTTTGCAAAAATTTCTTTTTGCATGAGCGTTTTAGCAGTGAGCATTTGGTGGCCACATCCACATGGGATTGGCCAGTCAGCAAAAGGAACTCAGCAAATCTTTCTGCCCATTTGGGCAGATTTTTGGGGTCGAACTCCGGCAGTTCTAGCTGGATGTTCGCCTGGGCAATAGGTCTGCCCATCTTCCCACCCCCCGGAGTTAGGCCTGAAGGCGATACGCCGGCAAGTGGTGCCAGGGCTGACAGCTCTCTTTTCTCAGTCTCTGTGACAGGCACGTCCTGTAGTTCAGCCATGGGCACTGTCCTGGCACGGGGGTAAAAGGGGCTGGGGCAGATGACCTTAGGCAACAGCCTTGAGACCCTTGATCTCTTAAGATCTTCGGCCAGGGTACTCAGTCCGGGAGAGGGGGAGGACAGCTCTGGCTTGCGTAAGGGTTCTGCAATACCCAGTTTCGCCTTAATGGCCCCCGATAGGGCCGTCACGTCTGGATCTTCTGATCCAGACAGAAGTTTGGCCAACAGTTCGGCCGTATGATCCAGGGCACCGTAGGTTGGCCTTGGATGATGTTGTTCCTCAACTCGGGTCGGGCCCACTTGATTCGGGCCCTGCGCCGTAAAGACGTCAGGATGGCGTCAGGATGGCGTCAGGATAGCGTCAGGATGGCGTCACGATGGCGTCAGGATGGCGTCAGGATGGCGTCAGGATGGCGTCAGGATGGCGTCAGGATGCGTCAGGATGGCCGTCAGGATGCCGTCAGGATGATGGGTAGTTTGGCGTCAGGATGACGTCAGGTTGCGTCAGGATGCGTCAGGATGGCGTCAGGAAAACACCAAAATAGCGTCAGGATGGCGTCAGGGAGCGTCAGGCTGGCGTCAGGATGGCGTCAGGGTGGCGTCAGGATATTATGGTGGCGTCAGGATGGCGTCAGGATAGCGTCAGGATAGCGTCAGGATAGCGTCACGATGGCGCAACCAGGACCTGATGGCATCTCAGGGTGTCAATCAGGCCTCCGGGGTTGATACTTACCAGAAATAGATTACACATAAAAGACAAAATGTTGTACAGGGTACAAACCTAATGAGATATTTTGAACATCTTTTAGAAGGCTTTATGGCAGGAAATGCCGAAAATTGTTTTTTGAACAGAAAAATATCTTTCCTTTGTGAGATAAAGGTGGTTGAAGTGAATAGCGGGCAGCGGGTATGACGGCAGCGAATCCCGAAAAGAAGAAAATGGTTTACAAGAAAATTGTTCACAGGTGTGCAATTTACAACTTTTCACAGATTATGTCCCTGCCATTTTTACACAACGCCCATCATTGCTACAGTCAGGAACTTCATGAAGGAGGAAGAGTGAAGAAGTCGAAAAAGTGGGAAGAAGTTCATTCAGGTCAAGCATGAGGTCACAATTTACCCGTAATCAGATTGTCCTGCGTTAGTCCAGGAGCGAATCATATCTATTGGTGTACACCGGAGCTCTCGGAAACCTCGTTCACTCCTGCCGTATTGTTGTGCGACATTACAGGCCCAACTGACGGAGGAGGAGCAGTACCGTCGAAGGAGGAAGGTGCAAAGATAAGAAATGTCCATTTTTGCTAACAATGATCGTTTGCAATTTACTCTAAAGATTCTGTTTGATGATTTCAAGTGTTTTGGTTGCATGCTACATTGCCATATTGGGTAAGGGTAGGTGCAATGGTGCGCAAAACTGTTTTTTTTTGTTGAAATGGATAATTTTTGCAAAAATTGTAGGTAGGGCTAGGGTTAGGGTGGCACCCAGGTACTCCAACTGGGCCTGGAGCTTCAAGGGCGGCACGGTGCGTCAGGAGCGCGTCAGGATGCGTCAGGATGCGTCAGGATGACGTCAGAATTGCGTCAGGATGGCGTCAGGATGGCGTCAGCATGACGTCAGGAATGTATCACGGATGGCGTCAGGTTGCGTCAGGATGCGTCAGGATGGCGTCAGGATGACATCAGGAAAATGTCAAGACAGCGTCAGGATGTCGTCAGGATGGCGTCAGGATGGCGTCAGGGAACATCAGGATAGTCCAATGGCGTCAGGAATGCGTCAAGATGCGTCAGGATGGCGTCAGGATGGCGTCAGGATGGCGTCAGGATGCGTCAGGATGGCGTCAGGCAAGCGTCACATGTGTGTCAGGGTAGAGGTGTAGGCGCCAGGAGCGCGTCAGGATGCGTCAGGATGCGTCAGGAAGGCGTCAGGGTGGCGTCAGGAAGGCGTCAGGATAATTTAGCGTCAGGTTGGCGTCAGGATGACGTCAAACGACGCGGGGCCCGAATCAACTTCGGGAGCCCCTGGGGTTGGACAACATGCTCTTGGTTACTCCGGTCTCGGTCGGCTTGGCCGGGATGCTGTCTCGGCTCTGTCGGACAGCGGGCCAGAGTGCGTGTAGGACCCTAGGTCTGTACGTGGTCTGGATCCGTGTACTGCCAATGGCTCCTCCCCATCTTCTCAACGAATGGATTTGTAGTACTCCTCATGGAGGATGTATTCATCCATCTTCTTCCTCAGCTCCTCGTATTCCTCAGGGCTTCCGATCGCTGTTGAGGATGATGCCGGACAGGCGGATCGGGAAACTGAGGCTGCTACGCGCCTGTGGAGATGAGAGAAGCTGTCTCCACTGTGGGCCGCTAAGGCCTCGGTGGTAAGGATTGTGTTTTCTTCCGCCCTTCTGCGTTCTGGATCTCCTTGGGACCCAGATGCGCCACTGAGATGTGGAGCTCGGTAAGGTGGTTCACTCATAGGGTGGGCCATGCTGCCCATTTGCACTTGGACAGTTCTGATGGGCCAGGTCCTGACGCTTGGCGTGGACATGATGGACTTGTTGTTGAGCTTTGTGTGCTGCACTTCTTCTCAGAGTTGGTTCAAAAGGTCACAAGGGACTGCCTCTGCTACCAGAAAGATGTCCTTGATTTATGCCCTAGATATTTTGATGAAATCCTGCAGGTTTTGAAGTTGAAAACCCAAACCAAAGCAGCAAGTAGAGCAAGATCAGGATGTGGATCGAATCAATGATTGGTTTTGGAATCCAGTGTAACACAGTAGGGCTGCAGATAGACAATGCAGGTTTATACACAAAGATTCAATCACAAATAGATAATACAAAAGATTTTATATGAAAATTGGACTGACTCAGGTCTCCAAGATAGCATTAGGCACTTCATGTGCACTCTTTTGGGTGAAATGGTGCTGGTTAGGAATGTGGGGCATAGATGTCAGGCCAACACAGAAAATGACTGGGCCAAGCAACTGAATTCAGAAACAGTTAAAACATAGGACCACAATAAGTGGTAGAAACAATTGAGTATAGGGGTCTTGGGGTGGGAGACCACTAGGCTTGAGCTCCAAGGCCTAAAGCATGAAATGCCTATTTTATTTCGGTATATCCTCCATGAAGGAAGGTACCTCCGCTCAGTTGAGTGGTAGAGGTGAACTTCATGGGGGGCTAGGGTTACAACCCTAGTAACTTTGAGAAAGTGTACTTTAGGCTTCAAAAGAGAGATAAAAACACTTAAGTTTGTCTTAGCATCAACAAAAGGGTTTTAAGGGGGGCTTGGCCTGGATCTAGCCCTCCAAGAAAGACATGGCAGTGACCTTTTCTTACTCTCGGTGGTCGTCTGTAGCCCTGCGTTCTCAGGGTCGCGGTGGCGGGTGGCCGTAGTTCGAAGGTTGTCGTCCGCGAAGTTGATGAGAGGGGACCGTAGTGGGTATGGGGCGTACCCCGGGTATACCCGTGCTAGCTCGAATGCCAGCGGCAGGGTGACGAGGAGGTAGGGGAAGGGGCCCTCGTCGCCACCTTGGGGGACCCCGCTGTCTGTGCCGGTCCAGGGGGTGAGGCCTGCGGCTGTGATGATGGCGTAGAGCCGGGTCTGGATGTACCCGGTCATGAAGGATAGGAATGGGAGGCCCATGGCATCCCATACCTCCGTGAGGAGCCGGTGTGGGGCGTGGGGGAACGCGCCTTGGACGTCTCCTGGCTGGGGCCGGTGTCGCGCGCGCTGCGTCCTGTTGCCAGAATGAAATAAAAAGATAAGTAAAACACGACGAAAAAACTTTCCAAATAGCTGAAAATAAAGCTAATTAGCTGAAAAAACGGCTAGACAAAAAAGCGCGCCGCAAAACGCGTAAAAACGCGACGAAAAAATTTTCGGCCTTAAATGGGTGAACAGTAAACGCCGCAAGCACCGTAAAGAACGTACGAGTAGACCGCCGTGTCCCTTGCCCTCTAACACGCCGTATACATAAAGAAAAACGCTCCGCGAGCAGCGCGTAAAAACCGAAAAATATTCTTCTAAGACGCTACGCCTCTAAACTCGCGCCCTCTCGCTTTGTTTTCTTCTCCGTGTACCTCCCCTTCCCGTCTCTGCCCCACCGTCGCCGTGTTCGCCCTCCGTTTCGCTGCAGGCAAGCTGAGTCGATGACGAACAAGACGACTTCATCAAAAACAACGCGGCCGGAATCAGCCATCAAGCAACGCACGGCGAGACCAGATTCTCCGACTACGTGCCCCACCGACACAGAGACGTGCGCGGGGTAACACAGGGTAATAATCAGAGTTTTTCGTGCGTGCCGGCAGGCAGGAAAAGGGGACCACAGCACGCAGACACCACCACCGGGAAAAAAACAGCACAGACAACCAACAGCGCAACACAGCACAGCATGACAGGCCACAGGAGGGCAAAGCAAGCACCAACAACACCGCAAAACGACAGCAGAGCACAACAGCACAGCACCACGCGACAGCACAGCACCACAGAACACGACACAGGGAGGCAGGGCACCACAGCAAACCACAGTAACCACAGGGAAGCAGACCACGCAGCCAGACAGGCACACCGACACCGAAACACACCACCAGCAGACAACCACGGGCCACCGAACCCAGCACCGCACCACAGAACACCAAAGGAAACAGCGCAACACACAGCAGCGCACCACAGCACCAGGCGCCAACAACAGCACACACCACACGAACAGCACAACGCAAGCGCACCAGCACAGCGAAGCACAGCACCGCACAGAGCGGAGAGGACAGGGAGCGCACAGCACGACACCCCAGGACTGACACAGCACAACGCACAGCGGCGAACAACAGCGTGCACCAACACACCACAACAAAACACACACAGCACAGAGCACAGAGCGCGGGGGAACACCGCAAAACACAGCGCTGCAAAGCACAGCGCCCAGGGGCGAAGGGCAGCACCACAGGGCGCGGCACAACAGGCAGCACAACCAAAACGAGCGCAACAAAACAACATAGCACACAACAGCACAACACCAGACAGCACAACGCGCCGCAGCGCGGTGCAGCACCGCACCCAGGGACACACAGCACAGCACAGCACAGCACACGGCGCACAGCACGAAGCGGCGGCGACGAAAACCGCGAGACACCAAACTGGGGGGGGGGGGGGGGCAGCAGCCACCAGGGAGCAGCCAACGGCCGGGCGGGAAACACAAAAGAGGCCAGAGCGCACAGAGAGCCGAGAAGCGGGAGGCCAACAAAGCAAACAACACACTGCGCCGAGGCCCAGGGCACCCGGGGCCGGAAACCGGAGAAAGCCAAAGACAACGGGGGCGCACAACGAGAGGAAAAAACAAACGGGGCACCAAGCGGCAGCGACGAAAACCGCAAAACACAAAGGGGGGGGGGGGGGCAGCAACCACCAGAGAGCAACCAACGGCCAAGCGGGAAACACAAACGAGGCAAGAGCGCACGGAGAGCCCAGAAGCGGGAGGCCAACAAAACAAACAACACACAGTGCCAAGGCCCGCGGCACCCGGGGCCGGAAAACAGAGAAAGCCGGAGACAACAGGGGCGCAGAAAGGAAAAGGAAGAAAAAAAAAAACAAGGCACCGAGCGGCGGCGACGGAAACCACGAGACACAAAAGCGTAGGGGAGGGGGGGGGGGGAGCGGCAACCACCAGGGAGCAGCCAACGGTCGGGCAGGAGACACAAACGAGGCGAGAGCGCACGGAGAGCCGAGAAGCGAGAGGCCAACAGAACAAACAACACACAGCGCCGAGGCCCAGGGCACCCAGGGCTGGAAACCAAAGAAAGCCAGAGATAACGGGGGCGCAGAAGGAAGGAAGACAAAAAAAAAAACAAGCCGGGGGGAGGGGGAGGAAAGGAAAACAAGGTGCCAAGGCCCAAGGCACCCGGGGCCAGAAACCAAAGAACGCAAGAGACAACGGGGGCGCGCAGAAAACAACAAGAAAAAAAAAACGGACCAAGAAAGGGGCAACCCCAGCCTGGAGGGGGCCGAGCAGCAAAAAGACAAAGCGGCCAAAGGAAAAAGTGAGGCGCACCAAAACGCGCCCGGGAGGCCGGCCCGCGCGACCCGGCCAAGACGGACGAACACACGCACACACGCAGGGGACCCGGGCGTGTCGTCCTCCGACCCGCAAGGGGAGGTGTCGGCGTCCACACAAAAAAGCCCCGGTGCACCGGCCGAGTCCCCCGTCGAAAGACGGACGGTACGGGAAACCGGACGGGTCAGTGACCGGGTCCACACACGCCACCCACCGCAGCGCACGCAGCCCAAGACCGACGCCAGAGGGACCCGCCAGGGACAACGCCATCGCGGAGCCCCGAACGGGTACAACGCAGAGCGAGCCCAGTGCCCCTGCCTCAGCGGGGGCCAGCGGTAGGCACAATGAGCCCGGTTCTCGGCCGGCCTCCGCGTGCCCCGCGCAGCCACCCAGTAAAGGCGGGGGCGCAAGCCCCCGGGATGGAGAAAGGCACCACGGCGTCGGGAAAAGCCGACCGGAGCACCTGGAGCGACCGGACCGGACGAGGCGCGGCGCACCACGCGGGGCCACGAGGCACGCCAGAGAGGCACGCCGCCAGCCACAACCAAGGCACACGGACAGGTGCCAAGCAACACCGGCCGCCGGGTGCCGCAAACCCGGAGAGCGCGCACAACACGCAACAAACAACGGCACACGAACAGGTACCAAGCAACACCAGCCGCCGTCCGGATGGACGAGTGCGCGCCCGGAGGGTACCCAGCCCCTACCGGCTACGAACAGCCGCCGTCCGGATGGACGAGTGGGCGCCCGGAGGGTACCTAGCCCCTGCCGGCTACGAACAGCCCCCGTCTGGATGGACGAGTGCGCGCCCCGCAGCGAAGCCCCACACACGCAACACCGCACGCGCAACCCAAAGCACAGCACACAGAGGGAGCACACCGGTGGACAAGAGCCAAGCGGCCCAGGACACCGTACCTGCAACACAACCCACCGAGCAGGGACACTGGTGAACAGGAGCCAAGGGGCCCAGGACACCGCACGCGCAACACAACCCACCGAGCGGGCGCATCGGTGAACAGGAGCCACGTGGCCCAGGACACCGCACAAGCAAAGCAAAGGACGGAGCGTGCACACCGGTGAACAGGAGCCAAGTGGCCCAGGACACCGCACAAGCAAAGCAAGAGACGGAGCGGACACACCGTTAAACAGGAGCCAAGTGGCCCAGGACACCGCACAAGCAAAGCAAAGGACAGAGCGGGCGCAACGCTGAACAGGAGCCAAGTGGCCCAGGACACCGCTCACGCAACACCCCACACCGAGCGGGCACACCGGTGAACAGGAGCCAAGTGGCCCAGGACACCGCACACGCAAAACAACACACCGAGCGGGCACACCGGTGAACAGGAGCCAAGTGGCCCAGGACACCGCACGCGCAAAACAACACACCGAGCGGGCACACCGGTGAAGAGGAGCCACGTGGCCCAGGGCACCGCACATGCAAAACAACACACCGAGCGGGCACACCGGTGAACAGGAGCCAAGTGGCCCAGGACACCGCACACGCAAAGCAACACACCGGGCGAGCACACCGGTGAACAGGAGCCAAGTGGCCCAGGACACCGCACACGCGACACGACGCACCCAGCGGGCACACCGGTGAACAGGAGCCAAGTGGCCCAGGACACCGCACACACAACACAACACATCGAGCGGGCACACCGGTGAACAGGAGCCACGTGGCCCAGGACACCGCAAAAGCAAAGCAAAGGACGGAACGGGCACACCGGTCAACGGGAGCCAAGTGGCCCAGGACACCGCACACGCAACACAACACACCCAGCGGGCACGCCGGTCAACGGGAGCCAGGTGGCCCAGGACACCGCACACGCAACACAACACACCTACCGGGCGCACCGGTGAACAGGAGCCGAGTGGCCCAGGACACCGCACACGCAACAGAACAAACCGCCGGGCACAACGGTGAACAGGAGCCAAGTGGCCCAGGACACCGCACACACAACACAACAAACCACGCGGGCACACTGGTGAACAGGTGCCAAGTGGCCCAGGACACCGCACACACAAAGCAACACACCGAGCAGGCGCACCGGTGAACAGGAGCCAAGTGGCCCAGGACACAGCACACACAACACAACACACCCGGCGGGCACACCGGTGAATGGGAGCCAAGTGGCCCAGGACACCGCACACGCAACACAACAAACCGAGCGGGCGCACCGGTGAACAGGAGCCAAGTTGCCCAGGACACTGCAGATGCAACGCAACAAACCACGCGGGCACACCGGTGAACAGGAGCTCAGTGGCCCAGGACACCGCACACACGTAGGGCGGCCGAGGGACAGGAAAGAACCAACACCCCATGGGTCGGACACATTGGGGCGACCCAGCCGACCCACCGGGCCAGTGGCAGGAGCGGTACTCCAAGGCCGCTGGTCCGAGCCCGGTCAGGCTGCATCGGGGACCATGGCACACGTCACCCGGAGCCATGGAAGCAACCGGTGACAGGCGCGCCGGTACACAGTCCAGGAGGGCGTCGCCTGCCAAGCAGAGTGGCCCCGCAACTCAAGCCACAAGGGTGAGGCAGTCGTACCGTAGACAAGCGGGAGCAATACCCCTTGTTGTGAGAGATACTCCACACGGCTGGGCAGCCCCAAGAGCTGCCGCCCAAAGGAGGGGGCATGTGGCCCTACACATGGACACATGTGGGGACACCCTCCCACCTGGGACACATGGACCGGATGGCGGCGACAATGCCTTCCCAAGCACATGCGGGAGCGCCTCAAGAGGCACCTGACATAGGGCAGTAGGAGGGACAGGATGTCCCCTTGGTAAGACCTTCTTCCTGCATTGTCAAAGGAGGCATCCCGAGCTCCCGAGGATACCTACCTACCTACCTACCTGGGGTGTAACTTCTGGCACGTGATGGACTGTCGCCGTTCCTTGTCGTCTTTGTCGCCGCGGAGGGTGGGGCATTTGTGTTGTAGGGGGCGCATGGGTGCCTCCTGAGGTCCTGCGTGGTGTGGGTCGCAGCGGTGGTACTCCGTGACCACGCTGTCCGGGTCTGCCTGCTCGTTGGTGAATGTCCATGTCGCCGTGCGCGTTCGACTCAAGGCTACGTGTGCTGGGTGGTCTGGGGGTACCGTGTGAAACCAGGGGGAGAGCCATGCCTGCTGGGCGGTGGTGGCGGCGGCGGTGGGGGTGTGGTAGTGGGTGGAGATGAGGTGTAGCAGGGGCCACGGAGTGTCGAGGGCTGCAGTGCCGCAGTGTCAGCACGTTCTTGGTATGCTCTGGTCACTGTGTCTGAACGGTGGTACATCGGTCTCCGGGGCGTTGTGTTTGGGGATGGACCAGGGGGTATGGTGTCGCTGGACAGTGCGGGTAGCGTGTTTGTGGCTGTTTGGTGCTAGTATCAGGATGGTGGGTGGTGCCCAGCCTTCGGCTGACGGGCCGGGCTCCTCCTGCGTCGTGTTGCCGTCGTTGGGGGCCTCGTGCTCGCTCGGGCGGGGTCGGGGGTGCTGGCGCCGGAAAGCCTTGTGGGCCGTGTCGATGTCCTTGGGCCCCGGCATTTCGCGCCCTGCCTTCGTAGCGCATGCGCGGAGGTACGCTTGGAAGACGCGGCGTGCTGGCCCTTGCGGGTCGGAAAGGAACGGGGCGTGGTGGGCGTCGCACTGGGCCATGATCTTCATCTGCGTTGGGGTGATGTATACTATGGTGATGGTGCCTCCCACGAGGCGCAGGGTGTCCACCTCGCCTGCTGGGTGTCGGTGGATGTCGGTGTGCGTGGCCACGAGTGGCCCCTGTTGATCGCACTGGTGGTTCGTCGGGATGGCGTGCGTGTGGTGCGGTAGGAGGAGTTGCAGCTGGGCCGAGATGCCGGTGCCCACGGAGGTGGGGACACCGTGTTGTGCCAGTATCCACCGGGGGCAGGTGTTGCGGGCCATTTGCGCTTCTTTTATGCGTATGGCTGCCGCCTCGCGAAACTCGGGTTGGTGGTTGTGTGTCAGCCTGTGCAGGAGGTGCGCTGCGTGTTTGGCATAGGCCATGTCGACTAGGGCGCCTGTATTGTCCCCGTAGTAGCGCCAGTGGGCCATCATGGCCTCCTTGGGGAAAGACGTGGGCCAGCCTCCGTGTTGCGCCCATGCCTTCGTCACTTGCTGTCGAGCAAGGTGTAGGGCATCTTGGGGGTGCGGGAGGTGCAGGGCTTGGTACCCGATGGCTGCGTTGAGCACCGCTTCCATGAAGTATGCCAGGCCCTGCGTAGACAGGAGGTGCCCCCTGGCTAGTTGGGGTAACCGGGCGAGGCGCCCTTCCAGGTTGCTTGGGAGTGTGATGTGGTGGTACCGCGTGGCCTGTGTGACTCCCAGGTGAACTGTGGTGTCCTCCAGGTGTAGGCGTTCACCTTTCCGGATGTGGGGGGTGGAGGTCCCGGTGTTGGCTAGCCCGCCCGATTTGCGGGGGTGCACCAGGAGCTGGTGGGCGTCCAGGTAGGTTGTGGTGAGTTGGAGAATGGCGGACGATTGCTCGGTGGTCGTTGGTAGCCCTGCGTTCTCAGGGTCGCGGTGGCGGGTGGCCGTAATTCGGAGGTTGTTGTCCGCGAAGTTGATGAGAGGGGACCGTAGTGGGTATGGGGCGTACCCCAGGTATACCCGTGCTAGCTCGAATGCCAGCGGCAGGGTGACGAGGAGGTAGAGGAAGGGGCCCTCGTCGCCACCTTGGGGGACCCCGCTGTCTGTGCCGGTCCAGGGGGTGAGGCCTTCGGCTGTGATGACGGCGTAGAGCCGGGTCTGGATGTACCCGGTCATGAAGGATAGGAATGGGAGGCCCATGGCATCCCATACCTCCGTGAGGAGCCGGTGTGGGGCGTGGGGGAACGCGCCTTGGACGTCGAGGGAGGCGATGATCATCTCGTAGGGGTTCATGTCCAGCGCGGTGTCCCGGAGGAAGATGGCCTCGTGGGGGGACCTGCCGGCCATGGCTCCCCACATGCTGGCGGCCACGTGGGCGAAGACCGCCGGTGTGATGCGGCCCAGCATGAGCGTCCACACAAGCTTGACCTCGGTGGTGGCGCAGACTATGGGCCGCCAGTTCCCTGGCTGCGCCCAGTCCCCCTTCCTGTAGAGGGGGTGGACCAGGTTGGCCCACTCAGGGGGGATGGGCGTGGTGCCCGTGACGACGTCCCACAGGCGGGCTGCCAGGCGGCGCTTGACGGGCAGGCTGAGGCGTTGGTACGCTTCGGCCGGTAAACCGTCGACGCCGGGCACGACCCCCCTTTTCAGGCGGTCCACGGCGCGTTGCAGTTCTGAGATGCTGAAGGGGTCGTGTTCGATGGCGCGCTGCTGTTCCCGGTTGAAGACCCTGGGCACATGCTCGCGGATGGTGCTTCGGGTATGGGGGTCAAGCTCGGGGAGGGCGTCCCCGTGTTGTGCCTGGAAGCTGTCCAGGACTGCCTGGAGGACAGCGTCGGGGTCGTTGGTGAGACCCCCCTCGGGGGTGCGCACCGCGTGGATGGTACGACGCCCCGCGTCCTCCAGGATGCGGCTGACGTACCGCAGGGACTTGTACGACGTGTCGTTTCTGCCGTATCTTTCGCGTTCCTGGGCTGCGGCCGCTATGCGGTGGGCGTGCCCTTCCTGGAGCTGGTGGCGGCAGGTGGTGAGGAGCGCGCAGGGGTGGGTGTCCCGGTCTCGTGCTTCCGGTGTGCTGGGGCGCAGCACGGTGGCGAGTTCCTCGTTCGTGGTCCAGATGTCATGGACGAGCTGTTGGAGGGTGAGGTTCGGTGGTGCTCCCGTGTGCCTGGTGTCGCGCTCACTGCCGCATGCTTGTGCCGCCCAGCGCATGGCGGTGGTGAGTGATGGCGCATCCGGGCGGCGCAGGATGGCGTGTAGGGCCCTGTTATACCTGTGCCAGGCGCCGTGGTCGTTCTCGGCTGGGAACCGTAGTGTGGGTGGGAGGGTGTTGTCTGGCAGGGTGGCCACGGGTGGGGGTAGGTTGGGGATGATGAGGTCGATGTAGAGGGGTCGCTGGCCCGTGCCCGCGGGCGGGAGGTCCCCGTAGGTTGCCTCGTGGACACGTACTGTGGTTGGGTCCCCGTAGCATGTGTCAATGCGGGACGGGTGGGCGCCGGCTTGGTGGGGGTAATGGGAGGGTGTACCGGCGAGCCCTGCCCTGAGGTTGGTGAGGCTCAGTTGGTGCATGGCGTCCCGGACAGCTATGTCGGTGGCTGTGGGTGGGCCGGTGCGGTCGTCGTCGGTGGGGGCGGCGTTTAGGTCGCCTATGATGATGGTGGGTGCCAGGAGGGAGAGGCGGCGGTACGCCAGGCTCAGGGCGTCCAGGAAGTCCTTGGTCTCCTTCCCGAATGGGACGTGCGTGAGTAGCACGTTTAGCTGCCATCGGGGCCCCACGCACTCGTACGCCCCGATGCGACCGTCCACTCCGAGGTCGGGCTGGGCATGTACCGTGACCGACGTCTTGTGGTAGAGGGGCACCCCCCGTTGCCAGTAGGCGTGATATTGATTCCCCTCCGGGTCCAGGATCGGTGCCGGTTCGGGCTGGTCCGCTCTGCGGAGGGCTTGCTCCAGGAACCCCAGAACGTCTCCGCCTTGGGGGTGTGGCCCAGGCATGGCTTGTAGTGTGGCGGCCTTGGTGGGGTCGTAGGTGACCGCGGGCTCGTTGAGGACGTTGATGCGGGTGTGGGCTTCTGTAGGCGCCGGTTTCTGGGGCCCGGCAGTCGTGGGGGCGGGCCGTGTCCGGCCCAGGCCCTGTCAGGCGTCGAGGAGGTCGATGACGCCCTGAGCTGCAGGTGCCTTGCGGTTCCGCTTCTGGGGCCGGGGTAGGGGCCATGCATTGTGGTCTTCGCCCTTGCACTGGGTGCCTGTGAGGTGCCCCGTGTCGGGGGTGCATAGCTGCATGGGGACCATCTCACGACCCTTTTGGTCCCGCCAGAGTTCGATGGTGCGCCCCACCTTCCTCTCCTTGGGGGTGGTTGGGTCCCACTTGACGTTGATTTTGAACCCTTGGTGGTCCCTGGTGACGCGGTACCGGTGTTTGACCTCACCTGCGGGCCATATCCACTTCGAGGGGCCTGCGGCCATGGCGTACTCGAAGGGCAGCTGCACCCGGGTGCCGATGGCGTACTCGGGATACAGGGTGGCGGCTTCCTCTTCGGTCCAGCTCTTCGACTTGGCTTTTGGCTTGGCTGCGGGTTTGGCCTGTGCGGGGGCCTTGCGCTTCTTCGCACCTGGGCGGTGCCGGGCATTGGGCTGTCCCCGTTGGGGAGGTGCGCCCAGGGGCTGCTGTGATTTAGTTTTCATCATAAATTGACAATACCCAAATTTTTAGCTTCCAACTATTAAAGAAATTCGAGAAATTGACCATGCCAACCACTGAAAATCGCCGAAGCAGCAATGCCGGCGATGGCGGCGCCACAAGCCATGGTGGATTGGTACTTAACGGTTGTTACAAAAGTTACCACCTCCACTGACCAGTTGTAATTTCGAAAATTATTTGCGGCAACTAGTTGGTTTGAAAAGCACCAGGTTACATACTTTAGAATCTTGGAAAGGCATTATTATTTTGGGAATGCTTTGCACAGAGTTACGGAATTCAACGGCGCTTGGTAAGCACTTTGTGAAATGGGTGCAATGAGCAAAACCGCTGTGCGTTCCGCCATTGATTTGGGTGATGTTTTTGCAAAGTGTTCCCGCACGATTATAGTTTTGCAAAGCGAATCTAGCGTTTGGAAAAATTTTGCAATGTGTTTTCTAAAGGCAAAAAACAGATTCCTTTTTTTCCCCGGAACATTGGCAAAAAAGCTACCAACCAACACTGTTCTTTTTGGTGAACGCAAAATGTTTCTAATTGAATCCGGAAATCTGTATAGATAACTAGGATTTATACCACCACATGCAATTTTTGTAGTCGCAAAAGTCCAAGCGCTTTTGGTTCAATGTAAGGGTTTTGCGAACCGAACTGCTTGTGAGCAAAGCACTTTGAGTTTCGCCCATTCTTAGGTGGCCCAAAATGCCCATTTTTGTACTGCTTTGGCAAAAAATGAACGAAAAGGTTGTTGGGGAAAACCCATTAATTGCACAATCTTTGCATATTTCCAAAAAAAGGCCTTCAATAGCGGTACACTTTGATTCATAAAAGTATTTGTTTTATGCGTAGAATGTCAACCGTGAAGAATGTTATAAAACAGTAGCAAATGACGGAAAAAAAACCATCCGTTTTCCAAGGTGGTAATTTGCACTACTTTGCAACCATTGGGGCATTGAGCAAGCAGAATATGGTCCCTAAAAAATGGAAATTTTTGGCACTCGTAGACGCATGGTATGATTTTTTCTTTTTTTTTTTTGAGAAAAGGACATCGTGCATTATTGTTGTAAGCCACAACCTAGGAATCAGGCTAAATGGTGAGTTTCAACGCGCACGTACACTACGAGAGGTGGTGAAAAGGTATGTTTTTGGCAGAATTGATTGATTTCCTTTTCGCACAACCGGATCCTCTCGTGCATTTCATGCTTGTCGTGCTCCCCAAGACAGCATGCTGGATGCCATCAAAAGTGCTGACGTTCAGCATCTGGACCCCAGAACGAGGGCATCCCTTGCAGCTACAGATTGACGGGTGTAGGCACTAGTAGGTTGTTACACAGCATGTAGCTGCTGGTTACTTGAAACCAACCAAGATGCAGTTTGTTGTCAATAAGTGTTGATATTACGAATGCAAAATGGTGTATTGAAAAGTTGACCAGATGGCAAACGGCTGGTAGAGGGTTGTCATATTCTATGTGTTTGAGCCTTGCATCAACCCTATGGTGTAATTCATTTTTTTTGTGCATGGTAGGAAGGGTCCAAGTCATTTTGAAAGAAACTTTTGTTTGAGGAAACTAGGCTACTTTTGATCCGGAAATTGCAAGGAATTGAAGAGGCTACTTGCGCCCACCAGAAACGAAATCTTTATAAATCTTTCTTTTCCACAAAGTACCGTTTCATGTAATAGAAACGAGCATGGATTGTTGCCTGCTTACTTGAGCAGGCCCTGGGAGCAAACAGCAATCAGTCGCGTGTGAAATCGCATCAATCTAAAGTGTAAGATGCACAGAACTATAGCACTGTCGCCACTATATGCATCCATTGTCATTAGTAATAATTACTTCACTGTGTGCATTCGTCTGCATTGTTACCATGCACATATGAATGTTTTTATTTCAGTGGACTCGTTGACAACAAACAACATGGAGATCGAGATCAAAGACTCTGTAGTATTGCTATGCCTTTCTGCAAGGGTTTGAAGGAGGACTCGTGGAGTTTTAGAACTTGGTGAAAATTACAAGATTGGGTTTTGGAAATCATCAAAAGTTTTCAGCACCAAGGCACTGTAAAAGAATAAACCACTAACGGGACTACAAAAGAATTACAAACATTCGTATCGTGAGCGTTGTGCTGAAGACAAGAGATTGCGAAGAGAATGCCGCCAGTGTCAGCTCGCAACAACCGAAGACTTGGGAGAATGCCCCCACTGCGCTGTGGCGATGAACAACCGAGCTGACGGAACCCTGCAGCAACGATCTGATCGTTACTGCCGTGAGCGCAACGACACGTTGGACCAGCTGGAGGAGCTGCAGCAGAAGTACGACGCAGAGCGACGGAGAAGAGTTGCAGCGGAGGACCAGCAAACCAAGACCAGAGAAGAATATGATGCGCTGCGTGTTACGCACAAGGACCTTGCGATAAGGTTCAAGAGGCTACAAGTCACCGCGAGGCTTGAGGGTGAATCAACTAAGAAGAATCTACAACCAGGGTTGGTACCATACAGTACATGTACCGTTCGGTATCGATACCATACAGTACTCCGGTGTCCTGTATGGTATCGCCTAGCCCCAATGAAGACCCAGGAGGCACCACTAAATGTCCGGATTCCTTGGTGTTACGATATATTCAAGCTGATTCCAACAACCAAACCTTTGTCCCAAAAACACCAGAAAATTTCAACAAATATTTGTCACCACAGACCTGATGCGGCTTTTGTCCTCAACCTCTTCTCAAAATGTGAATGGGCAAGCATCGGAGGAACACTTCTCTGGTTTTAAATGTTTCTCAAAACACCCTGCAAATGTTTCACACCTTAAATTGTTTGTTCCCTTTTATGCACTACCCTGCCTGCAGCTCGGCCAAAAAGACAATGTTGCTTAAAACACCCTACAAATGACTTTTCAGCTCTACCCTGCACCTCAGACACAAAGAATGCTTTAACGTCGACTTTACTGCACACTGTCTTCTTCATCAGAGTCACTCTCGTATGGTAGGACACACGGCTCCTGAAAATCAGGGTTCCGTACCTTGCGCAGCATGCGCATATTGTTGTATATGTACACCAGTTTCTCAACTTTACCTGCATACAGTCTGTTTCTGGCCTTGGAGTGTATGAACCCAAAAATGCTCCAGTTTCTCTCTGCTGAAGACGCAACACTGACTACAGAACACACTCGCAGTGCACACTCACGCAATGTTGCATTATCATAACAAAAGGTCTGCCACCACATCAGGGGGCTCATGGTCAGACCCCCCCCCTCCCACAGTGCTGGCTCAGAAAATTCCCCAGATCGCATCAGGAAGGATTGATACTGCAACCTGGCCTGTGCCACTTTTTCCTGGCCCACAAAGGCCTGAAACACTTTGTTCAGGTCATCACGAATTTCTTTTTCACTGAGAGGGTCCATATCAGGTGACATGAGCTGATGATTGAAACAGTAGGCAGCACTGTGGACAGGCACATGCAAGAATTTCCACCTTTCAGATACCAGTTCTTTCACCCTTTTCAAGTCAACCTTCGTGATTCCCTGAAATGACATCACGTGCTGCTGCAAACGTGACATGTCGTGATACACTAAACCCGTATATGATGGACCCTCAGTGTCAGCTCTGCGAATCATTTCAGCCAATGGCTTCAGCAGAGCCTGGGCATTGTTCAAAGCCCCCCAAACGTCGCCACTGAGCACCAGATTAACAGGTTTGAGGTTTGAGGTTTGATTTTGCGGGTACTAGACGCCTTTCGGCCCCGGGGGGCCACCTGGTCGGGCCAGGTGATATCCTCCCCACCGGGTCCTAGTGGGGGGCCCTCCAAGACGCACCTCCTGCCTGGTGGCGGAGTCCCCCGGGTTCACAGAGCTCGGAGCCCCGTCCTTCCCCGGCTTCCCCGTTTCGCCACTCCCCGGTCAGTGCATCAATTCGCAGCCGTGGCTGCGGGCGCTTACCCACTGCGTCGCCCCCCTAATTTGTGGTCGCCCGGGGCGCCGGCGCCGCCGGGCCCGTGCTACTGGCTTGTCGGCAGTGGGACCCCCTTGGGCTGGCGCGGAGGCTGCCTAGCCTAGGGGTTGGGGCGTGGCGCTGTGCGCCACTACTGCCTTGGCGGGTGCAGTGCCCCGTCTGTGTGTGCGCGGCGCTCGCGGCCGGTTCGGGGGGTTCGGGCCGGTACCTGGTGTTGTGTCTCTCTCTTTTTCCCCTTCCCCGCCCCGCGTGTTCGGCGCTGCGTGTGGCGGGCCGTCCCGTCCGGGTGTCCCTTACCCTCGCTCGCTGGTACGCCATTCCACGTGGTCTGTGCGTTCCGCGCGCTCGGTCCGGTTGCCCGTCTGGTAGTCCCCGCGTGTCCCTTTCGTGTGTGTGCGCTCGCGCTCTCGCGGTGTCCGCTCCCCCCCCCTCTGGGTGGTGTGGCGTGCGCACCTCGCGTGGTCCCGGCACTGGGCGCTGGTAGGGCCGTTCCACGTGGTCCGTGCCCCTCCGCGTGTCCTGTTCCGGTCCCTTGCTCCGTCTGGCGTGCTTGGGGGGGGGCGGTCCGGTCCCGGTTCCCCCCTACTTGGCTTGGGGTTGTGGGGGTGGCGGCAGGGCGTCCCCGGGGGGGTGCCTTCTACCGTTGCGAGGGGCGTCTGGGGTCATGCGCTCCCCCTCCCCAAACTGCCCGCCCACTGGGTGGGCTGCCGGGGCCCGCGATCCACGTGTTGTGGGCGCGGGCGTGCGGGTGTGGGGGCCCTGCTCTGTCCCCTCGGCCGGCACGCCCTGTGGGGGCTGCGCGCCGCGGGGTGGGTCCGTGGCGTTCATGTGCTGGGGGGCGGGCTGGGGGGGGGGGGGGGCGTGCGCCGTGCCCCCCAGTTGTGCGGCCGGGGGGGGGCCTGTAGGGCGGGGGGTCGCTCTGCCTCATTCCGTCCTTCTGCCTTCCCTGGGCAGGCAACAAAGCGGGTGTCACTGGCGTTGCGCTGTCCATGGGGGGCGTGGCCCCCCATACCACTCCGGTTCATGCTCACCAGGCTTCTCTGGGTACGATCTGTGCGGCGTCCTGGCGCGTAGGCGCGGGCTCGCTTGTTCTTCGCGGCCCCCATGGGGGCCGGCGGCTGGGGCGGGGGGGCGGGTCGCGCTCTGGCTCCTCTCTCGGGCGGGGGGGGACCATCCCCCCTGCCTCGGGGGGTGGGGGCCCGGGCCCCAGCGGCCCGCGGGCCGGTGGGGGGGCGGGGGGGGGGGTGTCGCGCCGCGGCCTCCCTGCTCCCCTTCTGGGCGGCGGCCTGCGGTACTCTATCCTGGCCCCCTTCGTGTCGCCGGCGCGCTCCCGTCCGGCGTGTGCATGCGGTCGGGGCCGAAGTGCTGCTGACGCGTTCCCGTGGGGGGCCGGCCACGGGACGCTGCGGTGACACGCACAAGTGAGCAGGCAGGCAAGGCACTACGCTCACAAGGGCATCAATACGCCTGTGTCATGTGACAAAGCGTTTCAGAATCCTTGCCACTCTGCAAAGAGGGAACGAAAGTATGTACAGCAACACATCAGGATATGTACACATGGGGTTAAGACTGGACTGGGGTAAGGGCATCACAGGACCATAGACACTCAGTCCCAACTCGTATCCCAATCCCAGGTCCGACCCTCTCAGTGGCTGATGGGGGCGGGGGCTCAAACACAACCCATGCCCTGCTCAGTCCGGACCCTGAAACCCTGCCAATGGGAGAGGTGTCCCGCCCAGCCACAGGCGAGTTCCTGGGAACCAAGGGGCTCCCAGGTCAACCGACAGTGGCTCCCTATGCTCCCTTAACGGCAGGTCCCAACTCCACTCTGAGCCAGAGATATGGCCCCGCCACTATCACCCAGGAGTTGGTAGCTGAAAATGGGCTGTTTCAGCCCAAACTGAAATTGGCTTGAAAAACTCCAAAATTGACCCCTCGTCCGGACCCGCCAGAGGTAGGGACGAGGCAACTGACCCTATGCCCTTCGAGTACGAACTCCCTGGAGCCCTCACCCAACCTGGTTCCCTCTGAGGTCCCGGCATCAGGGCAACACGGATGAGTCAAGTGGGGTCATGATGCCAAAATCACCAAAATTGGCGTCACTCCCACGCGCGGCTCGCTCGGCCAAGGTGAGGCCAATGGCTCACAGGGTAGGAGGCAGGACCTAGGACTTATATCTGAGTGTACAACTTGGATTTAGGTCCGGGCTCCCTATGGGCTTAGAGAAATGGGGCCGCCAATTGACCACACGGAAGGGGGAAATTGGGGTCCCAAAATTGGGTCATTTTGGCTGCTTGAAAAGAGCCAAAATTCAGTGTGCTCCCAATAGTATATCTCCACGCCGGCTTGGAGATCGGATCCGGCATTCCATACGTGATCCACCGGGAGTCCGACGGAGACTCCCATGCCCTTGGCTCTCAAAGATCTCCATGCTGCTTGGCGTGGTGACGATCCCAATTGGGTCCACAAATGCAAAAATGGCAAAATTGCCCATACTCAAATTGGCCTAGCGCCTTAACGAAGGCGGCTCCGCTTCGCCCACGTAGTGTGTGGACCATGGGGACCATTACCCATAACACCCATGTCATATATGGTCCATTGGTCCATGCGTCCGGCGTGCACGAGGGTTAGAACATAGTGCACGGCGGGCAGCAAAAGTGGAAAAATGCTCAAAATGGCCAAAATTGCGCACACTCATGGTTAGGGCAAATGAGGCACATGCCCGACTCGGACCGGAGTGTGCCATAGGGTTGGTATCAAGTCATATATGTCCAACATATCTTTGGGGCGTCGCCCAACTCCTCCGGTATTGGGAATGGCAGGGTCGCCAAGTGAGCCCATGATTTGGGATAGTCCCAAATCGTCAACATGGCGGCCACGGTATGCCAAGCCTAAGAGGAGTTATTCGCCGGGTCCAAGATATGTTGGCTACCGAAGCATGTACCCTCATAACATACTTGGGTCATGATGTCAATTGAGCGCAACGTTGAGATACACGGTCGCCACTTGACATCATGACAAGCCAAAAATGGCAAAATTGACACAATGACACACAAAAGTGCCTTGAAATGTCTACAATTATATTATAATATCTCCGGCTTGGATCGTGCAATCACTTAATCCTTCTAAACACAATGACTTGACACCATTGACCTTCGATCCCACATATGTGCTCCACTTGGGGCGCCTTGAAAGGTTACGAGCGCTACTTCCCAAGTGGGCACATGAAAATATGGGAAAATGTAGAATACACACCTTGCTCCCAACGCATCGCTTCGGGATCACTACACAAGCTTCCCTTCACGAAGGTTAGGCTCGCAATTGACCGTAGGGAGTACGGAGAAGGGGCTTGCACAATATGAGGTCCATTGGCGGGCTTGTCTTGGAGCAATGGGCCCGCCAAATGGGCACGCAACACAACACATGGCACATACCAAATATTGCCCAAAAATGTAGCTCCCACCACGATATGTCATGCCCCTCCAAGGGCATAACTTTGTGTCAATCGCTCATAGGAACTCAAGGAGAGTTCCTATGCAACACCAACACTTGCGCGCTACACTCGAAAGTTATCTTAACGCACGCAATATCATGGTCATAGAGTTATAACGCAAACTCTACCCTCTTGACCATGATCCATTACACTAGCGCGCATGTGTAGAAACGCAAGGCATATGAAGCTTCCTAAATTACGTCGGGAGTATTGTGAATACATCCCACGTTTCCTTATCGTCAATACTCGCAAGCGGCACGAGATATGACCTTCACAAGTGGCCTCACGAATCAACTTTATTTTGCCCATATCTTTAAGACAAATGGAGGGCAGGATAAAAGGGAAGTTGATTCGTGCATACGGAAGCACGTAGGTCCACTCGAAAGAGGTCAAATCAAGTGCGGGGATGTCGAAGTCGAAAATCCGGTTTCGACATCCTGAAAAATTCGGATTAAGGTTGCGAGTATTAATTATGAAAATTGCGGAAGCATCCATGCAGTTCCTGGCGACTTTGGAGCCTTCGTGACGGATAACGTTAAAATTTCCATTATAAACAGTTAAACTGGCGGTTACGGTAAAGTCGCGAACCAACCGCCAGCAGTCAAAACAGTGAGTATCGGAACGGATGCGTAAAAATTGACGGAAACAATATGAAAATAAAACCCTGTTGATTCCTGATATTCTGATACACAAATCTCCGCTGGCGGTGCATCGGTTGCCGATGCGGGGCTTCACGGCACGGAACACGCCGTGCATGGGGTTAGTGGACCGGAGACCGGTTGTATGCCGTAACCCGGCCATGGGGTTCTGGGTACCGCTTCACCCCCCTCCTTAGAGCAAACCCTGGGGGGGCTCGATAACACCCACGCATGGCAGCGGGTACCCAGGACCACTTCCTGAAAGGGGGGGGGTGTCACATCCTCACTTCAGTAAGTCACAGTAAGATAGGTATCCCACAGTGGGATAGGTATGCTGCTGTAACAGCTCGTAGCACATGTATAGTATCAAGTATCAAGTCCCGGGTCCTGGCGGCGATTGTTCGGCATCCAAAGGACCCGTTAACCCATACCAGGCGCACCGGGTGCCGGCTGCTACGGTCACCACCACAGTGGCAGTGGCATACACGGCCAACATAGGCGTCACACGACGGCCGAGGTGGCCCCACAAGTCGAGAGCGACCACAAAGATCCATCAGGCTACCCCAAGCTTCCCAAGGCCCGCCGACTGGGGAGAGTCCCCACGGGTCCTTCCTCGGGCGCACCATGTCCATATCCATACGACGCGAGTCCAGAGTACCATAGTCGAACTCCTTACGAACCCCAAATCGTAAGGGAACTCCTCCTGAAGGGATCGGGCATCAAGGCCGTCTTTTCCCTCGCCCTACTACCACGAAGCGTGGCCATACAAGAGGGAGTCCTCATGCAGTGTGGGCGGAGGCGTCGACTCCTCAAACCACCAGTTTCCCAGGCAGACTGACCGAGGTCAGGAGCACCGAAGGCCGCCATCCGAATGCAAGTGCGTCTGCAAATCGGTAGGCTCACACTGGGACTGACAGTGGCGGACCGCTGGGAGTGTAGTCAGGCAACTGGGCTTCCCGCCTGGCGCCATCAGGATCTCCACACATCACAGCGAATAGGGCAACACAGTATCACCGGCACTCAAACAGTAGCATCTGTATTCAAGTACTGGTCCAGGCTGGACCAGGCTGTAAAGATATGTATACGGCGACTCAAGGCGCCTCTGTATCCCGATTCGTGGTGAAAAACAGTCCATCCCTCAGCGATGGGCTGATGACACTTAACATACAGATGCACATATCCTGGAGGGCAGAAAAACAAGCAACAATTTGGGTAAATAGGCGTGTAAACACACTCAGAACAGAGTGCCAAACCACGCCACGGTCAGGATAAGGCAAATGCAGGAGGATGGACAGGATAACGCCTGAGTTCAGGCATATATAGTCTCGAGACACACGTCGACTGGTCTGGATTCCGCAAATGCCATGGAACCAGACCACACACCAAAAAATCGCAATGCCGATGACAGCGGCATCCGTTGCGCAACGTCGTATGGGCTTCAAGGCCCCAAGAGCTCAAAAATATGAAGGTCAGTCGCCCTACCTGGTTTCCCAAGGATTCAGCAGGGGGGGGAGTGACGAATAGAAGAAAAGAGGGGCCATCCTCCTCTGGATTCAGCAGGGGGGGGTATATGGCCACTCTGTCACCGAAAGATGGAAGAGAGCAAGCAAGTAAGGGACGGTTCGTCAGCCTCACAAGCGCCTCAAGGCACATCAGGGGAGAGCTCAGGGCGCTGATCAGGCACCCCTGGCTGCAATCGCCCGGGTGAGTGCTGCCAAGTCCGAAACGTGGATCTTGGTCTTGTTCTTGCGGATGTACTCCATGAAGGGAGTGTTCACCCGCGGCACAAACGAGGAGACGGGTTCCCAGGTGTCGTGGGACGGCCCATAGCCTCGCCAACGAACCTTGAACTCCAGACCTCCGGGTGCCGAGGCCTTCGGACGCTGAGCCAGGATCTTCTCGACAGTATAGTCGTCCTGCTCAGCATAGTCGTCGTCCGAATCGGCCTCATGTCTGGCGTAGTCCAGGGACACATGTCGGCCACGGAGGTCGGGTTCCCGCACACGGAGTTGACTCTCGTGGCGCTCCCGGAACTGTCCGTGACCCACCTTGATGCGGTAAGTGTCCTCACCAATCCTGCGGACCACCTCGCCGGGTGTGAACCAGGTTTTGGTGCGGTGGGTGCCCATGGGGCGGGGTCTGATCACCCACACCGGGTCTCCCACCCTGAACTTCTGCGCTGTTGAGCTCGGGGCGGACTTCTGACGCTCAGCATGCTCCTTCTCAAGCTGCTGGCGGATGTCCCGCGACGTTTGCTCTTGCCGCGCGAAGAACTCCTTGGCATCCATAGCCATGCCATCACCAGACAAGGGAAGTCCCCTACCCAGGGGGTCCCTGCCAAACAGAATCTGGTGAGGGGACAAACCGCCCGGAGTGGGGGTGTCATGATGGGCCTTCAAAGCAGGCCACATCTCCTCGAACCAGTTCCGTCGTGGATTGGTGATGTGGATCTTGCGCAGCTTCTCGAACAGCTGCCGTCCAGCCACTTCAGCACGGCCGTTAGACCGGCTGAGATAGGCGACGCTCTTGGCATGACGTATCCCCATCAGGGAACACATAGCCTTGAACCAGCCACCAGTAAACTGGGGCCCTCGGTCACTGCAAATGGTGCGGGGGATGTCAAAGACGGTCAGCCAATGACGAATCATCATGACTGCCACTTCCTTGGCAAGCAACCCCTTTTTGCGTGCCGGAACGGCTACAACGTAGCCGCTGTGGCGGTCCACACAGAGAACCACACAGTCAAAGGTCTCTTTGCCAATGTGCACTTCGGGCATGGAGAAGACGTCCATGGCCACGCTCTCCATGGGCTGGTCAGGAACTGGGGTCCATTGGGGTTCCCCCTTGACGTTCCGGTTATCGGGATTGCAGGCCTGACAGACCGAACAACCCTTCCTGACCTTCTTGATGGCGGTGTAGAGAACGATATGGTCGATCTCGAACCGACGCTGCATGTCAAGAGCTTGCTTCTTGACCCCTGGGTGCAGCATGTGGTGGTGCCAAGCTTCACACAGCTCGAGCACCCGGGACTCTGGGACTAGCAGCTTACCATTCCGGTAGAGCTTGCCATCTTCCTCAGTCAGCCCCTTTGGCCACTTCTGCCCGTCGTCAGGGTCGGTCACAGCCCTATATTCGGCCCCAAAGGCCTCAGACTTGGCGTAGTCGTCGGTCCAGTCGTCCTGGAGGCAAGACTCTGGGAAGAGGTGCTTGTCGGACTCCACTCCCACAGGGGGTGCCTGACCGGGCCTTCCGCCCGCGGCACCCACAGGGGCGAGTACACTGACCGCTCTGTTCACCCTCGATGCGAGGGGGGCATCGGCGGCCATGACGACGAAGCATTTAACATCCTCCTCCTCCATCAGGCGCTCCATTTCAATGATCTTCTTGGCTTCAGCGGTCTCAGCCTCATCGCCATGGGCAGAGATGTCCTGCATGCCCTTGCTGGCGGGATAGGCCCACCTACTGAGACAGTCCGCCACGGTGTTATCCTTTCCAGGAATATAAACAACCGTAAGGTCGAACTTGGCCAAGGTCTCGTGCCATCTTGCCCGTCGGGAGGCGGGACCTGAGGGGGTGTCCACGTGCTCCTTGTGCCACGACTGCAGACTCTGATGGTCGGTGCAGACGGTGACGGGATGGAGGGCTATGTACCCAGCCCATTTCCTGAGAGCCATGACGATGGCATACGCCTCCTTTTCACGGGGCGTCCACGTCCGTCTCTGGCCTTCCGCCAGGACTCGGCTCCAGAAGGCCACGGGCACGTGCCTCCCATCGTCAAGCACTTGCTCCAACACAGCCCCAATGGCGTAGTCGGAAGCGTCGGTGCGCAGGACGAACCCTCGGTCGGGATCCACGAGGTGCAGACCCACTGCGGATAGCAGCGCCTGCTTCATCCCCTCAAAGGCACGGTCGGACTCTTCAGTCCAGACCAGAGCCTTCTTGGACCCCTTCTTGGTCTCCTCTCGGTTGCCCTTGAGCATGGTCGTCATGGGGGCTGCATACTCGGCATACATCTTGATATACCCCGAGTAGTAATTGCAGAACCCCAAGTACGCCCGTAGCTCAGAGACCGTTTTGGGCTTTTCCCAGTGCTCGATCGCAGCCACCTTGCCAGGTATGGGCTTTCGCTGCCCGTTCCCAACTACGTGGCCAGCGAAGACCACCTCGCTTACCGCAATGGTGGCCTTGTCACTGCTGCCCGTGAGTTTGTGCCGAACCAGAAGGTCCAGCACTCGAGTGACGTCCCTCTCGTGTGCCTCCAGGAGCTCCTCGTAGCTCATGCTGGGGTCCCCGGACGCGATGATCACGTCGTCCACGAAGGGGTCCGCACAGTCGCGCACCGGCTCAAGCAGGTTCTCCAGCATCCGCTGAAAAGCCGCATTGCCGTTGGTAACGCCCATAGGCATCACCTTCCACTGGAGAGGTCCAAGTGGGGTGCTCATGGCTGTGCAGGCACGGGACTCCTCGGCGAGAGGCATCTGATGATAACCATGTTTCAGGTCAATCACCGTGAAGATCCTCCGCCGGTGTTGCTTTTGCAGCATGTCCTCAATGAGGGGCAGCGTATAGCTGTCATGCTGCGTTTGGGCGTTCAGGCCGCGGTAATCGACCACGAGCCGCCACTCACCGGCAACCTTCTTGGGGACGACGAAGCAGGGAGAGGCCCACTCGGAGTGGCACGGCTCAAGCCAGCCTCTCTGGATGAAGTCACGGAGGATCTTCTCCATGGCCTCTTTCCTCTCGCCCCTCAGGGCGAACTCCCGGTGACGATACACACGGGGGTCCTGCTTCAGTCGTATCTTGGCCTCGCCATACGGTCCACGCACCGGTGGGGGAAACACAGGCTTGCCGCTGAAGAAGGTATCACCATACTTCTGCTTCAGCCTGGCCCTTAATGCCTGGATCTTGGGGCAGTCATCGGACTCCGCCTTGGCTTTGCCGGGCACTTGAACCACGGAGCTTACTTGAGGGGTAGCGACCCCGCTCGCTTTCGGCTCAGGTGGTCTTCCCAGGTGGCCCAAAGGGCCATCTCTGGTCTTGCCTCGGAACAGATCGCCGTAGGTGGGTGGGTTACCGCCAGGCGGCTCGTCTTGGCTGGACATGTGATCCAGCACCCTCTGAACGAAGGTATTCCCGTCATAGGAACCGGAGACGATTGAGTCCACTTCCCACCAGGCTTTGTCCTGGCCTTTGCCCTCACGCTGGTTTCCCCAGTCGTGAAAGGGCTGATCCATATACCCCTGAACCAGATCCCACTCCTCTTCAGTGAGGGGGTCTTCGGATTCCGATTCTTCGATGTCAACAGGGGGAACCGCAAAGCATTGCCGCCATGGCTCTGCTATGATGCGGTTGACACACACGAAGTCCGTGGTGTCGGCCTGATCAAGGCCCCCATCCACATAGTGGAATTCTGTTGGCCATCTCTGGGGTGGCATGGGCTGTCCCTTAGCGTCCTGATAGACACTTTCTCCAGCCGGTAGGACGACCTTGTTCAAGGTCATGTTGGTCAATGAGGCTACCCAATGTCGGGTACTTTCCTCCTCGGTGCATCCCATAGGAACAACCAGCACTGCCTTGGAGCGGTCCTTGCGAATCTTCGCTATCGCTCTTGGAATGTCCCAACGGGGGCAATGGATCCACATCAATCCCTGATGCGGACCCCAGTGCTTCTTCCACGCGGAGTCCTGGGCGCTCCAGTACTTCTCACATACCCGCAGATGGGCGGAGGTTCCTGAAGAGAACGCATCCAGGGCCAGATCCGACGCTCCCAGGTCCGCGACCACTCGGTACGCCACCTCCGGCCTTACGCCGTACTCCTGGTTTGCTGGCCCAGTAGGCTCAGTGTCCAGCGCGGCCACTTCGAGCTGATTGCGTTCGGGGTGGATCCATTGGCATTCCACATGGTGCTCAGGTGACGAAAGCCACGAGAGCTGGTCGTCCTGGTACAGGGTCATGGAGGCCTGGGCCGGGAGGACGCCGGAATCCGTCTCCATCATGAAGTCGTACCCGACGATCATGTCCCAGTCCATCTCGGCCTCGTAGAAGCTACCGTGCAGGAGGATTTCCTTGCCGAGGTCTGGGCGGCTCAGCTCACGATGGTTCACGAACTGCAGCCCAATGGCCGCTTCTCTCGTGCCTCCCACCATGTACTGGCCGTTCGCCACCTTCAGCCTGACAGGTTTCCGACTGTCGGTAAGACACTCTGGCGGAAGCAGGCCAGCCTTGACCAAGCTGACTTGAGCTCCCGTGTCGACCAACACGTCGAAAACCTTTTCCACTTCCCCGCATAAGGCACGGACCTTAAGATGCAACTGCCGCTCGCGACCGACACGGCGCACGGCGTGCAAACTCAGGATCTCCGGCCGTTCCAGAAGCTCCACAAGCGACTGGTGCAGGTCGTGGACAATGGGCTCAGGCTGCCCATCTGCAGCATCCAGCTGCGGTCCGGGTGATCCTCCGATACTCTCGGATAGATCCTGTAGTACATCAAACACGTTCTTGGTCGCGAAGGACGGACGGGTGCAAGGGTTCGTGCCTTCACTTGCCCTCACCCCGCCTCCGCGACTGGGCGCCAGGCCGGGCCTTCCGCCCGCGGCAGTCCCCTTGTGCTTACCGACTCCCGACAGAGATGGATCGGCGCTTCCCACGTCACCATCCTGCGACCGCCCTAGCTGGGGCCCTTGGCTGCAGGGGCTCCGCTAGGGGGCGTCGGTTGTGGAAGAGGGGGTGTGCTCCTCGGCCTCAACGTCGTTGACGCCCTTCTTTCTTCCCCCTTTACCTCCTCCTTTACCCTTGTTCTTGTCCTTGTCCTTGTTCTGGTCATTCTGGTTGTTCTCCTTGTTCTTGTTGTCCGACCTGGGGACCCAGTTCCGCTTGATCTCCTGGATCTCCTTGGCCAACTCGTTTCCCACCGACGACATCAGCTTGGCCAGCTCGTCCTTGTCCACCTCCATCTTGGCTTCCCGGATACCCGCGGGCGCACGCTTCTTCGACCCGTGCGCCTTCTTGTAAGCCTCCGTGTCGGCCTTGTGGACAGGGCATGTTCGGTGGTCATGGTTGAAGCCTTTCTTCCTCCCATAACACACGAAACAGCCCTGAGGGTGAGCTCGTACGAACTCCCCAAAGGACAGCGGAGGATCGCCTATACGGCGAGGGTCCCTCTTCTCCTGCTTCTTCCAACCTGGCTGCAGGGGCTTCCAGTTTGCTGGCTTGGTCCCCGCGCTCATGTTCTTGGCCACGAAGGCACACACGGCCATTTCGGCGGGCTCATCGTCGTCGTCATCGTCGACGAGAGTCTCATCGCCGCCGGCTCCCGCTGGGTCCATGGCAGATTCCCCGCCAGGCCCTTCGCCAACGTAGTTGACGTCGCGGTCGCCGGGCCTCAACCCGCGGGTGTGGTGGAGGTTTCGGTACTCCTTGAGTACTTCCTCGCCAACCCACTCCAGGATCTCGTCGCAGCTCATCCGCGCCGGGATGGGCTGCAGACGGATGGTCTGGCCGCTCAACTCACAGTCGTCAAGGCGCCAAATCGCGGTCCTCTCGCGATCGCCCGAGACGGTGATGAGAAGAGCGTTCCGCAGGGAGTGCCGTTTGACATCCCGGGCCACGTTCTTCTTCGCCCAACTCACCACGTTCGTATGATACTCCTTGGGGAGCATCATCTTGACCGTGTGGTTGGACTTGGCCCTCTTGGATTCCTCCTTGGTGACCCTCTTGATCCATGCTTCCGGTAGCATGGAGAGCAGGCGAGCCTGCTCGTCACCCTCGTTCCAATCCTCCACGTTGCGGCGGAAGAGGGTGTATTTCCCTCGGAAGTCCCGCCACTCTCGTAGGCGGATCTCCCGTCCATCATGCTCAAGCTTGATGGACTTCCAGCGCTTGGCAGCCACCTGCGGAGCGTCCACCCGCTCCTGCTCGTTGAGCCACTTCTTGGCGTCCTTGAGGGTCTTGATTTTCCCCTCCTTGGTCGCCACGAAGTATAGCTCGCCGAGCACTTCCGGCAGGCGGTACCTGAACCGTTTGAAGACATATCTCTCCGCATCCGCGGGAGGTTGGTCTTCAGTGACGGCCAGCCCCCAATCGTCCAGCTTCTCCAAGAAGCGGTCGAGGTTGAGGGGGTTGCCGTCGTACATGGGGGGCTTGATGTCCTTCAAGTCTTCCCACACGGCGGCGTCCGCGGCCTTAGAGACCATGAACGCCGGCCGCGAGGTCGACCGAGGTTCCCATCGGCCTCGCCCACGGACTCCCACGGCCGCCACGTCCATCTCCTCCATGGAATCCCTGTGGCTACGCCGCGGTTCCTCCACGTACGCTGAACCGAAATGTTCACGCCGTACTGCATCCATGTACGCATCCTCATCACGGCGCCGGCGGCTGCGTTCAGCGGCCTCCCGTCGTACACCACGCGGCGGGCTGATGTCGAACTCCTCCAGGTCCAGGTCCAGGTCCTCACCTTCACCGACATCCCACTCCACGTCTCCTCTGGGGACCTCATCCCTGAGTCCACTATAACGTCCTCCAGCCCTGGGGATTGGCACCGGGGCTGGTGGCGGGCGTCGGGGGCGTACAGGCGTCCGCGGTGGAGCACGGCGGTTGTGGTAGTCCGCGCTGAGCCACTCATCGCGCCATTCCTCACTGCCGCTGCCGGGCGGCACGCGCTCGTTGCGGCGGCCCGCGCTGTGGTGAGAGGGGGCGCTGAGAGAGGGGGCACTGGCGCTGGGGCGACTCCTGGGAGCTCCGCCGGGGGCGTGGGGTCTGCCTGGACCTGGTCCGGGTCCCCAGCCGTCGTCCGACGAGCCTGACTCCAGGGGTGGGTGGTCGCTGCCGACTCTCCCACGGGCTTCCAGCGCATCCAGCCTCTCCTGCAGGCCGCTGACGACGTTGGTCAGCGACTTGGTCTCGGCCCTGGCGATGTCCAGGTCCTTCTGCGCGCGCGAGGCGACCGTGGAGATGCGAGCCATCTCGGTCTTGCCCGTGTCTACCTCGCATTCGAGGGCAAAGACCCTCCTGCGGAGGTAGACAATCCACCACCAGGTGGCACCCGGGTCTCCGTTCCCTGGTGGGTCGTCGGGGTCCCCAGGGGGTCCTCCAGGAGGGCCTCCGCCGGGTCCGCCCGGTCCAGGGGGTCCTCCCCCGCCCGGTGGTCCGCCTCCAGGGGGTCCACTTGGTGGGCGTCCTCCAGGGGGTCCTGAAGGTCCTCCGCCAGGGGGTCCCGGTGGGTCTCCGCCGGGTCGCCTCGGTGGGTCCGAGGATGGGCGCGTGATGCCGAACTCCATGTCGTCATCCTCGTCCATGTCGCCCCACCTGGGCGTCTCGGTCACGGAGGACTCGGAGCTCCGGTAGGGAGGAGGGGGATCCTCATCCTCACCTTCCATGGGGACGTCTCCGCCACTTCCACCCGTCCAAGCCACCACTTGGCGATGTCGACGGCCTCGTTCGTCCCCGTCACTGGCGGTGAAGAAGGGGTCACTGTCGTGGGGGTGCCCACCCGCTGGCCTCCGCGCCCTCTCGGGGGTCTTCCCCTTGCCCTTCCTCCGTCGACGGGCGGTGGTGCTACCGCTCCCACTGCTGCCCGTGTCCGCCTCATCCAGCTTCATCCTGGAGGAGGCGTCCCCTTCGAAAAGCCTTCGAAGGGTCTCCACTCGCGATCCTCCGGGGGGAGTCTCGTGGCGGAGTTTGGCCTCTGCCTCCTCCATTGCGGCGGCGGTGGCTGCGGCAGCTCGCGCCTCGGCCTCTTCCCGAGCACGAGCCGCCTCGGCTTCCCGGGCCTGCAGCAGCTGCGCCTTCTGCGCCTCCAACGCCGCCAGCTCCGCCTCCGTCTTGGCCTTCTCCTCGGCGACCTTCCGTCGCGCGGCCTCGATGGCTTCCTTCTTGGCGGCATCCTCCTGGGCCTTAGCCGTCGCTTCGGCGTGGGCCCTTTCCTCCGCCTCCTTCTTTGCCCTCTCCTGGGCAAGCGCCTCTGCCAGCGCCTTGACCTCGGCCTCCTTGCAGGCAATGGCCTCCTGCGTCAGGCGGGCCTCCTCGTCGACTGCCGCCAACTCACCGTTGACCCGGGCAGTTGCTGCACTATGGGCGGCCACGGCCGTGAGTCCAGCCGCGATGGCCGCCACGGTCTGGGTGTGGATGGCCATGCCATGCGCCCACTGCGCAGCCTCCTCCTGGGCGATGCCGGCGGCGCCCTCCACAGCAGCGCTGTACTGCTTGGCCCGTTGCCGGGCAACCCGACGGTTGCAGGGCACCCCACAGGCGCGCTCACAGGCGCGCGCCACGTCCCTTTCGGGAGCGACGCTGCTGCTGGAGCTGGCCTGGTCGGCCGGCGTCCTCCCGCGGTGGGCCGACTCGATGTCGCTGCTGGGGCCTGCTGAGGCCTGCCGGGCCTTCAGGAGCAGCGAACGGGGCTTGGCCTGGGTCTGCTTGGCGACTTGGATGTAGTCGCCAAGGGTGGTGGAGCCGGGGTGGTGTCCACCATTGGGCCTTTGGGGACTGGGGGCTGGGGTTCCGCCCTTGGCGCCTTGGGCGGCTTCGGCAGCCAGGGACTCCTGGTACTCCCGCCACCTCCGGTCCCTCTTCTTGTCCCCGGCGGATCTCTTCTCCGTCGCCGGAGACGCGCTGCTGCTGCCCTGCAGCCTGCGCTCGTTCCCCGGTTCCGGGAACTTCTTCTCGATCACGTCCCACAGGGAGACGTTGATCGAGGCGCCCGACGGGTAGGCGTTGGGCTCCTCGTCCTCCTCAATCCCGTCGGGACGCAGCCCTTCCCCGGGCCTGTCCGGCCGGGTCCACGCCCTCCAGCGCCTCTGCTGGTGGCGGTACTCATACCCCTCCGCCCGCAGCCAGTCCTCCACGGCCTGCAGGCGGTCGGGGGCGATGTCCGTGCGGAGCTCGAAGCTCCTGGGCATGCCCCCTTCGCACTGGGGGTTGCTGTGGCGGTAATGCTGGTCCCAAACCAACCCACGCAGCAGGCGTGCTGCATGGGGGTGGGGCCGCGGCCACGTCCTGCCCGCTTCCTGCCAATTCACCATGGCAGCGGGGGCGTAGATGGTCTTGAAGTCCTTGATGTGCACTCGTTCACCTCAACGAACTGGTTGTGGTTGTTGGGGAGGGTGCTGCAGCACTGGATTGGAAGTGCGGCTGGTGCTGGTCAGCCGGTGGTTGTGGAGGTGGTTGACGCGGCCTTACTGGTCGGCCGTTGGGACTCCGGGTCGGCCGATGGGGCTGATGCAGGAGTCCTGGTCTGTGCACCTCTTCCACGGGCGCTGCGCGGTCAGGACGATGTTCTGGACGGCGCTGCGGGCTCCGTGACGAACTCGGCGCTGTCGCTGAGTGGCGCTGCGAGCTGCTGCGCTGCGCTGCGAGACGCTGCGCTGCGCTGCGAGCTGCGAGCTGCGCCGCGCTGCTGCGACGCGCTGCTCGGGGTCTGTGGCCCCGAGTGGCACGCGAGGGTTGGGTAACCCCGCGGCGGTGAAACGCTTTTGACGCGTTCCCGTGGGGGGCCGGCCACGGGACGCTGCGGTGACACGCACAAGTGAGCAGGCAGGCAAGGCACTACGCTCACAAGGGCATCAATACGCCTGTGTCATGTGACAAAGCGTTTCAGAATCCTTGCCACTCTGCAAAGAGGGAACGAAAGTATGTACAGCAACACATCAGGATATGTACACATGGGGTTAAGACTGGACTGGGGTAAGGGCATCACAGGACCATAGACACTCAGTCCCAACTCGTATCCCAATCCCAGGTCCGACCCTCTCAGTGGCTGATGGGGGCGGGGGCTCAAACACAACCCATGCCCTGCTCAGTCCGGACCCTGAAACCCTGCCAATGGGAGAGGTGTCCCGCCCAGCCACAGGCGAGTTCCTGGGAACCAAGGGGCTCCCAGGTCAACCAACAGTGGCTCCCTATGCTCCCTTAACGGCAGGTCCCAACTCCACTCTGAGCCAGAGATATGGCCCCGCCACTATCACCCAGGAGTTGGTAGCTGAAAATGGGCTGTTTCAGCCCAAACTGAAATTGGCTTGAAAAACTCCAAAATTGACCCCTCGTCCGGACCCGCCAGAGGTAGGGACGAGGCAACTGACCCTATGCCCTTCGAGTACGAACTCCCTGGAGCCCTCACCCAACCTGGTTCCCTCTGAGGTCCCGGCATCAGGGCAACACGGATGAGTCAAGTGGGGTCATGATGCCAAAATCACCAAAATTGGCGTCACTCCCACGCGCGGCTCGCTCGGCCAAGGTGAGGCCAATGGCTCACAGGGTAGGAGGCAGGACCTAGGACTTATATCTGAGTGTACAACTTGGATTTAGGTCCGGGCTCCCTATGGGCTTAGAGAAATGGGGCCGCCAATTGACCACACGGAAGGGGGAAATTGGGGTCCCAAAATTGGGTCATTTTGGCTGCTTGAAAAGAGCCAAAATTCAGTGTGCTCCCAATAGTATATCTCCACGCCGGCTTGGAGATCGGATCCGGCATTCCATACGTGATCCACCGGGAGTCCGACGGAGACTCCCATGCCCTTGGCTCTCAAAGATCTCCATGCTGCTTGGCGTGGTGACGATCCCAATTGGGTCCACAAATGCAAAAATGGCAAAATTGCCCATACTCAAATTGGCCTAGCGCCTTAACGAAGGCGGCTCCGCTTCGCCCACGTAGTGTGTGGACCATGGGGACCATTACCCATAACACCCATGTCATATATGGTCCATTGGTCCATGCGTCCGGCGTGCACGAGGGTTAGAACATAGTGCACGGCGGGCAGCAAAAGTGGAAAAATGCTCAAAATGGCCAAAATTGCGCACACTCATGGTTAGGGCAAATGAGGCACATGCCCGACTCGGACCGGAGTGTGCCATAGGGTTGGTATCAAGTCATATATGTCCAACATATCTTTGGGGCGTCGCCCAACTCCTCCGGTATTGGGAATGGCAGGGTCGCCAAGTGAGCCCATGATTTGGGATAGTCCCAAATCGTCAACATGGCGGCCACGGTATGCCAAGCCTAAGAGGAGTTATTCGCCGGGTTCAAGATATGTTGGCTACCGAAGCATGTACCCTCATAACATACTTGGGTCATGATGTCAATTGAGCGCAGCGTTGAGATACACGGTCGCCACTTGACATCATGACAAGCCAAAAATGGCAAAATTGACACAATGACACACAAAAGTGCCTTGAAATGTCTACAATTATATTATAATATCTCCGGCTTGGATCGTGCAATCACTTAATCCTTCTAAACACAATGACTTGACACCATTGACCTTCGATCCCACATATGTGCTCCACTTGGGGCGCCTTGAAAGGTTACGAGCGCTACTTCCCAAGTGGGCACATGAAAATATGGGAAAATGTAGAATACACACCTTGCTCCCAACGCATCGCTTCGGGATCACTACACAAGCTTCCCTTCACGAAGGTTAGGCTCGCAATTGACCGTAGGGAGTACGGAGAAGGGGCTTGCACAATATGAGGTCCATTGGCGGGCTTGTCTTGGAGCAATGGGCCCGCCAAATGGGCACGCAACACAACACATGGCACATACCAAATATTGCCCAAAAATGTAGCTCCCACCACGATATGTCATGCCCCTCCAAGGGCATAACTTTGTGTCAATCGCTCATAGGAACTCAAGGAGAGTTCCTATGCAACACCAACACTTGCGCGCTACACTCGAAAGTTATCTTAACGCACGCAATATCATGGTCATAGAGTTATAACGCAAACTCTACCCTCTTGACCATGATCCATTACACTAGCGCGCATGTGTAGAAACGCAAGGCATATGAAGCTTCCTAAATTACGTCGGGAGTATTGTGAATACATCCCACGTTTCCTTATCGTCAATACTCGCAAGCGGCACGAGATATGACCTTCACAAGTGGCCTCACGAATCAACTTTATTTTGCCCATATCTTTAAGACAAATGGAGGGCAGGATAAAAGGGAAGTTGATTCGTGCATACGGAAGCACGTAGGTCCACTCGAAAGAGGTCAAATCAAGTGCGGGGATGTCGAAGTCGAAAATCCGGTTTCGACATCCTGAAAAATTCGGATTAAGGTTGCGAGTATTAATTATGAAAATTGCGGAAGCATCCATGCAGTTCCTGGCGACTTTGGAGCCTTCGTGACGGATAACGTTAAAATTTCCATTATAAACAGTTAAACTGGCGGTTACGGTAAAGTCGCGAACCAACCGCCAGCAGTCAAAACAGTGAGTATCGGAACGGATGCGTAAAAATTGACGGAAACAATATGAAAATAAAACCCTGTTGATTCCTGATATTCTGATACACAAATCTCCGCTGGCGGTGCATCGGTTGCCGATGCGGGGCTTCACGGCACGGAACACGCCGTGCATGGGGTTAGTGGACCGGAGACCGGTTGTATGCCGTAACCCGGCCATGGGGTTCTGGGTACCGCTTCACTGCCCCGGGGTGGGCGGGGTGAGGGGCGGTCCGCGGACCGCTCCCCCGGGGGCCCTTGCAGACCTGAACCCCCGCTCTGCCCTCCCTGAGTGGGCTGTGGTCACGGGTGGGTCATGTGGGGCGCGGCCTCCATACTGTTCCGTTGTGCGCGTTGCCCCGGCACGCCAGTGTGGGCTCGCGGGAGCAGGTCCAGCGGCCGCTCCCCCCACCGCGTCGCCCCCCCGGCTCCGGGGGGGCGGAGGGCCGCGCCCGTGGCTCCCCAGCTGGGGGGGGTGCGGGGGGGGGGGGGAGTGTGGGGGGCCCTCTGGTCCCCTGGCGATGCCTCCTGACGGCCGGGGGGGGGGGGCGGCATGGCAGTCCTGGCCCCGGGGGCCAGCCATCGGCTGGGGGGTCGCGCCCTTCCCCCGCCCCCCTCTACCTAGAGTCGGATCCTCGTGCAGGCCCTCGCTGGGGCCCCTCATCCCCCCGGCCGTTGTCGCGCGGCGCTGGCAGGCCGGGGGCGGCCGTGAGGGTTAGCGGTCAGTGGTTAGCGGGCTGCGGGGCAGCAGGTTCCCTCCCGCGCTCGTTGTCTCCGTACTCCCTCCCGCGCGAGGTGGCACGCTCTCATGCGTCGTGCGGTACCATGGGGGGGGCGTGGGTCGGGGGCCCCGGCTCCTCCCCCCACTCTGGCGCATCCGCCGTCTGGGCCATCACCTGCGCCGCCGCTTGTGTGCTGTCCATGGGGGGCGTGGCCCCCCATACCACTTCGGTTTGTGCCCACCCGGCTTCTCTGGGTACGATCTGTGCGGCGTCCCGGTGCGCAGGCGTGGGCCCGCTTGTTCTTCGCGGCCCCCATGTGAGCCGGCGGCTGGGGCGGGGGGGCGGGTCACACTCCGGCTCCCCTCTCGGGCGGGGGGGGCCCATCCCCCCTGCCTCGGGGGGTGGGGGCCGGGGCCCCCGCGGCTGGCGGGCTGGTGGGGGGGCGGGGGGGGGGGGGCTGTCGCGCCGCGGCCTCCCTGTTCTCGCTCCGGGCGGCGGCCTGCGGTACTCCTTTCCGGCCCTCTCCGTGTCGCCGGCGCGCTCCCTTCCGGCGCGCGCGTGCGGTCGGGGCTGAAGTGCCGCCCCGGGGTGGGGGGGGTTGAGGGGCGGCCCGTGGACCGCTCCCCCGGGGGCCCCAGCTGACCTGAACCCCCCCTCTGTCACCTCGGAGTGGGCTGTGGTTACGGGAGGGTCATGTGGGGCGCGGCCTCCTTCCTGTTCCGTTGTGCGCGTTGCTCCTGCACGCCAGTGTGGGTTCGCGGGAGCAGGTCCAGCCGCCGTTGCCCTTACCGCGTCGCCGTTCCTCCTGAGGGAGGAGGCGCCCCCCCGGCCCTGGGGGGGCGGAGGGCCGCGCCTGTGGCTCCCCAGCTGAGCAGGGTGCGGGGGGGGGGGGGTGGGGGGGCCGCCCCCCCGCCCGCTCTCGGGCCTGTGTGGGAGGGGGGGGGGGGGGGGGGGCCCTTTGGTCCCCTGGTGATGCCTCCTGTCGGCCGGGGGGGGGGGGCGGCATGGCAGTCCTGGCCCCGGGGGCCAGCCATCAGCTGGGGGGTCGCGCCCTTCCCCCGCCCCCCTCTACCGAGAGCCGGATTCTCGCGCAGGCCCTCGCTGGGGCCCCTCATCCCCCGGCCGTTGTCGCGCGGCGCCGGCCGGCCGGGGGTGGCCGTGAGGGTTAGCGGTCAGTGGTTAGCGGGCTGCGGGGCAGCAGGTTCCCCCCCGCGCTCGTTGTCTCCGCACTCCCTCCCGCGGGAGGTGGCGCGCCCTCTTGCGTCGTGCCGTACCGTGGGGGGGGCGTGGGCCGGGGGGCCCAGCCCCCCCCCTCAACTCTCCCGTACCCGCCGTCTGGGCCTTCACCTGCGCCGCCGCTTGTGTGGGGGCTGGGGCTGCGGCAGCGGCGGGTTGTGCTGGCGGTAGCGCCAGTGGGCGAGGGCGCTGCGCAAAGCCCGGGGGAGCCAGTTGTTGGCGTCCGCATCCGTGATGCGGAGCACCGCTCCCCCTTCCAGGAAGGCCGGCCACGTCGGCTCCCTGTCGGGCCACGCCGCCCGGATCACTGACCTGAGGACCCTCTCATGGTCCTCTGGGGCTGCCCACCCCCCCGGGGGTACCTCTCGGTTTCCTCCGTCCCTCCGGAGGAGCACGGCATCGAAGGGCCGGTTCCTCGACCTCCTGGAGGTCCCCTGGTTGGCCCAGCACAACCACCCGTACACCTCCCCCACCAGGGGGAGGGTCTCCTCCCCCAGAGGGTCCGGGACCGCGCCCCAGTCCCGGTCCCATGGCCGGCCCTCCTCTGCCCCCCGTGCCGGCCCCCCTCGCTGCCCCTGCGCCTGCGGCGCCGATGCCGCGCCCCGTCCCTCCTCCGCCGAGGCCATCCGCGCCGGCTCCGCCCTCGGCGCGGGGGGGGCTTGAGGGTGCTGGTGTCGTGGGGGTTGGGGGGGGATGAGCTCGCCGGCGTCAGGGTCGATGTTGTAGAGGTGGTGGTGGTGGTGGTGGCGGTGGTGGTGGGTGTGGTGTGCCGGCATCTGTTGGATGCCAGGGGGGATGCACCTCACCGGTTGCACGTCCGGCAGCGGGGACGCCCCGCCCTCTGCCCCCCTCCCTTCGCCCCGTCCTCCCCCCTGGGCTCCCATGCCCCGTCCCGCCTGTCCCTTGGGGCCCGCGGCGCCCTTGCCCTTGCCCTTGGGCCCCTTTCCAGCCCCCTGCCCGTGTCGCGGGTCCCGCCTCCCGTCCCCCACGCCCTGGCCCGCTCGCTCTCCCACCTCCACTCGCCCTGCCCCCTGCACCTGGGCTCCCTGCCCGCGCCCCTGCGCGCCCTTCCCGTGCCCCGGCCCCTTCCCTAACCCCTGCCCCGAGTCGCGCCGTCCGCTCTGCTCCCCCCCGCTGCTGCGCCCTTCCTGGACCACTCGCCGGGCGTCCCGCTGCCTTTGCAGCTGCGGCAGCGTGACGCCCGGCGGCGAGCGCTCGCGCGTCGGGGGGCGGACGTGCCGCTCCCGCCCCGGGGGGAAGGGCTTGGGGGGGAACGGCTTGGGGGGGCTGGTGTGGGTGTGGGTGGGGTTGGCGTGGGCGCGGTACTTCGCGCTCTCCCTGCCCACTGCTGCTGCTGCGGCGGCCGCCGGCGAGGCGTCCGGGGCCCGTGCGGGGTTCTTCTGCCGCTTGCGCGGCGTGCTGGGGGCCGCGGCGTGGCCGGCCGAGGCGGTGTCGCGGCCCGCCAGAGTCGCGGCCGCAGCCCCTCGCGCGCCCTCACCGCTCTCCTTCGCCGCCGTGGCGGCCGCCGACGAGGCGCCCGTGGCCGCGGTCGCAACCCCTCGCACGCCCTCCTTGTTCTCCTCTGCTGCCGCGGCGGCCGCCGGCGGGGCGCCCGCGACCCGTGCGGGGTCCGTCCCCCGCGTTCGCGGCGCGCTGGAGGTCGCGGCGCGGCCGGCCGAGGTGGTGTCGCGGCCCGCCGGGGTCGCGGCCGCAGCCCCCCGCACGCCCTCCCCGCACTCCTTCGCTGCCGTGGCGGCCGCCGACGAGGCGTCCGTGGCCCGCGCGGTCGCAACCCCTCGCGCGCCCTTCTTGCTCTCCTCTGCGGCTGCGGCAGCCCTCGGCGATGCGCCCGGTTCCTGCGCCGGGGCTGCCCCCCGTGTCGGCGGCGTGCCGGGGGCCGCGGTCGGGGCCGCGGCGTGGCTCGCTGCGGTCTCCGCCTCCTGCGTGTCTGGGCGGGGCGGGGCGGCGGGGCTGGCTGCTTGGGCGGCGGGGGCGGTCGCCTCGGCTGGCCCAGGCTCCCGGGCCGGCGGCGGCGGCCCGACCAGCACCGCCGCCTTTGCCAGCCTCCGCTCCTCGCGCTCCGCGAGGGTCTCCCCCGTCCACTCCGGGGAGGAGACAGGGGAGCGGGAGCGGGACCGGCGGTGGTGGCGGTCGTCCCGCTGGGGGGACCCATCGGAGTCTGCCATCACTGTTACCCTGGTAGGCATGCGTGGTGGCAGGCGCGCCCTTCCCACTACCTCCTGGTGCATCAGTGCCGTGCCGTGGGCAGTGCCGTGTGGTGCTCTGCGGGGGGGAGGGGGGGAGGGGGTGGGGGGCCGGCTGTGGCGTCAGCCCTGCACGGCCGGGGGCCTGCGGCCATCCACCGGCATTGGGAGGGGAGGCGGGGGAGCCAGGCGGCCCACGCGTCGCGCCACAGCTCCCAGTCTGGGGCGGGGCCCAGGGCCCTGGGCCCCCGGGGGTCGTCGAGCGGTGTCGGGGGCAGCCGCACCAGGTGGACCCCCGTAGCGGTGGTGACCTCCTGTGTGCGCAGGAAGGTGTGTACTCCGTCCCGCGCCGCGGGCGCCGGGAGGGGGGGGCGGGGTACGGGTGTTGCCCCATAGAGGTGGGTGGGGGTGATCCCCAGGAGCCGCCCCGGGTCCCCGCGGGTCGCGACGACGAGGAGGAGGAGTGGGGTGCCAGGGCACTCCTGCCAGAGGACCTGCCCCCTGTGGTGGGCACCCCTGGTCCTGGAGAGGGGGGGGGACAGGTCTGAGTTAGCCCAGCCGCGGGGCGCGTGCGTCGCCGGCGGGAGGGCGGGGCACCACTGGGCTCCCTGGGGAACGCCTCCTAGACGACGGCGTACGGGGGGGTAGGCCCGGTGCCGTCGTACACCGGGTTGGTCGGCTGGGGGCGGGCGGACGCCTCGTCCGCGCCTTCCACAAACACCCTGACCTCGCCCACCTCCAGGTCCTCGTCCGGCGGGTGTAGAAGGTGGAGCGCCGCATCCAGCTCGGACACCCCTCCCGGGTACGTGGCCCGCGCCTGGTTCAGGTACGGGGCCGCGTCCCCGGGGTAGCGCGTCCTGAGGGCGTGCAGCAGGGCTGGGGCGCTACTGCGGAGGGACATGGCAGACCCCGCTCCCGTCAGCCCCAGGATGTCCCCCATGGACAGGGGCCGGCCCGACCGATTGGACTCGCGCCACTCCATCCAGTGCCCGTAGAGGGCCGCCTCCGGGCTGATGAGCCCCGGCCGGATGGCGTTCACGATCCGGTGCATTGCCGGGAGCAGCGTAGGGGCCCCCGCTCCGTTCAGGGCGCGGACGGCCGGGAGGGCGGTCTCGTTGAGGAAAGCCCTCGCACTGCCCTCCAGGTCACACCGTGCGGCAGCGTGCGCTTCGTGTGCCTCCGCCACCGCGTCCGCCACCAGGCCCCGGACGGCCGCCTCCTGTGCTCTGCGGCGGGCCCTGGTGTGCCCCGGCCCATCCCCCCGTCGGCGTGGCATGGTGCTGCGGGCTCTGCAAAGGGCGGCGGCGGGTGGGGGTTAGGGGGCGAACACGTGCGACAGGTGCGCAACGGATGTGGGGTCCCGCAGGTGCACGTGGATCCACAGAAGGGCAGCGCCCGCGGGGCCCGCTTGTTCGTGCGAGGGGGTGTGTGCCCCCTCGATGCGCCGGCGCAAGGCCTCCTCCTCTGTGCGCCTGCGCGGGCCTGCGGGAGGTTCGGGCCTGGGTGCACCGCGCGCACCTGTTGGCGCCTGTCGACGCTGCGGAGGACACCGTGTCACATTCTCCGCAGAGTCGGCAGGTGTGTGGGAGGTGGGAGGGCGGCGACCAAGGGTCGAGATGGCGGAGCCAGAGGTCGTCCCACCTCTGTCGGAGGGGGTCCCGGATCTCCAGCAGGCGGGCATGACGCGGCGCCGGTAGTCCTTGCCAAGCGTCTTCCGCTGGACCTCCTGCCACGTGTCGTCGGGGAGGATCCCGTGGTCGTGGAAGGCGGCGATGAGGTCTGTTTCTGGCCTTGGAGTGTATGAACCCAAAAATGCTCCAGTTTCTCTCTGCTGAAGACGCAACACTGACTACAGAACACACTCGCAGTGCACACTCACGCAATGTTGCATTATCATAACAAAAGGTCTGCCACCACATCAGGGGGCTCATGGTCAGACCCCCCCCCTCCCACAGTGCTGGCTCAGAAAATTCCCCAGATCGCATCAGGAAGGATTGATACTGCAACCTGGCCTGTGCCACTTTTTCCTGGCCCACAAAGGCCTGAAACACTTTGTTCAGGTCATCACGAATTTCTTTTTCACTGAGAGGGTCCATATCAGGTGACATGAGCTGATGATTGAAACAGTAGGCAGCACTGTGGACAGGCACATGCAAGAATTTCCACCTTTCAGATACCAGTTCTTTCACCCTTTTCAAGTCAACCTTCGTGATTCCCTGAAATGACATCACGTGCTGCTGCAAACGTGACATGTCGTGATACACTAAACCCGTATATGATGGACCCTCAGTGTCAGCTCTGCGAATCATTTCAGCCAATGGCTTCAGCAGAGCCTGGGCATTGTTCAAAGCCCCCCAAAAGTCGCCACTGAGCACCAGATTAACAACATCCTCAGTCCGAACACTCTCAGCACTGGCCACACTCCACCTCGTTGCCACCCAGTCAGGACTCACCACTGCTGACTGCAACGCAGATTTATTTTTCTGAAGCCAGCGCATGCAAGGGTAATTCGACGCAAACCTCGTCTCCCCGGGGAGGAGGGGGCTTGTTTCTGGCAGACCGTGCTTCGTTTGTTCATCCTTTAGAATGCCTGCTGCACGGAAGCGACCGCGAAAAAATTTCAGGATCACCCTCCCTGACTCAGTCGGCTTCTTCACAGAGGGGAGGTTGCTGATGTCCTTGTAAAGGAGATTATATGCATGGATGCAGCACCCTACCTTGGTCAGGTAGTGATCAGCTGCATATTTTTCGTCAGTGACCAGAAGTCCTAGGGCGGATTGCATTACTGACGCATTGTCACTAATCACAGTGCTCGTGGGGCAAGGCAGTTCGAGTTTTCGAATGCAGTCAAGCGCACTGTGGATGCCGTCAGCAATGCGCTGGCTGTCCTTAATGGCTTTCCCTGGGTACTCTGCTTTTACGAACACAGCACCCTTCCTACCAACTAAGTTATAATTAATTACTGAATCACGTCGCACGTTCGAATAACCGTCTGTTGTTAAGTTCAGATGGTGGTCAGAGGCAAACACTGCAGGAATCTCAGAACCCACTTTTTGGTACACAATGTCCACCCACTTGTCAGACAAAATGTGACGTTCGGGAGGGTACACTGACCTCAGTCCTACCAAAACACAGGCAACCAGTTTATCCAACCACTTACGTAGCATTACGTCCTCCGTGATGTGGAACGGAATCCCACTGTGGAATGCAAATTCTGCAAACGCAAGGTCCAGCTCCTCCTTCAGTCTCTTTTGCATGTCCACAATTTTCGGCTGCTTGGTGGCTGAAGCTCCATCAGGCGAACCCTCTGCAGCACGCTTCTTCTCATTCAGTTCTTTCAGCTTCTCTTGGGACTGGAGTCTATGCAGCTTCTTTTGGGAGTTCTCCTCAAGTTCTTGCAGCACTGCCTTTTTGATCTCTTCTGGGACTCCCGGGCATGCTGCCACACCGCATCCACCTTGCCCTGCAAGATGTGCTTTGCCACACGCCGGGCCATCCCAAGCCTTCCCCAGGTAGTCACAATATTTACACTTCCAGTCCTTTCCTGTTTTTGCAGTCCTTGTGGCAACGGAAAGGGTGAAGTGCTCCTCCAGAAACCCACTGCTCCTAGGAGCCATGTTCTGCGCAAGCAACACTTGAAGCCTTGTCCATGCTTCGAAGCAATCGCATCAACACATGCTGCCTATATCGTCCAAGCTGCAACCATTGTTTCCCAGAAACACAGGGCATCTGCGTTCGCTCACACAACCACTGAAATTCTGCATAGCGCTCCATGTCCCATTGACGGTTGAACACCTCTGCCCAATAATTGTTCAACGACGCGTCTTCGTCCATTTGTGGGGACTGGGGTTGCGTTGACGCGTCTGCACGTGTCGTCGTCTGAGCGCGCGCCATTCGCGTAGACGCCTTCATCCTTTGATCGCGGAGGAGGGCCCACTTTATTGTGGAGGACGGCACGTACTTCTTCGTTTCTTGTCCAAGCCTTTGCACGCGTCCTGCACAGCTTGTGCTTCTCCGATAGTCGTTGTGCACGGCTTTGAACGCGTCCTGCACGAGCACGTCCTCACATGGCCCATCTAAAAGGAGGGATTTAAAACCTTGCGAGCAGTGTTTTTCAGCGTACACGGCACCGCTGCTGGAAACTCATGCACCGCTGAATGCGCATTTGCAACGCGGTCACAACAATACTAGTATTAGCAGAATTCGTTCTTATGTTCCCAAAACTGCGACATTACGATTCAAGACTAAAAGTGGTGCCGTAATGCATAATAAAGCTAATTACCAACATCGGTAGTAAACTTTCGATCCAGCAGCGTGTTTTTCGCAATATTTCAATTCATCTGGCAATTTTCCGTCTAGCGTGCGCGCGTGCTGCAATGCGGTGCCTGTCTGCGGCACCATCTCAATACCGCACGTGCTGTGCGCTATTAATACCAGACGGTACGCGTTCGCGGACGGTACGCGTTCATGAACGCCGTACGGTACCAACCCTGTCTTGAACTTTATCGCAAGGTCCTTGTGCGTAACACGCAGCGCATCATATTCTTCTCTGGTCTTGGTTTGCTGGTCCTCCGCTGCAACTCTTCTCCGTCGCTCTGCGTCGTACTTCTGCTGCAGCTCCTCCAGCCGGTCCAACGTGTCGTTGCGCTCACGGCAGTAACGATGAGCTCATTGTTGCAGGGTTTCGTCAGCTAGGTTGTTCATCTCCACAGCGCAGTGGCGGCATTCTCCCAAGTCTTCGGTTGTTGCTAGCTGACACTGGCGGCATTCTCTTCGCAATCTCTTGTCTTCAGCAAAACGCTCACGATATGACTGTTTTGTAATTCTTTTGTAGTCCCGTTAGTGGTTTATTCTTTTACAGCGCCTTGGTGCTGAAAACTTTCGATGATTTCCAAAAACCCAATCTTGTAATTTTCACCAAGTTCTAAAACTCCACGAGTCCTCCTTCAAACCCTTGCAGAAAGGCCTAGCAATACTACAGAGTCTTTGATCTCAATCTCCATGTTGTTTGTTGTCAACGAGTCCACTGAAATAGAAACATTCGTATGTGCATGGTAACAATGCAAACGAATGCACACAATGAAGTAATTATTAATAATGACAATGGATGCATATAGTGGCGACAGTTCTACAGTTCTGTGCATCTTACACTTTAGATTGATGCGATTTCACACGCGACTGATTGCTGTGTGCTCCCAGGGCCTGCTCAAGTAAGCAGGCAACAATCCATGCTCGTTTCTATTACATGAAACGGTACTTTGTGGAAAAGACAGATTTATAAAGATTTCGTTTCTGGTGGGCGCAAGTAGCCTCTTCAATTCCTTGCAATTTCCGGATCAAAAGTAGCCTAGTTTCCTCAAACAAAAGTTTCTTTCAAAATGACTTCGACCCGTCCTACCATGCACAAAAAAAATGAATTACACCATAGGGTTGATGCAAGGCTCAAACACATAGAATATGACAACTCTCTACCAGACGTTTGCCATCTGGTCAACGTTTCAATACACCATTTTGCATTCGTAATATCAACACTTATTGACAACGAAGTGCATCATGGTTGGTTTCAAGTAACCAGCAGCTACATGCTGTGTAACAACCTACTAGTGCCTACACCCGTCAATCTGTAGCTGCAAGAGATGCCCTCGTTCCGGGGTCCACGTCCTGAACGTCAGCACTTTTCATGGCATCTAGCATGCTGTGTTCGGGAGCACAACAAGCATGAAATGCACGAGAGGATCCGGTTGTGTGAAAAGGAAATCAATGAAATCTGCCAAAAACATACCTTTTCACCACCTCTCGTAGTGTACGTGCGCGTTAAAACTCACCATTCAGCCTGATTGCTAGGTTGCGGCTTAAAACAATAATGCACGATGTCCTTTTCTCAAAAAAACAAAAAAAAACATACCATGCGTCTACGAGTGCCAAAAATTTCCATTTTTTAGGGACCATATTCTGCTTGCTCAATGCCCCAATGGTTGCAAAGTAGTGCAAATTACCACCTTGGAAAACGGATGGTTTTTTTCCCGTCATTTGCTACGGTTTTATAACATTCTTCACGGTTGACATTCTACGCATAAAACAAATACTTTTATGAATCAAAGTGTACCGCTATTGAAGGCCTATTTTTGGAAATATGCAAAGATTGTACAATTAATGGGTTTTTCCCAACCACCTTTTCGTTCATTTTTTGCCAAAGCAGTAAAAAAATGGGCATTTTGGGCCACCTAAGAATGGGCGAAACTCAAAGCGCTTTGCTCACAAGCAGTTCGGTTCGCAAAACCCTTACATTGAACCAAAAGCGCTTGGACTTTTGCGACTACAAAAATTGCATGTGGTGGTATAAATCCTAGTTATCTATACAGATTTCCGGATTCAATTAGAAACATTTTGCGTTCACCAAAAAGAACAACGTTCGTTCGTAGCTTTTTTGCAATTGTTCCGGGGAAAAAAAGGAATCTGTTTTTTGCCTTTAGAAAACACATTGCAAAATTTTTCCAAACGCTAGATTCGCTTTGCAAAACTATAATCGTGCGTGAACACTTTGCAAAAACATCACCCAAATCAATGGCGGAACGCACAGCGGTTTTGCTCATCGCACCCATTTCACAAAGTGCTTACCAAGCGCCGTTGATTTCAGTAACTCTGTGCAAAGCATTCCCTAAATAATTATGCCTTTCCAAGATTCTAAAGTATGTAACCTGGTGCTTTTCAAACCAACTAGTTGCCGCAAATAATTTTTGAAATTACCGCTGGTCAGTGGAGGTGGTAACTTTTGTAACAACCGTTAAGTACCAATCCACCATGGCTTGTGGCGCCGCCATCGCCGGCATTGCTGCATCGGCGATTTTCAGTGGTTGGCATGGTCAATTTCTCGAATTTCTTTAATAGTTGGAAGCTAAAAATTTGGGTATTGTCAATTTATGATGAAAACTAAATCACCATGTATTCATTTCCGTGCAAGTTTTTCTCTCATGTGGCACCAAAAAGTCAAACCGGACCAGAAACTGAATTGATAGATGATTAGTTTTTATCATAAATGTCCAAAGTTTCAGCTTTCAACTCGGAAAGAATTTAGAGAAATTGCCTGAACAAAAAATTGAATATCGACGATGTGGCAAAGCCGGCGACAGCGGGGTGTTCAGCGATTTCACGGATTTTCGGCCAAAACAACCAGCGAGTAGAAATTAGTTTAGATTTCAAAAAGGTTACCCCCGGTATACCAATACTACCGGTCATCTCTACAACTGGTTGCATACCTCACCCGATTCAGTCTCCAACTTCACCATTACCTAATGAAGCCTCGGGCCCGGGAATATGATGACGGCAATGTTCGGGAGCGACCGCGGATGGGGCTTCCATCAACAAAAGAGTCCAAAAAAAATTGCGTAGAGGCGTCGATTGCACAATTTGATGGAGATTGTTGTGGAGACCCCAAACTCGGGATACCAGAAGTGATGGAGTCCATGGGCCATCGATGATTGACAGCACCAACACCACCTTGATCATGCTGCAACTCCACATGCCGATCATGCAAAATACGAACCACCTTTGCGGGTGAGCAAAGGCCACTAGACCTGATGTAAAACGCTATGTCCCCAATGCTAAACTCCATAATAAATAGCAAAGCAGGTCTAAACCAGGAGGGGCAAAACTATTGCTGAGCACCGGATGTGCTAAATGCATCAGCATGTACCGAGCTTGGTTCACAATACACATAGATGCACCTTGTAGCCCTAAAAAGCATCCAGTTGGGCGAACGAGAGGACAAAAGTGAAGGAAAAGGGCCAGCCCATATCCCCAACCGCAATTGGGCAAATCCATGAGCAGAAATCATCCCAAATCACCCCATCCCATCCCACCCACCAACTCACCCATGCGAGGGGTGGAATCCACCCCCAAAAATGGGTAGGAATCAAACAGGAGTAGGAATCAAAAAACCCAAAAAAATTTGCCCTGCACACTAACACTCCCTCCATGTCGGTACACAACGAAATAGATGAACCCAGGCGAAGTTGTTGCACGTTGCACTACGTGGGCACTGCGTGCATACTGCGCACGCAGAGGCCGGGATACTCACCCAAGAGTACCTCTCACCTGACTGGTTGCATAGCGAAGCAGCAAAGCCCACATGAGAACGACCAAACTGCCTTCAACTTGGTACTCCATTGTCCCTATGAACAGACCACTCAGCCTGGTAAAGTCCGCTTGCTTGGAGTGTTTCGGTGCCCGTGGCTTCGCTCTTGAAGGCAGCGATGAGGTGTCCCTTGACTCGGAGCGCGGGGAATGCGTTGTCCGTGGTCTCTTGAGTGATGGGGACCGCGAATAGGGTGAAGGGGGGGGCGGTGGTGATTCTGAGCGTGGACGCGACACACTTGTTGATGGCGAGCGAGGTCAGTGATGTGGTGGGGATGAAGGCCGTACCACAAAATCCTCAATGTCCGCGGGCTATGTATGGCTACATCAACCCCTGCCTTCTCAAGGTCCCCATAGTGGGGAGAGTTCAATATGGGGGATGGAAAATGGGTAAAAATGGTTGACATTGGGCAACAAAGGGTGACAATTCAAATGTGCCACATCCCAAATGCATAGGAAGCTAAAAAAACCCCAGTATGCAACCAAAAACTTATCAAAAGGGGCAAAACGTAGGGTGTGCGTATTGGCCGACATTCAAAACTTCGCACTGCATGCATGGCATTCCCCTAGGCACAAAAACAAACGCTCGCCTTCTTTTGAGCACCTTCTAAAGCCCCAAGGAAAACTTTTCCTCCTTACTACAAGTGTTTGTAACCACTGAATCCACGTTGTATGCTCACATTGACTTTGTTTTTTTGCCGGTTGCTCTTGGTCGAAATGACAACTTTACTTCGCCGAATGACAACTTTACTACAAGAGTTGGGTGAATATAGGGGGCGATGATGATATTGGCTAACCGGGCGTACACCCTGCTTTGATGCCACCTGACACAACATAGAAAAACGTGAATGAGGCTCTAGCACACCTTTCTACACCTTTGCCATTTTGGCTGACTTGGAGCATGTATGAGTATCTGAAGGTATACCACTCCCCCTACACTCTTTTGGAGTGGTCAAACAATTTCAGAGCAACTGGAAAACACCCGTACCCCTTACCGTGAAAGCGCAAACACAATATTCTTGCACCTTGTCAGCAAATGCAATGCTTCTACTGACCAAGCATCCTCACCAGAGTGATGCCACGGAGCATTTGTGTGTCCAAGAGGCACGTTCATTCGCTGAAATGGGACAGAGGCGTGCATAACAACAACTATTTCAGGCTTCCCAACGAAAATCTAACAAAATGCAGCATTGGGGTGTAATGCATGGGTTGGGCGGTGCAATAGGGCCAGAGGTAGGCAGTGCAGCAGCACCAAATAGTGGCGGTGCAGCAGGGCCTGGAAGGGGCAGTGCCGCTCCCCCCGGCGCCGCCAAGCACGCCACCGCCGCCCCATGTCCACCTCCCCCTCCCGTTCCCCCCTCCGCCCGTACCCGTCCTCCACCCCAGTCCCCGCCACCACCGCTCCCGCTCCCCCAGGCACCGCCACCCCCGCCACCACCGCAGGTCCACGTCCTCCCCCCGCCACTCCAGGACCCCGAGCTGGGACCCCTCCCCCCCGGAGGCCCCCGCTCACCTCGCCTGGTGTTCTGCCCCCGCGTTGCAGGAGCTCCGCATCTGGGTGAAGTGGGCCGGGGGAGCGGGAAGGCGAGAAGGGGTGCACATGGTGCACACCTTCGAGGAGGTGCGCACCCGCACCCCCGCCGACCCCAACAAGGCCGCCCCGGAGGCCATCATGCCGCAAGCGGCATGGGAGGCCCTCCTCCGCAACGCGGTCCAGGGCCTCCGCCCCCCCTATACCCCCCAAGCCCTCCGTTAATGGCTCCAGGCCACCCACCCCCAGGCATGGGCCATCGGCGCCCCCCCCCCGGCCCACCACCACCACACCGGGAAGGGGAAGGGCACGGGCAAGGGGAGGGCAAGGGACGGAAAGGGACACTCAGGCAAAGGGGCACGGAGGGGCCCCAAGTGAGGGGCAGGCGCCCATAGGGGCAGGGCACCGAAAGCGACACAACATGGGGTGAGGAAACCACCCAAGGACCACGAACGGGCAAGAGCGTGGACCGAGGCACAGAGGAAGAGGACACCACCGCAGGCGCCACGACCCACACCCAGGAAGGGCATACCACGACGGAGGGACCAGCGCCGCCCCAGCCCCAGCGAACGCCGCACTACTCCCGGGGAAGCACACCCCCAACACGCACCGCCGAAGCAAGAGTCGGACGCCGTACGGATCACACCAGCGCACACCCACCAGCCACCGGAAACCACACGGGGGATGAAGGGCACACCTACACGGGGGGAACGGGCTGCACCCACAGAGGAATCCGCAGGGAACACCGCCGCGCGGCGCACCACCACGCCCTCACCGCCACACGACGGCCCCGGCCGCCACAAGGGCCACCTCACAGGCACCGGAAGAGGAAGACGGCACGGCCACAGCACCCAAGGCTAGGGACCGGGACCCCAAGAGGACACGGGACCAAGGCACAGGCCCCGAGGGAGGGCAACCCCACGGACACCTACCCGACCCACCAGCCCGAGCGGCACGCCGAGGCCCCCACAGCACGGACCTAGCGAGCCACCCACACCTAACCGCACCCCCCAGCCACCAGCCAGCCAAACTCTGACCCGCACTCCGCACCACGACAAAGGCCAGGCTGACCTCCACCGACCCACCACGGCACAACACGAGACAGCACGGCACACCGCAACGCAGCGCGCCAGAGTGCAACGCACCACGACAACGCACCCCAAAGCGCCATACGCCACAGCACGACGCGACGCGACGCGGCACAGAGCGGCACAACACAGCACGGTTGACCCTAACCTGAAGGACTAACCAAAACAAGCCACCGCACACCCCGGAAGGCGCCGCACCAGCACGCCACACACCGGCACCGCGGGCCACACACGGGGCCACCGCGCGCCCGGCAACAAAGGTGGCGGACCACCCAGAAGGTTAAAACCGGCACCGCGGAGGAGAAAGGACACGGGCAACCCCAGCCCCCTAGCCCAGAGCCACACGAAGCCGCCTGGCGCAGCCGCCCAGCCGGCAGAGCCAGGACCTAACCCGGCAGGAAGGGGCGCCGAGCCCAACGTGTACATAACCCACCCGACCCATGGGGCCGGGACGCGGCCAAGCAGAACGCAACCGCCAATAGCAACCCGGAAGACCACACTGAATGCGGGCCAGTGCGTGCGCCAGCCCAGGGAAGGCAGATGGAGGAAGAGGCAGACCCGCCCCCCAAAAAAAAACATGGGGGAGGGGGGGGGGGCGAGAGAATGGCCCCCAGCCACCAAACCGCCCGCCAACACCACAAGAGGCGGCCAAACCCCCCACCCAGAAGGCACCGAAGACAGGACCCCCAAAGGGGCACAAGGGGACCACCCAGCCAAAACCGGCAACACCAAGCCAGGAGCAGCGGCCCACCGGGGGAAAGGACACTCAAAACGCGCAGACACACACCACGCTGGGACGAAAAAAAAGAAAAAAACCCAGCAACCCAGCCCGAAAGAGAGGGGATGGGAGGACAGGACCACAAGGCCCGGGACAGGGACAGCCAGCGACCAACACCACAAAGCCAAAGCAAGACACGCAAAAAAAAAAACACACCCCGACAACTCAACCAAGAAGAGCGCGGCACAGCCGAGACCCGGGCCCAGCACGCACGCCCACACAGCACACCCGAGCCAGCAAAGGCGGGGATTAAGCAGGGCGCGCGCACCAACACACACCCCCGCACAGCACCCCCAACCAGGAGATGCAGGAGACCACGCGGGACGGGCGCACGAGCACACAAACACCCCAACACCCCCCCAAGGAGTGGCGGGGCGCAGCCGAAACCCAGACCCCAGCACGCACGCCCACACCACACACCGGAACCGGAAACGGCGGGGTGCAGGCGGAGCGCGCACGCAACCACGCGCGTCCCATATCCCCAACCACGAAAGGTAGGGTGCAGGCCGAAACCCAAGCCCAACCACGAACACCACAAACCCCAGCCGGCAAAAGAGGGACGACACCACAAACCGTACCCAAACACACCCGCCCAAAACCCCAGCCAGGACTGGCGGGGTTACCGAAACCCACAGCCAACCGCAACCCGGACCCAAACACAAGCACCACACAACAGTAGGAAACCCGGTGTCCAAAGCCCGGGCACTGAGGCAGCCCGTGCCATGCAGCTGACCCGGCCAAACGAGATCCAGAGCCCGGGGGTAAGGCTGCATCCTAAGGCCTGCGCTGCTTTGGGACTCGAGGCGGAGCGTGCGACACCCAAGCGCCTCGGAACCCTAGTACCAAGAGCGTGCATGCATGCCTTGGGAACGGGATACGCCACGAAGTCCGGTGAACCTCTGGGGTTCCGCCCAAAGGAGGGGACGTGCGCAAGCACGGGGGCACACCCTCCCGGCGAGACAAGCACGTCACGCCGGCGGCGATCAGCCCTCCCGGTGTTGCCCGGGGCCGCTTTGTTGGGGGCCAACAGTCAGGTCTAGCGGGATGTAAGCCGCCTCCCCTCCTCATGCGCGGAGCCTCTTCCTGTTCGTCACAGGGGCGACGCCAGGGGGAACCATGGGCGCCTCTCCACGACGAAGTGCACCTACCTACCTACTTCCCTCTTGGAGGCGGCGATGAGGTGTCCCTTGACTCGGAGCGCGTGGAATGCGTTGTCCGTGGTCTCTTGGGTGATGGGGACCGCGAATAGGGTGAAGGGGGGGGCGGTGGTGATTCTGAGCGTGGACGCGACACACTTGTTGATGGCGAGCGAGGTCAGTGATGTGGTGGGGATGAAGGCCGTACCACAAAATCCTCAATGTCCGCGGGCTATGTATGGCTACATCACCCCCGCCTTCTCGGGGTCCCCATAGTGGGGAGAGTTCAATATGGGGGATGGAAAATGGGTAAAAATGGTTGACATTGGGCAACAAAGGGTGACAATTCAAATGTGCCACATCCCAAATGCATAGGAAGCTAAAAAAGCCCCAGTATGCAACCAAAAACTTATCAAAAGGGGCCAAAAGTAGGGTCTGCGTATTGGCCGACATTCAAAACTTCGCACTGCATGCATGGCATTCCCCTAGGCACAAAAACAAACGCTCGCCTTCTTTTGAGCACCTTCTAAAGCCCCAAGGAAAACTTTTCCTCCTTACTACAAGTGTTTGTAACCACTGAATCCACGTTGTATGCTCACATTGACTTTGTTTTTTTGCCGGTTGCTCTTGGTCGAAATGACAACTTTACTTCGCCGAATGACAACTTTACTACAAGAGTTGGGTGAATATAGGGGGCGATGATGATATTGGCTAGCCGGGCGTACACCCTGCTTTGATGCCACCTGACACAACATAGAAAAACGTGAATGAGGCTCTAGCACACCTTTCTACACCTTTGCCATTTTGGCTGACTTGGAGCATGTATGAGTATCTGAAGGTATACCACTCCCCCTACACTCTTTTGGAGTGGTCAAACAATTTCAGAGCAACTGGAAAACACCCGTACCCCTTACCGTGAAAGCGCAAACACAATATTCTTGCACCTTGTTAGCAAATGCAATGCTTCTACTGACCAAGCATCCTCACCAGAGTGATGCCACCGAGCATTTGTGTGTCCAAGAGGCACGTTCATTCGCTGAAATGGGACAGAAGCGTGCATAAGAACAGCTATTTCAGGCTTCCCAACGAAAATCTAACAAAATGCAGCATTGGGGTGTAATGCATGGGTTGGGCGGTGCAATAGGGCCAGAGGTGGGCAGTGCAGCAGCACCAAATAGTGGCGGTGCAGCAGGGCCTGGAAGGGGCAGTGCCACAGTGCCTAGATTCCAGTCTTCATCTGGTGCCAATATTCTTGGCACACAATGTCCGACAGCTCTTTAGCAACCCAACCCACCCAAGTGCAAGCACTGTCATATGACATTTGTTGTAATGAATGGCGGACAACACATGAGGACTGGTGTTTAGGTGCAAATGCCAATGAAGCAAAACCTTTGAAGTGTTTATGAAACAATATTACCCTTCATTGCAAAGCACTACATTGTCAGACAGAATTGACCTTCTGGGCTTTTGGTGGTCCAACCCCAGGCAAGCGCTATTATCAGATTGTAATCGAGAAAATTCTCAGAATCAAAGATCAGAGCTGTGCTATGATTCCCCATACCGTAGTAAGGTCCACATAGCACAAATGAGCCAAATCTAATGCCAGGAAATGCAGCAGGAACCGCCATGCCCTGTAGCGCCCTAGTGTGGTGCTGGAGCACAAGAAAGAGCAAAGGCTGAGAAGGAAAAAAAAGTGCGCGATGCACAGAGGAAACAAAACCCAACTTAGAAAAAAGTCACCAAAAAGTGTGGGTTACTAACACTGTCCACATCGCTCCAACTGAGACAGTGATGGGGGATAGATGCAGATCTAGTACACCTCAAGGGTAGAACACAACACACAATGATACAAAGAAACGCACATCACTGTCTTCCATGCCAGACACCCAATTTCGGCCCCCTCCGGTGGGTGCCGTGGAGGCAAGCTTGCTTGTGCCTGCTTGTCAGTCAAGCTCAGCTAAGCAAGCTGTGTGGACACACAAGGAATGGTACAGCATTGCAACAGAGTTTACCACAAGCACCATCCTCATCGCCAAATCTCCACCCCAAAAATTTTAAACAAAGGTGAAAAAATACATGGTTTAGGAAGCATTCGGAGAGTCATCCCTCCACCAGCCTCCACTAAGATCCGAACAAATCACCACCGGCAGCCTGATCCACTTGCAGGGTTGCTGAGGCATCATCCCAAAAAGACTTTTGACACACACGTATGAACCCATGACCACACACCATGGATCAATGGCTCCAAAATGTTGCGGCAGCGCATGAGCAGATGCACAGCATGGCCAGTACAAAAAAATCAAGGGAAGGAGAGGTCTTTGCACTAGCATTGTGGCCAATGGGTTTGCTCTGAATTCTCCACACTGCATGGCCGGTGAGGGAACCCGTAAATCCTCCTTCTTGTGTTCACCTTGTCCTACTGGTAAGCGAACCACAGCTTGCCCAGCTTGGGCAATGGCTAGTCCACGGGTGCTTGGTCAAGCCGGACGGCTATTCTCCGCGCTACACACGCGCTACGCCAAATGCTCCCACTTAACAGCTATGTCCCTTACTGTGCTTACAACTTCAGCACATCCATGTTAACTTCTGCTCATACACAAACCCTTGTTGCATCTGTTGTTTCCACCGCTTATACTTGCGGCGACTCTTGCAGGTACTTTTGGACCTGTAGAAGTTGTTGTAGTCCGGCGCAAAATGCTCTTGAGAATTTCTCAGCTCAAAAGTAATATCTACATGGAATCTATCAAAAACAATGCAGCTGCACCTCACTCGATGCTCACTCTGTGCCCAATCCATTCAAAGCACGCACAGAGTGGGAGGGAGCCAGATCGCACCAAAAAAATGAGTGCCACCTCCTGGCTCTGCTGCAAAACCAAAATGTACAGAGATCCTTGTACAACAGGTCACACAAGGTCTGTATGTATCAGCATATATGTGATACACGGTGCCTGTTTGCCCAGGGCACAAACACCTGTTGGAGGGGGAACTGGAACCACCCCCTCACCACCAAACCAGGCAAATTGCTCTAATCAGTCTTGCCAAGGTCAATCAAACCAGGCACGGAATCCGCTGCACTTGATTCCACCTGAGGCTGCAGAATGCGGGTGGATTTGCCGTGTCCCCCTGTGCCAGTTCTCGGGTGTGCGTGCTCAGGTGTAACAGTGTTAGGGCCTGTCAGCAGTGTAATAGTCATGCAGCAGATGCAACACCAGTACCCATGTCTCAACATGCACCTTTGCGAGAAATGGGAGAAAGAAAAATGAAGCTGGGGATTGTCTCTTCATCCGCCCACATCCTCACGCATAGTACATCCTAACTTGTCCTTTTGTCAAAGGCATGAGCCACTAGTGGGTATTCCCTTGCTGAGGCCACTGCAACAGATGATGATTGCTGGGACTTCTAGTGTTGCCACAAGTTACAACCTGCTTTTTTGTCATCCGAAAATAAAATAAACACCCTGGAAGAAAGGCCAAGACGACTGTGGACACCGCAAGGGAGCACAGACGTCCCTTAGGGGAATGCTCCTCTTGCTCAACATGCCATGCAGCTTATCGGCCACTATCCATGTGTTGGTTGGGATGTGAAGGGATGATTGTTGCACAGGGAATGGGACGGGGCTGGTTTCTGGTGCAGGGCTGCAAGAGAATGCAAGAAAAGAGAAAATAAGCTCCATGTCGAATGGACGCCGTTGGTTGTTGCATGAGACAATCGGCAGTCCGGCTGAATCTGTGCCTAAGTCCCATCGCCTGTGTGCATGGACCGCCCACCATGGGTATGCCAGGCACAGACCAGGATGCAGGACAGACAAGCATGCGGGACTTCTCACAGCACATTACCATATATGTCCTCCATGGGGAAAGACATTGAGGATTTTCATGGGGAATCCTTGCACTGCGCGCGCACTGCGCACTACTTTTAGACTATGTTCCCCCTGAAGAGCCCATTCACGCCCCTTGGAAACGCCCTTAGAATTAGGCGACCCAAACTGCCCCAGCTTAAGAAAGTTGCAAACTACCTTCCTTCGTGCTGGCAATCTCGGTCAGCCGATCCTCAGCATCCTCGACCAGAGGTTTGGACACATGTTCCCTAGGCATTTCCCAGTCTTCAGAGGACTCATGCCGTGCTCAAGACATCGTTTTTTGAGGTCTTCAAGAGTCAGGCGACGCTCTTCAGCCACAACCTCTTTAAGCACTACCTGATCCAAGTCGCACAGGGGTACAGGGGTACAGGATTCCATTGACGATGATGACCAAAGTACCACAAAGTATGGGTTTCTACCCCCCCAGCTTTGTAATAGCTATGCAAAAATATAGAATTAATACGGTCCCTACGCCTACTGTAGCTTAGACAAGGGCGTAGCTTGCGCGTGACAGATACACCTACCGACACATACGTGAGTGAGTGCATGGTATGAATGCACCTTGACCTCCACCCACATTCCCAAAGGCATGTAAACACAAGAAGTTGTTTGAAACATGAAACTTCAGGTTCACACCCATGTTCCTACAAGCAATGAGGCATGAGAAGCCCACAAATGTTTGGCTTGGAAACCCTTCTTGCGATCATACCCCGCCCCCCTTTGTAATAGCTACGCCAAAGTACGGAATGAATACGGTCCCTACGCCTACTGCAGCTTAGACAAGGGCGTGGCTTGCGCACGACACATACAACTATCGACACACACGTGAGTGAGTGCATGGTATGAGTGCACCTTAACCTCCGCTCACGTTCCCAAAGGCATTGAAGACACACAAGAAAGTGTTTGAGACATGAATTTTCAGGTTCATACCCATGTTCCTACAAGCAATGAGGCATGAGAAGCCTACAAGTGTTCGGATTGGAAACCCTTCTTGCGATCATATACCATGCGGAACAACTGCACATGCTCACCACTTGAAGATGCCTTTGCCCGAGGTTTAGGGGCTGGTTTTGGCTCGGGCAACTTCAAATTCTTGGGAATGAAATTGCCTTGCATGTGGTCTCTTGTAAAGTACAACTTCCCATCAAAGACATGGGCCATTCCCCACACACCTCGGGCAGCCTTAGCCCAAATAACTTCATTGGGATTATCATCCGAGTCACTAGAATCATCACTTGAGGAAGAGAGGTCAGAAATGGGTTTATCCTCATCGGTGTCCGTCCCCGAATTTATGCGGCTGCACTACATTTGTACCAAATTAAAATTAGGTACCAAAGTAATACGGTCCCTACGCCTACTGTAGCTTGGAGGGTACACCATGCAGAACAACTCACCACTTGAAGATGCCTTTGAAGATGCCTTTGCCCAAGGTTTAGGGGCTGGTTTGGGCTCGGGCAACTTCAAATTCCTTGGAATGAAATTGCCTTACGTGTGGTCTCTTGTAAAATACAACTTCCCATCAAAGACATGGGCCATTCCTTACACACCCGGGGCAGCCTTAGCCCAAATAACTTCATCGGGATTAAAGAGAAGATTGCATGATCAGCTGGTGCAAGAAAGGGGGATGGTGCAGAAATATCCCAAAAATCAGAGCTATGTGGGTTGAAGTGGGCAAACAATCACAACAAATGTGTCCATGACCCGATGTAACTGGCAAATTTGTCACCAAACCCATGTCTTATGTGGCTGCACTACATTTGGTACCGAATTAAAATTAGGTACCAAATTAATACGGTCCCTACGCCTACTGTAGCTTGGACAAGGGCGTGGCTATTACACAGGGGGATGGGGGGACTGAGGCCAGACGCCCAAATAGTTGCACTGCGCGTGCACTGCGCTTAAGGCACCCCTTCAGTACAGAGAAATTCTGAAACTTGAGGTGCAGCTTTGTATGCCTGTGGGCAGAGTGTATGTAAGAGTATGATTGCACAGAGAGGCGCTCCACGCCCTGCGGGTGTATTCTCATTAGTGTTGATGCTATGATTTCTTTGGGGGGGTACAGTCCGGCGACGATGGGTAGAAGAACACAGCCGTAACCTGTGGCGTCAGGGCCACACAAGTGACACATGTAGCAGTCCCCTGCAACTTACCCGCTGTACTTGCAGGGAGGGAGGATAAGGGTGGGGGGTGCTCTACGAAATTCTACGAATCTCCCCAGAGGCCACCCTCTCTCAAAAGAAGGGTAAAAGGAAATTCAGCAGACACTGTGAAAGCGAAGAGACCCATCCAATGGCCTTCAGTCAAGACCTGTTGAAGAACAGGTGTCGGCTAAAGTAATCCCTGATCTGCCTTTGATCTCATCTCATCTCACAATCTCTCATGCATGAAACACAGGGCTGCAGATGTGAGTTCTATTAAGCACAACTTGGTGGTACTTTGCTTGGAGCAGGAGACTGCCCTGGCGATGGGTCTTGTAAATCACAAACTCTCATGCATCCCAGGAAGCAGAGGTGACACATCTATCAAAAGCGTTTTGGTATCACACATGCAGCACTGGGGTCTAGAGAAGGGTGCTTAACCTCAGCTACAAGGGTGCAATCCCTTGAACCCTCACAGCAAAACCCTCTCTGCGACTCAATTACATGCACCAAGCCACACTATGTGTTCCTTGTTTTTTAGCTGACTTTCCAAGTTTGTGACTCGTGCAACGGAATAGCCATACAGACTCAGTCAAGTGAAAATACTCTGGAACAACTCTGGTATCCGGTGCCAACGTAGTATGATGCAGCTCGCTTCCAACACTGTGACTGTGTTGCTGAAGCAGAGGCAATGCTACTCATGCCCTCATAGTGCATGCACCTTCGAGCACAGCTGACGCTGTCATACCTAACGGCAGTTTGAAATGAAGGTTCAAACATTAAGATAGCGCAACCCAGTGACCAGAGGACACCTGACTATCAGAACGTATACCCAGTGGGTTGAGTCTGGATCAAGAAATGGTTCGGCCCAAGTGGGCAAAAGGGATTGACAATTGTGAAAGCACAGCCAAAGGGGACAGACCTAGTCTGGGGGAGAGGGACTTGATTGTCAAACTCACAATCCATCCGTCGCTGCAGGATCCACTCGCTTTTGTGTAGCTGTTGTTTCATGCGGGCATTTAGTGGGTCACGATGATTTTTGTACTTGCGGGATGGGGTCGGAGTAGTGCAAGGCCGTGTGTGGTGACCTGCCAGGCCACCTGCCAGGCGGCGCCGGAGCAAAGCGGATACAAACGGGCAGCTGCCTTCATTCCTACTTTCCAGCGCAGAGATGTAGGACTGCGAATCCAAGAAGGTCTAGGTGGCACCTCGCCACGCCTATGCACTGGGAACCCGAGATTTCACGACAACCCAAGCCACATAGACCTCCGCCTGGTAAGAATTGTTGCAAAAGATTGGAATATACACAGGGTAGAGTTTTTAGACACCAGTATCAGGTTCAGAACTGCGAGTGCACCGCCGGAGTGCTCATGGTGGTGGCCATCCGACACGACATGGGCGCGGCGCCGGAGCCTGTCCCGCCAATGGGAAGACCCACGTCATCTGTATTCTCATCTCCAGCGCATTTCTTGGATGCAGTGCTTGAACGGGTAGATGCATGCGCTCAGGAGGTAGCCCTTCGATAGCAGCCTGCACCAGGCTGGATAGCAGGTCTGCAAGCCCCCACGGTATGCTTTGTTGACCAGTCAGCGCCCCGCCCATACCAGGTGCACGACCCGCAGCCACTATTCCGACACCGCCTCCGACGGTGCCTAAGGGAGGCGGTGTCTTTGCCCCCGGTCCAAAACGACCCGCACTATGTTTTCTACACCAACCTTGTCATGAAAGGGTTCCTCACCTGGGGCAGTGCCCTGGGTACCAAGAGGCGTCGTGAACATATGCAACAGGCTCAGTGGGAGGCGGAATGTCGAGTAGTACCGGACATAGCGCCGACGTGACCCGCGAAAAAGGGGGACCCTCTGGTGGAGGCGGCTGAAAGCGACAAGGCCAACCTGAACGGACTACATCGCTGAGGGAGGCGTAGCCGGCATCCATCCGAGAGTGCACGTCATCGGTCTGCCACTGGTGAACACACAAAAGGTGCATGAATAGGACCTTCCACAGAACGGACAGGTTGCTAGGGGCCTGCCGTTGCCCACAATGCCATGGGGAGCCTTCTTGGGCAACAGGGCGAAGTCCCCATGGTGCAGAGCAGGCACCCTAGCACCCGACAAAGCAGCATTATAAAAGGTTAGCAACGGATGCAGATTGTCAGCAGACAGGCGGCGAAGAAGAACATATTCAATCAAATCCCGGTAAGGGGAGGTGTGGGGGGTGTCGTGAAGCAGATCCCGCAGGAGAGCTACCGTGAGGAGGGGGAAAATAAAGGGGGTACGAAGAGGTTGCCACGCCATAAGGTTAGACACATAGTCCTGTGAGAGGCTGCCGACGGGCGTCAAATGGCGTTGGCGCAATTGGTCCAAGATCACATGCTCCCTGAGACGCGGATTGACAGACATACCCACTACATATTTGGGGTCCATGGAGGGCCCCAACTGACGGCCAAAGACTAGGCGGTAAGACTGCGCCGAAGGCTGCTCGTGGCGGTGAGGGCGGCTCAACCCTAGCTGTGACTCCAGGGTGGCAATGCACCAGGCAGTGTGGATTGCACGCTGGAGGGCCAGCACCTGGTGCAAGTGCTCCACGCGGGTCCACGAAAAAGGGTGGCCTAGGAGGAAGGCCCTCAAAGACTCCTGCTGCTGCCGCACCATGGCAGGCAGTCGGTCGTAGGCCACCGGCTCACTGTACACTGTGTGGGCAGCCTCCACAAAGGCGTCAACGATTTGGTGAAACTCATCGGGCACCGACGCCGGCGACGTCGAACTCAGGATGCACGCGAATGCTGCGCTGTATTTGTCCGTGAGGCGCTCTAGGTCCGGAGGGAAAGGGCGGAAACGTCGCCGATGCTCCAGGATGGTCATAGGCTCAGGCACCGCCACGCTGGGGATGTGCACGGTGATGGGGCAGTGGTCGGAGGGAAAATGTGCATCAGGGTGAGTTTCCCCCCGCGCGGGGGAAAGGTGCGTAGAAATGAGGAAGTGGTCCAACACGTTGAAATACCCCTACGAGCCCACCCATGTGGGAAGCTCCACTTGAGGGGGTACGCGCCGTAGATTCGCTTCTTCAAGAAAATCGGAGAAGAGGCGGCGCATATTAGAAAACGAGTGACGAAAGTGTAGGGCCCACCCAGGGTTCTGATTGATGTCTCCAAACACCACATGCAGACAGCGGGCTGACGCTAAAATATGGGCCAGGGCCCATTGAAGGATGGGCTCATACGCTTCGGCTGGGCCAGACGCCGGAAGATACAGGCCGATGACCAGGAGGGGGACACCCGCCAAGCTAAACCACAGGGCCACTCCTCTGCCGTCCGCCCGGATGTCCACCCGGTGGAAGGCATAGTTGTCGTCACGGCGGATAAGGACGGCCACTCCTAGACACTTACAGTTGGTGAGACTGAAAAAGGACGCATACAGGGGATGTATGGAAAATGACTCAGGCAAAGCGCCAATTTCTTGCAGGGAACTGATGTCCGGAAAAGAAAAGGAGTGAATGAGCGAGGATAGGGCCCGAACTTTGGGGCGCAGGGATTGTTGGACGTTGAGTGACATGAAATGCATGCCACGCCCATCATTGGCGCCGTCGGCAGCGGCTTGTACATCATGGAGCATCGCGGACTTCCACACCGCCATGCGGCGGTCGAGGGCTTCCAGGTGGTATAAAAAAAACACGATGGCAGGTTATAGACGGGACCGCACCCAGCGGCAAGCGTTGGAGATGTTTTCTCATGTATCCCGAATTGAGGCATAGGATCAAAACAAACTGAGTGCACGGGGAAGCTGCGGGAAAGCGCAGGGCGTACTTGGTTAGCAAAGCCGTAGGCAACTCGCTGACGGAACCCGTGGGGAAAGGGGGGGGAAGGTAGCCGACCCCGTAGCCGAGGCGGCATCCAGTTGATGCTCACCCGACAACTGGACAAGGATGCCCACTCGGGCAGCATTCAAGGAGGAACGGGGAACCGTGAAAGGCTCCTTGAAAGCATGGATGGAAAGGAGGCATGGAGGAAGGAATGGCACAGAGTGAAACTGCTCTGGAATATCCATCACGCCCAAAAAACTGCCCGTTGGGCAACAGAGGTGACCCCAAGTGTGGTGTGCAGCATGTCGCAGGACCGTAAGCACTGACTCGCGGAGCGCCGCCAACGATTGGCGCACCATATCGTGCTCACGTTCTTGGGGTGCCAGCACATAGGGGGCTGGAAGCGCAACTCGTAGGCTCATTGGGGTTTGGTCTCATCGCTGGGAGCCGGGCTCACAGGAGGGGGGTACTGCGGGGGGGGGGGGGGGGTACGCGGGGTAGGGGGAAGGGGGGGGGGGCAGAAATGGTAGGTGGTGGGGGAGCCCCGGGCACTACATAAGAGGGACTCGGGGCCGCCGGGGAAAGGCCGTAAGCGGAGTAAGGCAGTGGATAGGCTGGGGTGTAGCCTGGGTACGGGTATGTGTAGGGAGTAGGAGCCGGGGCTGCATACTGTTGCACCGTGTGTCCTACAATTAGGGCCGTTGAGGCCGGGGGACGATTGGGGTCTGTGCGGGCCCGCTTGGCGCTCACGGCTGCGCCCCAAGGCCTCCAGGGCTGCCCGTCCGCTTTGCGGAAAGTGAAAGTGAAGTGAGTGTCCTCATGGGAGGACTGAGATTGCAAAATGGTGTCCGCCGCGGGAGAAATCCCCACTACGGAATAGCCACCATTCTGGCCATTGGTGCCTTGTCTGAGGTACTGATCCGCAACGTGCGCGACATGATCTGCACCGAAAACTGTGCGCATGACACTGCACAGTCTGGATGACGTGCAAGGACGGTGGACATTCTGTTTGGCCGTGCACCGAATATACACGGCGATAGGGAAGCATCAGCATCCGCCCCTCCTCCACGAGGTAGCGCATGAAGAAGAGGCTGAGGCCCCCCCCCTGCCTGGTTCTGCGACTATGCTGCCGTGACTGCGGCCGAGGCAGCCACCGCTGCCGGTTCCGAGGGGGGTTGCATACTTTGCTGCACAAGGAAAGCCTGAACGGCAGAACCCCACGTGGGGTGTTGAGCAGCGTTCCGCGTGAGGTATTCCCACTAGGAGTACAGGGACTCCCTGGGGAAGTCAAGTCCCGTGCAATCACTGACACAGGTTAAATTCATAAAAAGATGGAAGAACTTTGCAGAGTCCGGTTCCCGCGCCGCCGGAACCGCATTGAGCCACTGCAGGAATTTTGGCAGGGATTCCGCGCTGCCACCTAACCCTAACCCTAACCTGCCACCTTTAGGGTTAGCTCCCGGCGCCGCGGCCGAGGGCGTAGCCGCTGGCAACACATGCGGGGGGGGGGGGGGGGCAAAACATGTGCAGATGCAGACGGGACAATAGAATCAGAGACGGCAGCCGCAGAGGAGGGCAGATCGTGGAAGCGCACAACACGCTCAACTCGGAAGGAGCGCTGCAGCTCCTTCCAATCTGAAGGTGCAATGCCAAGCATAGTGGCTATGGTAACCACCAGAAGCACCGACGGAAGGAAAAGGTCGTGATCAACAGGCAGCAAAGCAAAGCGGTCACGTGGAACCGAAAATGATAACGTGGAGTGAACGCGGGACACGGACATATCCTGACGACGGGAGACATCGCCAAGCAGCCCCATCACCAGAGAAATGTCCGGCATGATAGGGGTAGGGGCCTGGCGTTGCAGTCACTGGTTCTCAGCGCACAGATCCTGGAGCTGAACTTCAAGCCGTTCACCCGGGTTCGCAGATCACGGAGGGTGGCATCGTAAGCATTATCGCGCATCTGCAGCGGGGCGTCATGGTGCCTTCGGAGCGCTTGCTGCTGAGAGTGATGTTCATCCCGGAGCCTCGACGCCTCACGCTCGTGCTGTTGAGTGAGTTGGTCAATGATGCGATTGGTCTCATAATCACGAGGATTGCCAGCCGGCGGGTCGAAAAGCAAGCACTGAGGCAAGATTGCAGCAGCCAGGTCCACAGAGTTGGGCTGCGGAGGCGGTGTAGCAGAAGCGTCTTGGGTGCAGGTGACATCAGCTGGGGTGGTCGTGAAATCCAAACACGGCAGAGCAGCAGGCACGGCGAGCTCAGCATCGACGCGATGTGTTCGGCACCAGGCGTGGAAGTGAAGGAGGGCGACAAAAGGCTGTTAGAGGCACCCAAGGCAGGGAGAAGGCTGTGCCCGGGACGTAGAGTTGAAGCCACTTCGACAGCGTTACCATGGGTTGGTGACCACGGTCCAGGACGGCCGGGACCGGCGCCGTGGCCCATGATATCATAGTATCTCTAGTGACGGACCAAAGGTCGGCAACGGAACAAATCGGTATCAGGGACGCCTTGTAAGTTGCGGCTGCCGTCTCCACGGAAACGATGTCAAGAATGCGTGCCCTTTTGGAGAAGGGGGCCCCAAGCGTGAAACTTGAAAAACTCCCCGCCCATGCTAGCAAGGCACAGTGCAGCTCTTCCAGAGGAGCAGGTTTGGAGACGGGCAAGGTGGCTTCGACCGGCTGTGGCAGCTCCCAGAGGACGGACAAGGCGTCGGCTGGTGGCAGTCGGACCCAAAAATCGCGCACTTCGCCAGCGGGCAAGTAGTCACCGGCAGGTCGGATCAACTTTGCTTTCCGAGCCGTGTTGGGGACGCCGCGCACCCGCGCACCGAGCATATGCGCTATGGGGGCGTGCATCTTTGGGCGGTCTAGCGGTTTGTAGCTGGGGTTCCACTTTTCCACCAAACGGCGCGCCATGTCATCGGAAGGCAGGGGAAGGTACCCCAAAATCTTGGGCCCTGCGGCAATGGCTAGCGGAACATGCACTGCAATAAGTCTATCAGATGAGGTTTGTACGGTGGCCTGGTAGGTGAGCAGCAAACCCTAAGGGTGAAGCACAGACCCGATGCTTGATATCGAAGAGATCGTGCCCTTGTAGAGGGACCAGCGCAGCGCATCGTTCCACGGCGTTGGAAGGGTGGCCTGCGCCACCCGGAGTAACTCAGGTGATGATTGTCCCGTCCATCGGGAATGCAGGACCGCCGCATAAGGGTCATCAGTCATGCGGTGCTTGATGTCAGTTAGCAAGGGGGAAACAAAAGACGGCATGGTGCAGAGCCGCCTCGACAGGGGCAAGGAACAACAGAAAGGTGACCCGGTGTCGTTCCAGTAGTGGCAGTCGAGGTAGAAGGAAAGCGTGCACCGCGTCACGCAAAAAGGGTGTGGAAACGTGAGATGGAAAAAGGATGGCCACAAAAGGGGACAGATACGACGCAAAGTGTAAGCACGGCATGAGCAGAGCGAGCAGGGCGCACGTGGTGAACGAAAGCGCCTCCCCACCAGATAGGTGTTGATGGGAGAACGCCCCACCACCCGCTGCAGATAGATCGAAAGAGGAGCAACCACAGATCTCGGGGCACACAGAGCATGGGGTAGAAGCACCGGAGCAGACTAGGCCGGAAACGGCTGGGTAAATGCCACAGAAGGCTAGACACAGAGCATACACCACGCAGAACATACGTGTTGGAAGGATTCAAAAAAGCAGCTGGCGGTGTCATGGCCGCAGGGACCCGAATTCCCACCTCATGTCACGAGGTTACACATCGCGCATGGCGAGTAGGGAGGACGGGTCTCGGAGGGCGCTGCGCCGCAAGAGAGAGTGGGGCGACCGTCCGCCACCGCTTGGTGGGAGAGCGCATCGCGCTTGGCAAGCAGGTCGGTCCACTCTTGATGGCCCCACTACTAAGGATGGGGCACCGTGAACAGGGATCGAGGTACACAACACACACGCACACACCATGAAGGGCCTTGGGAGTATGTACAAGTGCTCACGGTGCAGCTAGGCAGACAGCTGAAACAGGTGCCCCAAGTGTGGCTCTACGGGAGCAAAACAACAGATAGAATGAAGCAGCGGCATTCCGGGATGGCGCAGTCAGCAAAGCGTCAGGGCAAGCATAAAACTTCCATATACGGCGTGCCCCCCACGGGCACATCGTCACCAGCACGCGGCAGCATCCTCCAATGGGCCGCACATAGCAAGAACGAAAGGTGGACATGAGGGCGTTCACCGAATGGGCGGCGAAGTAAGCTAGCACACGGGAGGCGGCTCTTGATCGTCATTAAGGCCCCGAGATGGTGCTTCACTATGACGAGGTCCGCAAAGCAGATCATACGGGATTGGTGGCCGGAGACGGTCCAGAAGCTGCTCGATAACCTTGGCGGCCGCGCAAAAGCGAAATCGCTGTGGGCCGAGATGGATGTGAACTCGACCGCCGCATGGCCATGACCAGAATGATGCATGTTCAGCCGCCTCCACTGGGAATGGAGATGTTGACCACCTGGTTTCAATGTGTGTGGTTGGAAAGAGGCCCCGGGGTAGTGGGGCCGAAGGGTGCGAAGCACCCACCCCCGGAAGCGCCCGAAGGCCATCTCGGCATACCGGAGCTCGACAGGCGGCGTCAACCTCAGCTCCAAGTACATGGGGCCCCATGCCAGGTACTCGTACATGGGCCGTGCAAGGGCGCGGCGGAGCAAAGAGCAGAAGGACCATGCGGAGGCAAAAACCTAACGAGAGGTAGCAGTGCACCAGGGTTCAAGTCGCAAGTAAGTTAACCATAGTCGCTGTGTGAGAAAAAGAGGGCTGGAGAAAACCGAAGAGAGGTAAAGATGGGATGCACCCGTCTTGCATGTGGGATGGCAACCGTGTGACATGTCCCGCGGTACCGAGCTGATGTAGCAAAGCAAACAGGCAAAGGACAAAAGGGCCAGAGCATTTGGGTATTCCCGCTAATGTCACTTGCACAAAGTACTCGTTGTGTGAACGGGGGGAAGGGGGAACAGCGGCGTTGCCGCTTGGGGAATGCCTAGTGGACACGGGCCATCCACCGCTGAAATCCCGACATGTGGAGAAAGCCCCCGTGCCCGCGACCCGATCGCCCTAGCGCCCGGCATCACAGAGTGGCGGGTAGCCTGCCGAGAAATAGCATGGGGTTCTGAGGGCAATGTGAAGCTGCGGCAGCGTAGCCGCCCCCCTATTCCGGCCTGTTCGCGCTGGGGAGACCCCACCATGCCTCCACACCACGTCAAGGTGTCCGGCCCCAAGGGCTTGACCGGCTGGAGGGGGGGGGGGGGGATTTTGGTAGCAATCGTTTTATGTTTACGCCAAGGGACATGAAGGAAATCATATCAAGGAGCAATAGTCCATGGGGCTTCTGCCCATTTACGCCAAGGGACAGTGCCAGTTTATGGGGTGCCCGCCGTGCATGCGGGCACAGTGGGTGTCTGTCTGCCGGCTCTACTTCATCAAACTGCATAGAGAGGGGTTCCTAGCCCCCATAGCCATACTGTACAGCCCCTCCCCTCACAATAGAGATTGACCCAGACCTGTTCCTGTTGTGGCAACACTAAAATTGTTTGCTGGACTTTAGGCTGGGCGCATAATGTGCTCTTGCTCATGCTCTTGCTCTTGCTCTTTGAGGGCCTTGGTCTTGGATTGGATGACACCTTGCTAGGTCGTAGTTTACCAAGCCATGCCAACACGGATTTGGATTGGTGCTCCCAGCCATCGCATCGTGAAGGTCCCTTTGTTAGCCACGGGTGTCATGGCATGGAAATGGCACAACAGTCCACAAATTTTTGGTATATGGCTGCGTGGCCACCGCCACCGCAACATGCATTTGTGAAGCGCCCAGCAATCCCTAAAATGTAAGCAAATGCCTGAACAACACATTGCCCATCTATGACACCACAGCCTCTGCCAAAGACTCTGTGATACCTGCCACAAAAACAGTTTCAAAACACATTCCAACTGCCGACACCTGCTGGGTCAAGTGATGTGCACGCACGTCAGCATGATGAGAAAAAACACGACATGTTGGCCTTGATGACCTATATAAAATGTGTGTGCGTGCATGTGTGCGTCCTGCTTATATCTGAGCTGCTGGACCCCAGGTGCGGTGAGTTGCCCCTCAAAACGGACGTTGGTGATGTGAATGCCTCAGTGCGCTGTCACTGTGTGTGTCAGTGGGACATCCCCAGAGGGAGCACTATTCCAACTGGCACTACATATTGGGGAGGGAGGTCAGCATGGGTCACAGCATAATATATGAGCATTTTCCTGCACCCAATCGTGATTCACAGCTGCAATAGTTTGGTAGTTTTTTTGCTACGTACACGCCCATTCATCTATACTACTTTGGCGTTTTTCGGGGGGGGGGGGGGTATTCTGGACCTCATCATCTCAACACCTTTTTGTAAGAAGAAGCCCAACGTCTCTAGGCAGTTCCGCAGCAATGCGGGACAGCCCACCATGCGGTTGCACACAGCATCTATCTTCTCATTATGCTCGTTGGTCCAGCAAAGAGCCAATTCTTGGACATCAACGCAGACGCCTTGTGCGAGGGGTTTGGCCTTCAGCAAAACCTTGTCCACGAGCTACAATGAAGAACATCTCGGTGGACTTGTTGGTTCAAGTTTCCAGTAGTCTCAGTATGGCATTGACCCATGCATGGTGCCCCCCTTTGCGTGAGCAACACTAAAGTTCCAAAATTTGATGGAAACATCACCGAGTGTTGCTCTGACAACGGCATTGTATGCGCCCACCATGAGAACACACAAGCTGTGACCATTGCATATGAATGTACTATTCGTTACGTCATTCCCCAGTCCCCAGCTCCAAAGGACAAGAAGGGGTGAAATGGGTGGCAGGACAGCAACCATTACCCCTAAAATACCATCCCCAGCATCAAATCACAGAACAACCTTGACCTTCATGGGCCACCAGAAAAAAGAGCTGCCAAATCGATGGTTCCAAAAATTGCAGGAACAAAGTAGCCGATTAAGGTAGGATCCAAAAATTGCAGAAACGACACCTTCTGTTGCTCCGACAAGAGCGTTGCTCTTGCAAAAGGGGTGGGAGTAGTCGGCTGGTGAAGGACAGCCTACATGTCACAATACAGAGACTTGACGTCCACCAGGTAGGTACAAAGGAACAGAACTCGGTACCATTAGAAGCAGCTTGCACTTCTGAAGCACTCCAATGAGCAACTGATACACACCGAAGCCAATGGATCGTGCCCAGCTGTGCATGGCACAGAACCGATGAAGCAGAGCATGCACAGCATTCTCAATGACAAAAGATCAATACTGGGGCTGCAGGACTGGGGTCAGCGATCTATCAGAGAAACTGATGACGCATTGTTCCAAACGAAAGCGGGAGCAGGAGCATGAATGTTGGGCAGCGAGGCCCCCATTTCGCAACATCTCCCATTAAAAGACCAACAAGACCAGGGGACACCAGCGCTAAATGCTTCACGCATGAGCACATGGCCAAGGCAGTGCAGCAAGATTTGTCAGGGCGGTGCAGCAAGGCCTCAGGTAGGCAGTGCCGCAGCATCCGGGGTAGGCAGTGCAGCAAGGCCTCAAAGAGGCAGTGCAGCAGTGCATGGGGTACACTATACAGCGGCGCCAGTGCCCCTTTGCAGCCACCGTTGTCTCTGGGTTCTGTGGAAAGGGAACCTTAAAAAAAAACATCAAGCACCTGTGAGATGACCGTCTGAGATCATCGGCAATCTCCCCCTCCGCCCAACACATGCAGTATGCCGCATGCGACACCAAGGCACAGAGTGCGTCCAATACATCAGCGATTGTCGCGTGTCTGTATGCCTGTGGAGATGAAAGGAGGGTTCCTGGGCCTTATCCACGGCTGATTGGTGACAATGTGAAGGATACGGTACTCCAGATCACTTCAGTCCGTCACTGTGCAGGAACAGAGAAGGTGGCTGCCTTTGATCTGAAAATCATCAACAGAGAGGTACAAACACACCCCCGCAGCGCATGGGCCACCAGCGATTCTGAGTACATCCTGTGCCATGCCACACAGTTTTGCCCCACAGCACTCAAGCTGTGATTAAAGGGCCTCCCCAGTGGCACGCACATGCTTTCGTTGAAACAGCTCTGCCTTCAGGAAGCAGGAAAATCTAAAGCGCCAAACAAAACAAGACTAGGAGCCACATAGACCGAGGCAAAGCGAAAACAGATACAAAAGAGCGTGACAATGGAATATGGTACATGAGCCTCTAGACTGGAAGAGTGCCTGCGAAGGCACAAAACCACCCATTCAGCGACGGCCCAGTGCAACGGTGACTCCCCAAACGCTTGGAAGATTTATTGTTTGCAAACGCATTTGGGCAAGTTCGGACCTGCAGCTGTGGGGAGGCACTGGTTACCCCTCCTGGTCCAGCAATCGGCGCGTACTGGAGATCAGCAATATCTTTTCTTTGTCTCCATCGAGAAGCAGCCCCGACGCCAAGCATCGGCCGCCCACCGCCTGGGTGCACGCCTCTACACAGCACAATCAAGTGCATGGAACTGGAAGCTTGGAGGGCGCTCACCACTTCTTGACCAGGAGGGAGGGGGCAGGGGCGGGGTGTGTGTGTGTGTCATAAAGGCTGAGTGAGTACGCCAGTTGGTACTTCCGGATGTACGTACATGTTCGCCTTTTGAGGAGGGAATCCTCCACACGTGGATAGGTGGGTTGGTCCACCCAGTGGGTTGGGGGGACAATCCTGAACAGCTCTTTTTTTGACTTGGATACCAGCCTTTGGGCTACCAATGAGGAATGCGTGGCACGCCTGTTGTTGGGAGGCAACGGGCATGGGAAGGGCCACAATTGGAGCGGTGCCAGCCAAAGCTTGTCACTAGTGTAGCCTGAATGATGTATCCAATGCGCATTGCGAGCCTTGGGAAAATCAAGTGAGCCTTGGGAAAATCAAAAACAGAACTGCGAAGACCCAAAGCTCGTCAGTGAACATGCAATTGGCAGCAGAGCCGAATGCGCAATCACAAAAGGGGGGATGTATTGTGTCAGAAGGGGCCAAAAAGAGTTAGCCCACCCCCTTGTGCAAGCACACTCAAAAAGCTTGAATATGAGGGCACTGCATGCGTCATGTGCTTACACGTACGCAAGGACCAGACATTCAGTGGATTACAAACGGTCCCGAAATGTATAAACGCCTCTGGTACTACCACGGGGCCTTGAAAGATCCATAGCACAGCACTCGCAGTAGGTGCGTACTCGAACCCATTGCGCCGTAGAGGACATGAATTCACATGCTGGTCCTAAACCAAACTGACCCTCACCACAAACGACGGTGTTGGGGATTGTACACTTGCACAAGCCCAGGGGAGGGGGGTACTTTCTTGCTTGTGTTCATTTGCCATTTGTGGAGAAATTTACTTTTCCCGCCCTCTGCGTAGGGCGCGTTCGACATGCAGCAAGTCTCCTATTCCTCATCTTTGTTGCTGTGCAGGTGCTGAATTTTGTGTTGGACAGATACAAAAATGAATGCGTAAACGAACATATGTCGCACATACAAAGATGGCGCACAGACGGCAATCCGTACCCACACAGCTTGCCACGGACAGTTGCCTTGGTGGCAGTAATTGCCCTGAGCGGCCATCCAATTCCATCCCTGGCCGCATGCGAGGTTCAGGAAAGCATGTGTGTGATTATGTTTGCGGATATACAGGACTGAGGGCCGCTTGTTGAGTTGTGTTTCGGTGGTGTGTCCTTGCACCGGACAGCCTGAGAGGACACACCGGGTGTTCACCTTAATTGACCTGCTCCGACAGGATAAGGGCTGGATCATGGCAGAAACGAGCCATCTGGACCATCAAAAAAAGAGGCCCAAGCGGGTGTAAAGAGGGTAGATTCATGACATAAGAAAAACATTCGCAACTCAGAAGCAAAAAGCAAGGGGTTGGGGGGCCCACCAGTCGTCATATCTGCACCCAAAGCGAAAGAGGACTGCCCACGTAGCTTCGAGAACGACGTCAACTGCGACGATACGAACATCATTTATCGCTCAAGTACTTAATCAGACCTCAACGTGTCTCCAACATACATGGAAAACTTCACCTTTCGAAGGGATGTTGCAAACATTCTTTCGTTGTTCCTGGTTTCCTTTCCATTCCGAACTTACGATCAGGCGATGATTTGTCAGCAGTGTATCTGAGGCTTGATTGCTCAAGAAATTAAAAGTCAACCCAAAAACGCTGGGCCTGCCCCAAAGATGCACTAGCACAGAAATACCAGCGATACTGCTTGCATATAACACGACTTTGGATGCAACAACAGCTCACCACCACAGACAGCGGGTTTCAACTTGCGGTCCGTGAATCCATACAAATTACCGAGCCAACGACTCTACACTGATACACGCACCATAAGGAACCAAAAATCCACCAATGCAGTCTGTGGCATCTGTCGGTCTGTGTGCCGCCCGGCCTCAGTTTTTGAATGCACCTCTGCCTGCCTGACTGCCTGCCTGCCTGCCTGCCTGTATGCCGGCCTGTCTCAAATTACCAACCACAGCTAATCATTTCGACCACTTGCTGAAACCCCCCGTGGCTCCAATATATTGGTTAATGCTGCATTTGTGTGTAAAGTTGTTTTTGAATTTGTTGGACCTATCATGGAGCTGCAGGCATGAACCCATGCATCATGTGCTGTTGCAGCATGATACCCTTTGGTCCGGCACAATTGTGGACAGCCTACAGTTTGCGCCTGATTGCCAATCTATATAAGTGTAGCCCCAAAGATAAATTCGCCCTGCTTCTGTATGCTGGGCCTCCTGTCCGCAGTTCGAAACACAACCGTGCATTCATCACCCCAAGAATGTGTGTACGTATTTCTGCGCATGAAGCCCAACACACCTTCGAAACCTCCGCAGCGTTCGCTACGACCTGTGTGCAGTGTGTATGTGCCAACCTGCAAATCACCGCAAAGAGTTCACAGTACGGGTCTGATAAGGTAAATCTGGGGTACTGGTCTGATAAGGCAAAACAATCAGGCAGCCCCTTGCCCTTGCCCTGGCGCACAAGACACAGTTTGATAGCGAGGGCAATGATAAAATTTTGGTAGCGAGTGCTATGATACATCACCTCTCTGCGCCCTTGAGGCGTCCAGAACCATCCGGAACCCGTGATTCTTCCATGTGCCTTTTGCCTGAAATGTAGAGGGTGTTGCGCCCCGTTGTGCCCTTGTTTGTCAGCAACGAGGGCGTGTGTGTGTGTGTGTGAGTGTGTGTTGTTTGGTGTGTGTGCTGTGTCTGTGTGTCCCAAAGTATCAAATCCAATCATGCTCATGTCCTGTGTGTGTGTGTGTGTGTGTGTGTGTGTGTGTGTGTGTGTGTGTGTGTGTGTGTGTGTGTGTCTGTACAGGCGTGCTCTGTACTTTTTACGAGGTTGATGGCTTTTAATGTCCTGGCCGCTCTTGCGACGGGAGGGTTAGGGGTTAGGGGTCCATATGCAGCCATGAGGCGGCAGCCACATTTTTACTGACCTGAGAGCCAGTTCGCTCCGCCTCTTCTGCTGAATCAGAACCGGATGTCAGCCTGTTGACATGGCATGCCATGCGAAAACAGGGTCAACTGTACCGGGCTCGCCTTAAAAGATGTCCCACAACGTCCTAACCGACATCGTGCATGTGCACAAAGCGGAAAGACAACTAAGTGGGCTTCAATCCGCTGATCCCACATCCGCATGCCGACGGGTGTGTGCCTGCTGTGGCATGCAAAAGATCTGAGAGGCAGGCCACGAATTGAATGGCCGTGCCGACGTTGTACACCGCACCAAACTGCTCTACCATACGTTGGTGCTCTTGCCTACTACACACTGCTGGCGCTGAAAGCCGTGCCATAATGTGAAACGACGCTCTGGAACACCCACTGACACGTCGCTCAGACATGGACCTGAATGCACTCGGGCTGCACTCAGTTGAAAACACGAAACAAGACAAGTCGTCCTATCTGAACCTCAACAAGGCAAAGGCTGACCAGCACCCGGCGCTCATTCATCGGCCACCGTCGGTGAACCGCAGTTCTGCCACCTGAACCCTTGGGTGCCCCTGGTGCGGTCATGCAACTCTGCATTCGAGGCTCTGAAGCAACCATCTCATCAGTGCAGCTGTGCTACGGTGCTGAAATGGAGGGAAGAAAATTGAAACATCCACATCAACAAGCCTCAGTCTGACCATTTAGGTTTGGTGATATGCTGACACCATCGGCCCGCCAGAGTCAATCTGTCCGAGGACCTGACAGAACGCTCCGCCCCATTTATTGGGTGGTGGCCTGTGCCTGCGTGCCTCTGCCACAGGCCCAAGGCTGGCGCCTTTCCTTTCGACCCAGTCTCACACCCCCATCTCAGGCAGTATGAGGGTGAAGGCTGGCACAGCCTCAACGGCTGCAAGGGCCTCTTTGCCCACATTCCGGAGGGGATTGTACTGCAGGTCCAAAGTCAAACTGCGTAGGAACGACCGCGACAATTCTGTGAGAGCCAGGGCTCCGTCATCGGTCACGTTGTTGTACCCGAGGTCAAGCGTCAATGTCTGGAGCCCCGGTTTGGACCCCAGCACCGCAAGCGCGCGGGCTCCATCATCACCCACACAGTTGTGCCCCAAGTTCAGCCCGAGTGTCTTTAACGACACCGAATCCTTCAGCTTCGCTAGGGCCTTGGCTCCGTCATCCCTGAGGCTGTTGTACGAGAGATTCAGCAAAAAAGTGTGTAAAGAGCGGAGGTTCCAAAGTGACGCCAGGGCGCTCGCGCCAGCATTGCCCACAAGATTGTGGTCAAGGTTTAGCTCGAGGACCTGCAGCAAAAGAAATGCAGAAGGGATGTGCTTCTCCCTGATGTAGAATCAGGGCCGCAGGGTATGCTTCAACTCGCTCTCTGTTCCCTGCTGCATGCACGCCCCAGGTGTCCCGCTGTGCTCCCCATGTGTCCTGCCGTGCTCCCCATCTACATGCCCAGCAGCAGTCCTGCATTCTGTACAGTGTAGGTGGGGCAGTTGGGTGTAGGTGGATGTGGGTGTGGTTTATGGTTGGCGGTGTGGGTGTTGGTGTGGATGTGGGTGTTGGCAGTGTGCACCCCATGTCCGAGCTTGAGTACATTGCACAGGGGGCACCGGGTGGGCTGGACCCCCTACCACACAGGGACCCTGTCAGTGCGCACTGGAGGTACAGGTAAGCCTGCCTGCCCCATCCCAGGCAGCGGAGTAGTGCCTGCCGCAGTGTTGCACCATGTGCCTTACGGCAGTCTCACAAGCCATGCGCTTCGCTAGACCCGCTCTACGCGCCTTGCTCCGGTCTCGCTCTATGTGCCCTCGGCTGTGCCCTGTGACCAAATTCAGGAGGAGAGGAAAGGGAAAGCGACCTGCAGGGACGAGGCCATGGCAGCAGCAATGGACTTCGCCCCTGTGTCCGAAACCCGGCTGTACGTCAAATCTACCGTCAGTGCCTGCAGTCGAGGGGCCTTCTGTAGTGCGGCAAGAGACTGTGCACCGGCATCAGCAACGTCACTTCGAGCAAGGTTCAGTGACAAGTGCCGCAAGGAGCGTGACTCCCTGAGCGTGGCTACGGCCTGGATGCCATCGGGGGTCACGTGGTTCTTTCGGAGGTTCAACTCAAGGCCGTTCAGGGTTGTCATGCTTTCGAAGGCGGCAAGCGCATGGGCACCCCTGGGGAGAATACGAGGAAGCAGATTCTGTGCAGGAAATACCCCTCCTTTTCCGGACCTCTTGCGGATCTTTACGGTGAGGGAAAGGGGTGAACAACTTTGGGGATCCTGGTCTAACACCATCCCTTTGAACTCCCCTTTAGGGCACTGGACTAACCTTGAATCTTTTTAGAAACCCTTGTGATTCACCTTTTGGGGGAACCGCAGAGACTGAAATGGCCCTGGGCTGGCCTGGTGACCGGACCTGATTTTGGCATCATGTGTGCGCGTTGCAGCGCACAAAAACATTTCCACTGCGACTGGGAATCCATTTGGGTGGGATCGGCTTTGGTAAACAACGTATGTAAGTGGTTTTGAAACTATGGCCCAAACTGGGGTCCCCCTTGGTAAGGGGCAGGTTTGGTCACAGAGGGGCCAGTTCAAGGAGATTGGGACTTTGGAAGGGCATAGATGGGCTAATGGACAGTCATGGCCACAAAAGGCCGTTTCTACCAACAAATAATAGCTTAAGGTTCTGACAACCAAGAGGATTTACCAATGAAATCAGAACTACCTTTTTCTTTTGCTGCTCGCCTGCCCGCTCGAGATGTCTTCAATTGTGAAATCTCTCCCTTTTTGTACACTGCAGTGATTTTGGATTGTCTCTCTTTATTTTCCTGTGGTCTGGTTTTTATTATTTTTTTGGCCTTTCTTTCATGGCCTTTCTTGGCCTTTCTTTCATCTCTTTGCACTAGGTTCCACAGGCACAGGCGCCTACAGCCCTATTTCAGGCCTTTGGTGCTTTTCCTGCAGTGGATATCAACCCTGGTTAGGCTGTACATACCTGCAGCTGTCCATCAGTGAACTTCGGCTCGCCATGAACACTTGTCAGCCTATGGTCAGGCCACTTTGGTGCATTGTTTTTTGGCGGGGGACCGCCATGCCTTGTAAAAAAAAAGCTGTTTTCACCATCATCAGCTGGTACACTGTCAACCCCAGGGCGGGGGGGGACTCCTCAGGTTTGGACGCCAACTACCTTCCCCCACTAACCGTTGGCCAGAGGCCCTCCAAGGGGGGGGGGGGGTTCTAGGAGGGGCAATGGGGGGTCCGGGAGGGGCTTTTGGGGGGGAGGGGGTCCAAATGGGGCAATTTGGGCCGCCAGCAGGTCACAAAGCGCTCCACACATGCACGTCCTAGTATGCATATGCAGCCATGTTTGGCAGTTCATTGAGCAATATGAAATACACTCTTGAGTTCCACCTCACCGGGATATCCTCCTTTGGCCTGTTTTGTCAACACTGGTGTGTTTGCATGGTACAGTACAGGTTGGGCGCCCAAAGGGGTCGTACCTTCACTGTTTCACCTTGCTTAAGCTGGCACTACTTGGCCAAGTGAACGAGTTAAGGTGCCTTCCTGTGGGGAAGGTTTAGGAATGTTGTTGGGATCAAGGGGGGGGGTACGCAGGGCAAGCTATTCAGAATCTGTGACAAGCATACGCCGTCCTGATGAAATTGACAAACGGGTGTCATGTCCAGGATTGGAGCTTACATCAGTGCTGGGTGTACTGGGCTGGCGGTGCCGGCGTGGTTGGACTGGGTCAGCTAAGGCTACAAGTCCTAGTGACGCCCAGACTTCTTCCGGATCTTCAGCGATGTCTGAGTCATAAAAGCTAACCGTGGAGGCCGCGTCCTCAGAGGACTCCGTGGAAGTGCAGTGTTGTAAACTGATACAATTAGAAAAATCAAGACATGTTGGTGGCAATGTTTCAAGATCGTTGGGGGTTATGCGTTGATCAGTTGGCCTGTGGAATGCCGGCTTGTCATATGATGGTGTAATGATATCATTTATTTCCAGTGAGTGTGGAACCGCTGATGCACGCCGAGGTGTGGGTGTGGAAGGAAGCTCTAAGCTGATGACAGGCCGTTCAGGCAAAGATAAAACGTGATATAATGGTGAGCTGATCCGTCCCTCCTCCGCCAACCGGTCCGCTCATTCATTGCCTGGAATGTTGCTGTGACTTGGGACACGCAGCCAGCGCACAGTGGGGACAACTGAATCAACTAACTCTAAGAGTACGATCCACAAATCTACATTACACACCGGGCCCGACTGCCCGACCCAACCTGCTGGACGCCACATGAATGCCGCTCCTCGCAGGCCATCATAAACAGATTGACTGTCCATGGCTACCACAAGATTGATGTCTGTGGGTTTGAAGTGATCTAGAACACTGGTAACTGCTTGTAGCTCTGCCCGATTGTTAGTTTGGGCAGTAGAGGGGTGGAGAAACCAAAGGTTTCCCACCCATGCATCACAACACACCCATAGCCAGCAACCCATCCAATTTTGGGGTGGTGTTTTGCCGAGCCATCAGTGAAAGCTATGGTCCAGCCTTCATTTGCTAGTTGACTGAGAATGCACTGGGCCTCTTGGGCAAGCTGTTGCTTTCTATCTTGAGCCCTGTGCTTTTTCATGGCTCTTGAAGCCTGGGCCTCAGAATTGTCTGAGGCTACATGGATGCGTGTTGTGGGTAGGGCTCCTGTCTGTGACAGGGAAGCCAAGGAGTTGTGGAAGGTTAGCAATGGCTTGCTGACATGCTGCAGGGGTTCCCATGCAACGATTTGCGTGAGGATCCGCATCCACTGTGACAGAAAATGTTCATGTGACACTATTGATGCATGGGGCAATTTGGGGTGGGGGGGTGGGGGCACATGCCCCCAAGCCAAAGCATTGGTCAATCACAGGCTCCCCTTGCCTCCCCTTGCCCTCTCTGTCACCATACCATCACCCTAAACCGAACCCTAACCTTTGCAGCGAGCTGCTTTGGCCATGCCAACCATTTTGATTAGGCTGAACAAGATCCCCCAAATTTCGTTCATGGTTGCTTTTGCCACATCATTGCTCTCCATTTTGGACCCCAACACTAACTCTAACCCTAGCCTAGGGTTACAGCTAGGGCTAGGCTGAGGGTTGGGGTGGGCATTAAGGTCAAGGTTGGGTTTCAGGATAGTGTTAGGGTGCAAAATGGACAAATTTTCCTTTGGGCACCTTTCGTGCCCATAGAGCGCCGGGCGCCTTTGGCGCCCATGGACTCCAGAAGGCAGCACCTTTGGCAACTAATTGTTGGCCGGAGGCCCCCTAAAGGGGGGGGGGGTGTCCTGGGACCCGCGGAGTCGCCCCCCAGGCTGTCAACACTTGCCCCTCAAATCCCGGCATTCTCGGACCGGCTTGGGTGTGTGGGTTGCCTATAGTGGATGATATATACGTGTCATCCAACCTAAACAATCACATAACACTTTTACTAGCCATTTGGCAACCTGCTCACCTGACTGGTACCCTTGAGGCCTTCTTTTGACCCCAGCAAGTCCTGAGCAAGTCCCAAGCAAGGATGACCCATGATGCCCGTTGTTTCACATTCCAGTTTCTTGTGCCCTTTTAGTGCCATGTATTGCCGCTGGGCCCTCATGAAAGAGGTCCATTCAGTGGCGCAAACGCCCTTCAACAACCCACTCATACCACAGAGTGGTGCCGTTGACCCATGTAGGGTCAGGTTCCAAGGGTTCAAAAATCGGCCAGAAGGAAGTTTCTCCAAAAATGGACTTGCAGTGCTTGGAACTAGCCTCCTCGGCTTGTGGACATACCTGGCCTGACCATTCAGTGTTGCGCCTGATCTCTGCCTGAATCAAAGTCATGTGCCAAGGCATCATGTTTCAAAATGTAGGCAGAAAGCAGCCCAACAGAGCTGAGATCCGGCTTTTCCCACCTTAGATGGGATAGGGAAACAGCTAACCACCAAGGGTCCACAGAGAGTTGAGAACAGATTCCAGTCTGCCTAATATTTGTGGCAGAGAATGTGGAGCTTTCTCTTCGTTGGGCAGCCAGGGATTTCCTAAAACGACACCTTCAAACGAGCTGGTTCCAGCCCAACGCAGCTGGGTGTGAAGCATGACTGTTTTTCCGTATGCAACAGCTAGCATGTGACCCACAAAATCGCACTTTGCCTATCCCATGGACAGGGCCCTCCAGCAGGTGGGCCATGCAAACAGAGCTGTGCGCCAGTTGCTCACTGGAATCTATTCATGCGGAGGCACTTAAGTGCCAGGCAATTGCAGTCCACATCTTAACAGACACAAAGGAACCGTGTCTATTACCGATCACTCCTTGCGCAAAACCAGGACCACAACGGTCGCGAGAGTTGGCCGTACTTAGACAAGATAATACTTGCGCGTGATCCATGCCCGATGATGAACCATCAGCAGTAAGGAGGTCTGAATCAAACTCAGTGCCGGTGTCATGATCAGAATCAGAATTGGAATCATCTTTGCTTTCAGGATACCCGGCCCCTCTTTGCCTCTACAATCAACATATAACACACAACCACGTCATGTTACATTCTTGACCGCAAGAACTGTGGTCAGAAAAACGATGGTAACACAGGGTCACCGTCCTTACACAACAAGAGGAAAGACCATCACCATGGGGGGGTGGGGGTTGGCAGGGGGGGGGGGGTGGCATAAAGGCTGAGTGAGTATGCCGGTTGGTACTTGTTCACCTTTTGAGGAGGGAATCCTCAGCTACTTGTTCACCTTGAGGAGGGAATCCTCAGTGTATGGATAGGTGGGTTGGTTGTCCACCTATTGGATTGGGGGTGAAATGGTGGGTTTAAAAATTGTGAGAGGTAATGCCTCCTTGACGATGTCCCCATTGTGGAACTGCCATCATGACTTTGGGGACCATGGGGGTGGGGGGGTGAGATAACCATCTGGGTGTACGTACGTATTTGCCTTTTGAGGGAATCCTCCGCTCGTGGATAGGTGGGTTGGTTGCCCACCCATTGGGTTGGGGGTGAAGAAAGCGGGTTCAATGGGGAGGGGGGCGGGGGCGAATCTTAGTGAGACATCAATAGCTTCTTGCATCCCAGACCGCACTTTTGTAATGGCTGGGTATGCATCACGGGTACTCTCACAAGCATGGCAGCGCTTGCTTGTATCATTATAGCACATGCGCAGGCGACATCATGGGGGAGGGGGGGTTAAGTGTCTGGATCGAACATTCGGTGCCCCTTGTGACTAATGCTGAAAACTTCCGCCTAACAACCGAGGATGTCTGTTATTTTTCAATGAAAATCGGCGCACTCTTCCAGGACAGCTCTGAACACAGGACATGCGCATGACGTAGGGAGCACCTGGCCCCAACAGTGTTGGACTCCAGGTTCAGCAGGAGGGTCCGGAGTTTGAGGGTCGTTTTGAGAGGAACGAGAGCCTCTACGCCGCGGTCCCCGACTCCGTTGTACCCCAGGTTTAAGGTCAGGGAGCGCAGCACGGGCGAGTGCCTCAGTGCAGCAAGCTCACTGGCGCCTTCGTCCCCGACTGCGTTGTACCCCAAGTCCAGCCGAAGGGTATGTAGGGCACGGGTCTCCCACAAAGCACCAAGTGCTTGGGCCCCTGCAAACCCAATGGAATTGGAGGACAGGTCGAGCTCAAGGGTGTGTAAAAACCAGATGTTCCGAAGGGCGGCGAGCGCTTGGGCCCCCTTATCCCCAATGTTGCACGTGCGGAGGTTGACAGAGATGACACGCAGGGTATCGGACAGCCCTAGGGCATTGAGCCCTTCAGCGCAACCATCAAGGTCTTTGCCAATAGCACGGAGGGTATGAGCGGCATCGGCTGATAAATCAGCGCCCCTTTCCTGGAGGATGTCAGCGTCAAGAATACACCGCAGGTGGCGGCGTTGTAAAATCCCCCAGGCCTTCTGGCATGTGTGGCTCAGAGCAGCGCACTCCAGGAAGTCGGAAAGATGCCTCAAAACGTCTGGTGGCAGTTGCATCATCATCTTGGGTGGGAAGAAAATGGGCACTGTGCAGAGGTATAAATGATTTGGCTGGTTTTGGTTCTGGTCGCGCCCAAGCACCTGCCATCGGTGCCACCACGTCAGCACCTAGGGGCACGTGTTTCAATGATTCAGGGCCTCCGAGCCCCCTTCAATGGTATAGCGCACCATTTGGCTTATTTGTCAATGCGGCCACAGCGAAAAGGGCAATGCCGTTCTTGAGCACTGGAGCAGCATAGAGACAGAATCCCAGTCCTGAAGGGCGAGAAGCAGTTTGATTTGAAATGAAATATCTACCCACCCACTCCTGACCCACATTTACACAACACTTTCATCCCAGAACAAAAAGAGGAAAAGAAATAACTGGATGGTAAACATGGTCCAGAGACCTATGCACGGACAGCAAGGCGTGCATTGTCAAGCTTTTCATCAGTCACGAACGCACGCATGGACACACACACACACACACACACACACACACACACACACGCACGCACACATACACACACACACACACACACGCACGCACACATACACACACACACACACTTGTGTAGGAACAAGACAAACACAGACACCCACTGCGGATATATGTGGACCACACGACGGCACAGCAAGGAGTAGTCTGTCGGCTTCAAATGAACACCTCAGCAGGCCAATGAGCACACAATACAATTAGAACAATGATCATAACATGTTGTTGCAACCCCCCCCCCCCCCACACACACAAAGAAAAGCATTGTAGCAGCAGGACATAAAAAGACGATTCCCACACAAAACCAGCTGTATCAGGCTAGGAACCAGCTTGGCGACAGGCAAGAAGCCAATACCCATTCATTGTGTGGATGCCTACACTGATCCACCCACCATCAAATAAAACATCCCTGTCCCACTCCACCCTGGGGCACGAGGATGAAATGGCCTACAAACCCACCCCAACAGCAGCAAAACACAGCACTGTATCAAATTGTTGGTTGATGGTAAAAAGGCTAAAACTCCAACTTAGATGGAGCCCAGGGTACTGATATCTGATTTCCCCCTGGCCTCCCTGTAAGACAGAGCACAACTCGTACAGAATACACACGTGCTCCATCACATGCCAGGTCAGTTCACTTGAGACCAGTTGATGTTTGGTTGGAGTGCCTCAAGACAAAAAGCGCTTTCAAATTGTTAGGTCGGGCTAAATTGTTTCCTGGGATGTACCCTTACCCCCTGGCATAAACCTCCGCACACTGGGGCAGGGGCCCCCACCCTGAGGCAGGGACCCTCACACTCAGGCACAGACCCTCATGCTGGGGCAAGGACACTCACACTGGGGCAGGGACAGATTTCCCCCTACCAACAATTTGACTGCGTGATTTCTTCCTTCTTCTTGGTTTGTTTCTCTTCCTTTCGGTCTAGGGTTCACACCTGGTGCCTCTGGGGCAGGTCACCCCTGTTGTTGTTAGCTTTCAGGTTCGAATTCTGCAGTGGTTGAGCCAACAGTAACCCAACTGTGCTTACATACGTGCGCTTCACACTGCTGTCAGGAAAAAAGCAGTGTACATTTTGCCATTCTGGGGTTTGAATCTGGAACACCGGGGAAACTTTGTACCTTGTCAGATTGTTGGTTGATCGTAAAGTGTCTTTAGAAAAGCAACCCTATTGTTTTGCACGAATGTACACAAGGATTCAACAACCCTTGCTCTAAAAAGTGGCTTGGCTACGGCGAGGTTCATTTTTTCATGACATTAATCATTAGATTATCATAATCTTTGCTCGTTGACATAATCTTCTGCCTCATAGAAACAGGTTTGGAAAATTTTGCAGCTTTTAGGCTACTATGTGTGGTCTGGTGTAGGATCAGCTACCCGACTATGTGGCTTGCATAGCATATTGCTTCCACTGCAGCAGGTTGCATCATTTCTTTGAAGCTGTTTGCACCAGCAAACACTCCAGCAGCGGGGCAAATACAGAAACTCGGTTCAGAAAGCAACATGCCAATGCGTGGAGATGATGCCCCAGAGCATCTGTAGTCGCTTTGAAAACTTACTCATACCCCCTCCCCCCTTGTCCAAATGGGCCAAATTATGGTTCAGGGGGGCAAACTGCGGAAACACGGGGTTGCCGTGTTTGGACAAGCGCGTGTTACCACGCGGCACAAACCACAGAACACACGTTGCAGACATGAGCCAACACTAACCCTCAAAACACAACAATACAAAGCATTTCGTGTGCATAACTCAGGTACCACTCAGTTGCTTGCATTCTGATTGAAAAGCACTGAATAGAACCCCTTGCCACGTTGCACTTAATCTTGAAGAGCTCAAAATTCGAGCAGGCACAAACTATTTGTGTACCGCTGGTACGTGACAGGCAATCAGTCCGGCAGTGAAAAGAGAATTGTTCATGACTAAAAAAGGGTGCCCAACAGGCCAGCATACAGCCCAAAACACAAGAGCACAAGGAACTACAGCTACACCAACAATTTGGCACCTGTTTTGACCGCAGCCTGCACAAAGCTACCAACCACATTCTCTATTGGATTGGAACTGCAAAAACAATGGTTCCAAAAGAAGCCCAACAGCACGGAATCACCATGTCATGTTTGGACAAGCCCGTGTTAGGACAAGGGGGGGTTCTGGATTTCTGCACCACAGAGGAGTAACCTCAGGCAGGATTGGATCCGGGCGTCTACTGTGAACTGTACCAGGTAAAATCCCCTGTCAGATTGTTGGTTGGGGGCAAAATGTCCCGTAGGACAGGTTTTCTCCCACCAGGTGATCCCTTCAAAATGGGTGTTCAGCACAGCCCAAATCAGGCGCCTCTTTTCCTGTTGCACTCCTGAGGAGCCTGCAAAATGAAGCAGCAAATCTGCTGCCCTTGTTATTCGATCTAGGTGTTTCTTAAGTGAACAGAGCCTGTCTTGTACTTCTTGATTACAAGAAGGATAAAAGCATCCAAACCACCCAGCTTCATCCGTGGAACTAAGTCGTTGACAATGTAGAAAATGGCTGCAATCACAGCAGGATGTTGCTCCTGAGTGTCTTTCTGAATGCCATGATGACTATGGTGTGTTTTTCAGCACAAATTAGGTTGAGTAACGTTGAACCTCTTCTGCTGGAAAACATGGACAGCAGGTTCAAGCCATGGCGGTGCCTGAACAACGTGCGAGCCTTGGCAGCGCGTGAGAATGTGCTCTGAAATGCGTCCCATTTTAGCACCATGTTGGTGGCAAACGTCACACGTCACTGTGTCGAGTGGTGTCCATGACCATGCGACAGTTGGTTGTGATCATGCTTCTCTGTTGTTGTTTGATTTTCATGCAAAAGATTTGCCGTCACAAAGAGCGCATTTGGCAGCAGCAAATGCACATGGTTCTGTGGGCGCATCTGAAGCCACCTACGGATGACGGCAACCACCACTGTTGCCAAGTATTGTTGATTATCTTACGTCCATTAGAATCCTTTTTGGCCACACACAGATTGGTGCATGGTGGTCGCCTGGCGCTTCATCTTTCCCAGGTGCTGCGTGCGTCCTAAATTTGATTCCACATTGCCCTAGGTGAAATAGCAAAATGACGATGATTCAATTGCCAAATGGATGCACACGCCCGCAAAAAAAAAAAGATCCGTGGTGACATCTGACTGGCAGAAGCATCAACACTTTTTAGTCCCAGCCACTGCTGAATTTCTTCGCAGTGCCGCTGCATTTCATGTGTGGTTGACAGCCGCGTTGCATTCATAATTTAGTAGCTCCACCCTTGATGTGGCTGAAGCGGGCCCCTTGGGCCGAAACATTTATCACAGAATTGCGTGTTTGGTATCTGCAAAACTTGGCCTATTTTGTAGCGCTGCTGATGCACTGGCGTGTCCATGATCTCAGCTACGTTTCCCATTGCGGTGGAAGAACAAGACAGCAGATGTCCATCCACCGAAAAACACTGGAACACTGGAACACTGCAAACACTGAACTGGCGCCAATCCACGCATTGCATGTTGGTGTTCATGACCCCTCGGGCACGGAAATAGACACAAAGCGCAAATTGCACAAGATTAGAATGACTTCCAAAGCGTCTAGATGCTTGTCCAGACTTCCACACCATAAGTGTTCATGGGTGCATTGAGAGGATCATATGCACCAAACGTTAACGGCCTCCTTTCTTCGGGCCCTGCTTTGGACCTGTGTTCATCTTAGGCTGCTTCGCCTTGGGGGTCTTTGAAGGTGGCGGAGCGCCTGCCGCTGCCTTGTTCTTCGCAGCTTCCGCACGCTTCTTCTTCCGCTCTTCAAGCTCTTTCAATGCGGCTTCCTTGGAGGCAATCCGGATGGTCTCCCTCTGGGCCTTCTTCTGACGAATGGTTTCCAAATCAGCGCCAACGATGGGCCGCACGGCCTTCTTCGCCTTCCTGGCCTTCTTTTTGATTTGGTCAACGTTGGCCATCTTCTTGTTCAGGCGGCGGTAAGTCACGGTCCATCGGATGACACGAGGGTTCTTCTTCCTCAAGTACAACTTGCGGCTTTTGGCGTTGGCAAAGATCAAAACGGGCCTTGTGGACTGCACCAGCGTAGGCACGTACCTTTTGCCATGGCCAGGATGAACAGGGGCCCCGCTGAACAGGCACTGTTCCTTTCTCATGATGTAGTGAGGACTGTGGAAACGGGAGAAGGCAAGCAGGTGAAACACAACCGGTGGTGGGGCTTGGCAGACTTTCCAACGAAGAAAGGGTGACGGTCCCAGGCAGTAAAGAAGTTTGAGGCGCTTTGTCAGCAGGGGCAGATTTGCAGATGTTGCGTCCAGTGTCCGGACACTGCTCGAACGCAGGAGAACCCACCATATCTGCACCACGCGAAGAAATCAATGCCATACATGCAGTGCCTTGCATGAATGATGAAAGGAGACTGTTCCAATTTGTCCTTCAGCAACAGCAGTATGCCACCACTGTGCATCGTCGATTAATCTAGTGCCCTTTGTGGAATTCCCTTTGTTTTCTTTCTTGGCCTGTCTGGTACGGAGTAACAGCAGGACCTCAGAAAAGCCTTCAAACTCAGAAAGAAAGACAATTGGAGGAGACCAATGCTGAGGCCAACCAGTCTTCTCAAACAAAAAGAAAAAGAAAATCGAGCAAATTGAACAGAATTGAACAGAATGACTTCTGGAATTGAATTCGACAGACTGAGTGAGACACAACACCCTGGATGATTTGCTTGACCATTGATTGCAATGATGTTGCATGAGTAGCAGGAGGATTTGGAACAAAAATTTTTCTGAGGGCAGAAATCAATAAACAATATAAACTCCTCACTTTCAGTCCAGTTCCAAGCAAAATGCACCAGCACTTTCAGCACTCTGATTCCAGACCCACTGCGCGGTCTTGAGCCTCCGTGTGAGGCGCAAATACAATTCCTACACCTGCATAAGCAATGGCACACCATACTTGTCAAGTATCCTAAACTAGAATCGTGAGACATTCACCTTAAAAGTAAAGACGAATTCCAGCAGCAAGTAGGCACAACACAAGAGAAAATCGGTGTTCGGCCCTCATCGCTCGAATTGCACCCGAACTTTGGAGGGTGGAACCTTTGGAGTATGAATTGAAACATAAAAAAAAGTGAGCCAAGAGCTGGTGGAGGGTCCCAAAACGTCAATAATGAGCGGTAAAAGATGTCGTTGTTGGCTGTTTGAGGTATGGCAGAGGTGCGCTGTGGGTGCATTATGCACTCAAACTCAATGAAATGATAGCAAAACTCTTCCATGCTTTTTGGCACCTTGTGTACTCAGATGTCACCCCCAGCGACTCATTTTTAAGCCCCCCAAAAGGCCTACATAGCCCACATTTCACAGCCAGGCCAGCAGTGGCTGTTTAAAGCCTAAAACCACCATTTTTCTGATCCCAGGTAGTCCGGGCTGATAGGTGTTTGGTTTGCGGTGGCGTCCATCCCGGGGACTGTCACTCACTGACAAACCCAGGCGGGATGGGATGGGGGGAACCATTGTTCCTCGGGGGAAGGGGGGTTGAGCGCTTGTGTGCCTCGCCTGAGACCCAAATTGGGTTGCCAGTGGGTTTTCCTAATATTGATCAGGGAGTGTGCATTCATGGCCGGTCACTTGCTTCCTGTTGGTTGCCAAAAGGTCTTGGATACACGCTGACATGCAGAGATGCTGATGGTGTGAGGCACATGATGCAAACAAGCAGAATTCACAATGCACTTCATCCATTCATCAGTTTTCTGGCTGCACCTATTGCTGAACAGGGACAGTGCAAAACTTCCTCTTACAGTGCCAGAGTCTTGAACTGCTGCACATGTTCCCCTAACCCTATCAAGCGATTGCGAAAATTTCAGACTGGACCGTCAGGAAAGCAGACAGCAATTGTGGCACTCCACAGGGCTTCATCCGGAATTGCTCTCAACTATCCCTGATCCACAGTACCATTTGATGACGGGTTGGGCTGGGAGCAGGGGCCTCAAACCCTCAAGCCCCCCCCCCCCCATTCTGGCACACAATTCCCCCCCCCCCCCCGCCACCGCCTTCATGCATGACATTCACCCCCCCAGAAAAAAATACAAACGCCCCACACAAAAGAAAACCCCTCAACGGCACCAATTTACACCCCCCCCCAACCCACCCCGGCCTCCCAACAGCAAAACACAAGCACATAAAACACATGCAACTGCATGACTATCGATAAACTATGTTATACTCCTTCTCTGGTACATAGAAGTACGGCAATTAACGAAGCTGCATCATTGAAGGCAAAATGGGGGGGTGTTTGCCCTGCGCGCTACGTTCATTATGACTTTCCTACATTCAGTCCCCAAGTTCACCATTACCCAATCAAGTCCCCAAGTAGACCAAACAGGTGCCTCTTGCCTCCAAATGAAGTGACAAACCATCCCTGCACAACACTGAATAGGAAAAGCATATCTGAATCACCTTCACAACTTTGTTCCACCAAATTTGTTCACTCAAATTGAATAAGCAAGACTGTTCAATAAACAGTCTTGGCACCACAGGTGTGCGGGTCAATACATTCAACCATTAATTCAAATTCATTCACCGCATACTCTCGTGGTGCACTTTTGACAGCACAATGCACATATAGCAACCTCGTCCCCAACATCATCTTGCATGGCATCCTCAACGGTTGCTTCCATGCTCTTCCAAACATGAGGGGAAACATGACCCACAGTCCATAGGGAATGTAACGGACCTGCGTCCGAATGCAACTTGGGTAAAATGTAACTAAATGAGCACTGATTGGTGCAACTCGATGGGATTGTTCCATACCCCCAACCAGAAAGGGGCCAGTCCATATCCCCACCTGGAAAGGGGCCGGTCCATATCCCCAACCGGAAAGGGGCCAATCCATATCCCCAGCTGGAAAGGGGGAAGTCCATGAGTCGAAATCATCCCAAATTGCCCCATCCCACCCACCCACCCACCAACTCACCCGCAGAATCCACCCCAAAAACAGGGGTAGGAATCAGAAGTTGCCCTGCGCGCACCTTGCGCACGAACACTCTCTCAATAGGGGTGAGTTCACACTGTGAAAAGACACAAACTAGTGCCTTTGCCTCTTTGAACCTTCAGCCATCAATGCATGTGCCCTAGGACGAGTGGTTGACACAGAAATTGCCCGGTTGGATGATTGCTTAATTCCCCCCCAAAATGACCCGACAATTTCCCCCCCTCCCCCGTTTAGGGTTAGGTTAGTTGGGGGGGTTGCACAAGCTGGAGGGGTAAATGTGCACATCTTGGGGGGGTAATTGATGGTCCACCACCCAACAGCTAGTCAAATGCGGAACCATGTACAACGAAGGAAAAGTAAGTCTCAAGGACTTTTGGTGACCCCTATTGCAATACGTTCGCCCGTCGCACTGTGCATATATGGATTCACGTTGCGCTTCGCTTCTCTTTGACACACCATTACAATCACCATGGACGACTGAAAGCAAGTGCAGTGCTAGTGCTGCATGCTTCTGCTTTTCTGCCCCTCATGGAAGGTCACATTTCTTCTGACACAGTCTGAATCATCACAGGCTTGGCTACAGTGCACTTCAGCACCATTTTGCTTTTCTATGACCCATATGTACATGTTTGTTTCTGAAGGTGAACCCAGGTGTTGCTGGCATCATTGCACCACTGTGGACTTTGTTAATATGCAACATTGTTGGTTTTCAATGGTTGTATTATTTGCCTGGAGCAATACCAATTGTGCAAAGAATGCAACCCAACGCAGCCCTGGAAGAGTATGCAGATGAATGCGTGCCACAAGCCAAATTGCATGGTGCCGAGCAAACTAGAGTGACAATTGGAGGCTTTGTACACACATGGCATCCCTTTGTAGGTGCTGTATTTACACTTTGGGCATACTGCTGTTGCCAGGAAGGGTTTGTACAAGATCATACACCACAGCAGCACCATTATTATTTGTAGTCAAACCAGCCAGCACTGTCCACTGTCCACAGAGGCATGAAGTGACAATGGCCACTATCAAGCAAAAGCCTGACATGTTTCACACTCTGATGCGGGTTGCAGTAGTAGGCAAGGGGAAATGGGGTGTCCCAGAGGGGATGAGCCATCCTTAGCATTTAGATCTGACATCTAATTTGGCCATGAAGAAAAACCGCCCTCTTGCACTCAGCCCAGGCTTCCCTGGCTGGGGGAGATGGCGTCAGAGAAGGTGAGCGGAAGCTAAGCAAAGACTGGGCCAAATATCATTGGACACTGCTGCCACTCCAGTGAATACAAGATCCCAGCACACTAGAGACAGCATATCTGAGCATGCGCGAACGCGTGCACACACACACACACACACACTTAGTGATAGTGAAGGGAACAAGAACCAACAGATAACCAATGTGGATACAAATGCACCAGGAGGCACTGTGGGTACAAGTCTCAAGCATCCTCATCAGAGGAGCAAAAAATGCTGGCCCTCAGACGAGCAGGCGACTGACAGCAGTGGTGCTGTAAGTCGGAATCAACGACACACGTTCGCACATACACAAGAGAGTAGCAGGAACAGACAACAGCATTGCAGACACACACACACACACACACACACACACACGATATACGTAACAAACGGGCACCAGCCAAGACGCGGGCAGTAGTCACACACACACACACACACACACACACACACACACACACACACAGCGAGAGAGATCGACTCACGGACACACACGCTTGCTCACTCACTTCCTCACTAAGTTGCTCACTCATTTCCCTCCCTCCCTCACTCACTCACTCAAAGATTCACCCACTCACTCTCTGAAATACTCAGTCACCCAGTCACCCAGGCGCTCTATAACTCAGTAGAATCCTGTGCTGCTGTTGTATGCACACAATACACACATGGCAAAGCCGACTGGAGCCGAGTTGCTACCCTGATCCTCAATGTGGCAGGCTGTCTTCCGTTTTGGTGGACGAATACACCTCATTGATTTGCTCTGCATTGTGTGTCTCAGAAAAATTCATTTTCCTTACACATCACACAGCAAGGCATAGTATGGTGGGGTTGTTTTGGAACAAGGTACACTCATCTGTGCGCCCCGTGTCTTCTGATTGTTTCTTGTGTGCCCATTACTTGGCATGTTCTCGAGTCCACTCCATTCCATTGTGCTCGAGTGGCATGGCTCATTGCACACCTGTCTGTATTGTGCTAGACAGCTTATTCGGGTTGTGTAACGGCCCATTATGTGTAATGGAGACGACCGGTGGTACTGATTCTGGTGGTGTGGGCAACAGCCACTTTGGATGAGTGGCACAGCACTCAACTCTTGAGTCCACCCCCCCCGCCCGCATATATCAGCTGCGCATTTATGGCAATTAGCTGCAGGCATGCACCCTGTTTGCAGCACGTTGTACAAGGGGGGCGGCCTGTTCAAATTCTAGACCCCAACCGGGTGCGAAAAATTTTGGGGGTCTGGAGGGGGGGGGGGGGTTGGTGGGTCAGCTGGTCAGCCGCCGGGGTCCCCAGGGGGGGGGGGGGGCAAAATACATACCTCAAAATGATCCCCATGGCGCGCTGATCATTTTGAACATACACAACTGGGGTAAAAGAATTTTCAGAAAATTTTGCACATTAGCTCAGGCTCCCATCAGCCAAGGGCTGACCCGGAGGTCAGGTCGGGGGTCAAATTTTTTTCTGTGTTTTTCACCCATTCTTCAATTCTCCACAAAATTCTGAGTATTTTGTGTATAGACACACAGGGTAAAAAAAAAAATAACCCCTCAGGAGGGCAAAAAAATTTCGGGGCGCCTTCGGCACCGACACTTTCCCCCAAAACCTCAAATTGGACAAAGACGGGTTCGAAAACTTTGGGGGTCTGGAGGGGGACGGGGGGGGGGGGGGGCAGGGGGTTGGAATTCGAACAGGCCGCTCCCCTTGACATTGTATGATAAATTCAACACCCACCGATAGTATGCACGAAGTCGCCCCCCCCCCTACACCCCCCCCTACCTACCCCCTACCTCCCCCCCCTACCTACCCCCTACCTCCCCCCCCTACCTCCCCCCTACCTCCCCCCCCCTACCTTCAGCTCGCTTCGCTCGACAGACGGCTCGCTTCGCTCGACGCGGGGGCCAGCCCCCGCACCCCCCTTAAATAACATGACTCCTGCGGTGGCCACAGACCGCCTTTTGTGTGTTCCGCCTTGTGTGTGCACCGCCTTCTGTGTGTACCGCCTTGCCTGTGGCCCCTTAAATAACATGACTCCTGCGGTGGCCACAGACTGCCTTTTGTGTGTTCCGCCTTGTGTGTGCACCGCCTTCTGTGTGTACCGCCTTGCCTGTGGCCCCTTAAATAACATGGCTCCTGCGGTGGCCACAGGCGGCGTTTTGTGTGTTCCGCCTTGTGTGTGCACCGCCTTGTGTGTGCACCGCCTTCTGTATGCACCGCCTTGCCTGTGGCCCCTTAAATAACAAGACTCCTGCGGTGGCCACAGGCCGCCTTTTGTGTGTTCCGCCTTGTGTGTGCACCGCCTTGTGTGTGCACCGCCTTCTGTGTGTATGATCCTGACTTCATGCGATATATGACCCACCGCCGCCGCCGCCTTGGCCGACCGTGTGTGCAGCCTGGGGGCCAGAGCCGGGGCGCTTGTCCACTAATCACTTCTCTTTGGGTTCAAATAATGCTCCCTGAAAGGAAATCATCAACAATTCGGAAAATTATCAAAATTGTACACAATTGTAGAAGTCCATGAAAACATCATACACAAAGACGTTCAAAACCTCAAGACAGAATTTGTGGAACGGGGACTTCCAGTGCACACAATTCCACTCTCCGGGTAGTTGGCGTGAAGGCTCACAAAGTAATGCCCCGTCAATCTCCCTTTTTATCTAGCTCTCTTTTTTCACGGTCCTCCATCTCCCCATCTCCCCTCCGCCTTCCTACTAACTTCCTACCAACTCGCCGGCTCCTTGTCCCTGCTGCCTGCTGATGCAGTCTTATCTCGTGGTTGAGATGCAGAGGGAAAGGAGGTGCGAATGGAGAAGCCAGATTTGGCATAAGGATAAAGAGCTGTGGAAAACCTCTCATTTCCCCCGACCCATTGCCCACCCAGCTCTACTCCACTGTCCTGTGGACCCTTCCTAAACCCCAGCTCCAGCTTGCCTTGCCTGGGGTTGCTGGTCAGCCTCCACATCCCCGCCAACAGCTGGATTGATGCTCTGGAATTATGGACTGGCGGTAACCACAAATTCACCAAGGCCTGGAGCCTCCCCAACAGAACTCCTCCGAGCACACAAAAGCCAGGCCCAGCCACACAGCACATCCCCCGAAGATGACTCTAACGCTCCAGAATCCGAGGTGCCGATGCAGAACGTCATAGTAGTACACCCCAGAGTCCTCCACACACGCTGTAGCCGTGTTTGAGGTATCCCGGCATTCCCAAAGCTGACCTGATGGTGGAGAGAAGGACGGGAAGCACTGGGCCGATGTAGCCCTGCTTAAAAGACAGTCCCCAAGTCCGCAAGGGCCTTCCAGAAGCGTGGCCCTGCACAGAGTGCGATGATTTGGATTCCGTGTGTACGCAGTTGTGCGGTGTGATACAGATAATCGTGTACAGCATTTCTCAGATGTGTAATCCACGTGACACAGCCAGAGTGTGGCTTCCTCATCTGGAAGTAAGCCACAACCCTCACAACAGAAATGATTTGTGCTCAGCCTACCCCACAATGTTGGGTGCCCAATCAAACACTCAACCAACTTTCTTGAAATAAAACTGCTTGGCAACAATCCTAAATCTGGCAACAGTGCTGCCCAATACCTCAGCTTTTGAGCATGAAGTGGATTGGCCTTGCTTGTAGCAGCAGACAATAAAGACTTTTCAGACCTGTGCCGTTTGGACCATGTCTAGATATTCAAATCTTGTTTTCAGCAATGGTACTTGAACATGTTCTCGCTCAATCAGTTTTGATACAGGCACCAATCGTGTGCAATGGATGCATGCTGTCATGTATTGAGCAGGACTGTTCCAGTAGCACGCAGAGGATGCGGAGCGTAGGAACCTCAGATGCCGCCATTGTGAGGCACGTGCACCCGTAGCGTGAGATCAACAATCAAATATGAGGGTCACTATTTCATGTTTCCTTGGATGCTAATTGAGATCTGACTGACCATTGGATACAACCTACATCGTTGACACGGATGATGAACATGCTCATGACGACAAATTACGATTTTTTTTTGAAAGCGTAATTCTCCCACAGGCAGCAAAGTTCAGTAACATGAAATCTTCAAAATTTCGTTATCCTTTATACCAGGTGACAGTACAATACCCCATGATACAAAAAGGTTTGATTTTCTTCTAAAACACAGAGAAGTTCTTCAATCAAAATTCTACAATCTATTATCGCGCTTCACACACACGCACTTTCTGAATGCGGGCAGCCCGGCTGGGCATAAAGCCGTCACAGGAAGCTAGGAAGCTGATGTTATCGTTGCACAGTCAGCAGGGATTGTAAAATGGTCTTTTGCCGACAGCTTGTCCTCCGCTACCTCATCGTATGCAAACTTCAAGCCAGACGCAGCAGGGCTGCGATGAATCAAAATTTTGAACTCAGACGCATCACATACCTTGTGCACAGAAGCCACCTTCGGGGCAGGGTTCACAGTCGTTGTGAAATCTGGAACTGCCACCGATTTCAACATCGCAGAACATGTGTTGCGGGCGCACAAGCATGCAAATGGCCCAGCTGATCCCCAGCAGTAACACGCTCCACAAAGTCATCCAATATATGAACCTGAGAAAAGGTTTGCATGCAAAATGCCTTGTATGCACCCCTACATCTGCTCAACACAGCTACAGTATCGTCGAGCACTTTGCTTTTCAATGAGATAGTGATAGAATCGTTGCACTTTTTTTGTGGTGTCGGTCGCGTAAAAAAAGCGTAAGTCACTGCGCTTTTTTTTTGGCTGTAGGTCGCGAAAAAAAAATAGTAAGTGGCATATTTTTTTTTTGAAGTAGGTCGCCTACCCATACCATTTTCAAGTTTTTGTTCCACATGCGACTTACGCCAAAACAAGAAAGGGCATGCGACCTACAGCCAAAAATAATAAATCAGCGACTTACGCCTGACACACGTAGAGGCCGCTGAGCTACCAGTGGTTCGTTGGGAGCTCAACGACGAGGTTTGGGCGGCCCCTCCATGTTCGAACACGACCCATGTCAGGACCTCTTCGCATGTCCCTCAGTGTGAGAAAACCGGATTTGAACCGAGGAGGTCCAGCGTAGAGTTGGGGTCTTTGACTACTGAGCTCCCGACAGTTCGTGGTTAACCGACGGCACTTCGTGGTTAAGTAACGTGGTTGGTGGTTGACCGACCGCAGTCGGCAGAAAACCTGACAGTGCACAAATTACAGTGGTGAAGGGGGAACACAGGCTGCAGCTCAGGGTCCTTACGGGGTAAGGGGGGAAAAAAACAGAAAGGGCTCCTATAAGACCTCCTGCATGGGATACCAAAACAGTCGACCACGTGCACCCACCATCCCCCACAAGCTCCAGAGCAATACACCTCCTCAGCTTCAAACTCCCAGGCACAAGTATCGGCGTTTCCTTCGCACAATTCTCGGTCAGATAGGTGTCAGTCTGTGGAGGTTCTGGGGCACTTTGCATGTGCATTGTCCTGTGAGATCAAAGCACTGCCGTTTGCGCGGTGTGAAATGCCGTCTTGACCCTCCCCCTGGCGAATGACATTAACAAAGAGTGCGAGTAAGCGATGCAGTGTCACAAGTGTTTGCAGTTGTGTTTGAGTGTAGCTTCACGCTTTGTGCACTACCGGGAGCATGCCCAGTGCTATGCACACACAATGCAACGTGTCCTCTTCGACACTGATATGTCATGAACTTGGGTCCCATCCCCAAGATTGACTGGCAGTTGCCCTGCTAATGACAAGGAGGGTCCCTTGACGCCCCTCCCTCCTGCAGTTGGGTGTGTGCTTCCCTCGGTATTGCAGCTAACCCCCTGCTGGACTCTCCAGACCAGCTCGCCTGCAATGTTCCCGTGCCCAGGCTCAGAAAGGCTAGTCCCGGACAGGCATAAGCCTGAATACAAATTACTGGTTGAATAAATGAGCCATCCACCAGTTGCACAAGGAATTGCAGGGGCCAGGAAAAAGACACCACATCGGAAATCGCCACTAGGGGTTTCACTTCGATACTCACACAAGTGTTCCACTAGCCTTGGAGATGTGCAGGGCATGCGTTGGCAGACCCATCAGGCACGATGCACCTGAAGGGGGTTTGCCAGTGCCATCATGTATCATGGTATGCTTCCGCTGTGTGCCAGGCAAGGTGGTCCCAGGTGGGATGATGAAAGGGAGTTATAAAAGAGAGCCTTCCACAGCCTTCGGATGCTTCTCGATAAAGACGTGTTGTTGCCAGGCTCCCAAATGGACAAGTGTCCCCGCTCCAGGCTGGAAAGATTAAAAAAAAAAAAAGGAAAAAGCCCCCCCCCCCCCCCGAAGTACAACGCACAGCAGTATGGCTGGCAAGTGCTGCAGTCATTTACTCACTATCCGGTTCATGCATGAGGAGGAAAGCGTAGCTTGATTGTGGAAATAAGCGTAAATTGCGTTTTTCAACGGAAAATTTTTTGGTGTAAGTCGCGTAAACTTTTTTTTTTGGCGCAATTTGCGTACGGGAAAAAAAAATCCTTTTTTCCGAAGAAAAAAAAAAAAAAGAAAAAAGGAAAGAAAAAAAGGGGGGGGGGGAAACACAAGAACCATCCAACAACCGCCATTGCTACCGGAGGAGGTGAAGCATATAGCCCCTACGGACATTTTGGGTACCTCCGTCACAGGTAAAGGGTGGTTTTATACTAATTGCCGGCAGATGGCGGAAATAACGTGGAACTCATCGTGATCGCAAACAAAAAATGCAATTTGCCCTTCGGCCTTTGGCAAGCAGTATCAAACCACCGGCTACGAAGCTCAAGCCAGCGATACCACTTGAGTCCGGTCACCTCGGGCCAACTACAAGAAGGCGCTGAACACACGTTTATGGATCAAAGCAGTCTTTGTGTCCAATGCCTTCGGCTTTGCACGCGGATTGGTGTTCCGCGCACAAGCATCACGGATATCCTTTGCAAGGAACTCTTCAAGCTCTCGAATTCATCGTTGGTTGTTCATCAACCGACCCTCTGCGCCCTTTGGGTACGCCTCGGGGACCTCGACACGCTTCCCACGGATGAGCACATATGGACGGGCATCATCACTTGTGGGGGTATTAGAAGAGGAAGTGGACTGCGGGGTCTGTGGAGGGGCCTTAACATTGCCCTTCACTGACTTCCCATCTGTGGGCACGTCCTCAGAGTTGGAGGTTGGGAAGGCGGGAGAATCTCCAACCGTTGGCTCCGAGGAGGAGGCAGCAATGTTGCCCTCACGTTCCGAAAGAGGATCCTCTTCATCAAAAAGGAAAGGGGGAAGTAGATGGGGGCGGGGATTCAGGGCGAGAGGGTGGGGCAAGAGGAGATTCTCCGGGCTCCCAGCAATTCACTTCCCCTTCCCACCAATTCTCTGGGATGGTGCCGGGGACTTGGACGGAGCGATCTACATTGATGATGCGTAGTGCTTCCTTGATGAATCCCTTCCGCAAAGGTGTAATCAACGTCCTCTACGCTTCCCCTATGGCCAGCCACCTCACCACAAGGACGCAGCGATTCATAGCCACATGACCAACCATCCTTTTGAAAACCCAAAGCCCGAGCATGTGCGGCAACACCCTTTGACTGGACGCTTTTCAACATTCGCCGGACCAAGGAAGTACTAGAAAGTGGCTCCCAAATGTGGACTTTGAAGGCCCATACTGGCACTCTGCAGTCCATAGCACAACAAACCAATGGGGCCCTTCGCGATCGTCACTATTAACAACAAATATGTGGCGGTGCCTCCAAGCCAAACGAACAGTTGTATGGCTAGTGCCTGTACTATCTTCATACTTCCTCATGATGTTCAGGCAAGACACAATGTATGCCACCGTGGCAGTCCATGCCCGTGGCTCGATGACCTCATTATGGTACAACTTGTCGTGAAGCCACACAAGAATGTCCTTGTCGCTCAACCAACCTCCCACAACAAGAGGCTGGGTTTCATCGACGGGCGTCTGACGGGTCGCCATCCGTGCTGGAGCCACAAGAATAGCAGTATTCTCCTCCTCGAAAATGCCGGCATCCGACTGCTTGGCTACGTTGGAGGGAGTGACAACAACAGGCACCACGGCATCTTGCTCCGGAGTGGCGGCATTTGAAATGCTCACTCACCCTACCAGCTAGTACCAACGCCTCGTATGTCTCCACCTCATCCTCAACAGGACTGGGGGGCAAGGTCGCTTGAAGAGGGAATACATGTCAGCCTTCGTTTTCCACTTGGTGTACAACCACGCATCCTCATCAACAAGGATGCGGCCTTGAATAGGGCACTCCACTGTGGTCAAACAAAAACCACAGCCTTCGCAGTGCATGCACCACAAGTATACTTTTCGCTCAGACTGCCCACAAGTCCAACGGGGGCGGAAAAGGTTAAATTGGTGCCAGGTCTTCCTATGCAGGGCGGAGTCACCCTTCGAGGGCACTGCCACAGCATCCTCGGACGCATCTGATGCTGCACCATCCGTATTGGATCGCGGACCTCATTGTTTAAGGCCCTTCTTGCGGGCTTTCTTTGAGGAAGGCTGTTTGGGGGGTTCTGCCCGTGCAATGACCACGCGTTCCACACGTCCCAACTTGAAGGGCCGTTGAGCAATCAATTCCTAGGAGTACTAGGTGGGAACCTTGAAGCCTAGTACCTTCACAATGTGCCACAAAAGGACGCCTTCACACATAGCATACGTCCCGTAGGTTGGGCAAGTGCAACGCTCTGCGTTGACCCGGTGGATTGACACTGGATTGACATTGAAGGCAACAAAATCGTTCCATTGCAACAATTTGCCTTTCTCTATCTTTCGCCAAGCCTTATTCCAGGATGCCACTGCTGTGAAAAAAAAAGTGTACCCTGCGCGACAAAAAAACCTAACACCCTTTTTCTTTTTAAAAAAAAGGTGTAACTCGCTTATTTTTTGTCAATAGGTTGCCTATCAAGACAAAAGTATTAAAACAGCAGTGGGCCATAAGTGGGCCTGGTGGCCTTCTCGGGGGCCCACAAGAGGGCGGAAGTGCTACATAACCCCTACATTCTCGGGGGGGCCCAAACAAGGGGACAAAATCACAAGTGGCTGCCTCACCCCTGCCTTCTCGGGGGGCCACAAGTGGGCGGAAGTGCTACGTAACCCCTGCATTCTCGGGGGTCCCCAAACAGGACAAACTCAGAAGTGGCCGCCTCTGCCTTCTGGGGGGACAAAATCAGAAGTGGCATATCAAAAAAAGCGTAACTCGCTTCTTTGTTTTTTTTTTGGCAATAGGTCGGGTATCAAAAAAAGCATACCTCGCTTTTTTTGAAAAAAAAAAAAAAAAGGAAACAAAAAGCGCAACGCGCTTATTTTTTTTTTTTTTTGGCAGTAGGTCGCGTATTAAAAAAAGTGTAGGTCATGTAATAGAAAAAGCGTAACTCGCTTTTTTTTTAAAAAGCCTAAGTCGCGCAACTTTTTTTTTTTAGTGTAGGTCACGTCACAAAAAAAGCGTAGGTCGCATGCCATGCATTTTCAAGTTTTCTTTTCCACACTTGACTTACGCCGAATAAAAAAAAAATAAGCAACTATGCTTGACACCACATGAGAATGTGGACACAGACTCAGGGCTGGTGCTTCATGAGTCTACTGTATGTATGCTGCTGTTCGGTCCATGATGGCCTTTGCCATAGCTTTCAGGACTGGCACAACATTAGGCACTTGCCCTTTTTTCTGACACCGGAGAACACGGAGACATACACGATCCACTGGTGCCCTGAATATGGATCCTTCTTGCCCACGCCCCCCTTTTAACCTCACCACCCTACACAGGCCCAGAATTGGAAGGGGGCAGCAGAGACGTGTTTGTAAAGCTGTGCAGACTACTAATGTGTAAGCGTGCCCAACAGTGTGAGGGGGTTTGAGTGGTGTGACGTTAGCCCATGAATGACCGGGGGGGGGGGGGGTGAGTTTCCAATAGTGCCCTGAAATATAAATGCCGCTCGCACCAGTATTGTAAGGAAACCTTCCGCGGCCTGCAGGTCTGCCTCTAGCAACTTGGCGCAACCGTGCGTTACTGTGCGCACACTTCTATAACCACATGCCTGTGGCAAGGAGTAGGGGCCCTTTGGTCCAACCCCCTCCTCCCCGCCAAGGCAGTATGGTCAAGAGCATATGAGCGATACTGCAAATGACCTTCAGCACTGAATCCAAAAGAGGAATGTACACCAGGGTGCAGGGTCATTGAGGGAAAGTAGCCTTGAAACAGCTCACGCCCCGGGGGGGGCGACCCCTCGGTTTTGGACGCCAACTACCCCCCCAACTAACTGTTGGCCGGAGGCCCCTTGGGGGGGGGGGGGGTCTAGGAGGGGCTTGGGGGAGGGGGGGGCTCCGGGAGGGTCGGTTGGGGGGGGGGGGTTCCAGGTGGGGCGCATTGGGGTGGGGGGGGGGGGGGATCCAGGTGGGGCGATTTGGGGTGTGGTGGGGAGGGGGGGGGCACAGGCTCCCCTTACCTCCCCTTGCCCTCCCTCTAACCATACCATCACCATAAACCTAACCCTAACCTTTGCAGCCAGCTACTATGGCCATGCCAGCCATGTTGATTGGGCTGAACAAGATGCCCCAAATTTTGTTGATGGCTGCTTTTGCCACATCATTGCTCTCCATTTTGGACCCCAACACTCACTCTGGCGCTAGCCTACGGTGAGAGCCAGGGCTAGGGTTAGGGCTAGGGTTAGGGTTAGGTGTAGGGTTAGGAGTAGGCTGAGGGTTGGGGGTGGGCGTTAGAGTCAAGGTTGGGTTTAAGGATAGTGTTGGGGTGCAAATCGGATAAAATTTGCCTTAGGGCACCTTTGGTGTTCATGGAGCATCAGGCACCTTTGGCGCCCATGGACGCCTGAGGGCAACACCTTTGGCAACTAACTGTTGGCCGAAGGCCCCTAGGGGGGGGGGGGGGAGGGGTAGTTGGCGTCCTAGGACCTGCGGAGTCGCCCCCCCCGGGGCTCACGCACTGCGAGAAATCCTCACAGCGCAGTGACACACGGCAGAGGCAGAAGACAAAGGCATCCCCCTTCCTTCTCGTGTTCCTTGGTCCTCCCCCTCCTCGGTCATCCCCCTCCTCGGTCACTCCTCTTGGGAGTAGAAGCATCCGTGGCTTCGAAACACAGCAGCAAACACATACTGTTTCTGGTCAGACTCCTGGCGGCGACAGCGTGAAGATGCATCACCGTCCTGAAAGCGACACACACACACTTTTGTCATGATCAAAACAAAAGTGCAAAAGAGAAAAACTCAAACTCCAGAACAGACGCTCGAGAGCACAGGGGAAGCGGCCAGCAGCCATCACTACACAAACGGAACGGGGTACAGGACAGCACTGACAAACACAGACATTTAGCAGGTAGGAAGCATACATCACACAGCCCACAACCAGCGATCGATGCTGTGGGCCCACTGCAAGTTGGGTGCACCCAAATCATCCCTCTCCGTCGGCGGACACCTTGGTGTGACGTCTCACTGACAGTGCCAACTTCCTGGAGGGGCAGGCTGCTGCACCAAGGGTCCAATCACACATACATAGTCCCCAACAAAACACACCGTAACCAGTATGCCACACCCCACACACGCGCACGCACACACGCAACCCTGGACGAGGCCACGGCATTCAGGGGGTGTGGATCAACAAGGACCCCAACATGAAACCCCCTGTCTGCAACCAGATGCCTCACTGCCTGGCACCACCTGCCAAAAGGGGCCGCGTGGGCCCTCTTGCCCTGCAGGTTTCCTTTGGTTGGCAGCGGCGGGTACGTCCAATGCCCCGTCTCACCGATACCATCGATACAGAGTGTCCTCAATCCGTGCCCCCCACAGCCGCAGCGCACGCCAACTCCACTGTCGGTCCGGCGGCCAACGAACCCCCTGCAACACACTGCGACCCAGTGAAATGGCATGGCAGCGTGCCTGACATATATCTGTCACTCTTTTGGGGGTATCCACCATCGCCTGAAAAAAATTTCCGCTGGCAGATTTCTTTACCACTGCAAGAAGTGTGGTCGCGGGAGGGGGGGGTATAAAGGTGGAGTAGGCTGCCGGCTGGTAGTTACGGTTTCATGCATTTGTTTTGTTTGGTGGAGGTGTGCCTCCGAGCGACGGGTGTCTGCCGGTACAGTGTTCCCGCTGCTCGCTGCATGGAGGGGGAAGGGCGGGGAGGTGGGAGTGAGAGTGTTGTGGGTGACAGTGGAATATCTAGTCCCATTCTCACTGGTGCAGTCTCCTGCCCTTGCGGTGTCACTCCCCTGCCATTCCGCCAAGGTTGGAGGGTGGGAGGTGGGTCCTGGGTCCTGCGGCTGTCAGCCGAGCTCATGCAGCCATGGGCGAGAGGGACAGCTCAAAAACAAAATCACGTTGCTGCCCGGTGCGCACCCAAACAGACTGTTGGCTCAGCTGGACAGTGTCAGGGATGGACGGATGGAGTGTCCATTGGGCAGCGGATATGCCAACAGAGTTGGTTCACTCCTCTTGCCCTGTTGTCTGGACGAAAGGGAAGGCGGCGGGGCGCGCGGCCACGTAGGCACTGCAGAAGGGGCTGGAGGCACTTGCGGAAAATTTGAGGAGAATTTGCAGAAAATTGCAGTCCTCAAAGAAATGATTTGTCAGCAACAATTTGTGGTGACCATGGGCGGCCCTCAGGCGCAGTTCCGGCACCGAACCCCCCCCCCTTCGCCCACAGGGCCCCACAGGGCTGTGGTTTGACCAGAACTTTGGCGCCAAAGGGGCCGGGACTGTTTCCCTGAGATCAGCCTGAGGGAATGCACTGGCCACGATACATACGAGAGGCCGCATTGGAGGAGGCCGTGGTTGCGGCTTGGGGTTGATATCTGTGTGCCCAGGGCAAATCGGATCTGATGTTGGTTGCTGCATGAGGCCCATATCTTCTGGCCACGCCGCCGTGCCACTGTTAACAGAGAGCGTGACAGAAAATAAATAAAACTTTGGCGGCGCGCTTGTTTTCGGCCGAAAACCAAAGCACGGCCCACGCCCCGGGACTGCCCCTGAGTGACCTTGTGTGCCCCTAAGTGCCTCTGAGTAAGTATGTCTGCTCCTGAATGCGTCCGTGTATGCCCTTGAGTGCCCACGTGTGCCGCACGTCATCAGCCAATCTTTAGGTAACTGCCAACTGCCGTACACAAACTGGCCCTGCAGCAACTGCCAACCCAAACACACACACACATACACACACACACCACGAAAAAAAGGAAAGGAAAATGCGGTGCGAGGCTAATGGCCTGGCAGAACCCCCACAGTGGGGGTGGGGATTCCCCTGGATGTCACGGGTTCCAAGCCCCCGTCCGTGTCTGGACACACAGGCACACGGGTTATCATCCTGTAGGACGTAGGATGACGTCTTGCCAAGCACAACCGCGTCAGCAGCGTGCGCAACGCGGCACCCAGGGGCCACCCTCTGGAAACCAAATGCCAGAACACAGAACCCCAGCTCAACAAATCATCGTTACATCCTTCTGGGCCCAATACGCATGCCATTCGATGATGAAGAGCAGTGCTTACGGGTCGTGCCACCTCTGCCAGCCCCGCATGTCTTCAACGCAGTGCCACTACCTCTGGTTTGGGAGAATTCTTGCAGAGCCGGGCCTATTCTGCGAGAAACACAAACAGACACGGGCCTGACAGCACTGCCACCAACATATACAGTGGTGCATAGACACATATACTCAGGGCTCAACTAAACCAAACCAAACTAAACTAAACTGGAGTCATGCGCAAAAATTGGAAGGTTCCATTCCGCTTGAATATCAGGAAAGCGCCCGTCGATCAGCAGTTGCCCGCGGCCCATCAGCAACTGCCGTGTATGCATGGACAGCTGCTGTCGATTACCGACAAACCGTCGTCAGTGAACCGTCAACTGCTCTCGGTCAACCATTAACCCCCCTTTGGTAACCACTGTCCACACAACAGCCTTCAATTGCTGCCAGCCGGCGCTCTTTGCCACAAAACCACACCACGCCACGCTAAGCGACGCCACACCATACCAAGGCTATGCCCCACCACACACAAAACAACCGAAGATAACGTCATTGGTGCCAGGTCTCTGGGACCGCCGTCGCCTATCGCAACTGCCCCTCTGTCATGCAGAAACACACCTTGTGTGTGGACTAAGAGAGGGAGCCTCCGCAGCATCTTCGGGCTCGAACTCTAATTCGCGCGCCGTTGAGGGGCTTTCATGCAGTGCAAGGCCCAGGGCCTCGGCCTGTGTGGGGGACTGCACCGGTATTTGCGGAGTCCGCAACGCCGCAGTGCGTGGCACCGAAGATTTCAACGACAGTGGGGTATTGATCGTCCTTGGCAACGGGGGGCTCCGCAGCATGTGCCCCCGCGACCGTGACCGGGACCCGGACTGCCGGGCCGACCGGGGAGTGCCATCCGGCGTTAGTGTGGAATCCCAGAGCCATGAATCCCAGTCGCCCTTGGGCGCGCCTGGAGGCAACCACGGTGGGCGGTCGTCGATCGGGGGCTGGGACTGGGACTGGGACCTGCCCCGGGGAGCTTGGTTCGGGGTGCGATCTGAATTGGAAGAGTGTCATGCAACACCGCCTGCACGGTCATCAAGCGGCATTCTTGTTCATCATGTGAACACAATCCCTTCTCTCATTCTTCTCTGGGCTGTTGAGAGCTGAGCACGATGCATTGCTTCAGCACCCAAGCGGCATGCATTTAGTTGAATTTGTATATTTTGCAGGTTTGCCTGGTCTCAAGTGCAGTGTGCTCTTAGATCTCAGATGTACCCCACCCTCGCCTTGCTGAGCCTTTATGGCACCCTTCCCCCCTTACCCCTTGCACAAGCACCGCCTCGTGAGGGTTCAGCAGGGGATTGCAGCAGCCGATGCGGGCCCTGCTTCTCCAGCAATTAACACGCGTCAGCGGTTTGCACAAGGGAATGAATTTGACCTCTGACCGACAGAATGTTGGTTCTGCGTCCACCCCATCCTTGTGCAAGTATCACCCGGGCGCCAAAATGGACTCAACCTGACAGTTTCGCCACCTCATAGTGCTGGGACACGCACTTCTATGCCCTCCGCCACCCCCGTGCCATACACACTCTCTGCTACACTCTCTTACAAACCCTCTCCATGCCCCGGCCACGGCCTTCTGCCACACCCTCTTGCCTTCTGTCAAAGTGTCTGCCACACTGGGGTCGGGATCAAGGCCCTGCTCCTGTCCGGGTCCAAGGGCATGACTCTGAAACACCACCCAACATTGGGATGTTGTTAAGTGGAAACGCTGTTGTCAGTTGCCGCCCTTGGCGTTCACAGCACTGCACCAACACACGTCCCATTGCTGATATCTGGTCCCGAGTTATGAAAGAGCAGCAAGGCTGGTTGAGGCTGAGGCAGGGCTGTGCTTGAATGGGGGGGGGGGGGTGATTGTGTCTGCAATAGTGCAAAACTGTTTGAGGGGGGGCGGGGTTGGATGGGGGGGAGGTGTACACTCTTGCATACTCTCGCACTCTCACATACTCTGACTGTAAAGCCAGGCATCTGGATTTCCCTTTGAGGGGCCGCTTGGTAACCACGGCGGACGGTTCTCGTTGGGGATCTGGGACGGGGATGCGCTTCTTCTTGGGTGCACTCGGTTCGGGGTATGCGCTGTCAGAACGAGAGAAATGGCATCTCCACACATCAACACACAGCACATGCACACGTCATCGATGCGCACTGTCATAGAAGGGGCATGGGCAGGTCTCTAAGGGGGTAGGTCTGGGAGGGGGAGGGGGATGGCTTTACCACGGATAAGGTTTGGAACCTGGCAGTTTCGAAAATAACCCGTTTTTAACGATTATTTTTACAAAAATAACCGGTTTTTCCGATTAATTGCCCTCACTAACCAACATTTTGCCATTGGCCAGAAAGAGCCCATACAAGTCGGAGCACAGTGATCAAAACTACCTTGGAAGTTTTCATTCACCATCGACCATCGTTTATTGCTACCAAAGCCTTCTTTTAGTGCAAAAATTGGACAAAATGTGCTGCCGAAAAGAACCTCAAAAATTTGCAACCATTCCAATTAATTGGTTTAAATCGGTTTTCAAGATAACCGGTTGCGCCGATTGTTTTGAAAATGACCTCCGATTATTGCCAATAAACGGTTTTTCCAATTAATTGGTAAAACCGGTTCTGAACCTTAACCACGGAACACGAGCGCCATGGCACAATGGGTTTTGAGGCACAAATATTGTGCTGAAACGAAATTAAAAAAAAACCTCTACGCCGCCTCCCTGGAATGTTACTGGATCCGTTAAAAGAGGGTCAAACAGTTCAGCACTGAAATCATTGCTAACCATTTGTGGTAAAACAAAGCCCCCCTGGTTCACCACACGTCCGCATGGCCACGGAATAGCGAGATTATGATATGGTATTCATGCAGGCCTTGGTCTCAGTGTGGTCCTGCAGTCCCGTCCTGCTCTCCTTCGATGCGGCAGGCACCAAAGCAATACTCTTGAGGTTAGTCTCTACACCGCAACTGACGCCATTTTCCGATTCATGTGTTTATGCATCACGCTGCCCCACATGCAGCGCGGACATGACCTACTCTTGCCTAGAGTAACACGTGGAGTAACACCTCGTCCCTCCTGAGAACTTTTGCCGTTTGCCTTCCCTTGGCTGCCGACATGGAGGACCCGTCGCGCCACAGTGCGGCTGGAAGCAGACGCCGTGGCAATGTCCACGGCCATGGTTTTTTGGTTGTTCTGTACCGGCCGACATGCGGCGCATGTCGGCCGGTAAGCAATCCCCAGCTGCTGGGTGGTGTGGGCTGTCAAGGTCAGCAGGGGCGAGGGGGAGGCTGAGACACTAGGGCCGTCGTTCCCGTGGGTAGGGATGCACTCCCACCGCACACCTTCCACCAGCTTGATGCTCTTGCTTTCCCCCCTTAGCGGCATGGGCGGCCCTTCTCGCCGCCTGATTGCACAAATTGCCACACACTTGCTGCGACGGCTTGCAGCAATACACTGAGGTAAATGCACACATACCTTGACGTCTGCGCTTAGGCAGAGGCTCCTCGTTGTCCCAATTGTGCGCTGGCTGGCTGGCAGACCTGGTTGAGCAATCACGCGGGGCGGGTACATCATGCAAAGGCCTTAACCACACAGTACGTCGCACTACACCTCTTGGAACGGCGGCGCCCTGGTCAGACGTTCATTCGTCATACTTTCGGACTCGCCTGCACATTATGCATCGCCCGATCCTTCCCCTCATTACGGCATTCCCATGGTGCTTCCCGCCCTTCCACTGCACTCTTCTTCCCGCCGCATTGGTTGGAGTGGCTGCAAAATGAAAATTTGATTTAGGCTACTGCCACAATGTACAGGGGAGGGGAGGGTTCAAGGAACAGCAACCCTGTAAAAAAGGCACGCGAACACTTGCAAACAAATGTGGGAGCATGTGGAAGCAGTGTATGCCTGAGATTACGCGCTAGTCCACGGGCTATAGCTCAGTAGTTCCAGCGTGCAAGGCAGGCACCCAGGGCACCAGGGGCATCAACCGGTCTTGATGCTTTGCTGTGTATGGGTTCACTGATGACACCCATCAGCACCTTTGGTCGGGCTCCCTAATGCAGAAAATTTACCACAAACAATCCAAAATCCACAACCACCACATGCCACATAAATCACACACACACACACACACACACACACACACACACACACAAACACACACACCACAACTGATTTGATGTGTAATCTAAATGTCACCCAGGGTCTAGAGGACGACGACGCCATTATGCAACCAAGGTGAATACCTTGGTCTCTTCATTATGCAGCCGGTCTCCTTGTCACGCAAATTCTCCCACAAATTCCTGCGGCTGGGTATGGCGTAAGCGGCACATTTTGCACACCTAGGCAAGCAAGATATTCACCCTCAAAATGCTAGTTGAATGGCGCCCCAGCCCAAGCAACATTCGCAACAACTGGGACATTTTTGTGTTTGGGGAGGTTACAACGAATAGATGCTTCATAAGAGTTGTTGAAACGTAATAATATTGAGGAAGGGGGCCTTGACCGCACTCGTTGGGCTTTGGGGGGGCATGAATCGGAAATTCTAAGCCGGAAAACCACCACCCTACTTCGGCTTATTGCTATGTTGTTAGCATGGCTGGCAAGCAGGGCAGCAAGAAGGCCAAGCCCAAGCCAGCCAAGAAGAAGGTCACCATCGGTGTGCAACCGGCCGGTCAGCAGCAGCAGCAGGAGCAGGAGCATCAACGGGCAGGACCTCCATATGGGCCGTATGCAGCGATGACAGAAGTTGTGCAGGCTAATCAAAAGAGTGTGGTGGACCTCACCCATATGAGCACTTCATGGGATCAACCCCAATCCACTGGTCCTCGGGGGAATCCCGTGGTAAATTGCCTTGGTTAATCAGCCTTGCATGGCCGAACATTCACATCCTTCTTTGGAACACCTGAACGAGTACTCAGCGCCAGTGTCCGGCTCAAGGTTTTGAGAGTGGAGGCCTCGGGTTAAAACATTAGTGCACTGCTGTTGGGGAATGAATGCGTTGGGGGGCGTCCTTGCACTGCGTGTGCACTGCGCTCTACTTTTAGACCAGGTTCCCCCCGAAGAGCCCCCAGACACACCCCTTCCAAACGCCCTTAAAATTAGGTGATCCAAACTACCATGGCTCAAGACAGTTGCAAGCTACCTTGCCTTCACAAAAGACATGAAGCAACTTAAGTTCACAACATGATGCAGTTGCTAAATTAAAGCACTGTCACACTGTCATACGTATGCGTGTCAATGCAATCTGTGAAATATTGCAGCTGACACTTGTCACACATGGACATCTTCTCAGGGTCAGATTTGGTGCAACAAAGGGCACATACATCCCCATTGTGACCCACAACATCCTTCGGCTTCCTTTTACCACTCAGTAGTGGCTGCTTAACCCCTGCCTTCGAGGGGTCCCCATGGTGGGGAGGGATCAAAATGGCTACATCACCCCTGCCTTCTCGGAGTCCCCATAGTGGGGAGAGATCAAAATGACTACATCACCCCTACCTTCTCAGGGTCCCAATGGTGGGGAGAAATTAACCTAGAAAAGAGTGGATGTGGTGGAAATGAGCAAAAAAGTGTGAAAAAGGCTGGAAATGGGTGAAACTGGGTGAAACTCCAAAAACGGCATATCCCCAATGTGGAAGAAGCATCAAAACCTCCTCAAACAACAATGATTCCCCTAATATCACAAAGTATGGGTCTCTAGTATCGCCAGACGCCCAAATAGTTGCACTTCACGCGCACTGCGCTAAGTGAGCCTCATAGGGAACCCAACACGACAAACAATGCACACAAACCACAACCACACAAATAGGCACCACCAAAACTGGCACCCAAGCGTGAACCGACACCACCACCACTTCTTTGCCGCAAAATTGAATCTTGATATTCTCCGAAACTAGTGGTACCATGACGATGCCATTCCATTTACAAGTTTTGAAGGTCTGAGGCACGTGCGTTCATTTTACTCTTGCAAGTGCATGTGGAATTCTTTTGGCTTTACTTTGGCCTTTTCATTGGCATCACTCTACAGCGAAGTGCTTCCCAAGTCTGCCTACTCCCAATCCTCTGCAGCGGTACACCTCTCCTTCGGTTCTGGTTTTGGGCGCAACATAGGTTCCAGTTTGGGAGCTACTTTGGCCCAGTTTCAATTCAGGGGGACTGCCCCTCACCCACTTTCCTCGAAGAAATGCACATACACCATTTGGAGGGGTGGAGTGCATAAAATGGTGTGAAATACGAACTGCTCATCCCATCTGCTACCTAACTGCAGGCTGTGCCACAGGGGAGTATCCCCCTTGTTTTGTAGGCCCGCCAACTGTGCTTAGTACACCCCCTAAATCATGATAACTCGTGATTGGGGTTCAACATTTGCAGCACAAAATATCTGGGAAGCATTGCCATCCCTCTGTTGAGCACAATCAACCCCAAACCGCCCTGTGTGGTCTGAGCCTGGCCTAGCGTGCTAAAAGAAACACAATATACGAATAAAGAACTCAGTGTTTCACACTTTATAGCTCAGAAATATGGATGCCCATGAAGGTGACACCAACAGTGGAGTTCCTATTGCGTACAGCAAGGGCGACTGATTCCTGTGAGTCTGCAGAATTTTGAAAGCACTGAGCAAATAGATGGGAAGGCAGGCATCAGACGCTCTGCAATGGGAAAGGGAGAGAGGCTATATGCATCCTGCAGGGGAGAAACCCACAGCGCAGGTTCTCCTCGGACCCCTCGTAATGGCGATCTCGCAAAAGCCTATCAAAGAAAATGGGCACCAAACTCTCTGCCGTGCTCATGGTTTTGGGGGAAAATAATACCCCATGCCAGAGGATATTCAATCCACTTCTCCTGCAGAGAAGGAGAGTCATGAACAAGAACTGAATGGCAGGGCAACAGCAGCAGCAGTGGCATAACCACTATTGCCGCCACCGCTACCACCAAACCCAAGACTATTTGCTCACCGACTCACTACATGAGCACCAAATGAGCAAAAACATGTACAGACTAAAGAGAAGAAGGAACAGAGCTACTGGTTGCTGCACACGACAGGCATGCGCAGGCACAGCTGATGAAAATATCTGTGGCAGTCAAGAAGAAAGATCAAAATTCGTCGCCGATGAATCACAAAATGGATTAGTGAGTAGAATCCGTAGAATAAAGAAATTTACAGTAAAATCCAATGTGGCAGAAAAACTTGGATACTGGAAGCAGCTGTTCCTGTGACTTTTTCAAACTTCTACTGCCATACAATGACTTGAAATGCATCAGATGGTATGCAAATGTGTTTGTGTTTGTGTTTGTGTTTGTGTTTGTGTTTGTGTGTGTACCAATTGCCAATGGCCCCGCCGCGGGGGATGATGTTGCGTGTGTGCGCGCGTGTGTCTTTGGCTGGGCTGGGGGGGCATATAAAACGGGACACCAGCACGGGTCAGCAGGGTCAGCTTGCAGACAGGATCACAGACTGGGTCTGGAAAATCGCCACTGTGTGTGTGGGGGGGGGGGGGGGGCAATATTAAAGAGGGAGGCCCGCATGTGTGTGTGTGTGTGTGTGTGTGTGTGTGTGTGTGTGTGTGTGTGTGTGTGTTTGCCATGCCCAAGGTAAATCCAATACATGCATAAACTGGGAAATTCAAATCCTGTCGACTTGCAGATCAGCCGAACCGCCGCGTGTTATGGTCAGGAAACTGAGAGTTCATGTGCTGCATTGCCTATCAGTGGGGCACAAGAACTCGGAACTCGTGTGTGTGTGTGTGTGTGTGTGTGTGTTTTGAGTGTGTGTGTGTGTGTGTGTGTGTGTGTGTGCACGGGGGGGGGGGGGGATGCCATATTAGAGAGGAAGACCTGCATGGGTCTACGGGCCGCGTGCTTTGAAAAATGGGGAGGGGTGCCCGCAGATGAGCCCCCGCACCTGACGGTGGGTGGAGAAAGGGCTCCTCTGTGTGTGTGTGTGTGTGTGCACGCGCACATTTATGCGACAAAATGACAAACTCATGCTTGCAAGCAGTTAGCCTTGTGCTTTTTGAGGAAATGGCAGCACCCGTTGGCCCAAACGGAAGTAGCCAGCTGGTGCTCGTCGTTTGATTACAGTCGGTCGCTTTTGTACGGTACAATCAACACACACTTCGCGCTAGAAAATGCGTGCTGTAGCCTATCAACGACCGCACCCGGAAAACGGAGTGCCCTCCATGGCTTTGGAGCCCACATGACACACACCTGGAGGGTGGGAGCCGCTGCACTGCTATGGTTTGCACCAGGATACCGCGGGTACAGACATGGGGATTACACGCAACCTACTGGCACTGCATTCAAAGCCACTAGGTACTGCCGCAGATTGGCAGCAATTGCATATGTTGGATATGGTTTGGCACCTGTTAACAAGGGCTACCGAGGTGCAGTTCCCATCGGCTCAGGTTGATATGAGGGTTACAAAGGACGGGTTAACTGATGGTTGACGACAAATGGCTGCTAATGAAGATGCAGCTGCTTGGTGTGAACAACTGCAGACATTTGGGTAAGATTCAGCAGTGCGCACGGGGCGTCACAAAACAACCAACTTACGGAAAATTATATACCTTGGTGACAGACCGTGGGATTGCGTGCTCGTTTGTGTTTGTTGGTACTACATGCTAACCACAGCTTAAGGGACGAAAATGAGGAGTGACCGTTCATCCGGTTGGGTTTATGTGCGTTGTCTTTTTATGCACATGTACTTCTGTGCTTTCTGAGTTTCTAATTCATCGAACAGGACTTTTGTTGGCCAATTTCAAGTTTTTAAGCTTCATGCACGCTTCAATAGCGTTGGCACCCGACACGTCCCAGATAACGTGTGCGTTCTGCATTGGAGGCTTGTTCCTTTTCCCCTCAGTGCACAGGTTGCACACTGTGAAGGTGCCATATGGTCACCTTTGTGATCTCTCTGCCACTATTTTGCTGGTCTGTCGGTTTATCGGTTATCGGTCGGCAAGTCACGGTCAGCTACGGTTAGCAAAGACGGCCCCTCGCAGGGGGCTTCGTACTCAATACCATGATTTCCCCGGTTCCCTTCAGGATTTCCATGTTCCTTGAGCATACATTAATTGCTCCGAAACATAGATAACACAAAGTTCAGCCCCAGGTGTGCAGATTCCTTCCTTTGCCGATTTCCCCACAGTTTTCTAACACCTCATGTGCTGCCCATTTTGTGCATCATGTACGTGTACCAACCCGGCACAGCATATACCCTGTGTGTATGCCACCATTCTAAATTGTATCATCCGCGTTAGTGGAATTTCGCTCCAAACATCTGCATTCTGGGATGCACACAGGATAAAATGCTGCTGCTTGGGACTTGCAGAATGCAAACTGTCTCCCTCCTGGGAATGAGTACGCGGAAGACTATCAACACCCTGGGGAGGGGGTAAGAAGAGGGAGACAAACTGTTTGGTACCACTGCTCCCATAGCGTCCACCCCCTGCCGGCCCCAACAGAATGCTGTCTTTCCCATGACCGTGAACTTTGGAATGTGCCCTCCACTATCGACGTGGGAAATGCAACACGAAGTCAGGGTGTGTGTGGTGTGTGTGGGGAGGGGTGGGAGGTTCAGGCCCTGGGTGCCTTGCTTGAGAGAAACCAAATCCTGTGCTGTTGGGAAGAAACACACCGTCCTCATTGGATAACATTTAAAGAATTGCGGGACTCCGCACAGACCTCAACACAATGGGGCCGCACCAGCAAGTATGCTGGGTAATTGTCAACTGTCGTCGGTCCGTAGTGCAAATGAAACAAAAAATCCGATCCCTTACAGACTTATCAAAAGAAACAACATGTAACACGATCTGTGGAATAACAAACGCATCCCTGTGGCAAATCCGCCGGTAATGATTCCCTGGGACTGCGATACAGAACAGGCTGGGCATTGGCGTTCCCCACTGTCTCCTTTTCTCTTCTTCTGTGCTTGCACATACCCTCGATCCCTCTGTGGCTTGATCCACCCTCTTGCAGGACTGGACCAGTAGAAGCCTTTGACACCACCAGATGCAGTCCAGCATAGTTGGCGTACTTAGCGTGCAAGCCGGTCACATCCCCATTTGAAGGCAATGAAGTGCATGCTTCTCCAGAGAGACGAACGAACGACACTGCTCCCAACCACTGCAGTCAGACGTACTGTCTCCCTTGCCTCTACCACACCATCCATACATCCACCATTGAATGTGAAAGGAGATTAATTGGGGTCAGGCAAACATCTACGTGTTCGAAAGTGGAAGATAAGCGACTGCTTTAAAATTGCGGGCAACAATGTCAGAATACAGCCCAACATTGTGCAGCGAAAGAAAGACATAAGGTGCTCGGATGAAGTACGGTACAGCCTTGAATGATCACACGGTGTGAGCATGAAATTACACACACAGACACATACGACACGCACTCCATTTTTGCGTCTTTGGGTATTCCATTTGCCACAGCGATTCACATTCCCCTGCCATACTCTGGTGAGCGGGTGGCTGCAGGTAGAAGGCTGGGCTCAAAATAAAACATATCGGCAGTATATCAGCGGCTAGGCATCATACCCGTAGACTCTAAGCTCCACAGCATCAGCAAGCACTTCCCCTAAGATTGTATTTGCTTCCCCACATATCGATGTACACTGGGTCCGCACTTGGCTCAAACCATACCTTGCTACAAGTTCAAAAATACTCTTGCGAACCACAGGATGCATTGGCTCGCGCAGGATATCTTTGTCAGACTGCAAGCAGCCCGAGGATCGGTCCGTAGCCGTATCCGTATCTGTCCGGAGCGTCGGATACGAGGCTTTCACTAAGTGCCCGATGACCTGCAGGGCCTCCTTGAGGACACCGTGGCGGGAGTAGAGACTCAGCAGGTTGACATTTGCTCGCATATTGGGGTTCTTCCAGCTGCTCATGCGATAAGCTTGCACGGCACTGCGTAACCGCAGTAATCGCTCAGCGAGCTTGCCACGGTACAACCAATCTGCACTTCGGCGATCGTGAAGATCAAAGACCTGAAAGGTGGATCGGAATGATTTGGTCGGCACGAGCATCAGATGCAGATGTAGCACGTGGATGCCATGCCGCAGAACGCATTTGTCGTGCAGCGCCACAAATGACCGCCCAGCACTCCCGACTACATGACACCGGCAAGCCCGAGGATGGAACGGGAAATTAATGTGACTATTGAAATGTCACCAAATGGCACACGCCACAAATTGTGGGGCTGGTGGATAGTGTGATGCAATTGCGTAGGTGATTGTATGGTATGGTAAACTGCTGAAATGAAAAAATGTGACCAAACAAGGGCTGAACTCTTCGGATGCTTTTGAATCCCTGTATGGCTGCAACCCTGAAATCAGTGTTGGCTGGGCAGTCACCTAAAATGGCCACCAGAAGAATGTACAGCTATGGGTAGACCAGGGCAATGGATCAAAGCTTGTAGGGACGTAACTTGGGGTGCACTACGCGCACACATACAGCCGTAAACCCCCAAACCCAGGGCGCAGTAAAGAATGCACTCTTTTTGAAAACATGCGCACGACAGGGCTCTGACCCCCTGGATGGCCAAACGTATGACCAATGAAAATTTTACGGCGCCGGAGCCGTAAACATTGACGAATCTCGGTCTCGGTTGTATCTGAAAAACACAGTTCAAGCAATGGTTTAAAGTAGTAGCGCACGATCTGGGCCTTGTTTAATGTTGTATGTATTCCCCACATCCCAATCGTGCACTCAAAGCTGAATAACATCGAATTTGGCGTCGGCGAGCCACAGCACGACTTCCCCCCTTCACAGTCCCTGTGGATCAAGCTATCCGCACACATCTTGTGGGCCAGGGCTGCCAATCCCTGGTCTCTCGTCTCACCCTGGTGTGGCAACTCATCGAGGGCCCACTTGAGACCGGTAGGGGCATGTTTGTTCCAAATATCGCACGGCACAGGGACTACCCCCGCCTCACCTAGCCCGTTAGCTGCCACGGAGGGATCCAGCGGCCCTTGGGGCCTGTCCGACCCATCATAGGGGTGATAGTCCTCCTCTTCTAGATCACACTTGGTGAGGGTGACCAGCATCCCCGGGACCACTGTCAGCACTTCCTGGACCACCCCCCCCTCCCAAGCCCAGTTCAAGGTAAGAATCACCCAGTCCCGCAACAGCCCAACTGTCACCTGGGCACTTTGGGGCTTGAAGCCATTGCTCAGGGCCACCGTCTTTGTCTGTTTCTTGATTCTCTTGATCATCGGACCGTGCCATCTCTCCAGGAGTTTGCAGTATCATCTGTCCAGGATCCCAGTGTTTGAATTTTCCGTTCCATTTAGGCGCGCAGACATCATATCCACGGTGTGGGGCTCCGTCTTTTGGTGGGCTCCTGGGCAGAGTATTCTGCACCAAGGATACCTTATCCGCCGGGTATGGGGTCTCTCCTAGTGGCTCATGGGCACGTTTCTCTGTAGGGAAAAGTCTTTTATGAGGCCTACGCCTTTGTGACTCAGCACTGTCTTGCATTGCCAAATTGGCTCCGTCTGAAACCCCCCTGTCGACAACCGTGTTGCCTCTCCTAATACAGAGGGTGGGGGGGACCGTAGGGGGTTGGGGGGGGGGGGTGGAGTACTATGCATTGTCTGTACCTGCTCCGGGTTCATGGACAGCGGGTCGGGGGGCGCTGGCGGTATTTGACTCTGCACCGGTATCCGCCACTCGCCCTGTGCCCTCTTTCCGTCCCTCACACCCCCGTGGCGCTTGCATTTGCTCTCCACTGGCGCACTGGTTCCTGTGCCACCTGCATCGGGGGGTGGTGGGGGACTGCCGGATTGCTCCTCCACGCCCTTTAGCGCACAGGACTCTGATGATTCGCTGAGCTCACTGCTGTCGGATGAACTGTCGGACTCGGCATCTCTCCATGCTCCTCCCCGTGCCGCCCCGCTCTTTGTCTTTCCTCGACCTCCTGTGACCTTGGTTGGCAGGGCTTTGGGGGCTGGTTTGTGCGGACCCGCCCTCCTTTCCGAGGCCTCTTTGGGCCAAAGTTCTTTTGTGCAGATGGACACCCCTCCCATGTCGCATGACAGGAAGCCACTGAATTGTTCTGGGTATGGCAGGGAGAGGTGCTCTGGTAACTTCCATGACTTTGGGGCCTTTGCATAGTGTCTGGCTTGGGTTTTTCTCTTCCATCTACCCCACTCCGTGAGGTTTGCCTCTGCCCCCGAGCAATCGGAAGGCGGCTGCCCCCATGCGCACCCAAGGGTGCCATGTGATGCCGCCTGCAGGGGGGTGCTGCATGCACTCGTTCTAGATTTGTCTGATGGACTCAACCCCCTGGGACGATGGGGGCCTGCAGTGGGGTGTTGGGTTGTCGTAGGGCGGACACACACCGTCTCCACTGCTCGAGGAAAGGCGATAGGGGGTACTAGACCCACTCTTTCCCCCGTTTTTCGTCGAAAAACTCGATCCAGCCTTCAGCCCCGACCCCCTCCCACGAGACACTCGCCTGCACGCATTCTAAACACCACTGAGCAAGTGGCGAGGAAAAATACCCGCGGCCATGCCTAGTGGATTCTTGCCCTGCCGAGGTATTCGAGATCTTGTGCCATGGCATAAACATGTTGGGGGGCATTGGGGGCGGTATTTCTGCTGATGGCTTCGATTTGGAGCCAGTGCAACTGCGGGATGGAGGGGGGCAACAGCTTGAGTTTTTCCAAAGCCCTAGTCCCAAAGACCAAGCTTGTGGCCGCCGATTTTCCTCGCCTTCGGAGCACCAGGGAACACATTCTGTCATTAAGGGCGTCTTGGAAGGGCTGGGAGGGGTCGTTGTGCCTAATGAATTGTCGCAGGGCTGAAATGTAAGTTTTCTGGACCCTGTGGTAATCGCTCTTGCCGCGAGTTGCAGTGGGCCTTCGGTCCACTCATCTGTGGAAAAGTATCTCCGTACTGCGACCTGCACCTCGGCCATGCACGGGGTTGTGCCTGCCCACTGAGCGATCGCCCCCGGGTGTCCCTAGGCCTGTCCTCCAAACCGAAAACCTAGCTCCTTGTAGATGGACTCCATTTGTTTGTGTGCCTCTGCCATTTGGGCCTGTCCCATATTGAAATGGCTTGGCATGTTACCTGCTTGCTGGGCCCGCATTTGCTGCTGCGGGTTCATTTGCACCATCATCATCCCCCCCCCCTTTGGGGGGGGGGGGCAGGAGTTGTGGTTGTGGTTGTTGGTTTTCCGGATTCATGGGGCGGTTATGTTCCCAGTGCCCCCCCCCACAGAACCTGCAGGGTGCGGGGGGGGGGGGGGTCCATACATGTGGAAGGCCACCCCCTTTGCAGAGACCCACAGCTGTTGCTGTCCGACAAACTGGACTCTCCTCCCGCCACCGGGCACGTTGCCGCCCAATGGCGTGTCGGGCCACATTTAAAGCAGTTGCCCGGAGGCTGTTGTGCCATTCTTGGCTGGCCGCCTCCGAACTGGGCCTGTCCCGTTGGCTGCCCCACTGGTTGTCCTTGCGGATTTGGCTGCTGTCCGGAGTGTCTTCCTTGCCGCCGGGCTCTCAGCTCTTCGTTCACCACTGTCCATATGAGGTGGGACAGTTCCTCCGTGGCCCATGCAGGGGCTTTGCTGCTGTATGACTTCAGGCGTGCCAGCAGGCTGGTCATCCACAGTATGGCATATGCTCTCCCATTAATTTGTTTAGCGTGTCCTCACCCAGCGTCGGCACCAAGATCTCTCGCAGCGTCTCATTCTCCACCTTTGCTGCCGCGAGACGCGCCACGAGTTCATGAAATGCGGTGATCCCCGTGCTTGCAGGCAATGTTCCTTCTTGGCCTGCTTGTCCTTGCGCCATCTGCGGATTTGTCTCTGTTCTCCTCTTCTCCATGGGATGAAAGTGCCGTTAATGAACGCGAGCGCCGTGAGAGCTTGCTGTTTGTCCGAGTGAAGCAGTCCCGCTCTCGTGCATAGGGCCCCCGCTGCCCCTTCTGGTACCTCCTGCTCCACCACATCCTCCTCCAGCTGGATGGACCACTGCGCGATTTGTTATGTACCAATTCCGTTCGCCACCAAGGATGCGTAAGGGCCTTCAGTCCACTGGCGCCATTGCCGCAGGGCCTTGACCGCCGCTTCTCGTGCTGCGTCGTCTATCTGCTATTGGGCCCGAGGCATATCCACTTGCGGATGCGCTTCCTCACGCCCGCCGTCTGCCTTTCCGTTGTCCATTTCCATGTTACTCTGTGGCTCAAGCATTCAGCTTACGTGGTGGGTATCAGTGAGTCTGAGGAACCAAGAACATTGTAGCATGGATTAAACTGCTATTTAATTGCATAAACAAGCGTTCAGATATGTTACGACAGGGCATTGGCAACCCTAGGGGAATGTGTAAAGTAGATCCACAAAGAGACAGATAGCTATAAATCACCATAAATTGCATTTTACAGAAAAATTTAAAAGACATTGGATAACTACAACTACAACTACAACTACTATTGATCAAATGAGACCTCAACACTTTGTCAATGCTCCCATGTTTTGTAATGTATGGTGTAGAGATTGCCAGTGAATGTCACATCTCCTTGCAAAAATGTTTACGGCACCAACACCGTAAAAAAAAAGTCATTTGCCTAGTGATTGGAAACCAACACTGTGACCCAAAAAAAATTTCTCTGTGTAAAGGAGAAGGGCAGAGGTGGACAAAATGGCAAGAACCCGCATAGTCCACTTATACCACTACTATGCTACCAGTCATCCCCTCTCAGAGCTAAGCATATGGTCACACCTGCGCACAATGCCCTCCCCCCCCGGGGTGTTACATTCAACGTCACATCAAAGTCTAAGTCCTCATCTGTTGCAAGTGCAGGATCAAAACCCGTGTACGGTGTAGTGTAATGTCGTCCTGCTTGGCAGGGTCCTCATAGATGGGTGTTACAACACCCGCTTCGGTTTTGTCATTTTCCAATGCACCAAATTTGGTGTCACCATCACTCAACTCGTCCTCGGGTATGTCCTAGGGCGCCTGACCGGCCGCTGCAGGGGTGAGCATTGCATCGACCTCCTCTATCTTAGGGGCACACACTACAGGCTTCTTGGCTGCACGGCGCTTACCACCATGGGGTGCCATTTTGATGCCCGTGGGTGACACAAAGAGCCCATTTCAACCAAAGCGACGCACATCTTCATCCCATGACCCGTTGTGTTCCAGACACCCCAACACACATGCAAAAACCACTCCAGAGCAAAATGCATGCTGCCCATCAACGGGACTTGTTTTTGCAGAAACCACAATGCCTATAATGTCTGCAGCATGTGGAAAAATTGCAAAGCCTAACAAGAACGCAATTTGTGAAAAATGCAGGTGGATGCGCAGCCTGCTGCACAAGCGTTTCGGTGTGTGGTGTCGTCGTAACAATTTTTGAACCATGAAGAAAACGCAACAAAAAAGCACCATGTTACGGCAGCAACAAATTAACCTGGACAGAAGAATTTTTGTTTGCCTATGAATAGCCACCACTAACCGCCACCGTCAGTAGCCACATAGATGGCCAATGAGGTTCTGCCACCATATAAGAGGGATATGGGCTCGGCTTCACCAAAACCCAAAAATTTCATTGCTGTGTATTTGTTGCACAGCCCCCTATTCATATCCAGATTATGCAACGCAGTACTTCCGTGTTGCAGTACGATACCTTTGAGGCCATTCCGCTCGTAGTCAAGGACCTGTACACAAATTTATAGCGGCGGTGGCGTAAAATTTTCTGTTGGCAGTACCCAAATTCTCCATCTCTGCCCTACCTCACAACCTACAAGACCCCTTACGGCGGTGGCACCGCAAACGTTTGCGTTAGAACTGTGCCAAACCGTCTACCACCCCCCTTTTGGCATTCCCTAGACTTAATAGAAAATGTCCATGGCACTTTTTGCACCCGCGTGCCCCACATTTACAGCTCTACGCGTGCACACAGTGAACCCCAACTGCACCCCACCTGCCTGAGGTAGCTGTTAGTGTCCACACAATCGTCTCGTTATGTGATCATGTTGATGCTTGCCCGTGGAGGTGAAGAGAAAGGAAAGGGGGTTTAGTCTCTGGGTCAAGTCTCCTGCCCTGCCCTCCCCTGCCAAGCGTAAGGATTTTTAAATTTCGAAACAGTGGTTTTATCCAGTTGTACTCCATGATCAAGTGGGACAGGGGATGGACGACGTCAATGACACAGGGGGGCTGGGGCCACTCACCTATCCACGCATTTCACCTCTCTGCAAGCATGTGCACAGGCCCCAAACAATATCTCCAAGACGGGGATGACCCCGCGCACACCCATTCACGTACACATTTGAGGGACTATGAGCAGAGGATCACACAGGATACAATCCAGTCGAAGAAAATCCGCAATATCAAATATCGATATCAAATCCACCACAGCCAATAAACACAGTGCCTGTTCTTCATGACAAGGCCCCAGTTGAGCATATAGATCCACATTTTGTTTCAGAAAATGTTTCACAGACCAATATCCATGATCCTTTCCATTGCTATGGAGATGTTGAATCTGCTACTCCACCAGCTGCAGCTTGCAAACTCAAAGCCAAAGCAACCTCCAAACATTTAATGACAGCATGCTTGCAATGTGAGCAAAATGCATGTCTGCACTCCAGATGAGATCAGTCCCCTTCTGGCCGCCTTTTGAGTGGCCACAATTTGGATGGGGTGCACATTCTTATTCTTGACCCCTGATCAGAGCCACGCATCCATATTCAGTTTGGTCTGCCTGTCCTTCTATGGAGGTGCACGCATGCGCACGCACGCGTGTGTGTTGGAGGGTGGGGGTGAAAACCATATTAGAGCCTTTTAAGGTCCTGAATGCTAATACGAAGGGACCATGATAAGGAGGGCAGCTGCCTATGAAGGTCCTGGACGCTCTTGCAGTTGGGAGGGGGCTCAGCGGGTTTGGGCTGGCTGACTGCCTGGATTACCCTCCCCCGTCTGTCCCGTGGTTCGCTGCACGACAGAAGGACACCCTGGCTGGCGCCCTGGAGCTCTCCCCATGTGCTGAGGGCAGCACCTCAGCCCCCTCTGAGCCCCCCTGCAGCTCAGGAGGGAGCAGATCCTCCCTTGGGGGGGGGGGGGATCTCTCCTGCCAGGCATATCCCTTCCCATGCCCGGTCATCAGTATGTGCATCATATAACACATTGTGTCGGTCCCACTAACTCTTCCTCAGGCCCCATGCTGTCTTCTATCTTGGTCCCATATTGCCTTCCGCAGCCTTACTATCTGGGTCCTGCACCCCAGCAGTGGCCCTGCCTCCTTCTCTTCTGTGCCCTGCTCAACGGTCATCCTGACTCTGGCAGCAAGGCCGCCAAAAATGTGTGTGTATGTGTGTGTGTATGGTAGTACCGTTTTTACCCGGTCTTCCTGGTTGGACCCGTATGGCCACACTGGCGTCCTCGGGTCGGGTCGCTTCCCCATCATAGCAGGCCCACGGTGCAGGCCAGGGGTGACTGCGTCCCTGTGTTGCCCCTCGACCAGTGCGTTATGCACTTGGGCCAGAACCTGGCTCGCTGCCCCGGGACCACCCTGGAAGTGGGGTGGTGGCTCCGTGGCTTCCGCCGGGCCAGCTCCACGGCATTAGTTCGACGAGCCCGTCATTGCCATGTTGCCCCGTGTGTTGTGTGTGTATTGGGGCTTCCACAGCTGGTGGTGCTCGCGGCAGCGAGGCGGCCTCCACGGCCTACTCATTTGGCGATTTCCCCAGAAAGGATGCCCTTGACGCACGGCTGCCGCCGCCCGCCTCCAGACATGCCTGCTCCGGGGATCGATCCCACGACCTTTCGGTCGCGAGACCTACGCTTAGCCCGGTTGAGTTAGCCGGGGATCCTATGTGTGTGTGTGTGTGTGTGTGTGTGTGTGTGTGTGTGTGTGTGTGTCGGTGGGCGGCAGTGAGCATGGGGAACGAGGTACTTTGTGCTTCTGACCACTGTTGGCACAGTAGCCACTATTAAACTGAGTTTTCACTGGGAATTTGGGTCAAATGTGCAGTGGAATGCGCATGTCCATATTACAGAGATATGAGGGAATGAGGCTTTTCTGCAAAGACATCATCAAAAGATTGAAACATGAACAGAAATAACAGTAAAGGTGGAAAAGACATTTTGCACATCAGATCCTTTATAAGAGTTGGAAATTGCTGTTGGTCAGATCGGGATCCTGAATATCAAAATAGATTGTGCAAAAATCCTCTTACAACTCAATGCTGTTGCATCTACATACCCTTGGGCCTTGAACGTCCACGCAAAACCTGTGCGTCATTTGCCATGCTATCACTAAAAAGATTCGGTTTCCAATCCTGAACAAAAATACCCTTCTCAATACATTTCCGCCTCTGTGCAAGAGATTAGGGGTTGGGAAGCTACTAAAAAAAAAAGGAGTTTTAAGATTAGAGTGGGTATAAGATTCTTGGTGCAATTTGCCCACCTGAGTGCCCCCGTCTGTTTCTGGCGACATTCTATTTTTGAATTCCTTATGCATCAAAGGGAGCATGCATTTCAGCCACTTGACATCCCTGGAGCTGTGCCATCGGAGAAACGGGTGCATACTGCCTCAATATCTGAGCCATCTCCTGCGTTTTTGGCTGGGTACATTGCTGTACCGTCGGAGTCTCGACTCTGTAGCTGCGCCTCATCATCCTCCGCGGTCCACTTATTCATGGCCTTCAGGTCTTGGTACAAGAGATGGATCAGTGTGTCGAACCAGACAGCGGCCACGGCTTTGCCTGAGTCGTCAGCTCCCTCATCTTCTTCCATTAGGAAGATCTGATGGCGGCATGGAAAGCTGCTGGGGGCAGACGCGTCACAGGCGAAACACAACGTGGCAACATTTGATATGTGGTCGGATCGGCCTCGACTATCTCCAACTGCACTTTTAGCCCCGAACCTGGGTCCTCAGAAACCTAACACACAACACAGCTGAATTGCACGATGCTGCCCCAAAGCCTGAACACAAACACGCATGAATGTTCACGGTGGCTCTGCCATTCCGTAGCGTCAGAACCAAAGCTGTGAAATCCAAACTGTAGTCAGTTGAGCATCCTTCGTCCTCACAATAGTTTTTCGGAGATGCTCTGCACCAGGCCTGTGCTTGAGTTCAACGACGGGTTCAGCAACAGGTGACGAAGAGAAATAGCAACACCAAAATGAGCAGGGAAATGCGTTCACCTTTTACCCTTTGGCTCATTGAGAATCCCCGCCAGCAGACTGTGGAAAAGTGTGGAAAATCGCGGACCACCATCCCATGAAATGGGGTGGGGTGGAAGCTGGAACACGTGGCGGCGCGCAATGCATCTGGCATGCAGTCCTCCTTCGGACATACCAACGACAAGCCCATGGTGGCTCTCAACGGGAATGCATCTACATCAGAATTGTGAGGGGCCAAGACAGACCTCTGAGCGGACTTCTAAAAGTCCTTCCCATCCCAGTGCAGCATTGATCTTCACCAGCAGAGCATATATCTCAGTTGCAAGCCCTCGCAAGTGATGGCCTTGCAACTCCTTCAGATCAGGGTCTGGCTCCTGGTCCGCGTCCTCCTCATCCACCTCGTCGTCCGACGCGTCACTGTCCCACGCACATCGCCCCTCCAGCATTTGAGGCACGGTCGCCTCCGAGTCCTCTGCAATGGCCGGCAGTCCAGGAACGAACCGAGGCCGGAACAAGGCCGCAGAATCAAGGTCCTGGCCGGCGGGGATGTTTGAGCCGACAAGGCTGGGTCCGGGGATGGCGTTCAGCATCATCAACGATTCGGCGAATTGCCCCGACTCATAGAAAATCTCTGCCAAGAGGAGATAGATCCGAGGGTTCCATCGGTCAGAGACCAGTGCACGCTTGCCCTCCTCCAAGCATGCATTGGCCCGCTGATACTGCAGTTCCGCCGCATCTAACGCCGGGCCGTCTTGGCTGGCAAGTGCACGAGTAGAATTTGCGGAGTCAGCCGGCGCGACAGCAGGTCCAGCCGCCACTTCTGGGACAGGATCCTGTTGTGTGGGTGCCGACCCGACCACCGCAGACAGGCCGCCATTGGTGGGCTCCTGTGGACTGCTGCCCGACTGGCACTCAATAGGAGGCATTGCAGCCCCAGGGCTCCTCAGCACAGCGGCAGGCGACTTCTGTTGAGCATCCCCACTCAGTGGGGAATCTGGTGAGTGGCGCAACTTTGCCTCCTCCTTTGGGGACAGGGGGTTCAGCTCGAGCTCATCGGGAGGGGACATGCGCCCAAGTTTGGCCTCCTCCTTCGGCGACAAATACCCGTCCTCGTCACTCGCGGAGCGTCGGGGCTTGTGCTGACCCTCTTCCGGCGATCCGCGGTTCGGACACAATCCGGGGGGCACCGTGATCGATGCATTCGGGGCCACTTGGTTGAGCACGGGGGGTTTGCCTTCACCTCGCGGGGAGTCGAGGCCATAACCGTGGTCGGGCAATGGGTGCCGCAGAAGGAACCGGGCATGAGCAAAAAGCAGTTCCGGAGACGTCGGTGCCGTTTTTAAAGCCTTCTTGGCGAGGGTCCCAGCAGCCTCCCATTCACCTTTCGCCATGTAAGCGTCCACGATGTGTGCCACCTGCAGCAACACCATAACACCTCGCGACTCAAGGTTTTCCACGCGATGGCGGCCCTTCCTTGCCGATGCACTTCGACGCACGAAACCAAAACTAGCCGAATTTACGTCAATAATGAGTTGGGTTGAATTATGCGAACGAAAACTCGACACAATCGAAGGCTTCACAAAGCGTGGATGTCACAAGGCGCCCACAATGCCTTGCCGTTGTGCCAAGAACCCAAGAATTTGATACCACTTTGCAAATGCAAATGCCCTTCGTTGGTTTCTTCAATGCCCCGGAAATCAAGACGACCAAAACACAATCGGAGCCTATTGTTGCGGTGGGGAAAAATTTTGCAATTTGGCACCAATTAGGAGATGTTACGCGAAGAGGCTCAAACGATCCTAAGGTTGCGTACCACCAATACCGTGAAAGCAGACTGATGTAATGTGTCGTGCGTGGGCCCCGAGAGACTTTAGAATATTAGCACCACGGCCAAAGCAATGGAACTAAAACACCACAACGAGTGTGTGTGTCAGGTAGGCGTCTCCAGTGAGGGCCGTACTTGTTCCACACCGATTGGGCCATGAAATGATTGCAAATGGGTGTTCAATGAGGCGTCTCGCGCGTTGTGGAGGTCGCGGAAATAATCGCGCAATGAGCCGTTTTTCAGCCATTTCCGGACGAAACCGCCGGCATTTTAGATTGCATTTTAAGCTAGGGTGGTGACGGCTAAAATGTGGTCACCGCAAAGTGGCGTAGGGAAGAACTCGTTTCCTACGTGCTTTGAGTAAGGCACGGGTCCAGCGCTAATCACAACACGCAGAAGAGTACTATTGAAGTTGGAAAACAATAGACCGCCCAAAAGTAAGCACTAATATAGAATAAATTTAGCTTTCGCAAACAACATGGGACTACTCTACCGTGGTATTGATACAAGAAATCGAGCCGACACACGTAGTCAAAATTGATAATGGCCAAACCATTAGAGGGGGGTGATGCCCTATGATGGATGAGTGGTGGTCGAATGGAGAAAAATTCCCGTGAAAATGGTAGGCGGAGCTTCGAAGCATGAGATGACAAATGTGTTTTTGCCCGAAGGGGGTTGCGCATGTTTGCCTAGAAATCCGTGTGGCATATGGGCCTTAGAAATTTGGCAAATATCCGTGGCATATGACTCAACGGCGGTGATTTCCTACGTCATATGTACCGCGGATATCAACCCCAAATTCCGTGGCTTGTGACTATGCAGTTGATATTCAGGGTAACTTGGGGTGACTTCGGGGAATTTTCGTAATTTGGGGTGGCTTGGGGGAATTTTCGGGCTAATGCCACGGACATTAGCAGGATAGGCACAAACACAATATTAATCTCGGAATTTTGCGAGACGTCGCTGCGACTTTGGCGGCCCGGTGCAAAATTGCCAAATCCTAATCAATCGAACGCGGCTAAAGTCGCACAGAAAAGCATGCAACACCAAATTCACGTTGTCTTCTACGAGTGGCGCCATGAAGTCCATGAATGCGTCGTAGCGGGAAGTTTTCAAGAAGTACTCTTTCACCGTCTCCACTAAGACGTTGTTGCAAAGTGATGGCTTGCCGAAAGAGCATCCCAGTTGCACGCCAAGAGTGAAAAGTTCACGGCATAATTGCAACGCCTTGGCTTCCCCATTCATTGTCAAAATTGGACGCAAGATCTTCACGGAGGCCACGAGCGGTAACTTGCTCATGGAACGTAGCACAGACGCGACAAACACCTCCTAAAACGCAAGACATGCCATGGGAAAACATTCCACATGAGTGATAGCATAGTCACAATGGCCGCATGCAATAGCAACCGAAGAGCCCGTAAACCGATGAGTGGCAACGGACACCTTCCACAATTGATCCGTCATTTCTACGCGGTCGCCTTCTATGTTAATGGCGTACTCATGGACGCTCCCAGGGATGTCCATCTCGACCCGGCAATCCAGTCGCGAGAACGGATTCCAACAACAAAAAATCCCCTTCTTCACAGTGCAATGCGCAAGGAACCATCTGGCGCTTTCTTGATGTTTTAAGAGAGAATTGAAATAGAAGCAAATTGCGGCGGCATTAACAGGCTCAACACCGATAACCCAATGGTAGTATCCTTGAGTGTCTTCCGCGAACCATCCCTTTTTATGCTTTTCAAGCACACATAAATCCGGTGGCCCCAATCCTTTGAATTTGTCAATGGCGCACCCACGATGCGCAATCGCTTCACCAACATGCCGTTCAAGGACTTCCGGTGTGGCATCGATGCACTCACCCATTTTTCAAACAACAAGCGCTGAACAGTCCGCACGGTGGTGCATTCCCCGGGATTGCATTGCCGCCATGTATCCTTCCCAAACCTTTTCGGTTCACCTGCGTGTCTTGGGGGTGAAATAATGTTTGACGTTCTACAACCTTTGCAAAAATGGACGATTCCATACAATAATGTGCACAAGAATCCGAGTGGGAAAAAGGTGTAAAGTGACCACTATTTTGCCTTTGCTTGTGCCTTTGTGACAAGTAGAGAAACGCACAGAAACGCGTAGTCAAGCGGGCACAAAGCGTCTTCAATGGTCTCGACGAAAACACTGCATGAAGAAAGAGTAACCAAGGTCGCTTTCTAATTTGTTCCTACAGCACTTGACCCTGAATGACAAAACCGCGACAAGCGGTCTCACATGTTCCCCACATGTGGCTCGAATAACTCGAGAGTAACGGCACGTCAACCAACCAAATAAAAGCAACAAGAAGCACCATCAAGGCACGAGTTGTGTGTTGTTAAAGGGCCACGATAACGGATGGAATTGAAAGGTAGCACCGAACAAGCGGGCCCTTTTCCGGATTTCTTGCGGTCTTTGCGGAAAGGTGATTGCCGGAATCCCGCAAACGAGGTGAAACGCATCGATTGATAATTTCCACAGTCAATCGCTATGAGCACATGCCTCACAAGATGAAACGAGAATTTTTGTGTTGAGCCGAGGTATCCGGAAAATAGCTGGGAAGGTGTTAGTCAATAAGGTAGACCTCGGTAGGCCTAAATGCGAAGAGACGAAGAATTTGCCCACAGTGCGCGGCCCAGGCCCACAACCGACTTTTGCGGAGACTTTGGTGTGGATCTGAGGCTGACCAGCAGCTTGTCAGAAAATAAGTGGAAGGTGAAATCTCAAGTCTGTCTTCAGGCTCTGATGAGACAGCTACTTGTCACCGGCAACACTGTTTCCGCCTCCCTCGTTGTGCTTTTTGTTGATGGTCACCTTCCCCAATCACGCGCGACTACTGAAAAAGTGCGGGCGGCAACCATGTTTTCTCTGTTGAAAAATTTTTTTTACACACAGTGCGATAATTGCTATGAAATCTTGTCGTTATATTCCTGAATTGTTGCAAAAGAAGAATTCACTTGGGATTTTGTTGCCGGTTTCATTCAAAATTTGGTCAGTGTTGCTTATTGGGCAACCATGGTGCATTCCGAAGGCAGTAGGAGCTTGGTTGTAGCTTATTTTCGTCGGTGGTGACTTTCCGGTCACATTTTGGACACCATCTGATGTCGCAAGTCTGAGCATTGCCAACAAGTCATTCCCAAGTACAATGCCCCCCTTGTTGGATTGCGTAGGTAAAACCGCCCTAGAGATGCTAAACCAATTCATTCTTGTTTGGGCGAAGGAGGGGTGGGGCGAGGAACTCACGACCCTGGAGTCCCACCTTCACATTGACAGACCCAGAGGACAGGTACAGGTCGCCCTGAAAAACAAGTTGATTCAAAATGCAGGGGACCAGCGCCGCCAGACTGGTATGCACCGAATGCGAAAGCGGTACTACGGTCTCTGGTACCGGCGCTGGTACAGAAGTGTGTATACTATTCCACATCCTGGGATATTATGAAAAATAGCATACAGGGAACGCTCCGCGAGCTCACAAGGAAAGGATATCCAGGTATGTGGTGGAAACCAGCGTTCAACAGAACGCTACGTCAGCAAAGAGTACCACAGAGCGTGGTGAGGGCCACACACGACAGCAAATACTGGTGCCAGACAGGGAGAGTAAAGGACAGCCAGCGACACGGCCAAACACACTGGGTGTTGAGAGGAGAGGGGGGCTGGGGTGGAACACAAGGCCGGGACTGGGGACCACCCCCCACTTGGACGGAACATGTGTGTTTATAAATTGAAAAAACAATTTGGTGCACGTTAATGCAAAGAGCAACTTGATGGACTTATTATTACACCCACACGCCAAGCAAATACGAAATGACAAGTAAAATCTGAGAAACTCATTCGAAAAGGGGTCGCTATGTGCGGCTCTGATTATAGCCGAGTGTGCAATGTGGTGCCGACCGACGCGGGGGTCCACCATCATTGGCAAAACTATCCATGCTTCGCCACCCATACAATAAATAATCCGAGATGCCAAGACGAAAACAGTTCGACACTTCATTTTGGGGGAAAAGGTATATTTTGACAAAATTCTTGGGCCTCCACAAAAGTGTACCAACATTTTAACCCACCAAGGAGTTGGCAAGTGAGTGGTTTTGGACCTCCCTACGCTATTGAAACTACCTCTGCGGCTCCCTACTTTTTCTCCCTAACCGAGTGTCTCCTTTGTGTTGCCGGCAATAACGTCCTTTGTTCCCCTTCACCTCCTTCCTTGTTTGCATGGGGGTTGGCTCACGGTGACATAGCGGAATATGGGTCTTCGATCGGTGCTTGTCCACTTGAGGGATTCATCCGCACGCCATGTTTTAGGCATCTCCTCTTGGCTACAATTTTAGAAGGGTTGCCGATGGACCGACACCTTCAAGTTCTCACCTTGCCAGAACGCAACCAAAACTTTCTTACAGTGACCGGACTGCCGCCGCATTAAGGGGCACAAACTTTAGTAGGATTTTTGTAACACCGATTTGTTTTACAAAAAACAAATGATAGGAGGCAAAACTTCTACATGTTACCTTTTTGAAGGTCTACAATACCCTTCCACCATATATCAGTGCCTTCAATCCGATGTGCACATCTTTGGCTGCACTATTGGTCGTTTTACCTTATCTTGAAGGGGGCAAAGCGGGCACGGAACAAAAGACAGCCAACACTCGTATTGAGGGAGTCCAGAGCACCCCTTGTCCAATTCGGCTTCATCGACAGACAACAATTTCCAATACCCAAAATCCATAATAATTTCCAAGGATAAATGCAAAATGAAGCCATCACGGCTAAAATCGCCAACTAACTTGCCTAGGAGTCTCCCGGCTTGGACGTGTAGTCTCGTGGCATGTATGAAATGGATGTTGTATGGTTTGCGTGATTTGCGTGATTGTCTTGGGCTTTTGGTAGACAAAATGCCTTCCAATGTAAAAGTGAAGAAATTCCTCGGATACTTCTTCTTCGTGATGATACCCTGCCTAATTATTTGGATCTGTGCAACATATTTGAACTTTTATGCACTTCCGCTACGTGAAGAGGCACCGACACTTTCAACGACATTGACCTGCCTGTTGTGCGTCTTCGAGTTTATGTTGTTAGCAACGTACTTTAGGGCCGCATGTACGCATGCGGGACATCTCCCGGCGACATACGATGGTCACGATACGGATCCTTTGTTGGAGGTGTGCATGCAATCGCGTTTGCGTGAAATGGTTGTGGTTGCCTATGGGGACATGGATTTGTCCAACGTTTTCCAACATCACTCCATGGCTTGGGCATGAAACCTTTGTGGTGCATTTGATTCCGTCGACGGATCCACAATGCGACTAGACAATGCGACTAGACAATTCTGTTCCTTTCCATTACAAGCATATTTTCCTCTGATGTCTAGGGTCGATGGTGCGACAAGTGTCAAACTTACAGGCCGGAAAGAGCACACCATTGTTCCATTTGCCAAGAGTGTATACTCCACTATGACCATCACTGCATCTTCATTAACAATTGTGTGGGAGAGACAAATTACAAGTATGTGGGGTTTGTATGATCGCCCATTTGGTTTGCCTTGTCTCGTCGTGATGTTCCGTTTGTCCGTCGCATTCGTCCCGCATTAGTTGGTGTGGTTTGTGCATAATACCGAAGGAAATTTATGAAGATGGAAAATCACAAGCACAACCGGCGAAATGGTGTGGCAACATCAAAGCGAGAAAGAAGCACATTATTGGTTGAAAAGTTCAACCCTCCTCACGCGCACGACACTTCTGATGCTGTTATTATTCCATTTTCCATGCAAAACCGAGGTACCCCCCCGCCCCCGGCAAGGATCGGTGCGGATCGCTCCAAACCCCCCCCCTCCCGACTGGTGCTAATTCCCCTACATTGCATTGCGTGATTTTGCTTGTCGTTGTAAAATTTAGACAAATGGAACATAGCATTGCATTGTAATGCACACATTATTGGGTGTGCTTTGATTTGTTTTTTCACACTTCAAAGGACACAAGGGTTTTCGTCCCTCCCAATTAAAGGGCGCCAGCTTTGCCCCTTTGACACTGTGCACTTGTGACTTATTAGTCACATACATCCCACAACACAAAGAAATTTCGTTGTGTGCATTGAGGTACAAATTGCAAGTAAAGAACAAACACTGGATTCATTGGACGAGGAAACACAGATAAGTTTAAGGGGGGGGGGCGGAAGGCACTCGGGAGAGCGCTCAATTCGTACACCCACCCACCCGAAAGTTTCGAAAGCCCCCCCGCCCACATACCCGTGGTCAGCGTCGGAATGTGGCCATGTAAGAACCCATCATATGGTCTCGCTTTTGGCTAGGCCAATGAGATACTGCAACTGACATTGCTATTGACGCCGCTGTAGTCTCACTCAAGAGCAAACTTAAATAACAGTTCCGGAGCCTAGGGTGCTTTGCGGGTTTGCTTTGCGAGCACTGTAGGGCCCCAATTACTCTCCGGAGGTGCCGATGATACCCTATGTGCAACATTGGGGGTACGAATACTTGCATAATGCACTTGTTCGAGGTTGTGGAAAGCTTTCCCTTCACTACTCTAACCGCCCTCTCTGAAATCCCTTCACACTGGGGTCAGTGGAAATTTGAATAGCTAGTCAAGCAAAGGCAGGAGGCATTCAGCGCGCACACACCCCACACACACCCCATGCGCACATGCACCCGCAGCGACATGCAAGGTAGGTAGGGAGCAGTTAGTGAGCGAGCCCAACCGCATATGGAGAGGGCGGTTAGAATAGTGAAGGGAAAGCTTTCCACATCCTGGGTATTACTTGGCTAGGAGCCTTTTGAGGAACCCACCGCCTAGAAGAGCAACGTGAGATTGAGTATAACACGACACACTACATTGGCATTCCATAGTGACTTTCGTGCTACAGACGGCAGGAACGTTTCGACGACATTTTCCGCATTGGGGGAGCAAACTGGGATCCCACTGTCCCATTCGTAGTCCACCTGCGCGTCCTGCGGGTCTATATGGGTAATCGCTGGGGCACACCTTTACCAAAGAGGAGCCACTGATTGTCATGACACGTCAGCATATTGCTTTGTGCACGATGTTGGGGACTATGGAGTTGAGGAAAACGCACACATTAGGCGAACAAACGTCGACCTAGCGATTCCACATAACCAAGTCTAGAGGCGGGTCAGGGTAGTTTGGACTGTGTGGGTGTACCCCGTTCATGAGAAGCAACAAGGGTCCATGAAAACAGGGGTCCATGAAACCACTGTACATTTGCACCAGTCCACAAAGGAGCACTTAGAGGGCAAACATTTCATGTTTACGGCGCCAACACAATCAACACGGTCCCGTACCTAGAAAGTTCATACTTGGCGTAGTGTGCATCAAATGTGCATGTTAAAAGATGTTGTGAATTGCATGACACGTCTTCAATAGTTCATAATAATAATTTAATGAAGTTGACTTGACTTGACTTGACAAGGTGCTTGACTTGGCAAAAATGTAGTGTCACATGAGAAGGCAATCAGGTCGCGCACGCATGGCAATGGATCCGGTTTCACGATAGAAAGACAATACCCGCAAGACCGTTGCACAGACTTCAACATACGCTGCTGCACCAACGACTACAACTGAAACATCTTGACAGCTCGTCGCACATGCTGCTACACAGGGCACTATACAAGTGGCTCCAAAGTGGGTGCAGTATCGGGACACAATTATCCCCGATGACCCTTATGGAGGCTTGAAGGTACAGTTATGCACAGAAATGGCCCAAAAAAAAAAGGTGGAGCACAAAAATGCTCATGGAGTTGGTTCAAACTGCAGATGAAAGGCGTAGGCCAGCAGGGGAATGGCTGCTCAATTTTTGAGAATTGGATGCCAGAGCAGAGCAGAACAAACGTGCCATCGTTTTGTGGACAAGTGCAGAAATTTGCACAGCCCTGTGTACTGCCCAGAATGTGCAGCCCTCAACGCAATTTTGTAAGAGTATGTGGCTGCAGCACGCCACGCCAGACCTGTGGTTATAGCCGTGCGGTCTAATGAGGTGCAAGCGTGCGCAGCCGTGCAGAGGTTATGGTTGCAAGCGTGCGTAGCCGTGCGGCCCCGATGTGCGCAACCGTGCGTAACCGTGCGCAACTTTGTAAGAAAACATTTTTGACCGGAGAGCCCCTTACATTACAATCTTTGAGACTTCTTACTCCGGATGACATGGCTGACATGAACATACTCCCTGGACATCGCCGTTTGTTGGTGGACGCGTTGAAGGATTTGTAATGACTGGTGCTCAGCCTGGTGGGGCGCTAACGTACAAATGTTAGCCCGGAAATGACCAGGGGGTCTTGGTAAACAAACAGTACCCTTAAACAGAAATACCACCAGCACCAGTGAGGCAACCGTGCGCAACCGTGCGAAGGAATCAGGCGCAAGCGTGCGTAACCGTGCGGCCCCGATGTGCGCAAGCGTGCGTAACCGTGCGCGCACGGCTATAACCACAGGTTTGCGCCACGCACATCGATGACCGTTGGGCCAACTACCCGCCTTTCAGGGCGACGGATGAAAAGATCATGGTTTCGTGCATTGGCAGTGCAGGTTCCTTTCCATGAGTTGGGATGTTTTGAAGGCTGAATTTGAACAAATAAAGGTGGTATACAAAACAACCCTGCAGCCTGTGGATACGCGCACTTTTTTGAAACATATTATTTGTAATAAAGCTGCATTTCCCTGCATGCGTGTTCTGCTTCGGTGTGCCCTGCGGAAGATGCTGTTGTTGAGCAACCATTCTCCCAACTGACACGCTTGCTTGCTCCCCAACGGTTGCACGTTAACACAAAGTAGGTGGAGCAATATCTGATTTTGGTTCTGAACAATGTGCCTCGGACAAATTCCAAATTCTCGTGCCCTGTGGGAAGACATGTCCACTAATGCGCAACGCGCACATGCTGATTATGGTTGTGCACAAAAATCCAAGAAAAGCTGCCAAGGAGCAGGACAAGGGAAGAAGAAGCTCTCACAGACATCTTCTGATGAGTCTGATCTTCTTCATCAGAATCTCTATCTTGCAATTTCTTGTCCTCTGATTTGGAGGAAGAGAAATCACTGAAACTGCAGTTGGTGATCAACAGCTTGAAAGAAATCCTGCTACTAGATCAATGCCCTTGTATACTGCATGTATTGGGTGGGTGGCCCCCATCCCTCCCATTGGGTGGGATCTTGTTGGGTTGGAGGGTTTTCCTTGCAAATCCCCGCCCTTTCATAAGCACATCTCCGGCGCTAGCATCTGGCATGCCAACACTTGCGCAGAGGCAAGGAATGCATGAGCCAGTGCTGAGGCGTTTCGCCTGCCCACCAACATGCTTTGACTTTGATGGAACCTACAACAAGCATCAATATGTTTCCTCATCAGGTTCTTCATGCTGTTCATCTTCTACACACCGATTGCAAGTATTTTCGTGTGCGCCACATCATGGTGGGCACTGCCCCCTTTACATGCCGCGGTGAGCTTTGACGATCCTCAGTTGGTCAATTTTGTTTTCATGTACATCGTGACAGCTGTTTTCGGTATGATTTCCGTCCCCCCCGTGATCTGTCCCCGTGATTGCTCTTTGCGCCACGGGAGCCGCTCGGCGAGAGGGCCGCCTCCCCTCCGATGCTTCACTGAACGACACGGGAGGGAATGCGCGCAAGGAGAAGGATCTGCGCCTTCGCCTCGCCTCGCCTCGCCTTGCCTCGGTTGTGCGGCTTTTCTCACAGGAGTTATGGTACTGGTGCTGTTGGTGATGCATGCATGGCTGGCTGGGAAGAACCTTACAACAATCGAATTTTTGCGGATGCAAGACACAGACAGCAATCCTTATCCCTATGATGCCGGATGCCTCAACAATGTTGAACAAAGATTCGGGACGGCATGGCTGACATGGCCCCTTCCCATCAAGCCATCGGTTGACGCACACCGGGGAGGAAGTCTGGTTTGATGTTTTGCTCTTGCACACGACTTGACCACACCAACCAAATGTTGTAAGCACTTGACAAATCCCGCGTGACGGATTTCCGGGGCCACTGCTGGTGGTCCCGCCTCTACTTGTATCTGTGTATTGGAAATTTGATCAATACTCGCGTCGCTGCCACTGGTGCCACTGCTGGTGGTATCACTGCTGGTGTTGCTGCCACTTCCACGACGTGCAGTGCTGCTGTTTTGTTTTTGTGATGTGCTGCGTCATGATGATGTGCTGCGAAAGAACTCTACTTCTGGGGCGTGGGTTATTTGACCGTCGGCTGTTCAACTCTGGCACGGAAGTGTTTTTGTCCTGTGCAGCTGTGTCTCTGGACATGCACCACACACTGCTCATTACTACGGTACGCAACTTGGCGCGCTGCTGTGCACGACTGCGTTCAGCTGTGCCACACCATTCTTGCTTGCACTTTTCTGTAGTGGTTTTGGACACTTGGGACTTGCAGTCTGGAAACCACTGCGGTCCGGAGAAGCGGTGTTGATCCCAGGGTTGCATTCGTGCATTGGTGCATCTGTGCATCCCATGGCATACTCCCTGTGGACCCTTTGTGCTCAGTTCGGTACCCGCTGTGGACCCATAGATGCTAAACTGCGTACCCCTTTGGATCCATGGGTGCCAAGCTGGCTACTCCCTTGGTACCCATAGTTGTCAAGTTGGATCCCCAGTTTGAACCCATGGGCGCCAAGTTGGGTTCGGTTGGATTGGTAAGATGCCGTAGTTTTTGGCAGCGGTTGTAACCCTGACAATCCGATGGAGCGTCAGTACATGGTTGGAGCCAGAAGCGCCGGGCTGAACTGGGTCATCTGGTAGTCACACGAAAGACACACAAGGACAGCATCGTACTCTCGTCTCCCCATCGTTCAGCAGTGGCAAGCTATTTGCCCTGATGTGTGAAAGCAACACAGACCACCTATACGGCAACCAATCTGTGCGCATGATCCAGCTGCAGATGAATGGGGCGTTTACTTGGTGCACAAATTCAGGGGAGGTCGCGGTCTTTGCACATTGGGGAAGAATTCTCTTAACGGTCATGCGTGCACGCTTGCGCTCACATGCAGTGCCCCAACACTTCTGGTTCACTTTCTTGTGAAAGCGTGTGGAGTTTGTATACGTCAGGAAATTTTGCCCTTCGTATCCGTCGACGACTCTCCAAAGTCGAACAAAGTACCACGACTACATGCCCCCCCAGCCCCCCATCCCCCGTTCTGTGGTACATCCGTTGAAGGGAAAAGGGGGCAAAGATTTGAAAGGCAAATTGTGTACGGCTGTAGACATTTCAATTGGAGAAGGACGTGGAGCAAAGGAAGGGGGCAAACAACGGGTTTGAGGGGTCTTTTCCCTGCCCGAAGGAATTTTCCGTGCAGAAATTCAAAATAGAGTGAGGGCTATAAGCTCCATGGTCCAACTCTCCATTGACCGAGAGAAGGCGTCTTTCAGACGGTTAAGACTTGATTCGGCAGTTTCCGGCTGCGACTCAACGTAGATGTCGTTTGCGTTCGTCAGGGGCCGAGATGTGGTGGCTCAGGATGACTTACGGGAGTTGTTATGAAGCCGTGATGGAAGCCGCAGATTTGTGATGGAAGCAGTAGTTAGATTTGTAGGGTTGTGGCCTGGATTTCGCAGCACTCTGTGTCTGAGACTGCCCTAATCTTTTTTTGGGCGGAGGGAGCAGAGTATTCATCATGGAGCCCTGATTTAACCCTTTAGACTGGTTTCTTGTTGGTCAAGATCGACCATGTACCATGGTTTAAAATTAGTGTTGTGAGCAGTGAAGATCACAACATGTCCAGCCAGCGGATGCTGGTGTGTCGACTATGAGCGTACACATATCGTAGTGCGTGTCCGTATATTTTCATTTTGATGTGGTTACACCCAACGTACCTGGCACCAGGGGCACCTTTTCTCTGTGCCTCTGTTTCCGAGTGTTTCACGGCTTGTGTGCCAACATGATATTGGTGCGATCAAACCTGTTGGCACACCGTGGGCGGGGGGGGGGGGGTTAGTGCAGTTCGCGCACAGTGGTGTGTGCCAACTGCAGGCCCCCCCCTCCCCCATGTAGAATCCGTCATGATTGGTTTGCGCCCCCACCAGGCACCCAATGCCCAGGACGCCCAGAACGCCTAGGAGATCTCTGCAAGGGAGCACGGGGAGAGGCAGAATCGGGGGGGTTCACCACATACGCCACTACTGGCAGTTGGAAGCGGTCCCCAAGCCTCGGAAGGTCCAGTGAGCTGCACTAGGCAGAGATCTGGGTGAAACCGACGGGGCGAGGGGCGTAGCAATGACGGGCGGAAATCCTTCGACAACAAAGGCCCTGTTGGTACAACGCCCCTCCCCCCCCTGCACACACAGTGCACCCTTGTGTGCTCACATATGGCTGATCCGGTCCGCCCTGCAAAGGAGATGTGACCCTGTTGGCCGATCTGCCTTTGACAGAAGTCACAGGGCCAGTCTACATTCCGTTGCCATTGGCACACTGCACAAACAAAACCGCACCACTAATGGGTAACTCTTTTGGTGACCGGAGCCCCCTGGCCCGGTGTTACACTTCCTACATTAGTGGTGCTGCGCACCCCCTGAACTTCACTGTTTTGGGAAAGAATTTTTGTGAAGCATCGCCGGCACCGACATGGGAGGCACGCCAAGGGGCTAGTTCTAGCCCTAGCTAGAGCACTAGTGAGCAGAGGGACAACTGCCCCCCTCTCACAGTAAAAATATTTTTCCCCAGTGGCTTGGAACAAGCAATGTAAACAATTTACTTCCAACAACTCAAACCAGGGCGTACGCCCAGAAGTACCAACTGGCACGCTTATATAGCCCTTATAGCAAACCACCCCATGTGTGCTGACTGCGCACTGCGCCCACTTCGGCCAAGTCCTGAGTGCTGAGTTTCTCTCGAGTAGCTGGGCCACAATAGCTCTGTGTCGCTATTTGTAGGACTTCCAAGTGGGGTTATGATGGGGACCCCAAGCAGGTTGCGCATTTTAGATGCTTGGAGGTCCACACAAAGACACGCAGACTGCGTGTAACACTGGCCCCTTCCTCTGCTGGTTGTTTGTGGATGTTACTAATCAACGTATTGGCAGCTGCTATCCTAATTTTTGGTGGCAGATTGTATCCTGACAAGTGGCACACCGCAGTCTCAAAGCTGCGCCTTCAAATATGGTGTGGTCCTTGCCAGTTGGCTGGTCCCCTGGTGGGGCTTGCTCACACCGCCCCCCCCAATGTCTGCACTGCCCATGCAAATGATGTGGCACTGGAGACATCAGTTGTGCTACAGTAACCTAACAGCCTTGTTTACCCCCCTCAACTAGTAGTTGGCTGTGTTCAGCAAGGTAAGCCTGCCAAAGGTTCCACCTACACCTTCGCTTAGCTTAATCAGGGTTTACCCGCCGCATTTCTGCACCAACCCGCTGTTGGCACGCAGGAAACGGTGGTAAAATGCCGTGTTCACACTTTTGATAGTGCTGTTGACACAAAAAGTGATTTATCACCCCCAAAGAATCTTTGAATGGTGCTGCAGGATCTTGGGTTGGCTATGCCTCAGTCACCTTCCCGCTTGGATCCTTCCTGTCGAGGCTGGCGGCCAAAAAAGTGTTTGCACACAGAGCTACTGAACCGCCCTGATTCGAGAATGTGCTGAATTGGCCCCAGTGTGTCGGTGAGCATTTGTGTGTTTGGTTGTTTGTATATGTCTGTTGTGTGTCGATGTATAATTTTGAGCACAGCATTTTGCCCCCGTACTCTCAAGTTGCACGTTCGCCGTGCATCCATTATTCTGTCTGCTGCATAAGGGATCACCATGTACGTCCTGGGAATGCCCTGGATTCTGATGCCCCTGTGTACCTCGTCAGGGTCGCCCTGACCCCTGGTGCCTCTGTAGGGACGCCTTTGCACGCTGTGCGCACGCGGTGCAAAGCTTTTCTGCCGGGTCCCGATTTCAGACCTCAGTCTGCTTCTCATGCACACCGAAATCATGGGTTATGGTCAGATGAGGAGGCCTCCAGAGAAGGTGGTGACGACGATGAATTGTGCTCTCGGGAGGTGATGGTTTTCGTGAGCATATAATTCGGGTTCCAGCAACAAAGGTGCACACAGCGCAGAGGTGCACGCAGTACGCACACAGTGCAAAGTTGTCCCCTATGTACACCCTCAGAGGGCTGCCTTGAGTCTTGATCGGATTTCGGGGTGACGTCCAATGCCCACTGTGTAAATATCACAGCATGCATGTCATGAATCATTTGTCATCACCCCCCAATTTTCTCACCAAATTACCACGATATCATCAATTCATTTGCCAGTGAAGTTCAGTGGGTGCGTGGCAGAATTGAAACGTTGGCGCTTTCGCCTTGATCTGTAATGCGCCACGCATCTTTTACTTGCTTTTGGATTGAACCACTGCTGTTTTTTTGTGACTGTCTGTCGGTCAAAGATCCGTTGAAATCTTTGATTGGAACGTCGACGTCAAATTGCATAAGGCTTGGTCAGTATTTTTGTGGGTCAGGTGGGTGGATCCAACATGAAATATGTTTTCTCTGTAAACTGTACAGAGAGTTGCATGTGTGTGTCTGTGTGTGTCGGGGGTTTCCCGCGTTCCCCACTGTGCGCGCGGTTGATGATTTACGAGGGTCCATTAAAGAGGATCTCGCATATTTTTGCTTATGAAGTCGCGATCTGGCGCTCCCACGCTCTGAAGATATGCACCCGCAGTCATTGCAGGGTCATGCATATGTCCATGTCCCCTTGAAGGGCAGGCAGATAAGAAACGGGCAGTTGTTGAGCTTTCTGCACGCAGCACGTTCTGCACTACTTTTGCTGCAATCTCAATTCGCATTGAGGGAGTGTCACACGGTGGAGGTTTCCGCAGGGGCGTACAGAGGCCAGACTTGTTGTGAGTCAATGGTTCTCTGCAACAAGCCTTGCCGAAGGGTTTGGTTAAACGCACGTGATGTTGCACGGTGAGGTAAATTATGCACCAGGAGGCAATGATAGCTGATGGAATTGTCTGTTTTCTTTGCAGGACAAGAGCGCTCTTCCGTTCGTGAAGCAACCATCGAGCTGTCTGGTTTCTGTCTCACGAAGGCACATGAGGCCAGTTGTGTGTGCGATCCATAAAATTAGCCAGCTCTGCTGTGACGCGTGACCCTAAGCCAAGCCTGATATCGGCTGCGTTGGGTGCCGGGCAATCCTCCGCCCCTGGAGCCTTATCAGCATCATCTCAGATATCCATTTGACATCTAGAGTATTCCAGAGTTGTATGATGTAGCAGCAATGGCGGAAATACTTGTTTTTGCCGCAACCCCAAGAGTGTTCGCGAAATCCATGATGCCGGTCAGTGAGGGCAGACACGGGTGTGTTCGAGAGAAGCTCAACTTATCAGAGAGGAATCATGCATGTTTTAGAGGCTACATCAGCATAGCATCCTCCGCGCTTCCAGTGCTCTCCTCGCTCGGCTGCATCAAACCGTTTGCACCAAGGGCCCTGTTTGCTCCGATGAAATGCCTGGACTTGCAGCTCTGCAATTGTATGGTGTTGTATGAAAGCAGAGTTCGGATGAAGCTGACTGGAAGACCTGAGTGTATTTATGCATATATCGCACGAAGTCGCCCCCCCTTACCTTGGAGGTAGGGGGGGTTGGGGGGGGGGTAGGGGGGGGGTAAGGGGGGGGGTAGGGGGGGGTAGGGGGGGGAGGTAGGGGGGGGAGGTAGGGGGGGGAGGTAGGGGGGGGTAGGGGGGGAGGTAGGGGGGGGTAGGGGGGGGTAGGGGGGGGAGGTAGGGGGGGGGGGGTCGAGAAGGTAGGGGGGGGGTATGGGGGGGGAAGGCGGTGCACACACAAGGCGGAACACACAAAAGGCGGCCTGTGGCCACCGCAGGAGTCTTGTTATTTAAGGGGCCACAGGCAAGGCGGTGCACACAGAAGGCGGTGCACACACAAGGTGGAACACACAAAAGGCGGTGTGTAGACACCGCAGGAGTCATGTTATTTAAGGGGCCACAGGCAAGGCGGTACACACAGAAGGCGGTGCACACACAAGGCGGAACACACAAAAGGCGGAACACACAAAAGGCGGTCTGTAGCCACCGCAGGAGTCTTGTTATTTAAGGGGCCACAGGCCAGGCGGTACACACAGAAGGCGGTGCACACACAAGGCGGAACACACAAAAGGCGGTCTGTAGCCACCGCAGGAGTCTTGTTATTTAAGGGGCCACAGGCAAGGCGGTGCATACAGAAGGTGGTGCACACACAAGGCGGACCACACAAAAGGCGGTCTGTAGCCACCGCAGGAGTCATGTTATTTAAGGGGCCACAGGGAAGGCGGTACACACAGAAGGCGGTGCACACACAAGGCGGAACACACAAAAGGCGGTCTGCAGCCACCGCAGGAGTCTTGTTATTTAAGGGGCCACAGGCAAGGCGGTACACACAGAAGGCGGTGCACACACAAGGCGGTGCACACAAAAGGCGGTCCGTGGCCACCGCAGGAGTCATGTTATTTAAGGGGGGTGCGGGGGCTGGCCCCCGCGTCGAGCGAAGCGAGCCGAAGGTAGGGGGGGAGGTAGGGGGGGGGAGGTGGGGGGGGGGGGGGGGGGGGGGGGGTAGGGGGGGGTTGGGGGGGTTGGGGGGGGGGGGGGGGTTTGGGGCGGTTAGGTAGGGGGGGGAGGTAGGGGGGGGCGACTTTGTGCATACTATCATTTATGGTTGACCCACAGCCACAATTCCATGAACCAAAGCTCATCCATGAACAATAACCTAAAAATGTTACAACTAGTTGCTTATTCAAGCCTCGATGGAACAACATGCACCATGCATTGCTGGCTCGCAACTCGCTACATGCAGAGAGGGTAGAGCTTTTCTCTGCATAGGCAGCTGCTTCACGTGGAAAGAAGGACAGGGCGAATTTTCTGGATGTCAGTTGTGACAAGGTACCTGATTAACAACTCAACAGAGGCATTGCATGAAAGCCCATGTTACCCTTGAATAAACTGCCATTTGCTGTGTAAGGTGATATTACGGGTATCTGGGGATATTTTCATGCCTGTCATGTATCGGATGCTTCCCCTTCAGGGTTGCGAATTGTCAATTCAGGTGGGCTCCTGCACCTCCTGCATTCAAGCACAACGCATCATGGTGTGTTATATGCTCTATGTTGCCATTCGTGTTTAGCAGTGAAATCCCATTCACCTGTTTGCAAAACAAGAAAGGAACACCCATGGGCCTGAAAGTGTCTGTTACATAGATGGCAGCAATTCGTGATACAAAAAATAAAGGCTGTTTTTTTCCCTGCGGTGCCCTGTGGTGGGATATTGTACAATACCAGGATGCTTTCATGCGATCGCAAATTATGCAAAATAACTATCTTGTCCTAGTGCCCACGCTCTGATGCTTGTTCATGGCTATGATGGCGTTTTGCAGTTTTTGTCTGGCTTTTTTTTTTTGGCCATTTCTGACCATTTCCTTTTTGACCACTTTTTTTTCCATCCATTAATTTGATTTGATCTGAGGTGTTGTTGTTTGTGTTGGATGTGGTCCGCCCCCCTTTGCACAGCCCCCCCTCCACCCCTGCACAGGCGAGGTGGGCCACCATCACTTGGTGACAGCAGGGACAGTGTCGTACATTCTGGGGGAACTGTGCAAGGTGGATTTGGGGCAGTGGTCATGAATAGGAGAAACCGTTGTGTGTCTATCCTGTTAAAATGGCCATGCTGTCAGGTTAGGGGGGCTTAAGTGGTGTATGTGTCTACCCAAAGGTGTATGCATATTGGTGGTATCACCAAATGAAGAGGCTTTGGGGGGTGGGGGGCTTCCATGAACTCACAATTTTCTGATGAATTTGCATTGCAGAGATTTAATCAAATCACTCCCATGACCGAATGTGTTTCAATGTAAGTAATTCATTTCCATATGTTTTATTGGAGTTAGGAGCCATTTTCTTAATTTTGTTTTGTGGCGCCATCGTGTGTCGGTGGCCAAAGAGGCTCAACGGCACCAAAGGCCAGCCTTGCAGTCTAGCGACCGCTGCTCGCTGTTGCGTGGGAACCCCACTGCAGAGTTTGATTCACTACTGCGCTAATTCCCACTTCCGTGCTTGGGCCTTACTGTGGCACACAGATCAAAAATGTACGCCCTCAACGCTTGACACCACTTTCCACTCCTCTTATGAACATAAGCGGACTTGCCCAGGCGGGGGTATAAGCCGCCACGGAATGAATGAATGAACTATGGTGCTTCATACACTTTTGATGCAGTTCTTGCATTTCACACAGCCCTTGGTTACGCATTTGCGCTTGACCCACCACAGCGCTCAATTCCCATACCTCTGTTGCAGTGCTGGACCACACCGCAGCAAATGACCACATGATGCTTGACTGTACCGCGGCGCTTGACCACGCTGCCACGCTGCGGTGCTTGGCAATGTTGTAGCTGTTGACCCACCGCTGCACTTGATTCCCACATCTAATTTTTGCTTGGGGAGTGGTGTGTGCGGTGGGGTGGGAGGTGGGGGGGGATGTTGCAGGGTAAATCAAGTGCTGTATTGAAAAATTCCAGGGGCTTAGCTACAAACGGCAAGATGGTGATATGGAGAAATGTAAAACAAAATTTTGTTTATCTATTGAGCAAGCAAGGAATCATTTGGAAAAATGGCCACGCTTGCATTGAATTTTTCATGGTGTGTTGGCGGTACCCGTGGTTGATGACAACATGTTGTGCTAGGTGCGAAATCTTTGCAAGTTTCATCGGACACATGGAAGTTTAATTTTGTGGAGGGGTGGTTGGTGGGTTTGAGATACGTTGTAGTGCTATAGGCTTTTGGATCCCATGGTTTGGGGACAAGGGAGAGCTAGAACGGTGCCTCTGGCCATTCAAGTGCCCATTGGGGGCGCTTTAAGCGTAGTGCGCGTGGTGCAACTATTTGGGCGTCTGGCCGTACTAGAGACCCATACTTTGAGATACTAGGGCCCCCTACAAGCATCATGGTGACCCCTAGCGGAGCTTTTGACTTCTGATTTTGTCCTCTTTTGTTTGGGGATCCCCGAGAATGCAGGGGTGGCGTAGCATTTTTGACATATGTTGGGCCCCAACCTTCCGGTGCTATTGAGGAAACCGGGACAATATTTGAATCCACGGTTTGATACTAGGAGCATCAATGTGACCCTTAGCGTACATTTTGATTTCTGATTTTGTCCTTTTTGTTGGGGACCTCCGAGAATGCAGGGGTGACACAGCATTTCTGCCCTCTTTTGGGCCCCAACCTTCCGGTGCTGTTGAGGAAACCGGGACAATCTTTGAATTCATGCTTTGTTGCGTGGCCCTTCGAGTTGGGGTTAGGGACCCAAAATCCGTGCTTTGTTGCGTGTCTTAGGGATTCACAATCCACGCTTTTTTGCGTGGCCCCTTGAGTTGGGGTTAGGGACTCACAATCCACGCTTTGTTGTGTGGCCCTTTGAGTTGGGGTTAGGGACTCACAATCCAAACTTTGTTGCGTGGCCTCTTGAGTTGGGGTTAGGGACTCACAATCCACACTTTGTTGTGTGGCCCCTCGAGGAGGGGTTATATATATAGGGACTCACAATCCACGCACGATGATTTACTTCCACGCGAACATTTGTTCGGCTTTATTTTCTTCCTCAAGCACACTCCATTTCATGGGTGTGCTCATCTCTTCTCTAAAGCAACAAGGTGCTCTGAGGAGGCTTGCCGGGCAAGTGTGCATTGTGTTCGTTCTTACTTGAATGGTGTTGTTGCTGAAATTCGATGGGCAGAAAGATTGTCGGAGTGGAACCACGTCCCACACTTTCCATATTTCGTGACGCACATGGCCACATGGCATGGCCATTTATCGGTCGAAAGACGTTGACCGAGCGGCAAAAGGAATACAATGATGTTCATGGTTTCTATAGGGCACATATTGAGCACTTGTTTGCACGCATGTGGCACTGGAACATATGGAGGGGATCCGGTACGGAGTTGCATGACTACGTGCGTATACTCTTGCATTTGCAGCAATTTTGATTCGAAGACAGGTACGGTACCCTCTATATGGTCCGTGGGAACACGTATGTGCACATGTATGGACCGCACCTACATAGGAGGACAATGATGATGAGGATGTTGTCAATGATGGTGGGGATGTTTGTGCCCTTTGTTGCACCAAGTCTGACTCTAAAAAGATGTCTATGTGTGACAAGTGTGATAAGCAATATTGTACGGATTGCATTGACACCCACACATGTGACAACGTGACATTGTTTTGATTCCGCAACTGCATCATGTTATGCAGACAACTTGCGTATTCTCAATGTGTACTTAGTTGACAATGGAACGGAAAGACAATTGTGTGTTTTTGAGGGTGGCGACCAATGCGGTGTTCATGGCTTTTCCAGCTGTGCATGATGCCTGTTATGTGAAGGGAAGGTAGTTTGCAACTTTTTTGTGCTCGGGCAGTTTGGGTCAACTAATCCGAAGGGCATTTCTAAGAGGTGTGCTTCGGGGTTCTGTGGGAGGAACATAGCCTGAAAGTAGCACGCAGTGCGCGCGCCGTGCAAAGATTCTCTCATTGAGGCAAATGTCTAAGCTTGAATGCCGGCACTTTTATATGTTACCCACACAATCAATAGACCCCGCCGTTCTCTCGGCACAAAGGTCAAACGGTTGAACCAATACAACAACAATATTTGGTAGGCAGACTCAATGGTTGACACTGTCGGCTGCATCACCTCTTCCGAGCAATTGTTCATAAAAGATAGGAAAGATATCCATAATTGAACTACTTCATCAGAAAGCACAAGGATGTTTTAAGAACATGTAACAATTTTTACCACAATGATTCGCAACAGCTTTCTATGTCCGAACAGAGTGTGCCCGCTGTGCTTGGTGAATAGCTTCCATCCAAGTCACAAATCCCCCTTGGGCATACGCATGTATCAATTTGTGCAGTGCTTGCTGATACCACATGATTCTTTCATGTTTAGCTGCAGTTGGTGACTAAGGTTTGGAACCAGTCTTTTACGTATTGCAAATAGCTAGCATTGTTTAGTGTGATGGAATGTAACCAAAAAGCGGTTCGATTTGGCAACAAACAAATCGATGTTTTGTGTTTCTCAAATAAAACTCGTTTTCAATAATTGACATTAAAATTAGTCAACAATCATATGACTAGCTACACTACCATTTTACGTCAAAAATTACGCTTTCAGTTATCAATATGTAGTACCCATTTTGGCTGACTAAGCCAATAATGCCCCGGAGCTCTCCACGCTCTTTGCCTAACACTGTTTGTAGATTGTTTTGTGAAGCCTTGGTTGGCCGCGCCTTCGGACTGTTTTTTGTCTGTGGCTACAGTCCCATGGTGAGGACTGCGCCACGTTGAAAACCCCTCCTTTCACCTTGAAACAGTTTATTTCCATAAAAACATAAACGCAATCCCTCCTAGCACCCTGCGCCACATACCAACCCAGACATTGGGTCTCTTTGTGGTCCTTCTTGCCTCTTGTCTCTGGTTTGTCAGATCATGCATGAACAAAAACACTTGTAATGTACAATGCATCCCTGTCCTTTGATTCTCAGAAAATCTCTTAAAAGACCTTTGGAAATCTTTTTTCATGATATTTCAACCGTTGCTCTTAAATACCGGTCCTCACTTTGCCTATGGATTCCCGGTAACCGATCTTGGCGCCTTGTTCATGACCCTACCTGCCTGCAAGTAATACCCGCTTAGGCCGACAAGCGTGAACTCAGTGACTGGTTTCACTTTTCTTGGAAAAACTAATGACCGGTGTGTAAAGTCTGATGGCAGCAATGACTCGTTTGAAGTTTAAAAAGGGTACCAAGCCTTAGCACATTGCACAAAACGAGATGAAAAAAATATCACTGCAATAGCACCAAGATTGTTAAGATATCTATGAGCGGCCGAAGAAAAGTGAAAAAGAACCAACATGGAAATAAAAAAATCACCAATTTTGGACTACAGTTATCCGCACTTGTGTCAATTTTGCTTTGCGTGATTTCAATGAGTGTCACAAACAAATGGCAATGATGATACCAATAGCATGCATGCAGCCCAAGCCATGCTTTTCAGCGGCGTTCAACCTCTAGGGGGTAGGGATCCAATTGTGCCTACGAGGATCAAACAGAGCTAAGTTGTATTCATACAAATTGTGGGCGGTCATTAGACTTCAATGCTTTTGGACTTTAATGCTCTGATGTGGTTCAAACTTCGACAATTCGACTGTCAAATATGAATGTGTTGTTGTGAAAAATGTTCTGCCGCAAAATGAAAACTTCTAGGGTGTTGGCAAGTAGTGTGCGACTGCCCTCCGGCCCATCTGATCTCGGGAACAGATGAACAAAATGTAGCCAACATGCCTTGTTTTGTCCGGTATGATAAAAATGTTGATTATGCTCAAATTGCAAAGTGGGATTCATCGCCGTAGCCTAGCTAGCCAGTTGGGCTCCATTGTTGCATACTTCTCTCGACTTTATTGATATGGCTAATTGTATGTGGGATGGGATTGTTCTAACAAAAATTGAACACCAACCCAAGGCTTGGTTTGCGAATAAAAAAGTTGAGATGGGTGCATTGCCTTGTGCCCCCCCCTCGTCCCCCCACAAGTGAAGATCAGCAATAGCAGAACGGGAAAAAAGCAATTGAAATGCACATCCTAAATTCAGTGTAGATGCAAAGCAGAACCCAGCTTACACGTGCGCTTCAGATGAGCGATTCACAGACACCAAATCTTGAATTGGGCAATGGAAAGCTCCAGGAGATGGTTCTGCTACATGTTGTGTCAACCGCACACAGACATTGCATTGATGTGAACTTAAGCGGGAGCACTACACACACACACAGACAAAAACACACACACGCACACAAAAGTTGTGTCAACCTAGTGCGTTACAGCGGTCATAATGACAAAACCTACACCGGACTTATTTTTGTCAAAAATTCTATAAAGTAGAAGAATAAACCAGTACCTTGTACTAAGCAAAAGCACAACTCTCCAAGTAGCTCTAGCTCTGCTCTAATGGTGCTGTATGACAACAATGTTTTTTGTTGATTGTGTTGGCTGTGGATGTGTAAATGTGGTACCAACTCGTATTCTGTCGAGTCACTTGTTGACTTTGTGTGATGATCAACGAGCAAACCGACTGGTTCAAGACGTGAAATTCGGCTAGATGGCCTTCGGGGGTAAGGTCTGATATGGCCCAGATCAAATTGAGTTATGAAATAGAATTTTTCGATGGGTTTTTTCTTTTGTGGCTTGCCAATATGCCGATGTCCCGGTGGAGAATGTTTTTCGGCTGACGAGCAGGGGTACATGTGGACCTCATCCAAAAGCAGATTCGGTGAAAGATTGGAAAAATGTGTTCATTGCAATATATTTAGATGTGATGCAAATGCAAATCTGTCCATCATTGTGCTTTGAGCTATGGGATGGAATTTTGGCAGTAACAGGTAGCAAAACAATGGGTGCTGGTACCCTAGCGAGTGTTGTTTGCAGTTGCCATAATGACCTTGGGCTGGGGCGAGTCAAGGATGATGGGCAAAATCTTGAATATCAGTGGATTGTTTTTCTCTGTTTATGGCCCTGGTGTTTTCTCTTTGATATGCGATTCTTTGCCTGGCTGTGTAACGATTTTCACCTTGCAGGAATAATTCATGAACCCATGTCATTTCATTGTATTGCACTCTTTCCCCCCATAACCCTTTGTGTAATACAATTCTGAGTGTCATGGGGACCATCTGTTCTTGTGGTGGGCAGGTAGGGCTGTTCTGTATTGAGAGACTACTCAAGTTAGGTCCAGGCCGATATAACTTTTGTGGTTTTTGTGCTGATAGGGGTCTGTTGGCTGCTGTCGGCACTACAAATCTGGAATGTTGTTAAACTTACCTGGATGGTAGTGGTGAGTGGCTGCATTTCATTTTGTGCCTCAAAAGGCATATTTTTGAGGGGTGGCTTGGTCCCCGCGTACAAGCAGAGCTGTCTGGGAAACAGTGGGACCCATGAAACATTTACCATCTCCTGAGGTGCCATTTTACACACAAATGCAGCAGAAGACACAGATTTGCACACCTGATGTTTGTACACAGCATTACACAGACACAAATACACAGACCAAATGATCAGTCAGAAAAAGAAGGTAAACAAATGATCAGCATCTTGATCAATCTGATTCAAAACTTGGCAGGCAGAGGGAAAATACCACATTACAGTGATGCACCACCCCGTTCAACGCCTCTTGAAAAGAGCAGACCCTTTTGCAATGTGAGGAGACTCACACCATCATCAAAATGACTCTTGCCTTGTTCCCTGTCAGTACCACAGATTTTGGAACAGTGGCAAAAAAAGAGCGAACCACAACAGAGACAGAAGAGGCAAGGGCCCAAATTGTGCATAAGGCACATCAAGATATTGGTGCAATGCAACCAATATCCCCAATTCTAGCACACCGCCCCTTTCTACCACATCCACGTTCACATGAACACATGCCTATGACTGCAGAGATGGGCAGAGCTGCTCTTTGACAGAGAGGACGTTGTGCGGCAAGTAAATGAGGGCAATAGGATAGGTCAGGAAAGGGTCAACAGCCTGAGACAGGGCTCGGTTAAGCGGAATGATATGGGTAAGACATGTGCATGGCTGTATCCAGCATGGGTAAAAATCAAAATGTGTGTATGTCTGTATGGGGACAGCCGGAATGCCAGGGGACATGTAGGGGGGGTACCGGGGGAAAGGGAGGGGTGGAACACCTGGGGAAAGGGAGGTGCAGAATTTCCCTGCATAGCGAAAGGCGCAATGCCCGGGGAAAGAGAGGGGCGAAATGCCTGGGGATGGGAAGCGGCTGAATCCCCTAGGACATGGACGGGCGGAATGCCCGGGGATCGGGAGCGGCTGAATCCCCCAGGACATGGACGGGCAGAATGCCCGGGGATGGGGAGGGGCGGAACGCCGGGGCAAAGGATGGGGCGGAATGCCCGGGAAAAGGGAGGGGCAGAATCCCTTGTATAGGCAGAGGCGGAATGCTCGGGGAAAGAGAGGGGCGGGATGCCAACGGCAGGGATGGAATGCCAGGGGGATAGGGAGGGGCGGAATGCCCTAGGGAAAGGGAGGGGCGGAACGCTAGGGGATAGGGAGGGGTGTAATGGCGGCAGGGGGGGGGTTAGGTTTGTTTACGGATAGCTTGGCCATGGTTGGTTAGCCTGTGTATCACCGTGTGGGTGGGCCACATGCTGTGCACCATCGTCTGGTGTTGCAAAGGAGAAGGCTGCTGCCCGGGGAAGGGGAAACACAATCCATCCACCTGTGTCAGTGCTGATACTGCCTGGCAGTGCCTGATGTGTCTGTCACGGGTGCGGCTGCCTGACGGGATGTGACCACGAGGGGTGTTGAACCATTTCAGGGGTTGTAGCCCCCACCCCTTGAGGGTGGTGGGGGACCCCCCCCCCCTTCGTTGACCCACACCCAGGGGGTAGGCGGGTTGGGTGGTCAGCCATCTGGGTTCCCCACCCCCAGGGGGCGGGGGGTACCCCAACATACATACCTCAAAAAAATCCCCATAACGCGCTCATCATTTTAAATAAAAATAAGTGGGGTTCAATTTTTTCACAAAAATTTGCCCATCAGCTGACCCTCCCTTTAGCCAAGGTGCGACCCTTAGGTCGGGTCGGGGTCAAAATGTTTTTTTGTGGTTTTCACCCATTTTTGAATTCTCTACAAAATTCTGAGCGTCTTGAGTATAGACACATGGGGTAAAACAAAACGAAATTCCCCCTGCCGTATCTCAAAAAAAAAAAATCTCGAGCGCCTCTGGTGCCCACAAAACCCATTGACCTTTTTTGAAGTGAAAGTTTTTTTTTCATGGTTGGTCCCGCGCGCGCCAGTGAAATAAAAAGAAAAAACGACAAAATGACGCAGAAAAAAAGAAAAAGAAAGGAAAAATCGATTTCTCCGACCTCAGAAACCCCCCCCGCGATTTTGCGCCACTGTTTCGCGAGGTCGGCAAAAAATCCACCACACACAGCAGCACAACACGAACAACGAGGGAATTCAAGGAAGCAGGCTTGTGCACGCTCCAAAACAACAGCAAAGTGCCGGCACGTAGGGGAATAGTGCTTGAGTGCATGCTCCAACAACACACAAAATGAGCACAAGGGAAAGGGAAAACAACACACGCAACCACTAGGGCGACGCCAAGTACAAAGAGACCGCAAAGCAACACAAGTGGCCTGAAAGCATTAAGACAACACGCCTACTCTTGGGCGTCGCCAAATACAAGGAGTACACAAACCAACACATAAGAAACAAGTGACATGGGTGCATTAACACAACACGCTTACTCTTGGGCGTCGCCAATTACAAAGAGTCCAACAAACCACGATGAAAAAACATATGTCATGAATGGGAACATGAATAATGAGTGCAATAAGACAACACGCCTACTCTTGGGCGTCGCCAAATACAAGGAGTACACAAACCAAAACATAAATAGCATGTGTCATGAATGCATTAAGACCACACGCCTACTCTTGGGCGTCGCCAAGTACGAGGAGTACAAAACAAACCATCACATAAATAGCATGTGTCATGAATGCATTAAGACCACATGCTTACTCTTGGGCGTCGCCAAAAAAAAAGGAGTCCTAAAACCTTAGCCCACGCAAACTGCACCCTGTTTTTCACCTCAAGGCCGACATTTGTGTGCAAAAAAAAGACGCGCAGTTTCCGCGTGTTTCCACCTGAAAACTGAGAATTAAAAAACGGAGGAATCTCAAATATATTTTTTAGGCTATCAGCGGAATGCAAGTAGTCAGAGGTATTGAAAAAACGTTTTTTTTGGCATGTTGAGTGCGCGAGGCCTCGCGCACACAATTATGCAGAATGTGTATTTCCCAATGGTCCTGAATAAACAGTATTCCATGCCAAATGAGGCTCTGATGTCTTAATGGGTGCCTCATGGTGTACCGTTCGGGTCATGTCAGCAGCAAGAGTGGTCAATCAATGGACGTCTTGTACACGCAATGCACTATGTAAGGTGTAATAGATCTAAATAGCGGGTTGCCCTCAGTCCTTGCTAAACACACGATTTTCAGTTAGTTTACCTACAAATGAGGTGCCCAGCCTCCCATCTTTTCGGGCTGTACAACAGTTTGTCAGAAGCGCTAGGTCACAGGACGTATGAAGCAAGTGCTCTAGAGGAGGATAATCTAATCGCTACTCTTGAGCTCACTGTTTTCACAGGATTCCAAAAGGGAGGAATCTCAAAAAGCCTTTTTGAGGCTATCGGCAGAATACAAGTAGTCAGGGGTATTCAAAAACCCATGCTTCTAGCATGTTGAGTGCGTGAGCCCTCGCGCACTGAGTGTTCCGCTGTGCAAGTCATGAATGCATATTGAATCTTGCAGTTTTGCTTTTGCTCCATCCTTGCTTCATGCCACTTCCGATGTCAAAAAGTCATTTCAAAAAACCCTGAAAATCTCACTCCAGGTGGCTGAGTGCGCAAGGCCTCGAGCACTCAGCCTCCCATAATAAGTACTTTTTCATGTTGACATGTACAGGATGTGTGAACAGCGCCCATCTTTAATAGTTTTCCAGACGGTCCGAAAATTGGTATTCTTCAAATTAGCCAACAAAACTTTTTTTCAGGGAAAATGACCGGTATACCCTCTGATTTTGGACCAAAGAATGGTTATTTGACCCCCCTAAAAACAGCAAAAAATGGGCAAACTTGATGAAAAATCCATTTTTTGGGCGGGTTTGAAAAACGGTATTTTCAAGATGGCCAAAAAAACTATTTTTTTCGGTGACAAAATCTAGGTGCTTAGGTGAAAAAAGGGGGTGCAGTTTGCGTGGGCTAAGAAAACACAACACTAAATAGAGTATGGCAAGGTAGCATTAAGACGACACGCCTACTCTTGGGCGTCGCCAAGTGCAAGGAGTACAAAACCCAACAAATAAAAGGCATGTAAATAGCATTGACATGGATGCATTAAGAACACACGCCTACTCTTGGGCGTTGCCAAGTACAAGGAGTATAAGACAAACCATCACATAAATAGCATGTGTCATGAATGCAATAAAACCACACGCTTGCACATGGGCGTACAAGGACAAAACAAGGAGTCCTAAAACTCAAAACCCAACAAAAGAATGGCATGTAAGTAGCATGACATGGATGCATTAAGAACACACGCCTACTCTTGGCCGTCGCCAAGTACAAGGAGTACAACACAACAAATGGAGTGCGTCGTGAGTTGAGTGCATAAAGGCGCCGAGCCGGGTACAAGAAAACAAAGGCCCAACGAAAAAAAAAGTGAAAAACAAGACCCTTGTAGGCTGAAGGCAAGGGAGCGAGGAACGAGAATGAGAAGGTGGCAAAGTGCATGCGTAGGAGGAGGAGCTTGCGTGCGTGCCCCAAACAAACAAAAAGTGCGTGCAAACGAGGGAAGGGGACAGGGGGCAACGGGTAAGCGTAGAAGAGAGGACGCAAGGAGCGCCCCAAAGCAACACAAAGGGCGAGCGGCAAGGGAAAGGAAAGGGGAACAAGGGGACAAGACCGGACATGGTGACGAAGAAGAATGCAAAGCACGAGAACAAAGAGAAAGCAGGAAAGAAAGAAACGTACGTGTGTGCCCGCCCCAAAACATAGCAGCATGCGCGCGTAGAAACTAGGAGCTTGAGTGCGTGCCCGGGCAAAGCCACCACAAAGGGAGGGAAAGGGAGCCGAGGGAAGGGAGAAACGGGACCGAGGGTGACAGGGGCGGAGGGGCGGGAAGAGAGAAAGGGGGGAGGGTGAGAGGAAAGGGCGGGAGGGAAGGCAAAGCGGAGCGGGGAGGAGCGGGGGAAGAGCAGCGACGAAGGGCGCGCGCCAAAAAAAAAACCATGGCAGCACTCACGCAAACGCCGAAGACAACAAAGAGAGTACGATAATATGACGCCCCGGATTGGAGCATCCGGGGCGGACTGGAGCACGGCCCTAGCTCCCGGACTGGATCGTCCCGGGGTGAACCCGGTGCCACGGACTGGAGCATCCGAGGCAACGGGACCCCCAAGACTGGAACATCCGGGGGGAGGCGGCAAGCGGACAAAGGCATATGGAACATCCGGGGGACGCAGCGCACCCGGACTGGAACATCCGGGGGGCGGAGGCCCTGGACTGGAACGTCCGGGGACGAAGCGGCCCGGGATTGGAACGTCCGGGGTAAAAAAAGGAGGAGGAGACGGCGACGGAGAGAAACGGAGAGGAGAACATGAACAAGAGCAAGGAACAGATGAGGAAGGACACGAAGAACAAGAGCCGGGAAGCGGGAGGAGAAGGAGAAGAAGGACAAGCGGCCCAACACATGGAACCCGGATGGGAACAACCGGGGAAGCAACGCACCCGGACTGGAACATCCGGGGGCGGGGCGGTCCTGGATGGGAGCGACCGGGGCTCCATGAGGAAGAGGAAGCGGCGGCGGCAAGAAACGGCAAGGAGTGCATGAACAAGAGCCATAAATGGTGCAGAGAGAGGATGAGAAGAATAAAAGACGGGAAGAGAGAGGAGAAGGAGAGGCGGACAGGCACATGGAACCCGGACTGGAACATCCCGGGAAGCAATGCAGGCGGACTGGAACATCCGGGGGGCGGAGGCCCTGGACTGGAACGTCCGGGGAAGAAGCGGCCCGGGATTGGAACGTCCGGGGCTACAGAAAGAGGAGGAAACGGGGGCGGAGAGAAGCGGCGAGGAGAACATGAACAAGAGCAAGGAACAGATGAGGAAGGACACGACGAACGAGAGTCGGGAAGCGGAAGGAGAAGGAGCAGAAGGAAAAGCGGCCAAAGACGTGGAACCCGGACAGGAACAACCGGGGAAGCAACGCACCCGGACTGGAACATCCGGGGGCGAGGCGGCCCTGGATTGGAGCGTCCGGGGCTCCATGAGGAAGAGGAAGCGGCGGGGGCAAGAAACGGCAAGGAGAGCATGAACAAGAGCCAGGAACGGGGGAGAAAGAGGACAAGAAGAACAAGAGGCGGGAAGAGGGAGGAAAAGGAGAAGAAGGAGAGGCGGACAAGCACATGGAACCCGGACTGAAACATCCGGGGAAGCAACGCATCCGGACTGGAACATCCGGGGGGCGGAGGCCCTGGACTGGAACGTCCGCGGAAGAAGCGGCCCGGGATTGGAACGTCCGGGGCAACCGAAGGAGGAGGAAACGGCGACAGAGATAAGCGGCGAGGAGAAGATGAATGAGGGCAAGGAGCAGATGAGGAAAGACACGAAGAACAAGAGTCGGGAAGCGGGAGGAGAAGGAGAAGAAGGAGAAGCGGCCAAACACATGGAACCCGGACGGGAACAAACGGGGACGCAACGCACCCGGACTGGAACATCCGGGGGCGAGGCGGCCCTGGATTGGAGCGTCCGGGGCTCTGTGCGGAAGAGGAAGCAGCGGCGGCAAGAAACGGCAAGGAGAGCATGAACAAGAGCCAGGAACAGTGGAGAGAGAGGAAAAGAAGAACAAGAGGCGGGAAGAGGGAGGAGAAGGAGAAGAAGGACAGGCAGACGAGCACATGGAGCCCGGACTGGAACATCCGGGGAAGAAATGCACCCGGACTGGGACAACCGGATGATGGAGGCCCTGGACTGGAACGTCCGGGGTAGATGCGGATTGGAGCGTCCGGGGCTGCGTACGGAGGAGGAAGCGGCGGCGGCAAGAAGAGGCAAGAGCAAGGAGCGGTGGAGAGGGAGGACAAGAAGGACAAGAGCCGGGAAGAGGGAGGAGAAGGAGAGGAAGAAAAAGTGGACAAACGCAGGCTGGAACTCAGACGAGAGCGCCCGGGGAAGCAACGCACCCGGACTGGCACATCCAGGGGGCAGAGGCCCTGGACGGGAACATCCGGGGAAGGGGCGGCCATGGACTGGAGCGTCCGGGGCCGGGGCTGCAAAAGGGGGAGGGCGCGGCGGCGGCAAGAAAGGGCAAGGAGAACACGCACAAGAGCAAGGAAGGTGGAGAGAGAGGACAAGAAGAAAAAGAGTCGGGAGGAGGGAGGAGAAGGAGATGCAGGAGTAACGGTCAAGCGCATGAAACCCGGACTGGAACATCCGAGGAAGACGGGCGCATGGACTGGAACAACAGAGTGGTGGAGGCCCTGGACTGGAACGTCTGGGGTAGGAGCGGCCCTGGATTGGAGCGTCCGGGGCTGCATAAGGGGAAAGAAGCAGCGGTGGCAAGGAGAACATGCACAAGAGCAAAGAACGGTGGAGAGGGAGATCAAGAAGAACAAGAGTCGGGAAGCGGGAGGAGGAGGAGAGGACGGAGAAGCGGACACACACATGGAAATCGGACCGGAGCATCCGGGGCACGGGAGAGGAATGAGGTAAGAGACAAGGGGATGCAAATGGGCGCAAAGAGGACATGACGGCGCCGGCAAGAAAAAGCATGAGGGCCGTCAAGGAGAACATGCACAAGAACAAGCAAGGATGAGGGAGGAGGAGAGGACGAACGCACGGAACCTGGAGTGGAGCATCCGGGAAGCGACACACCCAGAGTGGAATATCCAGGACGGCAGCACGGGTCTGGAACGCCAGGGGAAGGTATGGGTTGGAGTGTACGGGGCAGCATCAAGGGGAGGAGGCGGCGGCGGCACGAAGAAAAGGCGAGGAGAGCACGAACAAGAGGAAGAAGCGGAGGAGAGCAACCGCAGAGGCCGGGACAGGGTTGCGGCAGAGGGAAGGGATGGAGGGAAGGGGGGAGGGGGGAGGGGCAGCGCCAAGACGCAGAGGGGAGACTCAGGGGACAGAACAGAGAGGGGGCGAAAAGAAGTAAGGCGAAGCAGTGGGGAAAGGAGTCAGCTGAGGAGTACCCCAGCGGCTAGACGCCCTGTTACGCGAGCCGTAGTGGTGGGTTCAATTCCCACTAGCAGCGCTCGAAGGGCACACTTGAAGACAAGCATCGTACCTGGGTTGGGGCGATGGGACTCTTGCAACAGGTCCTGGAGGGACCATTGAAGAACACAAGCACCCCCGGACGCCTGGGATGTTTTTTGCGCTTGTAGCAAGGTGTGCAAGGGGGGAGGGTGGCTGGTGGCGGACGAGGAAGGGAACCAAAAGGGGCAGTGGAGGAGAGGCATACACGTGTGTACACAGGAGACACAAAATGAACGTGACCGAAGAGGAGGCCAGCGTGAGGAGCAGGGAGTAAGTGGAGAGCGCGGGGAATGAGACACAAAAGAGAAGAACAGCGTGCGCATGGACCAGGAGTGAGCGGGTGTTCGAAGAAGAACAAGACCGAATCCATGCGGGAGTGGTGACACAGAGTATGGGGGGCGACTGAATGGACTCCTTGTGGAGAGCGATGAGTGTTATCGAAGGAGGCGAAAGCACAAGTGCGGAGGCGAAGGAAGTGCGGGAAAAGGTAGTCACTGCAGTCGAGGAGAGGTTGCGGGCAGGGGAGATGCAGGAGCCCCTGCCGCAGGGGGAAACAGGATGGCAGGAGTACGTACGGAAGCTGGTACAAGGGAGAAGGATGGGAGGACCGCCGGAGGTTGAGGCACGGGCGGTGAAGAGTGGATACAGAGTGAAAGTGTACAGGGAGATGAAGGATGGAGAGGGCTACAGGAAGATACAGGAGTATGGAGGGGAGAAGGGAGTGCATGTAGGAATCCTGTGGAGGAAGACGAGGGTGTACGAGGTGGTGTGGGAGCACGATGAGCCGGAGAAAGGAAGTACAGCAAGAGAGGCGGAAGGAGAAGGCTCGGGCGGGGGGGGCACAGGTTAGGGTGGGCGTGCGAAGCGAAATAGGACACAGTGTGGCATCGGGCGAGAGTCGGCCGTCGACGTGTGGAGCGGGGAGTGTGGGGAGTGCAGAGGGGAACGAAGTGGAACAGCAACGCAAGGCGGCATGGGCATGGAGGAGGCGGGAGGAGGCATTGGAGGGGGCGAGAGAAAAGACAGGGGACGGGGTGCTCATAGAGCACATGTACGGGAAGGATGTCAACACGTTGTGGGAAGTGTTGTGTGCGCTGGAGGGCAGGCCGAACAGTGAGGAAGAGGTGCAGCGGATAAGGCAAGGAGTGGCTACCAGGGTGGAGAGTAGACACAATATGGGAGAAATGGAGGAGTGCCTGCCAAGGGAGGAAGTATCGTGGCAGAAGTACACACAGCGGACTAGGCAGGGGAGAAGGATGGGAGGGCCACCGGAGGTGGAAGCATGGGCAGCAGAGGGGGGATACAAAGTGGCGGTTTACAGGGAGACAAAAAGCGGAGACGGGTACAGAAAATTGGTGGAGTATGGGGAAGGAACCCCGCTGGATGCGGGAATCCTGTGGACCAAGCGAAGAACCTATGCGGTCCTGTGGGGTGTCAGGGGTCGAAGGAGTGACGCAGCGGAAGTAGCGGCAGCGGTGCAAAGGGTGCTCGACAGTGCACAAGACGGACAGGAATGGCCTGAAGAAATGCCGGAAGGGGCGAGGCGACAGGTCATACCAGGGGATGGCAAGTGCCTATATTGGGCACTCAGCGCGGTGGACGGAGCAGGTGGGCAAGCAGCGGCGGTTGAGGTGCGCAGAGCACTGACGGAAGGGGATATGGCGCGGCCCCCAGAGTCGGGCTGGGCGTGGAGGGTCATGAGAGATGCAGGAGCGCGGACGTAGGATCAGTACCTGGACAAGGTGCGCAAGGGGGAGATATGGGGAGGAGCATGTGAAGTTGGGAGGTGGGCGCAGAGCAAGGGATGCAGAGTAGCAATGTACCAGGAGTGGGGACCCCGGAAGGTATATCAAAAGATGGCAGAGGTGGGTGAAGGAAAGCGAACGGCGGCGGCGCTACTGTGGAGCAGAAGAGGAGGGGGACACTACGAGCTGCTGTGGCCACCGGAAGAAGAAGAAGCAGAGGCAGTGGCGGAGGCAGAAGAAGAGGACGGGGCAGAGTCGAAAGGCGAGGAGGAAATGGCAATGGAGGTGAAGTTGGCAGAAGAAGGTCCGGAGAAGGGGGGGGGGGGGAAGAGGGCGGATGGAGGAGCAAGTGTGGCAGGATGTGCATCAAATACTGATCTAGAGGAGAGGTGAGAGGTGGTGGTACCAGGGACAAGAGGGTCCCGGGAGGGAGAGGAGGGGAGTGGGGGGGGGTACAGCGCGAGACAGGAAACTACGGGCAGGATGGGAAGGTGTGCTAGGAGTGCAGGTGCAGGAGATGGAGTAAGTGGAGGTGCCAGAGGGTACGGGGAAAGGTGAGTGGCAAAGGAGGCAGGCAGGGGGGGTGGATGTGTGGGTCACAGGGGGGGGAGAGGCGGTGTTGCAGCTACAGCACAGGGAGGATATGGGGACCGCGTGGGGGGCGGAGAGAGCGGTCCAGATGCGAACGGACCGAGCGGTGTGGCTGGAGCCGGGATGGAAGGGAAGGTACAGGGTGGCGGCGGAGGATCACCGGTGGTGGGGTTGGCATATGCACCTAGGATTTTATGGGGTCCAAAAATCCCAAAAACAAGCTACAGTCAGAAATACTACTTTTTTTTGTCAAATTATACCATAAAGAGCACATTTTCCGGAGTTAGCCCCACCCCCCCCACCCTCCAAATTAAAATATTTCAGGCCCTAGATCGACAATGCAGGCTTGATTCCATCTAAAATCGGCCGTATCCGAGAAATATGACATTCACCACCTTGTTGCGAATAGCAGCTTTTGTATAGCTCAAACCATACATGTTTGTTTTTGGCAAAAAATACGGTTTTTTGGTGATGCTGGCTCCGGAACCCTTGATCATTTGCTCTAAAAGACTGCAAAACACGCTTTTTTGAGTCCAGCACCCTCAAAATATGGTATGGAGCCCTACCTGTGACCACTCAGGCCCCAAAAACACTGTTTTTGGCCAAAAAATGGCTTTTTTTGGCCATTTTTGGCCAAAAAATGCGTTTTTTTGGTGATGGCGGCCCTGAAACCCTTGATTATCTGCTCCAAAACCTTGCAAAACACGTTTTTCTGAGTCCATCAACCTGAAAATAGGGTATGGGGCCCTACAACTGACCACTCAGGCCCCAAAAACACTGTTTTAGGCTATAAAATGGCTTTTTTTAGCCATTTTTGGGCAAGAAATGCGGTTTTTTTGGTGATGGCGGCTCCGAAACACTCAATGACTTGCTCCAAAACCTTGCAAAACACTTTTTTCTGAGTCCACCACACTCAAAATAGGGTATGGGGCCCTACAACTGACCACTCATGCCCCAAAAATGCTGTTTTGGGCCAAAAAATTGTCATTTTTTGGGCAACAAAAGGGGGTTTTTGGTGATGGTGGCTCCGGAACCCTTGATCATTTGCTTCAAAACACTGCAAAACACGCTTTTTTCAGTCCAGCACCCTCAAAATAAGGGATTGGGCCCTACCTGTGACCCCTCAGGCCCCGACCTGGCATGCGGACAAGGGGGAGGGGGTCCCGGTAAGGAAAGAGTGGGGAGGGGAGCTGCCAGAAGGAGGTCAGGATGCGAGTGGGGTGCGCGCACAATTCCCTAGGGCGGCATTGACTCCAGCGCCCACGACGCAGGGACACAGGGGGCAGTAGTTGGTGTATACGTTCAGTGAGGAGATGACACTGAAGGCGGCGGAGGCCATCAAAATGGTGCTGGACGAAGGGGCGGCGTGCATGGCCAACCGCACGTACCATGTGCACCCGCACACGGGGGACACGTGGCACTACGCGTTCCCGGGGGACGACGGCATGGAGAGTATAGCGTCGCTGCCGGAGTGTGAGAGGCAAGGCGCTGAGATATCGGCCCTCGCCAGAGTGGCAGAAGAATGAGTGCGGGAGACGGGAGGAGTGGAGCACGAGAAGTGGGCAGTGGGGGCCATTCGACGTGCGAGGTACCGCAGGGGAGAATGGATGACGCGGGAGGACAAAAAGGCGATATTCCCCGTGGCGACGAAGGGGCCAGCGGCGGCACAGTGGAGGGGACAGACAGTCCACATCATCCTCCCCGATGACAGGGTGGGAAGCAGGGTGATGGTGGAAGTCGAGGTACGCCACGGGCAAGGAGCAAGATACCAGTACGATGTGCTGGTGCCTAACGTGGTGGTCACCGCAGCAGCGGCGGCAGGTATGGAGGTCCGGATTGGACTCGGCCGAGAGGGACAGGCGGTACAGGTGTACACCATGGGACACTGGGAGGGACAGCCAGAAATCCAGTGGATGGCAGAGCCCATGTGGAGGGAGCCGCTGCATTCCGAGGGGAAGGTGGGGAGGGGAAAGGCGGATGGGATGGACGCTGCGGAGCTGGACAGAGCAGAGAAAGAAAAGGAGAAGCGCCAGAAGGAGGCAGCGGCGGAGGGGCTGGACATACTGGGGGACAGAAGGGACAGAAAGGACATGCTACAGAAATGGGCACAGGCTGAGGGGCAAGGCTACGGCATGGCAGAATGTCTTGATAGAAAATGGAGAGGCGCAGCCAGGGCTGGAAGAACGCATCAAAGGATGTAGGGGTGAAGAGGTACGGCAGGCGGTGAGCAAGGCCAGGTACCACCTGAGGGCCAGAGCGGAGGCGGTGGAGGACAAGTGCAGGCCAGAATGCACGCTGGCCAGGTGCCTGTGCAGGCTGGATGGGCCGCAGGAGCCCAAGGGAGGATACCATGGGATCAGAGTGCGACAGCCCAGGAGACAAGGGCCCATGTGGCTGCAGATGGGGGAAGATGAAGGGGCGCCGCTGGTATACTTCCACCAAGTCAAACACATGTGGGTGGGATATGCGGATGGTCGGAGCGGAACAGTGGGGGAGGATGAGGAGGCGAGTGAGAGACAAGCGAAGGCGCAGGTGCTCACGGCAAGGAAGGTGGAGCCAAAGCAGGCGCTGCTGTGGATGCAGATGCAGCGGGATGCACAGGTAGCGGCGCGTGTGGACAGCACGAGCAGAACGGTGGAGGTGTGGGGGCCCACGAGGCAGGTCTTGGCCATGGCGCTGTACGTTGGGGAGACAGTGCGGCGCAGCAGGGGCATGGCCGGAGAATGGGACCCAGACACGGAAATGCACCGGATGTGCAAGGTTATGGCCATGGTTGACTTTGACGGGGCGGCGGGGAGGAGGGCCAAAGGGCACACAATACAAGTAGTGTCCCCACAGGCGAGTGCCACAGGGGCTGCAGACCAAGGGGTCACTGACCTGGTGCAGGACGGACACACGTGGTGGGTCGTGGAACCCAGGGGGGATAGGCGCCAAGCGGTGGTGTATACGGCGGCACCGTTGAAACGGGTGGAGCACCCACTCATGCGGTGGGTCGGGGAGGTGGAAGAGGTGCGGGTTGAAAGAACGGAGGAGGTACGCGAGAAGGCTGTCCTACGGGCGTTGGAGTAGCAAATGGATAGGTGTGCGGAGGCACAGGAAGTGGAAGACATCAGGGAACAGATCCGGTTGGCATTGGAGTGGGTGGCCAACAGCAGGGGAGGGGAGCAGCCGAGGTGGATAGTGACACCCGGCACGGAGGAAAGGCACAGGAAGGAGGCATTGGAGAGAGCGAGAAGGCTCTCGGAGGGGGCGAGGAATCAATGCCTGGAGGTGGAAGACGACCCGGAGGGGGAGAGGCCAAGTAGGTGGAGGGGGATGCGGAGGGGGAGAGGGGGACAAATGAGGTTCATAGTGGGGGACGGGGATAGTGGGGGGGAGCGGGACGAAAGGAAGCAAGACCAAGCGCGGGAAGAGGAAGGCCGGGAGCCGGGGCAGGCAGCAAGCGGGCGGGAAGAACGAGAGGGGGGAGAAGACGGGTAGGAAGAGGGAGAGGCGGAGGATTGAGGGCAGGGGAATGCTGCTGGGGACAGGGTAGAAGAGAGGAACAGTGGGGAGGGGACAGGAGAGGGTTCAGTACTGAGAGGGAAGACGGCAAGCGGAAGAGAGAGGCGGAAGAACAGGAGCCGCAAGCAGAGCGACGGCAGGAGGGGGAAGAGGAAGGGAGGCCAAGAAGGAAACGGACGAGGGGAGTCAGGTACGGGGAGGAACAAAAGGGCCGTGAGGAGCAGGGGGCGGTGCGGGAAAGGGTTGACAGTGTATGGTCCGCACAAGGTGAGTGGGAAGTAGAGGAGGTATGTGGGAACGGTGGAAGAGATGATCGAACAACAAGATTGCACGGGACATGTGACGAGGGCAGCCATCGTGCAGTGGAAGGATCAGGGGGAGGGGGATGAGGAGAGACTGCCGTACCCGGTGGAGAGATTGCAGGTACGCCCACAAGGTAGAGAGATGGAAATACACGGGCAAATGGTTCCGGAGCAGGAGGCGAGAGAATTGGAAGGAGAAGAGGTGTCGACGGGGAGGAAGAACAAGAAGCGAAAGTGACAATTAATGAAGCGGAGGGCGGCCGGGAAGACGAAGAAAAGCACCGGACGAAGGCAGGATGGAAGGAGCAATGGTGAAGGAAAAGGCCCGGCTGACAGCGGGGAACTGCGCGTGGATGGGGAGGGCAGGTGGCAACGCATGAGGTTGTACACCCATAATGACCCCGCGGCACTGTATCGGGCAGACAAAGCAGCGTGGCAGCAGATGAGGCTGCATGAGGCGGACCCCAACGTGGTAGCGTACCAGGAGATAAGGTTGAAGGGAAAGGACAGGGTAGTGTGCGCGCAGATGTACAACAAGGAGGGGAGAGAGTACCAGCGGGAGTGGGCACAGGGGGTGCCGCTGTTGGTGCGCAGAGGACTCAGCGTCGTACAGGACAAGAAGGTGGGAGCGAGGGGAAGAAGGGTGGTGTATGATGTGGCGACGGAGCATGGACAGGTGGTCATCATCAACTGCCATGTCCCACATGGGGGGAGGGTCAAGGAGTATGTGGCGCAGCTGAGGATGGAGTACATTAGGGCCCTGGAGAGGGGGCCAGTCATCGTGGTTGGGGACTTCAACTACGATCCCCGGAGGAGAGGCGCGGAGACGGAGGTGCACCGCGAAGTGCGGATGTTCGTGGAGGAAATGAGGCTGCAGGATGTGTCGTACAGTGGGGCGCCAGGCCCCTCCCACTACCCGGCACCGGAAAGCAGCACACCGTCGCGGATAGACGCGGTGTACGCGGACCCCAGGTGGGTCAAGGGGGTGACGGCGGGGTACATGGTGGGGCCGGAAGAAATGCAGGACAGGAAGGGGCATTGCCCCATGATGGTGACAGTGGACGTGAAGGTGGGGGAGCCAGGGGACGACGAAGAGGATGAGCAGGGGTCGGACGAAGAAGGCGTCAGCCTGCCGCCAAGGGTAAAATGGCCGGAGGAGGGGGACGAGAGGTGGCAGCAGTGGGGGCAGCGGGTGCACGTCGAAATGAGGAAGGGGAGCCACGTGCATCAGGCCATGAGGAGCGCAGCGAGGGTATGCGGGTCTAACAAGCAGGGAAGGGAATCGCAGGCACAGCCCAAGCTGCAAAGGCTGGTAGCCACCCTGAGGAAATGGCAGCACGAGGAGGTCAAGGCAAGGGCACAGGAAGGGGGAGCTGAGTGGCAAACGGAGGTGACCAAGGCAAAGAAGAGGGTGCGGGCAGCGAGGAGGGCAGTGGAGGAGGAACACGAGAGGATATACCAGAAGGTAGTGGCGGAGCATGAGCGATACATGGAAAGAGCGGTGCCGTACAAGTCGCTACGGTACATCAAAGAGCTCGCGGAGGCTGGAAAGCCACAGGAAATCCGGGCGGTGAGACTGCAGGATGGCAGGGTCACGGGCAACAAGAGGGAAGTACTGGAGGAAGTGGCGCAGAGCTTCAGGAGGCAGCACAACCAGGCGCAGCAGGAGCTCAGCGGGATCACAAGGAGAATGGTAAGGGCGTTACCGACAGTGTTCACGGCGGAGCAGAGCGAGGGCATACAGCGCAGCAGGGTGACGCTGGGGGAAATTAAGCAGGCAGTGCGGGCTCTCAAGGGGAAAAAGAGCCCGGGAGTGGACCAGCTGGTGGCGGAGGCATACCAGCACCTAGAGGCGCCGGAGCTGGATGGTCTAGCGGGGAGGGTCACAGAGGTGTTGCGCACAGGCGAGTCCCCAGTGGAATGGGGGGGCAAGGTGCGGCCCCTGTACAAGAAAGGGGATCACCTCAGACCGGGGAACTGGAGACCAATATGCTGTGCCGTCACGGAGGCCAAGCTGGTCTGGATGGTGATCTTCGGGAGGATACAGCGGCGGCTGTATGCGGCGGTGGTCATACCGGATAACATGTGGGGGTCCGTGCCGGGTAGATCCACACAGGAGGCAAGCTTCGTGTAGGACATGTACCTGGATGATGAAGACCTAGAGGCGTTCATGGCGTCTGTGGACGTGAAGGGGGCGTTCCCCAACACGCCACATAGGCTCATAGAAGAGGTGTGGCGGCAGCTCGGGCTCCCGTACGGTGACTTCGTAGAGAAGTACCTGCGCTCAAGGAGGTACACGGTCGCCACGGGGAAGGGGTGTACCGAGTGGGTAACCCCAGGTAGCGGGGTGCCACAAGGCGGGGTGGAGGGCCCATTCGCGTACATGCTGGCCATGCTCCCCCTGATGAGTTGGATAGCGCGGGAATATCAACAGCTGGCGAGGGCACCACACACGTCGCCGGTGCAGGCGTATGCGGATGATGCGGTACCCATGGCGCGTGATGAAAAGGCCCAACAGGTGGTGCCAGACCTGATGCAGAGGTACGGGAGGGATAACCACCTTGTCTGGAGCACGGAGAAGTCGGCGGTTCTGAGGAGGGGTGGCGATGATGGTATGGCACTGGATGTGGGAGACGGAGTGGCATGGTTGGAGAGGGCAGAGGAAGCGGTGGTGCTGGGACATGTGCAGGCCATGGAGGCGGGGGGAGTCAGGCTGCCCGACAAATTAATCAGGTGGTTCAGGGTGATGCTGGTAGTCCTACCCCCCGTCAGTGCAGACGACCCTGTACTATCTACGGGCGGTGCTCAATGCGGCGATAGGATACCAGGGGATGCACCTCCCGTACTTGAGGGAGCAGCTGGAGGAGGTGGAGGGAGAAGTGCGGAGGCTCATCAGAGGGTATGAGGGGATACCCACGGAGGTACCGTGGTGTGTGATGCGGTCGCCGACGGCCTACTATGGAGAAGGGATGCCCACGGCGGGGGAGGCGTACAGGGCACACATGGCGAGGACGCTGAGCAGGATGTGCCACAATCAGGAAGAGGTGGTGAGACAGGTGTGCTATCACGCGGTCGCAGAGGTGCAGAAGGAGGAGAACATGTGCCCGCGCTATGTGTGGCACCGGCAAAGGCGGTTGGCGGCGGGGAGGAAGGAACGCATGTGGCGCGCCCTACAGGCGGTGTTGCCGGGGGAAGAGCACATGCTGGCGACCAACACGACGTGCGGCAGGCGGGGACCGATCCTGGTTCTGGACACGGACTTCGGAGGGGCGGCGCATGGGACTGTACGGTGGGTCAGGAAGGAAGGAGTGAGTATGGAGGTGCTGCACGTGCGCAGGAAGGATATGAAGGAATACAAGAAGGCGGGGCTGCACCATGCGGAGTTCTATCGCGACGCCATGATGGTGGAATGGGGTGTATACAAGTGGATGATGAGGAGAGCGCGAGGACAAGAAGACCGTGCTAGGTGGAGCAGGAGGATACGCAAGATGTGGGACGAGTGGGTAGCGCTGTGGGGGATCCAGAGGAGGAGACCAAGGTGCGGGAGGGGAGCGGGGGCGCAGCAAGAGAGGGTGGTGCTGAACAGAGGAGAGAGGGACAAGGCCAGACCGGGCATACTGTTGTGTGCGCCGCTGGGACTCGAAGGGCCGAGGGGGAAGGTGCAGAGTGCGACAGGGCAGTGGTATGATGTCCATGCAGATATGTTCCGGAAAGACAACATCCCGGAAGGGGCAGGACAGGGGGACAAGTGCTGGAGATGCACCAAGGAGGCGGGGCAGGCCCCGTGGCCAGTCCTGCGAATGACGGCATGGGCGTTCCCGAACGCGACCATGCGCACTACCGACGCCAGGGGGCAGTGGTGCGGGCCGGTACTACGGCTGCCCAAGGAGGTGCAGGAGGGTGAGGAGGCCCAGGGAGAGGTGGAGGTCTGGTGGTGAGAGGAAAAGGAGGGGAAGAGGACAGGGGTGCAGTTGGGATGGGACACAGTGCGGGGACTACAGGAAGAGGATGATGGAGTGGCGGTGAGCTTCCAGATGACGGACACGGGGAGGCCCGACGAGGAGGCGCCCATAGTGCCCGTGGGCCACAAGTGTGGAGAGAGTGCGAGGAGGATCAGGCTGACGGTCCACGGGTTGCCTGCGGACAGGGTATGGTACTTGGTTCTGGTACAGGCATACCTGGAGCAGGGCAGGGCGAAGGGGGACAGGGCATGGTGTCACGGGGTGGGGGTGACGAAGGGCTGGAGGGCCAGGACGGACAATAAATGGGCAGTGTACACAGGGGTGAGAGAACTGAGCATCGAGGATGGGGTACGAGAGTATGGCATTGGGAGGCACAAAGTGTACTGCCACTACCCGAGGGAGGTGTTGCGCATACCGGAGCCCACGGAGGAGAGGGTGGTGCTATTTGTGGACGGGTCCGGGGTGGAAGGACAACCGCCCATGGCGGGGGCAGCGGCAGTAAGGGTCAGGGGGGTGGGACAGGTGACGGAGAGCGTGGTGGAAAAGATGGTGTACGGAGCAGCGTCACGTGGGGAGGTACAGGCGGTGGCAGACGTGGTTGGGGAGATAGGGGAGGAAGTACGGGAAGTGTGGATGGTGGTGGACGCGGAGGCGGACATGGCATCCCTCAGGAGACTGGCCAGCAGGCCGCTACATGAGGCCCTGGGGACGGGGCTAGCGTCACAGGTGTACGCGATATGGCACGGGCTGGAGATGAAGAAAGTGCCCCTGGTCATACACCTGGTGAAACAGGAATCACACAGAGCAGGAGTGGGGAATCATGAGGCGGATGGGGCGGCGCAAGCAGTGGATAAGGAACAGGAACCAGAGTGGAGGGTGCCAGAGAGAAGAGAGCACCTCCACTTGGTGCATATACCTCCAAGGGTCGGGGAAGAGGAGAAGGCCAGGTGGGTGGTGGAGGAGGACAGGGGCAAGCAGGAACTAAGAGTGTATCCACAGCCGGTACACATGCTAGCTCAAGTACGAGGGGGGCCGGAGGTGGTAGAGCTGAACAAGTACTTGGAGGGCAAGGTGGGACAGCGGGTCCACTACCCCAATGTGCTGAGGCCGGAAACGCTGCCCAAAAGGCTGCAAACCAGAAGGCTGCAGGCAATCACGGGGCAGGTGCCGGTGCGGGAAACAATCATGAGGTGGTACAGACATAAGGGGATGGACCTCCCGGAGGAGTACATGAGATGCCACTGCGGCCGAGGGCAAGAAACATACGCGCACTTCATGCGGTGTGAACAGTATACGGGGATCGAAGAGCCGCTGGTTCGGGATCAGGACGTTCCGTTGCTCAAGAAGGGTGCGAGAGGCAGAAGCGCGGTGGAGAGGGAGCTGGGGAAAGAAGGGCATCGCAAAGGGCTGTGGCACATGGTGATTGTGAAGTCGCTGTGGCGGGCACTCCAGGAACATACGGTGGCGCCGGAGGCCATGGCACACAGGCTGTTGCGGTGTATGGTGGAGTATCTCCAGGAACGCATGGCGTGCAGAGAGACTCATTTGGAGGCGCGGGCGGAAGACATGCGTGATCCGGTCACCAAACGGGTGGAGATGACGTTGATCAGGTACAACCCAAAAATCATGGAGATGGAAGTGCGGAAGCAGCCCGATTGGCGGCCAAGGCGCGTCTAAGGGAGAGACGGAAGTGGAGGAAAGAGAGGGAGAAGAGCAGAGGGAACGCCTGATGGCACGCAGACGAAAGAGAATCAGGCAGATATGAGGGCAGGACGGGTGAACGGTGTCACCACAAAGGGGGACAGCTGGAGCCGCCGGGAACCGGAGGGAAAGGGGCAGCAGTGTCGCCCGTCACATGGACTGGTGCATCCGGGACTGGGCGCACTGAGTCACAGAGCGGACCAAGGCGCAGGCCCAGGGGGAGCGGACCAGGGCGAAGTGATGAGTGGAAAGCACAGCGAGCACAATCACGCAGATCGCCGCGCGGGAAACAGGCGCGGGTATCAAGAGACGCAAGCGGACAAGAGGAGCGTGACCAGGGGTGCAGGGACGAGGACGAGAAGGTCCAGTAAGAGGCCGACGACCGCCTGGCAACGTCCACAGTACGCGGAGGAGTAGACGGGGAAGAGGATCCGCGGTGCACCAAGAGCACAACGCACGTAGGTCGCACGAACAGTGGGAGTGGAGGGCGCGGGTGGCGGGGGAAGCGGCGACAAGGCTCAGGGCTCGGGCGCGATACCATGTGTGCAGAAAGATGTCCCACAAGCCTGAGCCGAGGCCCAGCCAGCCGCCGGCAGTGAGGGGGTACGGGGGGGCCGGGGCTGGTGGGCGTGAGGGCCGAGGTGGCCCGCATGCAGGCGGACGCAGCCCCGCAGCCACCCTCGCCGGCGTCCTCGGCGACATCCGCGGAGGTGTTGTCGCCCTCGTCTCCGGAGAGTCCGGAGACGGTCAGGCGGGAAGGGCCTCGGGCGACAGGGCCGCAGAGGGGGGAAGGAGCCGCGGCGGGGACGGGGGAGGGAGGGGATAGGGGAGGACAGGCAGAGGCAAGCGGAGGTGGTGGCAGCAGAGGCTGAGGGGAAGGGGGAGGGGCAGGGGCGGCAGGCGGTGGTGAGGCGGCGGGCGGACCCGTTCAACATCGCGGATGTGATGGCGTGCGTGGATTTGGGGATGGGAGAGTCGATAGTCGCCGACAACCTTGTGGTGTCAGAGGATGAGGGGGAGGGGGCGAGGAGGATGGCAGTGGAGGGAGCCCCAGGACAGCCGACGGCGCCCAATGTGCCGGCGGCTGCCATGAAGTCCATCCTGCTGGAAGTGCGGAGGCAGGAGGAGGGCAAGGGTGGGCGAGGACAACCAGCGGCGGGAGCGGCAAGGAGCGGGGACAGCAGTGTACGCACAGGAGGGAGGGGGCGGACAGGCAAGGGAGGGAAAGGGCAGGCGGGGACGTCGGGGGCTGGGCAAGCGAAGGGACACCAGGCAGGAAAGGGGGGAAAAGGGAGTGGACAGGGGCGACAGTGGCCGCAGCCCCAACGCTCGTTCAGGCAGTTGCCACCGGGGTCGCCCCCACAGGTCAGTGCGGCGGTACGGGCGGAGGAGCAGAGGGAGGCGCGCCACCAGCAGGCAGCGCGGTACGAGGGGCTGCCGCACGTGGAGTGCCAGCGCCGTCGCCACCAGCCCCCGGAGCCGGGACCGGACACCATCTACCGGTTGGAGATGGAGTCAGGGAGGACGGGGTCGGGGCGCCAGGGGGGGCTGGGGAGGTCGGGAGGGGAGCACAGCGGGCAGCCCAGTGGCGGGGTGCAGAGAGAGGGAGGGCAGGCAGAACAGAGCAGCGCAGCGGCGGAGGGGCGCCGCGGCCAGCGGGAGGGAGAGCAAGAGAGTGGGAGCCAGCGAAGTGGACACACGGGCAGTGCGGTGCAGGGCAGGGGTGCGGGACAAGTAGAAGGCGGTAAGGGCAAGCATAGAGGGCACGGTACGCAAGGGAAAGGAGGGGGACAAGCAGGGCTCCAGGGGAAGGGACAAGGGCAGGCGGGACTCCACGGAGTGGGCAGCAAGGGGCACGGGGCAGCGGGGCAAAAGGGCAAAGGGCAAGGGAAGGATTGTGGCCGTGGGTACATGGGCTCACCGGTGTTCCCGGGGAAGGAATTTGGATGGTGGGGAGGTGTAGTCCTGCCAGCCGTCCCACCAATCGTCCCACCATTCCCACCGCCACCATACCCGGCGATGGGGATGATGTACCCACCCCCGCCGGCGTACCAGGGCATGCAGCCACAGGCACACGTGCAGCAGCGCCCGCAGGCCGGTGGGACAGCGTGGGGGGCGCAGGAAGGGAAGGGAGAAGAGCACAGGAGGGCATGGGTGAGGATAGGGGAAGCAGAGAGGAGCCTGAGGGAGAGGGAGGCCAGGGTCCTGGGTGGGGCGGGCAGGGCGGCGGAGGGGAGGACGGAAGGGACAGGCGGGCCGCAGGGAGGGGAGGCACAGGCAGTGGAGGAGCTGCAGAGGGCGTGGGCGGACCTTCGGAGAGGGGAGGAGAGGGTGGAGAGGGCGGAACGGGAGGGAGAACGGCATGAGAAGGGAGGGGGGCAGGAGGGTCGCCGCCCACTGATGCCGTTCAGGCAGCCGGCTATACCGCCGGAGCAGGAGGGTGAGATGCAGGAGAGGGCATGGAGGCGGATCAGAGGGGAGGCAGCGAAGCTGGCGGAGAGGGACAGGGAGGTGGCGGCGCGGGAGCGCAGGGTGCGGGGGGAGGAGGAGGTGGTGGCCCGGGGGGCACACCGGGTCCTCCCGGATCCGGAAGGGGACACCCCCTCCACGAATGTGGAGGGGCGGTCGCCGTCATGGAAAAGGGCCAGGGAGGAGGAAGAGGAGGCGGGGCAGGAGAGGGGGAAGCGGCGCCGGGGGGAGGAGCGGGGAGCAGGGGAAGCGGAGGGGGCGCCGCGGCCGGCCAGCCCCAGCCCAGAGCCGACGCCGACGGACTGGGACTCAGAGTCGCCACCGCCGCGGCGGAATGCGCCACCGCCGGTACGGAGGGGGCCCGGGACGGTCGCGGGGTGGACGGCGGGGGAAGTGGCGGAGCTGTTCCGCTACGTGAAGTGGGCGGGGAGGACGAGGGGAAGGCGGGAGAGGAGGGGGACCCGCCCCTTCAGCGACCTGGTCGGCAGGGCAGGGAGGCACGGGGAAAGGGGGCCTGAGATGGAGGAGGGCCCGTGGAGGAGGATGCTGGGAGAGGCGCTCCCGGGTGTGAGCCTGGACTGTCCCCAGGAGAAGGGAAAGAAGCCCAGGGTTCGGATGCTGCGGGAGCTGTTGCAGCGGGAGGGGTGGTACGGGGGCGACGCGTAGGATTGGGCAGGAGCAGGACCAAGAAGCGCCGAGGGCCAGGGACCAGGGGAGTGCAGGAGGGACGGGCAGACGAGAAACGAGGAGAGCTGCAGGGGAGGACGACACGGGGAGTCGGCGAAGGTGGAGGAGGGTAAGGGGAGGGTGTGAAGGACACGAGGAGAGGAGGAAGGTAGGTAGGTAGGTAGGTGCACTCGGTCGTTGAGAGGCGCCCCATGGTTCCCCCTGGCGTCGCCCCTGTGACGAACAGGAAGAGGCTCTGCGCATGAAGAGGGGAGGCGGCTTACATCCCGCTAGACCTGACTGTTGGCCCCCAACAAAGCGGCCCAGGGCAACACCGGGAGGGCTGATCGCCACTGGCATGACGTGCTTGTCTCGCTGGGAGGGTGTGCCCCCGTGCTTGCGCACGTCCCCTCCTTTGGGCGGAACCCTAGAGGTTCACCGGACTTTCTGGCGTATCCCGTTCCCAAGGCATGCATGCACGTTCTTGGTACTAGGGTTCTGAGGCGCTTGGGTGTCGCACGCTCCGCCTCGAGTCCCCAAGCAGCGCAGGCCTTAGGATGCAGCCTTACCCCTGGTCTCCGGATCTCGTTTGGCCGGGTCAGCTGCATGGCACGGGCTGCCTCACTGCCCGGGCTGTGGACACTGGGTTTCCTACTGTTGTGTGGCGTTTGTGTTTGGGTCCGGGTTGCGGTTGGGTGTGGGTTTCGGTAACCCCGCCAGTCCTGGCTGGGGTCTTGGGCGGGTGTGTTTGGTTATGGTTTGTGGTGTCATCCCTCTTTTGCCGGCTGGGGTTTGTGGTGTTCGTGGTTGGGCTCAGGTTTTGGCCTGCATATGGGACGTGCGTGGTTGCGTGCGCGGTACCCCTGCACCCCGTCGTTTCCGGTTCCGGTGTGCGGTGTGGGCGTGCGTGCTGGGGTTTGGGTTTCGGCTGCGCCCCGCCACTCCTTGGGGCGGTGTTGGGGTGTGTGTGTGCTCGTGCGCCCGTGCTGCGTGGTCTCCTGCACCTCCTGGTTGGGGGTGCTGTGCGGGGGTGCGTGTTTGTGCGCGCGCCCCGCTTGTTCCCCGCCCTTCCTGGCTGCAGTGTGCTGTGTGGGCGTGCGTGCTGGGCCCGGGTCTCGGCTGTGCCCCGCCCTTCTTGGTTGGGTTGTCGGGGCGTGTTTTTTTTTTTTGCGTGTCTTGCTTTGGCTTTGTGGTGTCAGTCGCTGGCTGTCCCTGTCCCGGGCCTTGTGGTCCCTGTCCCCCCATCCCCTCTCTTTCGGGCTGGGTTGCTGGCTCTCTTTTTTTTTTTTTTTTTCCGCGTGGTGTGTGTCTGCGCATTGTGGGTGTCCCTTTTCCCGCCGGGCCGCTTTTCCTGGCTTGGTGTTGCCCGTTTTGGCTAGGTGGTCCCCCTGTGCCCCTATGGAGGTCCTGTCTTCGGTGCCTTCTGCCTGGGGGGTTTGGCCGCCTCTTGTGGTGTTGGCGGGCGGTTTGGTGGCTGTGGACCGTTTTCTCGCCCCCCTCCCCTCCCCCCTGTTTTTCTTGGGGGGGGGGGTCTGCCTGTTCCTCCCTCTGCCTTCCCTGGGCTGGCGCACGGACTGGCCCGCATTCAGTGTGGTCTTCCGGGTTGCTGTTGGCGGTTGCGTTCTGCTTGGCCGTGTCCCGGCCCCATGGGTCGGGTGGGTTATGTACACGTTGGGCTCGGCGCCCCTTCCTGCCGGGTTGGGTCCTGGCTCTGCCGGCTGGGCGGCTGCGCCAGGCGGCTTCGTGTGGCTCTGGGTTAGGGGGCTGGGGTTGTCCGTGTCCTTTCTCCTCCGCGGTGCCGGTTTGTACCTTCTTGGTGGTCCGCCACCGTTGTTGCCGGGCGCGCGGTGGCCCCGTGTGTGGCCCGCGGTGCCGGTGTGCGGCGTGTTGGTGCGGCGCCTTCCGGGGAGTCAGGGAGGACGGGGTCGGGGCGCCAGGGGGGGCTGGGGAGGTCGGGAGGGGAGCACAGCGGGCAGCCCAGTGGCGGGGTGCGGAGAGAGGGAGGGCAGGCAGAACAGAGCAGCGCAGCGGCGGAGGGGCGCCGCGGCCAGCGGGAGGGAGAGCAAGAGAGTGGGAGCCAGCGAAGTGGACACACGGGCAGTGCGGTGCAGGGCAGGGGTGCGGGACAAGTAGAAGGCTGTAAGGGCGAGCATAGAGGGCACGGTACGCAAGGGAAAGGAGGGGGACAAGCAGGGCTCCAGGGGAAGGGACAAGGGCAGGCCGGACTCCACGGAGTGGGCAGCAAGGGGCACGGGGCAGCGGGGCGAAAAGGCAAAGGGCAAGGGAAGGAATGTGGCCGTGGGTACATGGGCTCACCGGTGTTCCCGGGGAAGGAATTTGGATGGTGGGGAGGTGTAGTCCTGCCAGCTGTCCCACCAATCGTCCCACCATTCCCACCACCACCATACCCGGCGATGGGGATGATGTACCCACCCCCGCCGGCGTACCAGGGCATGCAGCCACAGGCACACGTGCAGCAGCGCCCGCAGGCCGGTGGGACAGCGTGGGGGGCACAGGAAGGGAAGGGAGAAGAGCACAGGAGGGCATGGGTGAGGATAGGGGAAGCAGAGAGGAGCCTGAGGGAGAGGGAGGCCAGGGTCATGGGTGGGGCGGGCAGGGCGGCGGAGGGGAGGACGGAAGGGACAGGCGGGCCGCAGGGAGGGGAGGCACAGGCAGTGAAGGAGCTGCAGAGGGCGTGGGCGGACCTTCGGAGAGGGCAGGAGAGGGTGGAGAGGGCGGAACGGGAGGGAGGACGACATGAGGAGGGAGGGGGGCAGGAGGGTCGCCCCCCACTGATGCCGTTCAGGCAGCCTGCTATCCCGCCGGAGCAGGAGGGTGAGATGCAGGAGAGGGCATGGAGGCGGATCAGAGGGGAGGCAGCGAAGCTGGCGGAGAGGGAGAGGGAGGTGGCGGCGCGGGAGCGCAGGGTGCGGGAGGAGGAGGAGGTGGTGGCCCGGGGGGCACACCGGGTCCTCCCGGATCCGGAAGGGGACACCCCCTCCGTGGATGTGGAGGGGCGGTCGCCGTCAGGGAAAAGGGCCAGGGAGGAGGAAGAGGAGGCGGGGCAGGAGAGGGGGAAGCGGCGCCGGGGGGAGGAGCGGGGAGCAGGGGAAGCGGAGGGTGTAGGTGTAGGTGTAGCGTGACCTGACGATATAGGCTTTTCTTGGAAGCCGCACGCCCCGACGGTTGGCGGGAGGTCTCCGTCTAGCACTAGAGAGGCCCCTCACCCAAGGGCCCCTCCACGCGCTGTGTTTCTTGCCGGCTGTTTCGCTCTTTGTCGCGCCGCTCGCTGCACCCCGCGCACTACATGCTCGTGCCTCGCAACTTGGTGCCACCACTTAGTGGGCTTTGTACCACCACTTGGTGGGCTTTGTGCCACCACGCGGTGGACTTTGTGCCACCACTTGGTGGGCTTTGTGCCACCACGCGGTGGGCTTTGTGCCACCACGCGGTGGACTTTGTGCCACCACTTGGTGGGCTTTGTGCCACCACGCGGTGGACTTTGTGCCACCACGCGGTGGGCTTTGTGCTTCCTTGCGGTGGGCCGCGTGCCACCACATGGTGGACTCGGTGCTTCCACGCGCTGGGCTTTGTGCCACCACGTGGTGGGCTCGCTGGGTGCTGCAGGCAACCCCCGCCCGGTTACCAAACTAGGGGTGTTGAGGGTGCAGCACCAGCAGCACGTCAGGTGCAGCCGTTGTGCAGCAGCTGCTGCTTCCCCTTTCATGCTGCTGGACATGTTGTGTAGCTCACTGCAGCCAACCCCTGCCCCGTTACCAATCTAGGGGCTATGGGGGTGCTGCGTCAGCAGCACGTCAAGGGCAGCCCTCACGCTGCAGCACCTGCAGCCCTTCATGCTGCAGTACGCGTGCTGCAGCTGTCTGCAGCCAAACCCAGCTCGGTTATCTTTGCAGGGGCTGCGGGGTTGCTGCACCTGCAACACTTCCGGTGTGCTGCGGCTGCTGCAGCCACTTTCTTGCTGTAGTTAGTGGGCCGCAGCTCAGTGCAGCTGACCCCCGCCCCGCTACCAATGCAGGAGCTATGGGGGAAGCTGCATCGGCAGCACTTCAGCTGCCGCCCGAGTGTTGCAGCAGCCGTGGCTCGTTGGGTGCTGCAGCGTGTGTTGCAGCTCACTGCAGCCAACCCCCGCCCCGTTACCAATCTAGGGGCTATGGGGTGCTGGATCAGCAACGCACCAGGTGCAGCCCTCATGTTGCAGCAGCTGCAGCTCTTCACGCTGCAGTCCATGTGCTGTCCATGTGCTGCAGCTGACCGCAGCCAACCCCCCCGGTAGCAATCCAGCGGCTGTGGGGGTGCTGTTGCAGCACCACGTCAGGTGTGCTGCAGCTGCTGCAGCCACTGTCGTGCTGCAGTTCGTGGGCTGCAGCTGACCGCAGCCAACCCCCGCCCCGTTACCAATGCAGGAGCTATGGGGGTGCTGTGTCAGCGGCACTTCAGCTGCCGCCCTCGTGTGGCACCCGTACCTGTCATGGGCTCTGGCTGCGTCGTTGTTCACGTGCACGGCGCGGGGCTTGCTCGTAGCGTGCACTGCTCGGGGTGTGGGCGCTAGCGCGCTGCTCTGTTGGTGTGTACCCACCCCAGGTGCCGGTCGCTCCGCGTGTTTGAGGAGGACCGTGCGTGGAGGACGTCCTCCAGTCCTGGGATGAGCTGGCTCAGCGCTGGACGTCCAGCCGATGGTTACGGCGCTAGCTCCCCACCATGTTGGCATGGTGCCCGAGGCCGCGGGGTATGGGGCCGCCTGCCTCAGGGGGGCCACTTGGGGCTCGCTCTGCGCGTTGCCTCTTGCTGCCGGTGTGTGTTTGTGTGGCCTCCCTAGCCTGTTTGATGTAGGCTGTCGCGGGTCTTGGCGCAACGTCGGTGAGACGCGCTCAGAGTCCTCGCACAGGGAGGGCGGCCAAATTAGGCCTCATCCACAGGGCTGAGCCCGCCCGTGGGGTGGGTGGACCTTGTTCGCCGCGACAAGGGTGTGGCTCCGGGTGGGAAGCGGAGGGGGCGCCGCGGCCGGCCAGCCCCAGCCCAGAGCCGACGCCGACGGACTGGGACTCAGAGTTGCCACCGCCGCGGCGGTATGCGCCACCGCCGGTACGGAGGGGGCCCGGGACGGTCGCGGGGTGGACGGCGGGGGAAGTGGCGGAGCTGTTCCGCTACTTGAAGTGGGCGGGGAGGACGAGGGGAAGGCGGGAGAGGAGGGGGACCCGCCCCTTCAGCGACCTGGTCGGCAGGGCAGGGAGGCACGGGGAAAGGGGGCCTGAGATGGAGGAGGGCTGATGGAGGAGGATGCTGGGAGAGGCGCTCCCGGGGGTGAGCCTGGACTGTCCCCAGGCGAAGAAGAAGAAGCCCAGGGTTCGGATGCTGCGGGAGCTGTTGCAGCGGGAGGGGTGGTACGGGGGCGACGCGTAGGACGGGGCAGGAGCAGGACCGAGAAGCGCCGGGGGCCAGGGACCAGGGGAGTGCAGGAGGGACGTGCAGACGAGAAACGAGGAGAGCTGCAGGGGAGGACGACACGGGGAGTCAGCGAAGGTGGAGGAGGGTAAGGGGAGGGTGTGAAGGACACAAGGAGAGGAGGAAGGTAGGTAGGTAGGTAGGTGCACTCGGTCGTGGAGAGGCGCCCCATGGTTCCCCCTGGCGTCGCCCCTGTGACGAACAGGAAGAGGCTCTGCGCATGAAGAGGGGAGGCGGCTTACATCCCGCTAGACCTGACTGTTGGCCCCCAACAAAGCGGCCCCGGGCAACACCGGGAGGGCTGATCGCCACCGGCGTGACGTGCTTGTCTCGCTGGGAGGGTGTGCCCCCGTGCTTGCGCACGTCCCCTCCTTTCGGCGGAACCCTAGAGGTTCACCGGACTTCCTGGCGTATCCCGTTCCCAAGGCATGCATGCACGTTCTTGGTACTAGGGTTCTGAGGCGCTTGGGTGTCGCACGCTCCGCCTCGAGTCCCAAAGCAGCGCAGGCCTTAGGATGCAGTCTTACCCCTGGTCTCCGGATCTCGTTTGGCCGAGTCAGCTGCATGGCACGGGCTGCCTCACTGCCCGGGCTGTGGACACTGGGTTTCCTACTGTTGTGTGGCGTTTGTGTTTGGGTCCGGGTTGCGGTTGGGTGTGGGTTTCGGTAACCCCGCCAGTCCTGGCTGGGGTCTTGGGCGGGTGTGTTTGGTTACGGTTTGTGGTGTCGTCCCTCTTGCCGGCTGGGGTTTGTGGTGTTCGTCGTTGGGCTCAGGTTTTGGCCTGCGTATGGGACGTGCGTGGTTGCGTGCGCGCTCCGCCTGCACCCCGTCGTTTCCGGTTCCGGTGTGCGGTGTGGGCGTGCGTGCTGGGGTTTGGGTTTCGCCTGCGCCCCGCCACTCCTTGGGGGGGTGTTGGGGTGTGTGTGTGCTCGTGCGCCCGTGCTGCGTGGTCTCCTGCACCTCCTGGTTGGGGGTGCTGTGCGGGGCCGCGTGTTTGTGCGCGCGCCCGGCTTGTTCCCCGCCCTTCCTGGCTGGGGTGTGCTGTGTGGGCGTGCGTGCTGGGCCCGGGTCTCCGCTGTGCCCCGCCCTTCTTGGTTGGGTTGTCGGGGCGTGTTTTTTTTTTTTGCGTGTCTTGCTTTGGCTTTGTGGTGTCGGTCGCTGGCGGTCCCTGTCCCGGGCCTTGTGGTCCCTGTCCCCCCATCCCCTCTCTTTCGGGCTGGGTTGCTGGCTCTCTTTTTTTTTTTTTTTCCGCGTGGTGTGTGTCTGCGCGTTGTGGGTGTCCCTTTTCCCGGTGGGCCGCTTTTCCTGGCTTGGTGTTGCCGGTTTTGGCTAGGTGGTCCCCCTGTGCCCCTTTGGGGGTCCTGTCTTCGGTGCCTTCTGCCTGGGGGGTTTGGCCGCCTCTTGTGGTGTTGGCGGGCGGTTTGGTGGCTGTGGACCGTTTTCTCGCCCCGACCCCCCCTCCCCCCCTGTTTTTTTTTTGGGGGGGGGTCTGCCTGTTCCTCCCTCTGCCTTCCCTGGGCTGGCGCACGCACTGGCCTGCATTCAGTGTGGTCTTCCGGGTTGCTGTTGGCGGTTGCGTTCTGCTTGGCCGTGTCCCGGCCCAGTGGGTCGGGTGGGTTATGTACACGTTGGGCTCGGTGCCCCTTCCTGCCGGGTTAGGTCCTGGCTCTGCCGGCTGGGCGGCTGCGCCAGGCGGCTTCGTGTGGCTCTGGGTTAGGGGGCTGGGGTTGTCCGTGTCCTTTCTCCTCCGCGGTGCCGGTTTTAACCTTCTGGGTGGTTCGCCACCGTTGTTGCCGGGCGCGCGGTGGCCCCGTGTGTGGCCCGCGGTGCCGGTGTGTGGCGTGTTGGTGCGGCGCCTTCCGGGGAGTCAGGGAGGACGGGGTTGGGGCGCCAGGGGGGGCTGGGGAGGTCGGGAGGGGAGCACAGCGGGCAGCCCAGTGGCGGGGTGCGGAGAGAGGGAGGGCAGGCAGAACAGAGCAGCGCAGCGGCGGAGGGGCGCCGCGGCCAGCGGGAGGGAGAGCAAGAGAATGGGAGCCAGCGAAGTGGACACACGGGCAGTGCGGTGCAGGGCAGGGGTGCGGGACAAGTAGAAGGCTGTAAGGGCGAGCATAGAGGGCACGGTACGCAAGGGAAAGGAGGGGGACAAGCAGGGCTCCAGGGGAAGGGACAAGGGCAGGCGGGACTCCACGGAGTGGGCAGCAAGGGGCACGGGGCAGCGGGGCGAAAAGGCAAAGGGCAAGGTAAGGAATGTGGCCGCGGGTACATGGGCTCACCAGTGTTCCTGGGGAAGGGATTGGGAGGGTGGGGAGGTGTAGTCCCGCCAGCCGTCCCACCAATCGTCCCACCATTCCCACCACCACCATACCCGGCGATGGGGATGATGTACCCACCCCCGCCGGCGTACCAGGGCATACAGCCACAGGCACACGTGCAGCAGTGACCGCAGGCCGGTGGGACAGCGTGGGGGGCGCAGGAAGGGAAGGGAGAAGAGCACAGGAGGGCATGGGTGAGGATAGGGGAAGCAGAGAGGAGCCTGAGGGAGAGGGAGGCCAGGGTCACGGGTGGGGCGGGCAGGGCGGCGGAGGGAAGGACGGAAGGGACAGGCGGGCCGCAGGGAGGGGAGGCAGAGGCAATGGAGGAGCTGCAGAGGGCGTGGGCGGACCTTCGGAGAGGGCAGGAGAGGGTGGAGAGGGCGGAACGGGAGGGAGGACGACATGAGAAGGGAGGGGGGCAGGAGGGTCGCCCCCCACTGATGCCGTTCAGGCAGCCGGCTATCCCGCCGGAGCAGGAGGGTGAGATGCAGGAGAGGGCATGGAGGCGGATCAGAGGGGAGGCAGCGAAGCTGGCGGAGAGGGACAGGGAGGTGGCGGCGCGGGAGCGCAGGGTGCGGGAGGAGGAGGAGGACGAGGCCCGGGGGGCACACCGGGTCCTCCCGGATCCGGAAGGGGACACCCCCTCCATGGATGTGGAGGGGCGGTCGCCGTCAGGGAAAAGGGCCAGGGAGGAGGAAGAGGAGGCGGGGCAGGAGAGGGGGAAGCGGCGCCAGGGGGAGGAGCGGGGAGCAGGGGAAGCAGGAGGGGGCGCCGCGGCCGGCCAGCCCCAGCCCAGAGCCAACGCCGACGGACTGGGACTCAGAGTTGCCACCGCCGCGGCGGAATGCGCCACCGCCGGTGGGGAGGGGGCCCAGGACGGTCGCGGGGTGGACGGCGGGGGAAGTGGCGGAGCTGGTCCGCTACTTGAAGTGGGCGGGGAGGACGAGGGGAAGGCGGGAGAGGAGGGGGACCCGCCCCTTCAGCGACCTGGTCGGCAGGGCAGGGAGGCACGGGGAAAGGGGGCCTGAGATGGAGGAGGGCCGGTGGAGGAGGATGCTGGGAGAGGCGCTCCCGGGGGTGAGCCTGGACTGTCCCCAGGAGAAGGGGAAGAAGCCCAGGGTTCGGATGCTGCGGGAGCTGTTGCAGCGGGAGGGGTGGTACGGGGGCGACGCGTAGGACGGGGCAGGAGCAGGACCGAGAAGCGCCAGGGGCCAGAGACCAAGGGAGTGCAGGAGGGACGTGCAGACGAGAAACGAGGAGAGCTGCAGGGGAGGACGACACGGGGAGTTGGCGAAGGTGGAGGAGGGTAAGGGGAAGGTGTGAAGGACACGAGGAGAGGAGGAAGGGAGCGGAGAGGCGCAGGTGTGCAGGGAAGGGCAGGGTCACAGCTGGCGGTAGAGGGGGATGTGGTGATGGCGGACACAGACGAGAACCCACAGCGGAGGGCACAGGGCCCGCGGCGGGGGCGGCTGGAGCGCCGGAGTACGGGGGCGCAGACGGGTGCGGACGGAGCGCCTTGGCAGCGGGACGCGGGACATGTCGTGGGTACGGCGAACAGTGTGGGGCAGAACGAGAAGCCTGACAAGATGCTGTAGTGGAAGGGGGTACTGTACTGGAGTGCTGGTGGAGTACGACGAGCGGCGGTACGGAGCCAGGCTGCATTGCCAGGAGCGCCGGCGGGGATCCTGAGCACAGGGTAGTGACCAACGCGGACGGCCGGAGATGACGTGGAGCACCATCGTGGCCGCTCGGGGAGACGGGCCTACGGGGGCCGCAGCGGCTACGGTGGGCTACGGTTTGCTCGAGCGGGCAGAGTAAGGAACATTGCGGTCGTCGAATCCCAACGGCCAGCGTCATGCCAGTGCTGACGAACAATGCAGGCAGGATCGGCAGAGAGACGGTGGATGGGAGGGGAGACGAGCGAGTGAGGGGGCACGGGGCGGCGAGACAGGGGTAGCACGGAGAAGAACAGGGGGCAAACGCAGGGCGCGTGGGAGCAGCGGAGAGCGCGACCACGGGGACGCCCAAAAAAAAAACAATAAAGGCTGACAAGACACCAAGGAAGGACGCGCAGAGGGGGCAGGGCGCGGGAGGGGGGGGAAGCAGGGGGCCAACAATGGCGCAAAGAAGCACATTGTCTCACACAGAGAAACGCCATGCCGATGACCCGCATTGAGCCGTACCGGCCGCCCCGCCCGACCATCAGGGAACTGATGGAGGGGAGGCCGGCGGGGGAGGACGATGGGGGAGTCCCCCCGAAGGGGTATCTGGGGAGGCCGCCCAAGACGGCATACAGGTCGGAGGACAGGGCTGAGGCCCTGAGGCGCGTGAGAGCGAGCGAGACACAGCCATGGCGCCAGGACGACCAGCGGAGAGCACACAGAGCAGGAGAATAACAGTAAGAGGGCGGGCAGGAGACAGAGGGGATGGGAGGGTGGAGAGGGGAGAAAGAAGATTAACATCATCAATTGGCTTAAATGAGTGGGACGCGAGGGAGGGGCGCCCACCTGGCATGGCCGGAACCGCCAAGGGCCATGCCACAGGAGGGCGATGGGACTGGACATGAGCACCAAAGGGAGCCGAGACAGATGACCTGTGCAGTGTTGTTGTGCGTGCTGAAGCCGTTTCGGACCCCCGTGGCCAACTCTTGGGTCACTTGGGGTGTGTATCTATGTGCCGGCAAGCCGCCATTGGCTGATATCATACTCTCCCATCCACCTGACCTAACCTGAGGTGTTAGTGTGATAGGCTTGGCCATTCCAGCTATGAGCGGCCATATTCAAAACCGAGGCGCCGCCGGCTGAGATTTATATATCAGAATATCAGGAATCAACGGGGTTTTTTATCATAATGTTTCCGTAATTTTTCAGCTATCCGTTCTGATTGTCAATGTATCGGCGACTGTCAGTTGGCTCGCGATTTTGCGGTAACCGATTGGTTAACTGTTATTTCCAGATATTTTAGCGGAAACCCCGATGAAGGGTCAGATTTCATCAGTAAAGGGTTCGTTGCTTCCGCAATTTTCATGTTATACACTCGCAAAATCAATCCGATTTTTTCAGACATTCAGAATCGGATTTTCGACTTTGAGGTCGCCGCACTTGATATGATGAATTTGGAGTGGTCCTACATTTTTCCCCGATCACGAATCAACCTTCCTTTTGTTGTCTCCTTCATTTTTCTTGGAGATATAGGCGAAACAAAATTGATTCGTGAGGCCACTTTGAAAGGTCATATCTCCGGCTCACGGCGAGGAGTTACAATTTTGAGATATGGGCTAGAATCGCCTTGGTCTCAACTTAATTTTGGAAGCGTCAAACGCCTTTGATGTGTACACATGCACGTTGTAGCAAGGGATAATGGTCAAGAGGGTAGAAAGTGATATATAACTCTTGGACCATGCAACCGAATATTTTAATGCGACTTTCGAGTGTACCGCATGAGTGTTGGTGTTGCATGGAAACTTTCCTTGGGTTCTCATGTATTTTTAACGTGAAGTTATGTCCATGGAGGGGCATGGCATACCATGGTGGGAGCCACTTTATAAGGGTATGTGTTATATGGATGGTATGTGCTTCCTTATGCTCACGCCCATGTTATATATCTCCGTTTGTAGGAAGATATGTGGAGTCATACGTGGCAAGGGCTTCGCCCATGTCCCAATGGTGAGCTCCATAGCGCTAGACTATGTCTACCGCACATATAGTGCATGTGGGAAGGTTTACGGAGCAACCCACAAGCGCCACTATCAATTTTCCCATTATCATCGTGCGTGTTGGGAGGAGGTTCAAAGGTGTCCCCATGCGTCCATGTGGGGATCCAAGTGGGGGGATTGTGTGCAAATGGTCCCAAGCAATTGTGTCTTGAACCATATGTTGATACCATGGGTGAGCGAAGTTATATACTATTATGATTACTTTGAATTTGGCATTATTTGCATGTTTTCGACCTCATTTTATGCTCATGTTTGTATTTTATGTGCTCAACTGGTCGGCTAACAGTAAAGTGTCTAGAGATTTGTGAACTATGGTATGTTGCTTATATGTTGGCATATGCTTCGGTGTTGTACCTCACCATATGCTGGATCACGGGGTCGTTTTGGCTTGGCACACGAGGCCTCACAAAATTAGGTCTCAAACTCATGAGTTGACTTGTGAAGCATGGCATATGTATATCAGGAGGGATTTGAGAGCCATTGTTGGGATATTCTTGGGCAGGGACCTTTGGTCTATATCACCCTTGTATATTACTTTCCGGTTTGACACATGCACGGAGCATTTGAATATTTGCCGTATGCATTTTTGAGTACATAATTGATTTTTGGGCATTATGGTGTGATTTGCCTGATTTCGCCATGTTGTGAGGTCATCTTCATGGGGCACCTCTCCAAGCCCAATCGGCTCCAAGTCCAACCTAGGTTATGTCAGGGTAGGGCATGGTCCTGAGTGCCACTCTAGGCCATGACACGCCACCTCCCCTATTGGGCTAGGAATTAGGGGCTTGGGAGGGAACACATTTTTGGGGTTTGTGTAGTGACTTTTGACACATGGCATTTAGCCATCTTATTTGACTGGGTTCAGGGCATCATGTTGGCAAGTCAAGGGAAGGTCTTGAGTCCAGGGAATGAGGGGTCTATGGCTCTGATTGTGTATGTTTCCATCTTTCCCCAATCTTGCTCGATTTGTGTTCATATGCCAATTTCAGGGCTTCTTTTTTGGTGCAATTCTATGTACAAGCCCAACGCCCGTGTCTCCGTGTGCACCGCGAGACGACCGGCGTGTTGAAAGGAGTTGTTGAGTGTCAACGCGGGACCTCAAACACCCTTGGAAGCCCTCAGTGTGGATTATTTGGATTTGGCTATTGCACTTGGGATTGGTTATTGCAAGGGATCAGGATTTGTGTGAAGGAGCCCAATTTTACTATTTTTTGTGGGAAATTGTGCAGGATAGGGCAAGATCATGCAGAACCTGGTGAGAAGCAAGACCATAGGAGTAACAGGAAATGGTGGAAGGGGTACAGCAGGGGCCGGTCCTGGTAGGGACCTTCTTTATGGTAGCAGAGGAGTACCTGCCCCCTACCGCCGCACCGGCAACTTGGGCCCTCATGAGCCCTGCCCAAGGACGCCCCGGGTGCAGATCATCGAGTCCGTGGAGCCGACGCCGGACTGGGAAGCCGGAGAAGAGCGAAGATGCTCAGAACGGAGAGCCCTTGCAGGACATGGGCTAGACATGGAGGACCTGGCCTCCATGTGCGAAAGGCAATGCCGCAAGGACTGCAATCTCCGCTCCGCTGCGGAGGAATTGGAGGAGACTGGCAGCAACGGCACGGCCGGGCGTTACCGGAAGCGCGGGTCCCCAAAAACCGCGGCGGAAGCCAGGGCGATGGAGACGGATCCCAGCCCGGTCAGGCTGTGGTCAGCTGTAGATTCCGAGGGGCACTCCGAGGGCTATCGGACAGCTTACCCTTCGGCGTTGGAGGAGATGGCCAGACCGCCCCCAAGGGCGAACACGGCCCCCGAACCCAGCCTGCAGGATGACGCCGAGGCATTGGAGAGGCCTGCGAGAGCCAGAACGGCGCCTGTGGCCCGGCACACGGAGCCAACGCGGGATAGCATGGGCGACACACCCATGGCGGAGGAGTCCGAGGCGCCGGGAACCGTAGGATGCGCCGGATCAGGTGGAAAGCACGTTGAGTCCCACTGCGAGCACGTATCCTTCCTCATCGGCAAGTACCCAAAGATTGGGATGGACGCCATCGTGCAGCACCTCGACCGCCTGGACAACGCGAAGGACGCCCTAGAGGAGGACGTCGCGGGGATCCTGGATGACCAGTCGGCAGCGGAGAGAGACATGGCGGAGCTGCGAGCGGAGCAGGACCGGTACCGGGAGAAGCTGGAGATGGCCCTGCAGAAGCAGCAGCGAGTGGTGGACAGCCTCCTCCACCTGGTGGAGGACATGTCCGGACGCCTGAAAAGGTTAGAGGAGTCACAACCCCTCGCCTCGGGTCCGGAGCTCCCGGCAAAGCCGGCAGCGGCAGAGCTGGTGGAGCGGGTTAAGACCCTCAGGAGCGCCATGGAGAAGCCCATGGGCGGCCCTGCAGAGGCACCTTACGCGCCTCCGCGTGTTGACCCAGGTGCGCTGCCGTTGGTTCCCCTGTTCAGCGAATCCATAATGCTCGGGGAGCATACGGCACCGGCCGGGTCCATGCGGGAAGAGCACGCAACCACGGACCTGAGGAGCCTGACGGTACAGATGTCCCATGCCGCCCAGGATCCACCGACCACTACGACTGCCCATGCAGTTTATGCGGAAGAGGAGATCCAACACCAGACCATGCAGGGGCGAACCATGGGAAGGGCCGACGGACATGGTCGAGGCCATCCAGGCGGAAACCTGTGGCTGAAGGACCCCACTACGGGGATATGGACAGCCGGTGGAGCAAGTCCTTCCCGCATCCCAAACCCCATGGGTTCAGGCCCAACTGGACCGCACTCCATGGAGGAGAGGGATGTACGAGGAGTGTACTCACACCCCCCGGCCACAGGTGGTATCCGTCTCGGTGGAGTGGTGGCTGCGGACATCGGAGACGCCATCAGGATTGCCGACCTCAGGGGAATCAAAATCCCCTACTACGATGGCAACCCCTCCAACCTGGATGATTTCATCCTGGATTGGGAGGACTTCGCCGAGGAGGTCGTCGGCAAGATGAAGGGAGCGCCAAGGGACAAGTGGGTATGTCGGACATTCCCACACAGACTGGTGCAGGACCTGAAGGAGGAGCTCAGGGATCAGATCCGCGAGGGAGTGATCCAGACAGAGCAGGCCTGCCTCCAGTGGCTGGAGGACGAGGAGCGAGTGGACGCCCCCAACCAGAAGTTGGAAGATTTGTGGTCCATTCCGCTGCCGCTGGAGCGCGGAGAATTGAGGGTCCGGGAATGGGATCGGTACATCCGCAAGTACCAAAGAAGCCTCAAGCTGGTGGAGGACTGGAATGAGGCCAGCGAGATCCGACACCTGCTGAAGGACGTCCTCCCCGGTCACTGGAAGAGGCGAGTGGAGGACGAGGAGAAGAAGAGAGCAAAGAAGCGCGTGGCCGTACGGATCATGGCATCGGAGGACACCCACGCCGGAATAATGGAGTTTTTCCGGCGAAACCTCGGCGAGCCCAGCCAAATGTTGGGGTTGAAGAACGCCGTCTACGTGGAGGTATTCGGCGACACCATGGGGCAAAGGCTGGTGCGCCTCAACAACGTGGAGTGGAGGCGCGGAGAGCCGCTGAGGATGCAGGTCATCTTCGCCCGCATGAGCCTGGACGAGATCGTGAAGTACATCAGGGTGGAGCTGAAGCTCAACGCCAAGAACGAGGCCCACGTGCAGGATCAACAAGGCCAAGGACATCGAGGTCATCGAGAAGATCGCCACCAGCGAGAGGTCAAGGGGGACACGGTCGGCACCGCGGAGGAAGGGAGTGGAAGCGGCTAAGATCTCTGGACCGCGACCACCCCAGAGGATCATGAAAAAGCCCACTTCTTCACGTTCGTAGCGCACAATATGAAGGAGAATTGGCAGGACAGGTCCAGGTGGAAACGCCTGGACCCCAGGACCAAGAACCGCAGAGAACCGCGGAGGATCGGGAACCCGCCGCTCTCGTTCCGCGAGTACAGATCACAGCACACCGGTTGCTGGGTCTGCTACCGCAAGGGGAACAACCATGCACATGACCACCGGCATTGCAAGGTGTATGAGGAGGACAAGAAGACCTACTTCGCCGCCCATCCCGACAAGAAGCCCAAGGAGCAACGAATTGCCGATTGGAGGGCAAAGGGCGGAGACGGTGGAAAAGGCCAAGGAAAGGGCAAAGGGAAAGGCGGAGGAAAAGGCTATGGTGGAGGACCCGGCCCAGACCGACGCGTGAGGTCGATCGAGGAGGTTGCTGAGGACATGTTGAGGACGTTGGAGGATCTCAAAGCCCAGCAACGTGGTGGACAAATTCTGAGCGGATCGCAGCGGGAGGGAGCTGCGGCAGGCCATGTCTAGAGGAGCCCCCACGGGAGTGGGACCTCGGAGGTCTCTCCTCCGAAAATCAGTGGAATCCCAGAGAAAGCGAAGGCACATCGGGTGCCGAAGAACGCTCCAGAAGAGCCAAAACCACTGAGTTTCGCCACTCCCAACCCCTGGAGCGCCCTGCCAAGGGAAGTTTATGTAGACAAGGGACGTGGCAAGAAAGAAGGAGCGACCACGGAGAGCCCCGTGGACGGGCAGGACCAGCCCAAGATCTACACCATCCGTGACCATACCCTCGAAGTCCTGATGCACCCGGATGTGCTAGAGTTGCATGCCATGAGAGTTGTCCATACACCGCATGGTGACGAGCGGCAGTTGCACTTGAAGGTGCGTGTACCGTGCGGACAAGAGGAGTTGGTGGTGGATGTTTTGGTGGATACGGGTGCCCAGGTGAGCCTGGTCCGGAGAGGGTTGTTCAAGGAGGAATCCCTACAGCCCAGCCGTAGACCGGTACGCCTAAAGGTGGCCAATGGAGAGATTATGGGTGGTGGCACCCATGAGGCCACTATCAGTATGGAATTCTGGGAGCATGAGCGCTTGAACCGCCCTGATTTGGCGAAGAGAAGCACTCTATCCGGGAACTTCTATGTGGCCGACATTACAGATTGGGATATGATCATGGGGTATGATTTCCTGGTGGGAAACGCCATTGGAGCCCTTCCCCATCGTGCAACGCTGGTCCGGGAGGATGATGAATGCCTTACATGGCTGTCCACGGACTATGCATGCGGATCATCCCAATGGAGTATTGAGGAAGAGGATCGAATCGTCCAAGCGGTGCAAGCTGTGGGTGCCAAGTCCAGAGGAGACCGCGGAGTTCAGCTCACGGAGTATGGAATGGCGCCGCAGGTGTATGCCAGGATGATCCAGACGCTGGGAGCCGGAGCGCCCGAGACGAACGTCTTCACTTCCCGGGATGCCCCAATTTTGAGGAAGTGTAGGAGGCATTGGCATCGAGGAGACTCAGCCTGGCACAGGCATTGGGGTTTGAAGGAGTGAGGGCCCATGTATTGGCATGGCTCCCTGGAAAATACCAGACGTACGGTGGAGAAGATTGTCGCGGATAGGGCGAAGGGGATCCTGGTCATAACCGCCATAGGAGCCACCCCATGTCCGCTGGAAGGTCTCAAGTCGACGCTGGATTCCATCACCCTGAACGAGATGTCATTCGGGCCAGAGGAGGAGTTGTTCATCGACGCCAAGGGCTTATCAATGCCCTCCCCGGGTCAAGCGTGGGGTACCAAGGCTTTCCTGGTGGATGGGGCGCAAGTCCAGCCCACGGCTGATGAAGCATTCTTCCCCAGGGTTGAGGAGGTGCCCATGCGGGTCATGTTTGAGCCCAGGGAGGGGACGGATCAGCCAATCGATGGCATTGACGTCCTGTCCCACGCCGAGATCGACCATGTCGTCAACTAAATGCGGATGGGGATGCACGACCGTGTGGCAGCCAAGAAGAGGCGGGCCATGGTCACATCTCCGCATTGGTGGGATGACAAGATGTTGGTCACCGGCAAGTACAAGTAGGATGAGTTCGTCGCGAGGGTCATGGATCATATCGCGGACCAATATGATGGTCCGGTTGGGTCGGACCCGCCGACATGGGATTTTCCAAGAATAGGGGCCGGTAGCGACAAGAACCAGGCCGATGCCGCAAATTTCCAAAGATTATCGGTGGGAAGAGCTCCCCACGACAATGAAGACGGCATATCGGACGAGGAGAAGTCAGATTCGGACCCGGAAGAGGCCTATACTGCAGTGCGGTCGGTTGTATCGATACCTAAGCAAGCGGCTGAAGAGGCCCAGGAGAACCCGAAGGTCGCCGAGCTGAAGGAGAGGCTGATCAATGCCTATCCGCGGCTATTCAGTGGCGTCGCAAACAAAAACCCTCCAGATCGTGGGAGGTTTGGCACAGCGAGAATCAAGCTGAAGCCGAACCCCAAGATCCATCGTCATCGGGAGTACCAACTTCAGGGCGATCGGGCCGAGGCCATGAAGAATTTGTTGGCCGAGTTTATTGAGCGGGGCTGGATCGAACCCTCCAACAGTGAGTAGGCCAGCCCAGCTTTTATCGTGCCCAAGAAGGAGAAGGGCGAGTGGAGGTTGGTGGTTGATTACAGAGGTTTGAACGAGCAAACCGAGCACGACTCGTACTCGCTTCCTCTGATCGACACCATCCTCCAAAAACAACAGAAAAAGCGGATCTTCACGGTGTTAGACCTGAAACACGGCTATCACCAGATGCCGCTACACCCGGACTCCAGGCCCTGCACAGCGATGTCAACGCCGCTGGGGCCCATGCAGTGGAAAGTGGTGCCTATGGGCGCCAAGAATGGCAACGCCGCTTTCCAGCGCATGATGGAGGACCTGCTCGGTCCTGTCCGGGACTGTGCCGACCCCTTTGTGGATGACATCATCATCGGGTCCGGCACGGAAGACATGACGGAGGACGAGCTCATCGAAGCGCATGAGAAGGATCTGCGCAAAGTGCTCAGCGAGCTGGACAAGCACAACATGGTGTGCAAGCCCACCAAAGCCTCGCTCTTCGTGAAGGAAGTGGAGTTCCTGGGTCACGTGGTTGGTCACGGGCAACGCCGTCCCATGCCTGCGAAACTGGCGTCCCTGCACCACTGGGAGAAGCGCCAGACCATCAGCGAACTCCGGTCCTTCATGGGGTTCTGCAATTACTATTCGGGCTATGTCCGGATGTATGCAGAACTCTCGGGGCCGCTGCACAAGATGCTGCAGGTGGGGAAGTTCGATGGCCGGAAGGGGAGCAAGAAGAAGCTTGCTTGGACCCCGGAGGCCGAAGGTGCGTTCAGCCGCCTAAAGGAGCGACTCATGGGGCAGCTGAGGCTATTCCTGGTGGACCCGGACAAGGGATTCGTGCTACGAACGGACGCCTCGGACTATGCTGTAGGGGCAGTCCTCGAGCAGGTCCGGGACGACGGGTCGCACGTACCCGTGGCGTTTTGGAGCCGGATCCTGGCCGAGGGCCAACGTCGAACCTGGACCGCGAGGGAGAAGGAGACGTACGCCATTGTTTGTGCGCTCAGGAAGTGGTCTGGCCACATCGGATTGCAACCGGTGGTGGTTTGTACGGACCATCAGTCCTTGCAGAGCTGGCACAAGGAGCACGTCGACACCCCCTGGGGACCGGCGGCAAGGAGGGCCCGATGGCATGAGACATTCGCCAAGTTCGACCTCAGCGTCGTGTACGTCCCGGGGAAGGACAACACTGTGGCGGATTGCCTCAGTCGATGGGCCTACCCCGTGGGCAAGGCATGGATGGACATATCCAGCCATGGGGACGCCGAGGAGACTGAGGAGGCCAAACGCATCATTGAGATGGAGAAGGCCATGGAGCAAGAGGGGGTCAAGTGCTTTGTGGTGATGGCAAACCCGAGGCGCCCGAGTCCAAGCTATTCGAGAGGAAACCCTCGAGCAATGGATGGTGGCCCCTGTAGAGCTAGTCAGGTCGGTGCTTACAGAGGACTGGTCGGATGACTATGCGGCATCCGAGCACTGGAGCAGGTACTGAAATGCCGTGAGCGCCCCGTCAGACGACGAATGGCCAGAGGGCTTGACGGAGGATGGGGATAAATTATTCCTCAAGGACAAGCTATTGGCCCCTGAGAACCGAATGGAGGAGCTCATTGACCACTGGCGTAACGCCCAGCTCATGTATCCTGGTCGGGACAAGATGCAGCAGGACCTGGAGTGGCGCTTCAAGTTCCCACCGGGGTACTACGCCATCCTGGACAAGTACTGCAGCGACTGCGCCGTGTGTCGGGCCACGAAGAGCCCCAACCACTCCACGGCGGGCAACCCGGTGTATACGGCTATACCGGAGGCCCCTATGCGGTCAGTGGCCATGGATGTGTTCGCCATGCCGGAGGTCACCGTGGAAGGAGAGACCTATGATTGTGTCATCCTGGGGGTGGATAGGCACAGCGGGTATATCGTGGCAGTCCCGGGCAAGAAGTCCAAGAAGAAGGACAAGAAAGACAAGCATGGAGTGGGTCTGCAGGCCAAGACCGTCGCCAACGCCATGATCAGGCATTGGCTGACGATTTTTGATGTCCCAGCTGTCATCTGCAGCGTCGGGGCAGTCAATTTGTGGGGACGTGGTTCAAGACGATGTGCAACCACATGGTAATTCTGCACGCCAAGACCGTGGCGTACCACAGCCGGTCGAATGGCCGGGCTGAGGTGGCCGGGCGGCAGATGTTCGAAAAGTTCTGCCAGCTGCACATTGACGAACCGGGCCGGAACTGGTATAATTTGCTGTGGAGAGTACTCCAGGCGTACCATGACCTTCCGGGGCCCACTGGACTGTCGCCCCATCGTATCCTGTTCCTACGGGATCGAGTGTCACGCACTCTCCCGTGGTTGAACCATGGCGAAGTGGCCCGGGATGCGAACGCTATGATGGCTGAGGCGGACGACACGGCGGCCAAGGTGTGCAAAGCACTTCAGGACGAGCATGAGAAGAGGGCCAAGTACTTCAAGCAGGGAAAAGTCCAGAAATGTGCTCTCCAAGACACCGTGTGGGTGGAGCAGCACCACAAGGATGTCCTGTCCAGGCATTGGCAGGCGTCTTGGTATGTGCCGGGGGTAATTGTGCGGAAGATCGGGCAGGATGTGCATGCGGTTCGTGTGGGGGATAACGAGATCCTGGACCGCGACCATACCCAGCTTCGTCCCCGAGCACCAGACCCCAGCGGACGTCCCGTCACCTTCCAGTTCACAGCCGGAGATCTGGACTCGGATGACGAGGGTGAGGACGACGACTTCACCGCCGAGAGGATCCTGACGGACAAGCCGGACCCGGGGACGCCTGGGGGGAGGCTATACAAGGTCCGTTGGAAGGGATTTGCTGCATCCAGGGATTTGTGGGAGCCTCCGCGCAGTTTCGTGCCGAGGTATACCACGGTCTGGATGGAGTATCTAAGGAGGAAGAACATCTCCTTGGATGTCAAGGATGTGTTGGTCCATTTGGTGGCTGCAGTAGCACCGTAATGGATCCCCCTTGGCATTTATGTTTGTCTTTGTGCTTGGGAGACGGGTGAGGGCGTTCATCCGGGGATTTTTGGGCCTTGATTGACCATATACCCCCTTCACTCGATCTCCACATATATATTTGATTGTGGTATACTTATTTAGGTCGACCGACGACGTTTCTCTATCTTTGATCCCCTTGGTCCATGTTGTAGATCAAGAGGAGACCGGATATGGCGTAGGGCACCGATTATGAGTGTCCTCACCCCTCCCTTGGGGCATGGGGGACGCCTACGACATGTGTGGGGCCTCCATGTGTCCTTGGGACATGGGGGGGGGGGGGATTGGAGCCCATTGGGGTCCTCCCGTTCTCTTTTCAATGACTTCCGAGCGGATACAACGCTCTGAGAAGGGGGGTGAAGCCGGTTCAGACCCCCGTGGCCATCTTTGGGTCACTTGGGGTGTGTATCTATGTGCCGGCAAGCCGCCATTGGCTGATATCATACTCTCCCATCCACCTGACCTAACCTGAGGTGATAGTGTGATAGGCTTGGCCATTCCAGCTATGAGCGGCCATATTCAATACCGAGGCGCCGCCGGCTGAGATTTATATATCAGAATATCAGGAATCAACGGGGTTTTTTATCATAATGTTTCCGTAATTTTTCAGCTATCCGTTCTGATTGTCAATGTATCGGCGACTGTCAGTTGGCTCGCGATTTTGCGGTAACCGATTGGTTAACTGTTATTTCCAGATATTTTAGCGGAAACCCCGATGAAGGGTCAGATTTCATCAGTAAAGGGTTCGTTGCTTCCGCAATTTTCATGTTATACACTCGCAAAATCAATCCGATTTTTTCAGACATTCAGAATCGAATTTTCGACTTCGAGGTCGCCGCACTTGATATGATGAATTTGGAGTGGTCCTACATTTTTCCCCGATCACGAATCAACCTTCCTTTTGTTGTCTCCTTCATTTTTCTTGGAGATATAGGCGAAACAAAATTGATTCGTGAGGCCACTTTGAAAGGTCATATCTCCGGCTCACGGCGAGGAGTTAGAATTTTGAGATATGGGCTAGAATCGCCTTGGTCTCAACTTAATTTTGGAAGCGTCAAACGCCTTTGATGTGTACACATGCACGTTGTAGCAAGGGATAATGGTCAAGAGGGTAGAAAGTGATATATAACTCTCGGACCATGCAACCGAATATTTTAATGCGACTTTCGAGTGTACCGCATGAGTGTTAGTGTTGCATGGAAACTTTCCTTGGGTTCTCATGTATTTTTAACGTGAAGTTATGTCCATGGAGGGGCATGGCATACCATGGTGGGAGCCACTTTATAAGGGTATGTGTTATATGGATGGTATGTGCTTTCTTATGCTCACGCCCATGTTATATATCTCCGTTTGTAGGAAGATATGTGGAGTCATACGTGGCAAGGGCTTCGCCCATGTCCCAATGGTGAGCTCCATAGCGCTAGACTATGTCTACCGCACATATAGTGCATGTGGGAAGGTTTACGGAGCAACCCACAAGCGCCACTATCAATTTTCCCATTATCATCGTGCGTGTTGGGAGGAGGTTCAAAGGTGTCCCCATGCGTCCATGTGGGGATCCAAGTGGGGGGATTGTGTGCAAATGGTCCCAAGCAATTGTGTTTTGAACCATATGTTGATACCATGGGTGAGCGAAGTTATATACTATTGTAATTACTTTGAATTTGGCATTATTTGCATGTTCTCGACCTCATTTTATGCTCATGTTTGTATTTTATGTGCTCAACTGGTCAGCTAACAGTAAAGTGCCTAGAGATCCGTGAACTATGGTATGTTGCGTATATGTTGGCAGATGCTTCGGTGTTGTACCTCATCATATGCCGGATCACGCGGTCGTTTTGGCTTGGCACACGAGGCCTCACAAAATTAGGTCTCAAACTCATGAGTTGACTTGTGAAGCATGGCATGTGTATATCAGGAGGGATTTGAGAGCCATTGTTGGGATATTCTTGGGCAGGGACCTTTGGTCTATATCACCCTTGTAAATTACTTTCCGGTTTGACACATGCACGGAGCATTTGAATATTTGCCGTATGCATTTTTGAGTATATAATTGATTTTTGGGCATTATGGTGTGATTTGCCTTATTTCGCCATGTTGTGAGGTCATCTTCATGGGGCACCTCTCCAAGCCCAATCGACTGCAAGTCCAACCTAGGTTATGTCAGGGTAGGGCATGGTCCTGAGTGCCACTCTAGGCCATGACACGCCACCTCCCCTATTGGGCTAGGAATTGGGGGCTTGGGAGGGATCACATTTTTGGGGTTTGTGTAGTGACTTTTGACACATGGCATTTAGCCATCTTATTTGACTGGGTTCAGGGCATCATGTTGGCAAGTCAAGGGAAGGTCTTGAGTCCAGGGAATGAGGGGTCTATGGCTGTGATTGTGTATGTTTCCATCTTTCCCCAATCTTGCTTGATTTGTGTTCATATGCCAATTTCAGGGCTTCTTTTTTGGTGCAATTCTATGTACATGCCCAACGCCCGTGTCTCCGTGTGCACCGTGAGACGACCGGCGTGTTGAAAGGAGTTGTTGAGTGTCAACGCGGGACCTCAAACACCCTTGGAAGCCCTCAGTGTGGATTATTTGGATTTGGCTATTGTACTTGGGATTGGTTATTGCAAGGGATCAGGATTTGTGTGAAGGAGCCCAATTTTTCTATTTTTTGTGGGAAATTGTGCAGGATAGGGCAAGATCATGCAGAACCTGGTGAGAAGCAAGACCATAGGAGTAACAGGAAATGGTGGAAGGGGTACAGCAGGGGCCGGTCCTGGTAGGGACCTTCTTTAGTGCATGCAGGGAGGAGTGAACCACACGGCAGAAAGTACGGCGAAAAAAAAAAGAAAAAACACGAACAAAACCCCACAGCACCACAGGAGGGCGTGCGGCACAAAGGGAGCGGGCGGCGGGGGAACGGGACGGAGCAAATGGACAGACGAGAGACCGCGGGTGGCGCTCAAAAAAATAAAAGCAACAAAGAACAATGACAACAGCGACGGGTGACCAAGTGGGGGAAAGGCACGGGTAACGGGGGGCGCGGGGGCCAGGAAGAGGGACCCACCACAGGTCCTGAAGGGAGCACACCACGCAAGCGGAAGGGGGCGGGAAGGGGGTGGCCAGTGCTAGGCACGCGAACCGGTCCCGGGAAGGCAGCAGATCCGGTGGGCCCGCGCCAGAGGGTTGCAGGCGGCCCGGGAAAAAAAAAACCGCATGCAGGGAAAAGGGGACGGGACAGAAAAGGGCGTGTGGCTAGAGCCACACGACGGCCCCGGGGGACTCAGACGGCGTGGGAAGCGGGGAATAGGCCGAGGACGCGGCACAGGGGAAAGGGGCGGGGTTGGGAAGGGAGCGACCCGTGCTAGGCGCACGAAACGGTCCCCGGATGGATGAGGATCCAGTTGGCCCGCGCCACAGGGTTGCTGGCGGCCCTGTGGGGTATAAACACGGGATGAGGGATGGGATGGGGGCGCACAACAGCCCGGTGGGGTAGGGAGTCCACGGGACGCTGAGAATGGGCCGGTGACGGGATGTGGCATAGGGGAATGGGACATGGGATGGGAAGGGAGACCGAAAGCGCCAAACAACAGCCCCGTGGGATTGGGAAACCAGTCGCCATGGAGTGGTGAACCATGGGCCAACCATGGGGAGCCTGACCACGGGAAGTCGGGAAAATGCCCTGAACTCCGGGACGGCCGTGAGGTGTCCGCAGGGGTGAGAGTTGACCCTGAGGTCCCCGGGTCAATGGCCTAAGTACACGTAGGTCCACGCGTGAGCGGGACCAGGGGGAACGTGGAAAGGGTCGCCCCCTATCCCCAGCTGTGGATGGACGACACCCAAGTGCATCCGGGAGCCGAGTGGGTACTCCAACCCGTGAGGGATGGGGAGTGGTGGAATGTTGTTGACAGAGAGAAATGCTCCGCTGTCGGCGAGGGCTATCCACAGGAAACCCGCCTGCAGGCGCCCAAAAGGCTGTGCTAGGGGGGGAAGGCCGGAGGATCCTTCAATGGGTGACCGGAAGGACCTGAAACCGTGAGGGCAGCGACTGAAGGGAACCTACCGCCGGTCATGCCCCAAGGGAACCTGGTTGAAGTTCTCGGCCGTGCGGTGAGACAGGGGTCGCCAGGGGAACTGATGGTGGAGAGCTCTCCTTCCCGCCAGAGGCGGCCACCATGTAAAACAAACAAGGAGATGTCAGATGAGGCTGCGGACGCGGCCGCCCTTACTTACTTACTTACTTACTTACTCACATGAACACATGCCTATGACTGCAGAGATGGGCAGAGCTGCTCTTTGACAGAGAGGACGTTGTGCGGCAAGTAAATGAGCGCAATAGGATAGGTCAGGAAAGGGTCAACAGCCTGAGACAGGGCTCGGTTAAGCGGAATGATATGGGTAAGACATGTGCATGGCTGCATCCAGCATGGGTAAAAATCAAAATGTGTGTATGTCTGTATGGGGACAGCCGGAATGTCAGGGGACATGTAGGGGGGGTACCGGGGGAAAGGGAGGGGTGGAACACCTGGGGAAAGGGGGGTGCAGAATTTCCTTGCATAGCGAAAGGCGGAATGCCCGGGGAAAGAGCACGCCAGGCAACCGGGGGCCCCCCGACCCCCACACGGGCAACCCAGGCACCCCGGCAGCACACCGGGAAAACCCCCCACCCGGCACCGGCGCCCTCACACCTCCGGGCCAAGGTCCTCCTCAACCTGGAACCGGACCCCAACCCAAAACCCGACCCCGAACCCAAGCCGGCGCCAAAACGATCACACCACCAGCAACAGCACCACCAACAACACCACCCCACGCAGCCCCCAACACCACAAACGCAACGAAGGCAACCCAAGCAACACCGCCCTAATCAAGACTGAATATTGGGACCGAGCTGGTGGGGGAGGGAACATCAGCTGTGACTGGTGAGGGACATCGAGAATGATTCACACATGGATGGCTCTTGACAAAGTGAAATAAGCTTGCAAGTGAACCCCATCACCGAGAGGCCCACTTTCAAGGCTTTTTGGACCTCTGCGGGGCCAAAATGCCCCCAAAATGGGCTCAAAATGGGCTCATTCCACCCGTTTGTGCAGCCAAAATGGTCTAGGATGAGGTTTGGAAAAATGCGTTTTTGACCCATTTTTGACCCATTTTTGGTCTCAAAACAGCCCATTTTCATGGCATTTTGGGATTTTCGGAGGACCAAAATGGGCCACCACAAGCTCAAAACGGTCCGAAAACACTTGTTTTAGCGTCGCAAATGGTCTAGGATCATTTTTGAGAAAAGTCATCTTTTTGCCCCTCCTGGACCTGTTGACCCATTTGGGCACCCACCTGTTTGGGATTTAGCTTGCCGCAGCCTAGTGGGCCTAGGTATTGGGGTCTAGGTGTCCATTTGGGCAATTCTGAGGGGTGGAAACCACAAAATGGTGGGGGGTTGCAGGTGGAGTAGGTGCCCTCGGAATCGCATTTTGAGCCGTGTAGCCAAAGATATGGCCTATTCTTGGTTTGTGGCTGTCGGCATTTGGAGCTTGTGGGGGCCTTTTTGGGCCGTTTCTGGTACATATCGTGGAGTTAGAGGGCCGCAAAGAGCTCGACAGGGGGAAGTCAAGCCGCACGTGGGGTGTACCCACCGTTTCCCTTCTTTTGGTTGTTTTGAATGTGTTCCAGGGCTTTTTTGGCCCAAAAATGGCTGTTTTTGACTGGTTTTGGCCCTAAACTGCAATTTGTGCGCCATTTGCGAATCCCGTTGCTGGCCGCCACTGTTGAGTTACTTGCTCAAACTTTGTGTGATTGTACTTCACACCCATAGGTATCATCCACCAAAATTTCAGCTGAATCTGAATCACCACGGCGGAGTTCTGATTTTTTCCCATTTCGCGCGTGCTGCTGCTTGCTTGCTTGCTGCTGCTGCTGCTGCTGCTGCTGCTGCTGCTGCTAAACCTGGTAGGTCCACCCTAGACACTAAAAAGGGTTTTAAAACCAAGACTGGTTGCACCAGGTCGGTGACCCAAACCCTAACCCAGACCAGGACCCCCCATCCACCACAACCCAAGCCCCCCTCCCCCCAGCGGCCGCCGCCACCACAGAGGCGGCCACCCAACACGACCCCGTCCAAACCCTCGTCAACATCCCCATCTCCAAGCGCCCCGTCATCCACCCCCCACAAACCACCACCGCCGCCGGCCAGACCGACCCAGGGACGTGGGACCCCTCGACCTCAGTCACCGTTAAGTCCGGCCCCCGACCCGCCCCCGCTACCCGCCAAACAGTACGGCCCCAGGGATTGCGCACGATGCCCGACCCCCCAACCCCCACCAGGGGGACCGGAATATCCACAAGGAGTCCTAGGGCCATACCGACAGCACCATCCCCACCACTACCAGCTCCATCACCACCAACGGCCCCACCACCACCACCACCACCACCACCAACACCACCCCCACCACTACCACTGCCCACCACCCTACCCCACCGGGCCACCACCCCCTGTGCACGAGCAGCACCAGCGTATGGGATGGCAGCAACCGGGCGCTCCACCCCCATACCTCGCACTGCCACCTACCACCAGGGGCCACCCCCCCCGTACCAGGAACCGTATCCCCCCGGGCACCATGTCCATGCCGAAGGGGCCCCCCGGGCCCAACCCCAGCGGGGACAGTCACTCGACCCGTACCACCAGCCGCTGCCGCCGCCGCACCCCTACGCGGCGGATCCATGGAGGGCGGGGGACCCCCCCCCCCCCCCAATACGAGGCGGCACCACGCGAGGCCCCCCAAGACCCGCCGACACCTCCTGACTGGCCCGACTCGCCCCGCGACGAGCCCAGGTCCCGCAAACCGCGGCGCTCCCAGTCCCCCCCCGCACGGCGCACCGACCCCCGGCGCTCACGCTCCCCATGCCGCCGCCACGCCTCAGCCGCTCACTCGCACCGCTCCTGCTCCCCAGGGCGCCACCAAGACCCCCCGGGACCCCGCTCCCGCTCCCATGGCCGCCACCAAGCACGCCACCGCCGCCCCATGTCCACCTCTCCCTCCCCCCACGAGCCCCACAGGGCTTCCCGTTCCCCCCGCCGCTCGTACACGTCCTCCACCCCCAGCCCGCGCCACCGCCGCTCCAGCTCCCCCAGGCGCCCCCACGCACGCCACCGCGCCCCATGTCCACCTCCCCCTCCCCCCACGAGCCCCACAAGGCTTCCCGTTCCCCCCGCCGCCCGTACCCGTCCTCCACCCCCAGCCCCTGCCACCGCCGCTCCCGCTCCCCCAGGCGCAGCCACGCCCGCCACCGCCGTGTGTCCACGTCCTCCTCCCGCCACTCCAGGACCCCGAGCTCGGACCCCTCCCCCCCCCAAGGCCCCCGCCCACCTTGCCTGGTGGTCTGCCCCCGCCTTGCAGGAGCTCCGCCGCTGGATGAAGTGGGCCGGGGGAGCGGGAAGGCGCGAAGGGGTACACATGGTGCACACCTTCGAGGAGATCCGCGCCTGCGGCCCCGCAAACCCCAACGAGGCCGCCCCGGACGCCACCATGCCGCAGGCGGCGTGGGAGGCCCTCCTCCGTGACGCGGTCCAGGGCCTCCGCTCCCCCTACACCCCCCAGAACCCTCCGCTAGTGGCTCCAGGCTACCCACCCCCAGGCCTGGGCCATCGGCGCCCCACAGGCCTCACCCCCACCCCACCACCACCACACCGGGAAGGGAAAGGGCACGGGCAAGCGGAGAGCAAGGGACAGAAAGGGACACTCCGGCAAGGGGGCAAGGAAGGGCCCAAAGTGACGGGCAGGCGCCCACAGGGACAGGGCACTGGGAGCGACACAACATGGGAACAAGACACCACCCATGGGCCAGGAAGGGGAAGGAACAGAGACCGAGGCGCAGAGAAAGAGGACACAACAACGGGCACCAGGGCCCACACGCAGGAAGGGCATGCCAAAACGGAGGGACCAGCACTGCCCCACCCCCAGCGGACACCGCACGACCCCTGGAGGCGCACGCCCCCAACACACGCCGCCGAAACACGAATCGGACGCCGTACGGACCACACCGGCTCACGCCCACCAGCCACCAGACACCACACAAGGGAAGGAGGGCACACCTGCACGAGGAAAAAGAGCTACATCCACAGAGGAAGCCGCCGAGAACACCGCCACGCAGCCCACCACCACGCCCTCACCGCCAGGCGACGACGCCGGCCACAGCAAGGGCCACTTCACAGGCACGGGAAGAGGAAAAAGGCGCGGCCACAGCACCCAATGCTAGAGGCGCTAGAGGCCAGGACCCCCAGAGGACACGGGACCACAGCACAGGCCCCAAGGGAGGGCAACCCCGCAGACACCTAACCGACCCACCAGCCCGAGCGGCGCGCCCAGACCCCCACAGCACAGACCCACCGAGCCACCCCTCACCTAACCGCACCCCCCGGCCACCGGCCAGCCACCCTCCGACCCGCACTCCGCACCACGACACGGGGCGGACTGACCTCCACCAACCCACCACGCCACAACACGGGGCCGCACGGCACACCACACTGCGACGCACCACTGTGCAACGCAACACGACAAGGCACCCCAAGGCAAAGCACGCCACAGCACGACGCGACGCGACGCGGCACAGAGCGGCACACCACAGCACGACACAGCGCAACACGACGCAGCCCAGCAGGGCGCACCGCAACACAGCACGAACCAGCACCACGCAGCACGGCAAAACACGGCACGACGCAGCACGGCGCACCACAGCACACCACAACACCAAAGCAAGGGACGCTAATGGAGGGTCTAACCAAAACAAGCCACCGCACACCCCTGGAAGGCGCCGCAGGAGCCCGCCACACGCCGGCAAGGGGCCACTGCGCGCCCTGCAACAACGGTGGCGGTCCGCCCACACCAACCGCCGCCACAAAGTTAAAACCGGCACCGCGGAGGCGAAGGGACACGGATAACCCCACCCCCCCTAACCCAGAGCCTCACGAAGCCGCCTGGCGCAACTGCCCAGCCGGCAGAGCCAGAACCTAACCCAGCAGGAAGGGCCGCCGAGCCCAAAGTGTACATAACCCAGCCGACCCATGGGGCCGGGGCAAGGCCTGGCAAAACCCCAACACCAACAGCAACTCGGAAGACCACACCGAATGCCGACCAGTGCATGCACCAGCCGAGGGAAGGCAGAGGGAGGAACGAGCAAACCCCCCCCCCCCCAAAAAAAAAGAAAAAAGCAGGGGGGGGGTGGCACGAGAAAGGCCCACACCCACGAAACCGCCCACCCACGCCACAAAAGGCGGCCGAACCCCCCAGCCAGACGGCACCGAGGACGGGACCCCCCGAAGGGGCACCGGAGGGCCACCCAGCCAAAAACCGGCAACACAAAACCGGGAGCAGCGGCCCAGCGGAAGAAGGGACACCCTGAACACGCCGACACACACCACGCTGGGGCGAAAAAAAAAAAAGAAATACAAAAAACACACGAAGGCGCAGCCCGAACGAGACGGGAAGGGGGGACGGACACCACGAGACCCAGGACCGGGACAGCCAGCGGCCGACACCACAAAGCCACGACACGACACGCCACAGCGCCCCCCCCCCCAAAAAAAACAAACACCAAAGGGGAGGGGGGGGGGCAACAACCGCACACCCCCTCGCCACAGGCGGCCGCCCAAGAAGGAGAGGGTGCACGCGGGACACACGCACGAACACACACACACCCCAACAACCCAACCAAGAGGGGCGGAACACAGCCGAAACCCGAGCCCAGCAGGCACGCCCACACCGCACACCCTAGCCAGGAATGGCGGGGTACAAGCGGGGCGCCCACACAAACACACACACGCCCCAACACCCCAGCCAGGAGTGGCGGGGCGTGGCAGCAACCCAGGCCCAAGCACACAGCCCCGCACCGCACCCCCAGCCAGGAGGTGCACGGGACCACGCGGGAAGAGCACACAAACACACACACACCCCCACACCTCCCCTAGGAGTGGCGGGGCGCAACCGAAACCCGAACCCAAGCACACACGCCCACACCACACACCCGAACCGGGAACGGCGGAGTACAGGCGGAGCGCGCACAGAGCCACGCACGCCCCAAAGCCTCAACCAACAATGGTGGGATGCAGGCCGAAACCCAAGCCCAACCGCAAACACCGCAAACCCCAACCGGGAAAAGAAAGGCGCAACCTCAACCCGTACCCAAACACACCCAACCAAGACCCCAGCCAGGGCTGGCGGGCTTACCGAAACCCAAACCAAAGCACAAACCGGACCCATACACAAACGCCACAAAAAAATAGGAAACTCAGTGTCCATAGCCCGGGCCAAACGAGATCCGGAGCCCGGGGGTAAGGCTGCATCCTAAGGCCTGCGCTGCTTGGGGACTCGAGGCGGAGCGTGCGACACCCAAGCGCCTCGGAACCCCAGTACCAAGAATGTGCATGCATGCCTTGGGAAGAGGATACGCCAAGAAGTCCGGTGAACCTCTAGGGTTCCGCCCAAAGGAGGGGACGTGCGCAAGCACGGGGGCACACCCTCCCGGCGAGACAAGCACGTCACCCTAGCGGCGAACAGCCCTCCCGGTGTTACCCGGGGCCGCTTTGTTGGGGGCCAACAGTCAGGTCTAGTGGGATGTAAGCCGCCTCCCCTCTTCATGCGCGGAGCCTCTTCCTGTTCGTCACAGGGGCGACGCCAGGGGGAACCATGGGGCGCCTCTCCACGACCGAGTGCACCTACCTACCTACCTACCTCCGGTATGATAAAAATGTTGATTATGCTCAAATTGCAAAGTGAGATTCATCGCCGTAGCCTAGCTAGCCAGTCGGGCTCCGTTGTTGCATACTTCTCTCGATTTTATTGATATGGCTAATTGTATGTGGGATGGGATTGTTCTAACAAAAATTGAACACCAACCCAAGGCTTGGTTTGCGAATAAAAAAGTTGAGATGGGTGCATTGCCTTGTGCCCCCCCCTCGTCCCCCCACAAGTGAAGATCAGCAATAGCAGAACGGGAAAAAAGCAATTGAAATGCACATCCTAAATTTAGTGTAGATGCAAAGCAGAACCCAACTTACACGTGCGCTTAAGATGAGCGATTCACAGACACCAAATCTTGAATTGGGCAATGGAAAGCTCCAGGAGATGGTTCTGCTACATGTTGTGTCAACCGCACACAGACATTGCATTGATGTGAACTTAAGCGGGAGCACTACACACACACAAAGACACACACACATGCACACAAAAGTTGTGTCAACCTGGTGCGTTACAGCGGTCATAATGACAAAACCTACACCGGACTTATTTTTGTCAAAAATTCTATAAAGTAGAAGAATAAACCAGTATCTTGTACTAAGCAAAAGCACAACTCTCCAAGTAGCTCTAGCTCTGCTCTAATGGTGCTGTATGACAACAATGTTTTTTGTTGATTGTGTTGGCTGTGGATGTGTAAATGTGGTACCAACTAGTATTCTGTCGAGTCACTTGTTGACTTTGTGTGATGATCAACGAGCAAACCGACTGGTTCAAGACGTGAAATTCGGCTAGATGGCCTTCGGGGGTAAGGTCTGATATGGCCAAGATCAAATTGAGTTATGAAATAGAATTTTTCGATGGGTTTTTTCTTTTGTGGCTTGCTAATATGCCGATGTCCCGGTGGAGAATGTTTTTCGGCTGACGAGCAGGGGTGCTCATCCTAAAGCAGATTCGGTGAAAAATTGGAAAAATGTGTTCATTGCAATATATTTAGATGTGATGCAAATGCAAATCTGTCCATCATTGTGCTTTGACCTATGGGATGGAATTTTGGCAGCAACAGGTAGCAAAACAATGGGTGCTGGTACCCCAGCGAGTGTTGTTTGTAGTTGCCATAATGACCTTGGGCTGGGGCGAGTCAAGGATGATGGGCAAAATCTTGAATATCAGTGGATTGTTTTTCTCTGTTTATGGCCCTGGTGTTTTCTCTTTGATATGCGATTCTTTGCCTGGCTGTGTAACGATTTTCACCCTGCAGGAATAATTCATGAACCCATGTCATTTCATTGTATTGCACTCTTTCCCCCCATAACCCTTTGTGTAACACAATTCTGAGTGTCATGGGGACCATCTGTTCTTGTGGTGGGCAGGTAGGGCTGTTCTGTATTGAGAGACTACTCAAGTCAGGTCCAGGCCGATATAACTTTTGTGGTTTTTGTGCTGATAGGGGTCTGTTGGCTGCTGTCGGCACTACAAATCTGGAATGTTGTTAAACTTACCTGGATGGCAGTGGTGAGTGGCTGCATTTCATTTTGTGCCTCAAAAGGCATATTTTTGAGGGGTGGCTTGGTCCCCGCGTACAAGCAGAGCTGTCTGGGAAACAGTGGGACCCATGAAACATTTACCATCTCCTGAGGTGCCATTTTACACACAAATGCAGCAGAAGACACAGATTTGCACACCTGATGTTTGTACACAGCATTACACAGACACAAATACACAGACCAAATGATCAGTCAGAAAAAGAAGGTAAACAAATGATCAGCATCTTGATCAATCTGATTCAAAACTGGGCAGGCAGAGGGAAAATACCACATTACAGTGATGCACCACCCCGTTCAACGCCTCTTGACAAGAGCAGACCCTTTTGCAATGTGAGGAGACTCACACCATCATCAAAATGACTCTTGCCTTGTTCCCTGTCAGTACCACAAATTTTGGAACAGTGGCAAAAAAAGAGCGAACCACAACAGAGACAGAAGAGTCAAGGGCCCAAATTGTGCATAAGGCACATCAAGATATTGGTGCAATGCAACCAATATCCCCAATTCTAGCACACCGCCCCTTTCTACCACATCCACGTTCACATGAACACATGCCTATGACTGCAGAGATGGGCAGAGCTGCTCTTTGACAGAGAGGACGTTGTGCGGCAAGTAAATGAGCGCAATAGGATAGGTCAGGAAAGGGTCAACAGCCTGAGACAGGGCTCGGTTAAGCGGAATGATATGGGTAAGACATGTGCATGGCTGCATCCAGCATGGGTAAAAATCAAAATGTGTGTATGTCTGTATGGGGACAGCCGGAATGCCAGGGGACATGTAGGGGGGGTACCGGGGGAAAGGGAGGGGTGGAACACCTGGGGAAAGGGAGGTGCAGAATTTCCCTGCATAGCGAAAGGCGCAATGCCCGGGGAAAGAGAGGGGCGAAATGCCTGGGGATGGGGAGCGGCTGAATCCCCCAGGACATGGACGGGCGGAAAGCCCGGGGATCGGGAGCGGCTGAATCCCCCAGGACATGGACGGGCGGAATGCCCGGGGATGGGGAGGGGCGGAACGCCGGGGCAAAGGATGGGGCGGAATGCCCGGGAAAAGGGAGGGGCAGAATCCCTTGTATAGGCAGAGGCGGAATGCTCGGGGAAAGAGAGGGGCGGGATGCCAACGGCAGGGATGGAATGCCAGGGGGATAGGGAGGGGCGGAATGCCCTAGGGAAAGGGAGGGGCGGAACGCTAGGGGATAGGGAGGGGTGGAATGGCGGCAGGGGGGGGGTTAGGTTTGTTTACGGGTAGCTTGGCCATGGTTGGTTAGCCTGTGTATCACCCAGTGGGTGGGCCACATGCTGTGCACCATCGTGTGGTGTTGCAAAGGAGAAGGCTGCTGCCCGGGGAAGGGGAAACACAATCCATCCACCCGTGTCAGTGCTGATACTGCCTGGCAGTGCCTGATGTGTCTGTCACGGGTGCGGCTGCCTGGCGGGATGTGACCACGAGGGGTGTTGAACCATTTCAGGGGTTGTAGCCCCCCCCCCCCTTGAGGGTGGTGGGGGACCCCCCCCCCCCCTTCGTTGACCCACACCCAGGGGGTAGGCGGGTTGGGTGGTCAGCCATCTGGGTTCCCCACCCCCAGGGGGGGGGGGGGTACCCCAACATACATACCTCAAAATAATCCCCATACCGCGCTCATCATTTTGAACATAAACAAGTGGGGTTCAATTTTTTCACAAAAATTTGCCCATCAGCTCATGCTCCCTTTAGCCAAGGTCCGACCCGTAGGTCGGGTCGGGGTCAAAATGTTTTTTTGTGGTTTTCACCCATTTTTGAATTCTCTACAAAATTCTGAGTGTTTTGAGTATAGACACATGGGGTAAAACAAAACAAAATTCCCCCTGCTGTATCTCAAAAAAAAATATCGAGCGCCTCTGGTGCCCACAAAACCCATTGACCTACAACCATTTTGAGGTCTGTAGATTGGTGGCAGGTACCCACCCTTGGGGTTGGATCCTGGACGGCAGCGGACCCGTCGTGTCTGTGGTGTGTTTGTGGTGTGGACGACTGCCCTAAGGAGGGAGGCAAGCGTTGAGGAATGTCCTATAGTGGCACTATGGGCACTGCATAGTCAGGGTGTCCCACCTTGGAGGGGCTCGGAGGCTCTTGAATCAGCTAGGCCAACAGGCTTTCACAATCCCTGCTCGGCTGACTGGCATCATCTGTTGTACCCCCGCCCGCAATTTGGGTCAGTGGTGCCTCTCACACCCCACATGACCGACTGAGTTCATCTGTCAATGCATTGCCCTCTACATGGGTCAGTGGAAAGGCAGGTTGGTTAGATGTTGAGGCGAGCAATTCATCTAAACACATTGGTTGTAAGCCATCCACCGCTTCCCCTTCGGACGTGGCTGAGGAAACAGGGGGCGGGGGGGGGGGGTTGGTAGTCACCACACATCCCCCACAGGGCGTCTTTGCTGGTGCGCCATTGAGGAGTGGGTTAGGTGGGGTTCGCACCCCGAAATTTCAATCACAAGATTGTTGGGACCTCATCGGGGCAGAGATACAAGGCCAAATGGAGAAGTGGGAAAATTCTTGTTCGAAAAACACGAGACGTCAGTTGCGGCCTTCCTAAGACGTTGGACGAGTAGCAGAACCCTACTGCGTCAACACAAGCTCATTGCAACTGACCTGTGGCGCCCGAGGACCAGTTCGTGTTTTCTTACGTCTTGACTGCGAAATGTAATGAAGCGTTGTTGTGCAACGCTGTTAGAAATCCAACATGTGCACAATCCGAGACATCGAAAAGACTGAGCTGAAAAAATGCACGTTGAAACACCTTCGGCTGCATTACTAGTCGACAGTCGGTGCGGCGCAAATATCCTTTGCCCTCAACAAATGCAGATGAACACAGTGGTCTCTTCTCACACGAAACAAAGAAGCATGCCGCTTGAATTGAAATGGGTTTGAATTGGTCCAAACTGCAACACCTGGGGTCTGTGCTCTGGAAGCAAATTCTATCCGTGAGCCCTGCTGTTAAACACACACCCGCACGTGTCCTTGTCAACCCAGCCTGCTTTTGGGCTCCGGCTGCATGGGGGTTGCTGGTCTGTGGAGGAATGGCTGGTTGAAAGCTTTCCATTTTGCATTGAAACCACCAATATGAAAGTTCACCTCAGTGCAGCTGACGGTGATTTACCTGCCTGATAAACGACAATGATAAATAGGTCCACGAAACACTTGAGAAAACTACTGGTCAGAAATCAGAAAAGGACTCCAGACTGGAATCCACAGGACTGTAACGGCCAACCGCCAGGGAAGGAAAATGCACATTACCACATCAGCAAAAAGAACTGTGGTCTTAACCAAAGCTCGACCGCAAATAGATGAGCCGCGTGTGGCAGGCATCAAATCTGCTGTGCATAGTGCCCAAACTTCCTGGGAATTGACTGAAAGGTCACAACTGACACAATCCCAAAGAGCACAGTGTTGGCGCTTAAATATAATTGTTTTTGATGACCGGAACCGCCCCCTCTTCGATCTTTATATTGGACATGGTGTTGTTGTAGATGGTATTGTTCTCAAACAGACCTGCAAGGGTGTGGAAAGGTGGTACCCCGATGACGATGGCAAACTCTGATGAGAACTGTATCAGTGATTTCGCGTTTCCCGGGATTGCCGTGCCCGTACCGCAAAGAGGGATGTCAGAGGTGAAACCATAGATTTCGCGTGCCTGTGCCTGAGTAAGCTGGCCTTGACCCTTCACCCCCCCTTGGCTCGACACAGACCAACCGCATTTGGTTCTTACGCCCTGCTTGCACAATTGTCGGTGATTATTTGGACGGACTCCGCAGGATATTCGCTTGCACCATTTGGCAGCAGCCCCAGTATCACGGAGCCCAGGCCCAGCACCACGTCCTCGTGAGCGCTCTGGCGCACACCTCTCTACCTAGTGGTGGCTCCTCCAGCTGCCCTGACGGTCGGGTTTGCCTGTCACTAGTAACAAGAGGGTCGGCTTTATGGTGCAAACACCACGCACAATACACAAAGACCGGCGGTCTAGGGATAAAGTAGCAGTTGGGATGCTGTGCCTCAACTGGCAGAGACCAATCACCCCATCCTGCTTACGCCCCGTGTTGTCACATAACATTTTTGTCCTCTATTTCGAAGATCGCGTATGCTCTGTCAATTCAGAGATACATGTTGCGCCCAGCTGAGATATTGTGCGGTGTCTCAAAGCGACACGCTCTGCACTCACTGGTAACGCATCTCTGACAGACACCCGTTTTACAGCTGGGCTCATGGGCCCCGGCACTCGTCCTGCTTCCTATCGTAATGTCATCCAGTGATAGACAGGCACTGCACACTGACCCTTTCCACCCGTGCCCGTCTGTCCTGTTCACTGTGGCGAACGTTGGGGACAGGTATCCAGAAGGGCATCAGGGGAAGCGGGACATACACCGGGTATAACTGCAAGCATATATCTCTTGGGGACATTCGGTATGCGCCAACACGGTGGGTTTTGGCACTTTTCCTGGGTTTTGTGGACTTTTGGTCCAATACGCCAAAATGTCGTCAAGTTGGGGGGGTTGTGTGTATACTTTTTGAAATCTGTGAGAAAAAGCCGTTTCAGAAATGTATGTGTTGGGGGGGGGGGGGGGTAGATGGTCACATTTTCGAGCAAACGGAGCTGCAAATTGGACAATGCACAAGACGGAGCAATGCAGGAGGGACCACTGATTATTCTGAATCCGAATCGTCCTCATTGTTGCCCCCTTCCACAAGGGCAGGGACCCCATTTCTCCAAATCAACATCAATGCATTTGGCCAAGAAGTCATGCTGTGAAGCCTTCGTGGGGTGTACTATACAATCCTAAATTTGACTTGCAAAAGAAGCGGCCTCTGCGGTGGTCGAAATCTGGGGGTCCTTGTGGGTGCATGCAGGCTGCTGTGAACCGGCTGTACAAGGCTTTTTGGCGTTCCTGCCAGGCTCATCGTGGTTCACCTGCACCCACTTTACACCCCCAGAGCGCACTCTTTTGTGCACCAAAGGTTTCTGTGGTGCATTGGGGGAAGCAACAGCCCGTGGAGTGAATTTATATGCAGACATGGTAGCTGCCTGTTGACAAAAAGAGGCAGCAAGGAACACAGGCCCCGTCCGAAACAGACGAAAATCTCAAACATGTCGTCATGCAGACCCAGGGTGTTCCAAATAGCCCTTTTCATGGGCTTTCCGAATATACCCCACATACCCCCCCCTACGGGACACACATTGGGCACAAATGACACAACAATGACGACGTCGACCGAAAACCTACCGAGTTGGTGCAACCCCCACTGTCCCCAAGAGATTTTTAAGATAGACTTATCTGACCGGCAGAGAGCCGTCCACGAGGAGCGTCAAGAGGACGTAATTGTGGCACATTGTTTTTTTGCGTCTGGCACCCTTGCCCTCCCTGAAGGGGATGTTTTTTGGTGCAGGGGTGCGGGGGATGGGGGGGGGGGGGGGCTGTCTTATATGCTTCTGTGGAGGTGGCTTCCAAGCCCACTGCAAATGGCCAAAGCTGGGTTCTTGCGACCCAGACATCCCGCCGGTCCATCGCTTTCTGCCAGCCAAGGCTGCAGGGGAATCCCCAGCCAGAGCCCCGCCCGCCCACTGTCCTATCCACGGTTTGGCATCTATGGTTTAGCCACAGGGCCAATGTGAGCACATGCGCCGTGAATACTGTACTATGGACCCCCTACACCATGGACGCTATATCAATGGGCATTTCCACGGTATGACAGCCCCACTTCCCCCCGCCCCCATCCCCATAGATGCCCCATACTCAGTCAAATCCCTCGGGACCCTCACGCCTTGTGATTCGTCAGTTTGGCATAGATCGTTGTGGGAAGCGCATCCTGTCTGACAGCAACTCCGACACCCCAGCCCCAAACAAAACCAACAACAAAACTTGGGTTTACTGTACCATATCTGGTGCCTGGTCAATGCACACCTTTGTGGCCAGTAAAATGGCTTCCGAGGGGTGAAGGGCGCAGCAGAAATGTCCTATGGAGACACCATCTTGACCCCTCTCTTTCTGGCCTGCCCTGCTGTGCCTCCATTCTATCTCATGAAATCTCAGCACATTCTACCCGAATCTTCAAATCGTGGAAGGCTACTGCATCAATGACCGTAGCACTGCATACTCATGGCAAAGCTGACCACAACGTTCCTGATTACAACTACTTGCACCTCCCACACCCCAAACCACTGCTGCTCCCCAGACGAGGCGGAGTTGGACACTTGGTTTTCCGAATTCTTTTGGACTACGGCGGAGAACGAATCTGATTGGGAATGCTGTTTGATGTGAAGAAGCATATAAAGACACACCTATGCCATACTGTTTAATCCAAATGCCGTGCTGGGCAGACTGGTGGATTTTGTTGGAAATCACTGAGGAGCACGATCAGCAGACAGGCCAGCTTCCGCCACATGACACAGAATCAAAGTGCAGATGGAAATTATATGGGGTAGATTGGGACAAGAGAGATATAGCTGAGATTCTTTCCAAGGAAATACCTGTTGTGCTGCGCAAAAACTGTCCCAGCTAACAACGCGCACGCATAGTGTGTACTTCCAGGTACTGCAGCCCATCCTTCCCTGGACCTTCCTCCCAACCCACTTGGGGGTAAAACATCTTTCCATGAATATCACAGAGTTGTCTCTCTGTTGACTCTGGATCTCCTCATCAACCTGCACCAATGCTCTTCAGCCCTCATCAATCTTCACCAACTATCTGCAAATCAACCAACTCTGCACAACTCTCGAACAATTAATCCCTCACTAGGTAGCAAGCAGCAAGCCTCCAAAAGCTTATCTAGTTAAACACAGCCCAACATGATTTGCAGTTGATCGATTGGAAGGATTAATTTGGAGGGTTTTTGAGGTTCATTGGTGAAGATTCTTGACAGTTGTTTAAAGCTCCAAGGGCTTGCAGGGAAATGTTGGACGTTGGATGTTGCAGAGGTTTGAGAAGCACATGTAGCTAGATAGCCAAAGAAAGGATGGGATTTCAACTAACTATGCTGTTGGCAACATTGGCTCGCAAGCTTTGAAATTTGCTACGAATATGCAAATCAATGTTGAAGGCAACACAACAATGTCGCGAGGTAGGCTATTGCTCTACCCAACCGAGGTAGGCTATTGCTCTACCCAACAAGATTGGAATCCAAATATCCGGCATGGCAGCCCGTTTGTCCATGCACATCCTGGCCCAAATGCTGGTCAGCAATATGCCGCAATTGTGCCAAGCCAATGACGTGCCAGTCCTAGCATATGAGCGCTCGACGTGGCACCATCCCTATTGGGCGCACCTCAAAGCATGCCCACCCATATTCCTTGCACACCCAACAATGTTCTCCAGTGTATTGACACCAATGCCATGCTAATGTATCGAGGTACAGGTGCTAGATATTCCAGGGGGTTTAAGGATCTACTTCATGCCGAGGGCCAAAAAGTAGTTGTTGGGTGTTTTTCTCGATTTGGAGGCCAAGGGACTGCCTAGCAAAACCCCCAGCTCCCCTAGCGGATCCAAGACCCACTAGATCCACCCACCCAACGATCCCCCTAAAAGGGGTCGGATGGCCTCTTGTGGTTGACAGCACTACTCCTGAGCATCCATTCATGTTCCCAAGTATTAATTTGCATCCTCATCATCAACACCGGACCTGTTGGAACCATGCAATGGACCCTTGTCCTTCCGAGGCAGTCTGGTCTAATACCTGTACTTGTTACACCTAGTGAGGTCCAAAACACCAAAGTAGTCATAATGCGCCCACCCTTTTGAATCCAATGCATTGATGAGCAATTGCTCTTCAAGACTCAGGAAACGGTCTGCTTCTAGGGGATTGAAGGTGATTCTAGATGGTGGTTGGACATTCACAACTTTTTTCGGGGTAGGGGATGTTGAGAGTCCTCCAGAGTTCTAAAGGGGCCAAGAGGGAATGCCACATACAAGGTCATTGAAAAAAGAACGAACAAAAGGACACTACACCACATCAAATACCACAACCACACCCGCACCCACACCTACACCTCACCAGAGCATAGCCCACCACAGCACACCACACAACACCACGGAAACACACGCACTCCATGTTCTTTAGGCCACTATGTGCAGGTACATGGCAAAACTGGTCGGCGCATCCAATCATTCTGTGAACACACTGAGGGATGCTCGGAGCTGTCGAGTATTGTCAGGAGGTCCATGGAGTGAATGACAGTTGGAGAGGGCTGTTCAAGGTTGTTGAGGGTCTGCAAGGGTTCAAGACAAGGTTTGTCAGGTTTGTCAGGGGTTTCATCTTTGAATGGTTGCTGAGGGCTGCTTATGTTACGAGGCTTTGATGTACAAACCCTTGGGATATCAGGGAGCGAGCGGACGTGTTTTTCGGCCCTGAGCAACCCTCTGCAACGCTGATCACAGAGGTCATAGGATAACCAGGACTGTTTAGGTTTTGCCAAGTGCTGATAAGCTTGGGAGATTTAAGTAGATTGGGCTCAGGAGAGTGGGCAACGGTAGATGAGAACTAGTGAGGGTCCGACACACAAGAGATTTACCCAACGAGGTCAGGACATCACAGATACAGATAAATCTGGTGGACTGGCACCTTGGGGATACGTTCATAATACACCCAATGGATGGGCAAATGCAAATTTCGCACATTGGAGAAAAACGAAATCAACTGGCACGTGAGAGATGTACCTAATGGATTGGCGTTGGCATCCACGTAAATATTGCTGAGGGAATTGCCATGGATGTCATTGCTCTCGATGCGACCCTTGCCATTCTTTTTTATCAGGATGCCACATTGTTTGCTGTCATGGATTTTGTTGTTCCTGCAGAAGCACAATGCACGATTGCAAATGCCTGTATCGAATTACAACAAACACCTCCTGTTCTTGCCCCATCTGCATCGCGGGCAGTGGCAAACCTTGAACCTGGAAAGTGTCTCGAAGCCTGTTACACACAGGCGGCAGGGAAGGGCTTCAAGCGGCAGGAATTTGAGTGAATCCGGCGTTGATCGGGGCCGAAAATGTGGTAGCCTCTGGACGCTCTATTTCTCCCAAACCAGCCCTTGCAACACCAGCCTGTTTTATGAGACCCTAAAGCTAGCATAAAACTGTTATTGTCGCCTGACTAGCATACTTTTTCTGCTGTTTGGGGGGTCCGGAGCCCCATAGACAAGAGCATGCAGCCCGATGCCAAGCCTGCTGATTCCAAGCCACAGCCCATCCATAATACACCAAATGTTTCACACATCTTTGCACCATGTCTCCAACTGCCACAAAACCATTCATTTTCGCCTGTTGCTAGTGACCGTAAAAATTCTGAACTGCCACCAAGAAAATCCCTTTCGTGCCCCAATACTACGTGGCTAATTCTTTGAAAAAATGAAATTTGCCACTTGGAAAATGTGAAACGTGCCAAAGGGCAGCAACGTTTTTTGGACCCACTGGGTGCTTGGGCACTTGTTTTAAGACAGAAAAATGAGTCCCAAGTTACGGGATGGCTTCCTCTTTGGAAAATTATGAAAAAGCTGAAATGTGGTGCACCGGCTGATGAGATGTAAATTGTACACGACTGGTGAAGGTGTGGTATGTCTGGGTACGGATACACTCTTGGGTTGCTGCTTGATGGCGGACATATCGCTTTGTTGCCCTTGGCTTGCGGACACTGAATGCTGGCAAGTGAGGACTTTCTGCTGGCCACCAGGGGGCAAACATGCTGGCAACCAGCGCACTGGACCATGGACATGCTGGTGGCCACGGATGGCCACAGGAGCCTGAGGCATGGACCGTGAAGCTTATGGGAATTTGGTGAAACCCCGACATTGAGTTCCTTCCCCTTTTCAGGAGTGCTTCCATCACGAACAACAAAGAAGAGACCACCAAATCTTCCTTCTGTTGGTGGACATTCTTGCGCAGTGGTGAGACCCAGCAGGCCTTGTTTTTGGGGGCTACGGCCAGGGAAATCCAAACCAGGCAACCCAATCTCAGACCATCGCAGAACACCACAAAAAAAATTCGGCCTCGAGAACTGCACGCAGCAGCAGCACGCTGCAAAACAAAGAACAAATACAACACACTATGCACACCTTGTACACCGCTTCAACTAAGCACAATGCCTCACCAAACAAATCCCAGGTCAGGCAAACACCACTAGGTGCGGCCTTCATGTGCGGTCTTCTTTTTCGGTTTGTGGCTGCGGTTTTGTTGGCTTTGTCAGCAGCCGCATGGGGCTCTGTTTTGAAGCATTTTGTAGGATGCGGTATCTCATGCGGATTTGAGCCCCCACCCCCAATGCACTGGGAGGGCGAAATGCAGGGGCGGAAATTGAGTGGAAGCGCTTTGCTTGGTGTAACTGTTGGTGGAGACAGGGTTCCACATTTTCGAAACGTGTTTCTGTGGGATCTTCACCCTTGAGCCTCACGCAGCACCGCGTAATTGGCATGTGGACTTACCAAATGCAAGCTTTGAACCTGGAACTCAACAAAGCTGGTCTGGGGCACTTGCGGCCGTGTTCCGCGGCATACCCTCCAGTCAGGCCGTTGTTGGTCACAAATGAAGTGGCAAAGCCTGACATTGAACGAGCCATGGGCAACGACAGGCCCGCTCGCCGCGTGTAAACGACGGATGCTTCACCCATCAACTACATGATCTGCTGCGTTGTATATTTCAAAAACTGCCTGACAGCCCAGACACGGGGCATTCAGCCTCGCTTTGACCATGATGGGCACGACAAACTGCCAAAGAATCATACATTCGTGGGGATTGGTTGCATATCCCGGAAGGGCTGCGTTGCTTGTTTCGGGGCAGGTTGTTTCGCACCAAACTCCAAAATCAGGCGGAACGGCGCCGCTCAAATAGTGGGCGCCTTGCCCCAGCCTTGCCCTGGATGGGTCCCAGACTGGTCAATCACAGTTGCACGCCAGAACGAGCGCAACTGATTGCAAAGACAATCGTTTCCCCTTCCAACTTCAACGTGCTGCCCTCCAAACACCCAGACACCCATGAAATGACATGGTTCCGGCCGGGTTGGGGGAGCGGGCCCAGGCTGGGTCAACACTATGTGTCCCAAAATGTGTGCTCACCGGTTTGGGGCGCACAGGGTGGGAATTCTGAGCAAAGTGGCTAGCCCCATTCAAATCCACGAAATTTCCAGCCACGAGAAATGGGATTGAGGACCTGCCGTAACAATGTGTATCCTCAAAGCACCCCAAGTGCCTCAACTTCCTGACACGATGGCCAGCAGGGTGAGGATGAGGAGTAGGAGCTTGCCCCCCCCTGCCAATAGACATCCATTGTTCATTTGGGTTCTGCTTTGCTCCTGCCTGCTTTCACTCCTATGCGCCCCGGCCCCCGCAGCCCTGGGTGCAGGCAGTGCCTGGCGTCACGTAGCGCAACTGATCAATGCTGTTCCCTGCGGACAAGAAATTCAACTGACACGCACTGTGGTAAAGATCATTGCAAGGCCCAAACAATCCAGAAAACGTTGGTCCTTGGGAGGAGGGAGTCCTCATCCTCCTCCTCCTCCCGGGGGCTGATCAGCAGCTGTCGCAACTTGTCGGAGGCAGCAACAAAGATGTAACAGAAAACGGACCTCAATAGAGGGTTGCACCCACAATCGATCTGGATACAGGAAAAATGGTCCGACACAATGTCACATTTCTCGATGATGGTGGCATCGTCGTTCACAATGATGCGGACGCAGAAAAAGTTTTTGGACCGCTGGTGCAAGTGCAGACCTGCAAAACGTGCAAATAGGCATCCCAAAACAAAGCAGAAGAAGGCCCGCTTCATGGGATGGCGAGAAACAAATCCCTGAGCCAGTGGGCAGAACACCATCCGGCAAACATCAGATTGAAAGGGGAATCATGAAACCGCATATTCCCTCTGATCCACGGGCAAGCCACTCAATCTCGTCGTTGGGGGACGCAGCCGGACGCAAAGCGCGCAAATAGCCCTTACTGTGCGGCTGCAACAACATCCACACACACCGATCAATTTACAAGTGTTGCGGATCACAATGACATTGCTTTCGCTTCCATTCTCGATGCAAACCTGCAACATCGAGAGGCAGTGGCATCAGAAATCCACATTGTCGACCCCCGTCTGTGTAATGTGCCAACGATTCCAAAACCACTTGTTTCAGTTTGGCTTTCTAGTTGGCATCTCCCGAGCAGCAAACAGTGGAAATATGGGGATACGCCTTGGATATAAACAACGCATAGAAAAAACGAATGGCTTCCTTCCGCCCCTTGGTGCCAGGTATTCTTTCCCTCGCCAGCACTCGAGGTCAGACTGACGTGCTCGATTCGGAATACCATCGGCACGATAAATTGGCTTCGGCGAGGTGTTCGATACCTGACCACATGCATTGACGCATCTCGCGGCCAAAACCTCATGTACACTACCTGTCGGGCCCTCTCCTTTTCCAAGGTGCACTGCTCGTACGGGCCCATGCCCATGTCCCTCCCCGTGTCCAGAGCATTCAATCACAATTGGCCCGTTATTTCACCGTGCACTTTCAATCACTGATGATCAACGAACATCTTCCTGCGGCCGCGATGAAATCAGAATCATCGCACAGTTCGTGAAAAAGCGGAATTCGGCACCTAAAGAGTTAGCCAACTACAACCGATCCTTTCACTCTAATTCCATGCACCACGATTCACTCGCTGCAAGACATTTTCAACACTCGAAGACTGAATCCGCCAGAGTCCATGCGGGAAAGTTGTTGAAAACAGGGGACAGGAATCCGTCTCTCCAGAAATGAATTGCTCCAAATAGTGGAGAAGGATGTTCGCCTCACCATTCCACTTGTGGCATTTCAGTGCCTCAGACTCGTCCGTGCTGGCAAAATGCAGTGAATGGCGTGTTCGGCTTACGTGTGAATTTGTGTCGTTGCCGAGTTGCTTCCCTCTTCGATTACCAATGTGCCGCAAATACGCAGCACACCTGTCCTTCGACAGCTGCTTGCAACGTGACGTTTTTATTGATCACAATAGATTCTCGATAGAGCCCTGCAGGAACGCGGCGGTAGTAACGTGTGAATAAACAGTGAGAACGGGGGTGTGAGATGCTGCGCTTCATTTTTCTTAAAGCTTGGGCTTCTTAGCCGCCACAACGCACTCGACTTCACTTGAAGGAACAGCACCAGCGACGAACGAACCATTTTATGATATCCCGCTTCTGACCCCACACCACACACACCCTGGGGTGGGATGGGCACAGGGTTAGTCCGTGAAGGCTTCTGCAGGGTCTTTCAGGACAACGGACACATGATTGGGTTGAACCTCACAATGGGGCATGATCCATTTGTTGGCGTTGGCACACGCCTGGGGTGATGTAGGCTCTCTCGAGAGGTTGTATTGCTGGGCTTGGTGGACTTGGTGGCTGGGGGAGCCGAGCCCAGCCACGGTCCAAAACACTGCAAGCACTCCAGAAAACGACGAGGGCCTCCTGTAACTGCATTTTGACTGACTGATGCGGATATAGATGCATAAGAGTTAATGTCTATTTGACGTGTTTTTGTAGTCATGTGGTTGAAGCAAACCCAAGGAATACACAACAAAATGCATGGTCCATGGACACCTTGATTGATGATAATTCGGTCTCCATCTTCTGCAGCAGCAACGGCCTCTGTGATAGTGGCAAAAGAGCCCTTTCCCGATTGGTCTACTATGATATGGGACCGCTGATACAGCTTCTTAATCTGCGTTTGCTGCTGCTTGATTTGTTGGTCTTGCAATTCGACCTGACAGATCGAATGTAAACGAGCCGAGCAGCACAGCAGGTGATTGGACAAGCACATTTACACCTCACATCACGTAAAAGATCCGCCAATGACAGCAACATCCGGAGGACTTGGTGGAAAATCGTTGAACACGGATGTGCAGAGAACACACTGGCGGCATATTGTCCCCCTGGAACCCACACCAGACGAAATGCCAGGGTCGGAGATTCTGATTTTTTTGGAGGCTGGAAATGCACGATGGTGTGTGTGTGGGGGGGGGGGGGGTGCCATAAATGCCGAGTGAGTATTCCGGTAGGTACTTCTGGGTGTACGTACTTGTTCGCCTTTTGAGGAGGGAATCCTCCACACGTGGATGGGTAGGTTGGTTGTCCACCCAGTGGGTTGGGGGTGAAGGGGGCGGGTACAAAAACATGCAACACGCTGGGAGCCCGCTCAGACAACCCCAACATTCCCAAAGCTCGGTGAACGTTGCCCGGAATGAGGTTTGTGGCCCAGCGATACTTGCAACGACGAATAGGGGGCTACAGGTCATGCTACAGCCAGCCCTACCGTAGTCCCCATGGACTGCGTGTACTAGCGGTTTGCTCTGGGTTGTCCATTTGAATATGCAATGTGTCCTCCAATGTGAATGTCCTGGAAATTGGGCAGGACCTCTCCCCTACCCGGAATTTGCGTTTAGCATTCTGAGGAATACAGCTTTGCAATGGATTTATCATCTACGTCTGCACATATTGTTCAGCTGCCCGAAGCTCATTGATGCACCGCAGATCTCCCTCGTTGTCATAACCGCGGACACCCTGAAGCCGGTCGGCAATGCGGTCACGCCATCCCACCCACCCTGCAGCGCCCCTAAAAGCTGCAAAATATTGACGAATGGCTTGCTGCTTTTCGTTCTTGGGGGTCACCAAGAACATGTTGTAATGACCGCCTGGACCCTGACGCCACAGCCACACCCCTCATGTTGTTACCACCCTCTCCCCCCGCCCGTGCCCAAGAATCAGCAATGTTTTGCTGTGTACACGGCGGGTGGTTCTTGAACAGCTTTTTCAAATCAAACAGTGCCGTGTAACCAGCGGTTGGTTCTTGCGCACGACCATGAGCAACCCTGTACTGCGTAAAATTGCGGCGTGTGGCGCCTGGGGATGTATGCCCTATCCTTTCTCACATTCATGCACATGTCCCATGCGCCTCAATTTACGTTCCACATGCATGTACTATCATGCATTGCAAATCAAACTTGGTCCGGTTTGCCTCAATGGCTGCCCTACATCCACCAAAATCATGAAAACCCGATTTTTGGAAAAACCGTAGTGCCAGGAAAGTGCTCTGTAACCCAGGGCTGGTACCTGCGAACGGAGGTTCTTGGGCACAGGGGGTACCTCATACCCCCAGTCCGACAAGCTTGCCCACGCCCAACGCTCCTCCCAAATCAACCTCATCCCAGCACTCATCCCCGGCGTCAGGGTTCGGGGTTGGCATTTGTCCGTGTCATCGTGATACCTTACAAATTCTATTCACCCGTTTAAATTTGCGCCACCAAGTCCCAGGCAAACTTCCCCACACCCTCATTCCGAGCCCGCGAACACCAGACCCTACCCTGCGGAGTCAACCGAGGATAGAGATAAGAATACCCCTCTGTATCCAGCACCAACACATTATGCCAGGCGGGCATCCGGGCAACGCCCATCGGCGCCGGCAGTACCCTTGCACCCCCCCTCACTTGCACAAGCACGGCCGCGGTGCCAGAAGACCAGCGGTTCAACACCCAGCCTGTGCTTAGATAAAGCCGTGCTTGCGCAAAGGGGTGGGGGGTGGGGGCCGGGGGGACCCGAAAATTATGCTCCTGACGAGCCACGGAAAATTGTTTTTACTAAGTGAGATTGGGTCATTTGTTCCCCTGCTCAGTGCTGCTTCTGTCCCTTGGCCCCTCCCATGCCGGCGCCGGCATGCCCCACACAAAGCCTTTCCCCGCTTGTTTCCTTCGGCCTCTTGTTTCTAAGTGCAGGGATGGGGGGGGGGGGCTGAAATGTCAGGGGGGGCGGGGATGAGGGGCCAGAGGGGAAAGAGCTCCTTCTGCGCATCGTTTTCGTGCTCAAATTGTTTTCCCCCTAATTGCTGTGGACCTGTGAAAAGCGGGCGGGGAGGTGCCACACTTCGTGGCCCCGCTCCCAGTGCCTCCTGGTGCGCAGGCCCACGTGTCCATGGGTCAAGTGCGACGACGACACCAGAAAACCCTTCAGGCTTGCGTCCCCCTAACGTCCATCGAGGGACCGGCAGAATCCCTTGGAAGATGGGGGCTGCTTCACACCCAATTTTCGCCTTACGTCTACAAAATACAAATGTCGGAAAACCACACCAAAATGAGAAACATGATACGCCATGGGCCTGTGCTCGTCGCACCTCAGCACTTGACGTCTTGAGGTCTTGGGACAAGAACTGTGCCCCCTCCTGAAGAAAAACTGTGTAATTCGGTGTGCTCTTTCTTCCGACGGCTGCATCAGATGCATCAGAAGCGGACCCAATGATGGGTTGTCGGATGACCAGAACCATGAAAGCTGTAACTCCCACCACTCCCCCTCCCCCTCGCCCTGGGACGTGGGTTTGGCAGCAACTTCCCAATGCACATTTGGCCACCAGTTCGCAGTCAGCAACAATTCCAGAACCACCATCAAGCATTCCGTCAAGCAGTCCCCACATGCATACCCCCCCCCCCCCCCTCCATTCCCCACTCTCCTCCCACATTCCCTGGGCACCTCAATCGGAATCAGGTTGGTCGGTAAACGCGCGCACAAAGGAAGCAGAACCACCGATATCTTGGGTTGCAATTGAATGACAGATAAAAACCGACAGGGCATTTTTCTCCGAGCGCGATTTGCATTCCCGCTCCCTTCCCAGACCAATACCTTTTTGCACAGAAGCTCCAAATGCTTATGCAGACATTCCTTCATGTGTACTTCAAGCTCCACGCGCTGAAATTTGTCCCCGTCACAGCCATGGACAGCAAACGGACATGGAACCTGCAGAACACATCAACAAAGCAACGGTGATGCAAAATTACTTTGATAGAAATCCAATCTGCATGTCGCACGGCAGTTGCGGGCTTTGTTCCTGCTTAGGGACTCTGTTTTCTCAAAGAACGCACGCACGCACGCACAAACGCACGCACGCACAAAACACCAATGCAGTAATGCAAAAGGAAAAAAGACTAGGTTCAACAAAAATCATGTTGGTTTTAGCCTCATTTCCGCATTAATTCAAGCATTCACATCCGCGAGTGAAAAGTGTGTCTCATTGATACAGGTGCAGGGTGAAGTCAACAAAAACCATAGAAAGTGACTTCGAGGTAGGAAATAGTCGGGGGTGTGGTTCACACTTATGTCCGAGAATGTGATCGACGAATGGTGCTTTGGACTCGCTGCAATCTGGGTTCATCCAATTTTCCACTCTCCATCAGCGAGCACCTTGGTGTGACGTCTCACTGACATCGCTGACTTCTGTGAGAGGCAATTCGCCGCAGCAACGATCCATTTGCCGCATACCATGTCGGAGTACCGATAAAAAAAATCATATCTCCATAAAATCCCCCCCTCCCCACACGGGCGAGCGCGCGCGTACACGCACAAACAATGCAGCAATGTAAGCACACTTCTAGCTTTAGGGGGGAGGAGGAGGAGGAGGAGGAGGAGATGCGGCCGATCATCGCCACCGCTCGACCACCCGAGGGTGCTAAGGGTGCTGACGGCCCCCACTAGCGGAATAACCCGTGCCGGTGAGGTGACCCTGAGTGTCAATAGAGCATTCTGAATAAAATTTCAAAATTGTAACATCGCAATCAAAAGCTGGCTTGCTCAAACACTTCCGTAGCACTTACACACATAGAAGGTGCATGACTCGTAGAGACGGACGGTTTCGGGATGGCGGTGGCGGTAGGGCCTCTCGGCGCGGAATATTGGAATCGAAAATCGGAATCCAAATGTTGCAGGTGCACAATCAAACACGCGGCGCGTGCCTTGACCGTTTTGGCACCTCAGCTCGAGAAACGCTAATGAATATGCATTCGAGCGTTCTACAAATTCCAAACTCCCCGTTGCTTATTGCAAAATGCTTGCATGAATCCCGCGGCAATCAATGGGCCTTTTCCTGATCAAAACCGACACATACCATCGTCAAAGGGCAATGATTCTTAATATGTGTCGAGAGGGTGTCCATCGTGACCACCGCCCCGCAATGTTGGCTGCATTTTACCGGTCGTTTTGGACAGTCTACTTCGTGCTCCTTCAATTGGCACCCGGGAATCATTTTGCGGCAATATTGGCACTCAAAAGCTTTGTACGGGCACGTTTGAAGGTGCGCACTTAATTGCTTCCTAAGACACACAGACGGGATCGCAGGCAACGCTGAGGAGGGCCCATTGAAAAGGCGACCTCGAAATCACACGTGGGGGCAAGTCGGATGATAATATGGGAGCACGATCAAACTTTCTTCTCTTCAACACATGGCAAATGTTTCCTCCAAATAGAAACGCCACACGCCTATGGTAGGAGCCGCTTTGGAACATACCGGTACATCATGGGCTCCGTGCAACCTGCATAGTGGCATTTGACCAATTCATACTCACACTTTTCTTGATGCTCATTCAAATCTAGCCACTTCCCGGTCCACGAGCAACCATGCGGTCGATTGTCACAATAGATCTCGAGCTTCGACACCTACGAAATTGTTCACATACTTGTTGTCCGCACAATGGTCGACGAATCTTCAGGTGTGACACTGCTAGACGGCAGTGGTCCACAACGTTTCATCAACGGTTCGGAACCCATTCCAACACAACGGCTTGGCGGCTGAAACTTTCGTTTATTTCTAAGTTCATGGTGTACAAACTTTACCCCCTTGGTTTCATTTCTTGTGTCTTCTAGGGTGGTGCTGCCAAGGTGGGGTTTCCGGGGCCCCGACCGTATCGGGGCAAAGCCCCGTGCCAAATATGGTGTAAGGGATTGGCTCCGTTGGGTGGCTAGGGCTTTGCTCATTCCTCGTTTCTGGCCCAACATGGCGGGCCATTGGCGAAACGTTCCAACACAATGCGCATGTATCGGATAGCGTGGACACCCGAGGCGGGGGGCGGGGGTGACTTTTTTTTTGTTCGTTCATTTTTGCCGGCATTTGTGGGACATACAAAGCCGAAGACTTTCACGGGTCGGCAAAACGGCACATTGTTTATAAGGAAAACGGGCTATTAACCCGTTTTTTTACCAAAAAAAAACGGGTTAATAGCCCGTTTTTTTTAAAAAAGGGTTTTACAGCCCGTTTTTTTTTGGTAAAAAAACGGGTTGTCCGGCCAACGCCGGGGACAGCCCGTTTTTTTTTCGTAAAAAAACGGGTGGTCTCCGGACAGCCCGTTTTTTTTTCGTAAAAAAACGGGCTGTCCCCCCAACAACCACCCAAGTGTCCGGTGTGGGTTCCCCTTGCCCAGCAAAGCACCCTTTGAGAAGAAGCAAAGCCAGAGACTGATATACAAACTCAAATGTTGGATGACGTGAATAAAAAGCCTGCCACCGGCATGGGGAAAAACGTCTCCACTGTACATACACTGCACAGGATAGTTTTGAATAGTCACCTTTGGTTAGCATGTTAGTTTCGATGATTTTGTCCTCCGAATCCGAGTACCATGTGGTACCATGAGAAGGAAAGGATGGAAATAAGGTTAGAGCGAGGCATTCGCCGAATCCGAATTATAAAATCACTTCAATAAAACTCACTCCTGTGCGCAACAAGGGCCAAGCATGGAACCATCTTTGGCACCCTTCCCCATGCACGTTTCATGGTATGGTGCATTGCACATAGCGCAAAAAACGCGGGTCATGCCGCGCAACTTACGCCACACATTAATCTCACGTGAGCACCTATGACAGATGAATTCAGATGCAACCCGGCGTTCTGCAGCCGGTGCCTTGGGCCGTCGCATCTTAGGGAAAGGCATGGGAGCATCAGACAGATCCTGCGAAATACGGGCATTTTCTGCACTTGGGGGAGCCGCATAAGCAGCAGCCTTATACTCTTCGCGTCCTTGGTCAAAAGACCGCTTGAGGGAAACCTGGGTCAAGGGCCGCTCTTCATAATCCCATTCTGAGTTAGAAGACGCACTCTTACAATCAGCAAGCAAGTCCACCGAGCAAGCCGATTGTGAGGAGGTCACACTAATCTTTCCTGGGCTCGAATCTGCCACAGGTGCAATGAGGGCTACCTGTTCAGGCACGGGAGGAACATCCACAGGTGCAATGGGGGCTACCTGTTCGGGCACATGAGGAACATCTTGAGCAGGGGATGCCACTACACCAGCAACAACCTCAGCATTATTCTCGGGGATGCCGAGCGAGGTGCTTTCCCAAAGAAAGTCCTCGTCCAAGAGGCCAGGCGCCGGGGGCTTAGTGCTGGAGCATGTCCACTCAAGATGCCTGCCACTTTGTGAGCAGTGTCCCTTGATGCTTGGTGATACACCATCATTGTGTTGGGCCTTACTTTAAAGTACTTAGAAGTCTCGGGCAATGGCAACCCTGAGTTAGCAGCTTTAGTCATGGCTGCACGTCGAGCCAAGTCCTTGAACACCAATTTGCGTTTAAGTACCTTAGAGGCCTTGTTTTGGCTCCGTTGCAACCCCCTGGCGCTAAAAACAGGTCACAACCCGTTTTTTTTCGGTAAAAAAACGGGCTGTCCGGAGACAGCCCGTTTTTTTTTGGTAAAAAAACGGGCTGTCCAGAGACAGCCCGTTTGTTTTTGGTAAAAAAACGGGCTGTCCGGAGACAGCCCGTTTTTTTTTGGTAAAAAAACGGGTTGTGTGGCTGGGGACGGACAACCCGTTTTTTTACCAAAAAAAACGGGCTGTTAACCCTTTTTTAATAGCCATGGAGCTGTAGCAGTCGCAGTCCTTGGATTCTACGGATTCCGCCCCCTTTGCCATCCCGCATCCCCATTGCCGACCTCCTTGAAATGAATGTTTCTTGTTAATTTGAGGGGTGCCATTTCTCTGTTGTCAATTTCGTCCAATCAACTTGTGGTTTCGCCCGATGTGAATTCCCCTCGGCCCATCCTCGCAAAGAAGTGCACAATTACCGTACATGCACTACTCATACCATTCGAGTGGTTTTGTAGGCCTTTTGGAGATCTTCGGGTACGAGGTGCCTTCGGCATAACGGACATTCCTGTTCAATGACAACAAGCTTCGAGTAAAACCCAAAACCGATAGGGTTGCATAAATAGGCGCCATGGTGCATGGGAATTCCACACTGGGCCCTCCGGCAACTTTGACATTCGACAACCCCGCGGCAACGTCTACAAGGCAAAGCGGTGAGATGTTGAGATGTTGTGGTCTCATGATACCAAGGCTTGCTTTGGAGATACTTTGGAGCCTAGTGCCCGATTCACATCAATGGATCGCGGAAAGTGGCTCCGGGTACCGGATCTCGTTGTTTGTTGCTATTGGCTTCATGGCTGAATGACGACGTTCTATCAAGGAAGCCCAAATCATAGTTTCACGTGTCCACATTTGGACAGTGAAAACTAACGGGCAACTAAATGGCATAACCAATGAGATTGTTCATGATAGCGTTCCCCAAAGGACATGTACATTCTACACATGCTCATTTCATGGTGCTCCACGGCGCCCAGGGAAAATGCCCACATATTCTCACAATCGTCTTGCCAGCACGCGTAAACAACTTTTGTAAGGTTGACCGCGCAACGGTGATGACGTTGTGATTTTCTCGCAGCGAAAAGATAGAAGGAGAACATTCTTCCACGCATGTGTCAACATGAGCAAGACAACATCAGCAAGTTGATCGTAGGGAACACAAGGTGCCGTAGTTCAATACGACCCTCATTAGCGCGAATCGGTGAAATGGTATGGGAGCAACGCACCTTTTTGTGTTTTAAGCATTCTAGTATACATTGTTCACAAAACTCGTGTTGGCAAGGCGCCATGACCGGGTCCACCAAGACACCTTGCCCAATGGAGCAAATATATTCTTCGTCCACATCGCCCACGAAGAACTTTTCGTCTCGGCACATGACAAAGAAATTGGAGTGCGATTACACTCTAAAACGACGAAGGGTTGCAATACGTGACAAAGAGGAAATGCTACCCCCATCGGATGATACCACCCGGAATCTCACCCCCAAACCCATGCTGCAGCTGTATGGCACCAAGTGTGGCAACTGTGTGGTGCACAACGGTTGTGAGCCCCAAGCCCAACACCCTAGCCAATGGCCAAAATTACGTAGCCACCGGCTCCGTTGGGGCTAATTTTATTTTTGAAAAGCGCAGCTTGCGAGCGGGGCACGACGTCCAAGATTCAAAAGCGTGTGGCAGCTCACACCATACCATACCATGCATGGTGACCCACGGGGGCCAAGAGAGCACAACGAAGCACAAAACACCCTTCCCACATGCCAAAGAAACAAAGGAATGCATCACGGGCCACATTTGGCTACATGTTGGAGGTGTTTTGGTGCAATGCATTGAAGAATGCTTCACATCTTCGTAGCATCATCCCCTAGGGGGCGGATGATACCGACGAGGGGGGGCCTCTTCCTCGGCAACACACCCAACAATGCAAATAGCATCCGAAATGTTACCACAAAAGGGCATGGTTGCAACTCAAGTGAAAGATTGAGGCTCCGCCAAAGGCTCACGGATGGGATGTCGGAGAAACCCTCACGTGAAAGAATGTCACATGTAAGGCTAAGAAAGGGTACCGATGTGAGTAAGAATGAAGCGACATGTCAATCTCCAAATCGTGAACCAAATGGAGATAAAATTTTTCTTTCGGCGCCTTTGGCGCCACAAGTAGATGTCATTGTGATCCAAATCCGGAATTTTTGAAATTACCTTTGAGATGGCTCCAAATGTAGGATTTCAAATTTCGCTCTTTTTGGCAATGGCAATGATAGAAGATTTTGCTGGGTGTGAACCACCGAACGTGTTGTGCCGAGACTGCACAACCCCCCACCCCTAGGCTTTTTGGGACAAAAACTCCTCAGGGGGACAAGGTCTAAAACTTGAGTTTGGGTCCCCAAGAGTCCAAAACACCTCTGTTCCCACCTTAGTGAGGGTTGTGGGCCTAACTACCCTGCACAGCTGGGTACGGAGGGGCTTGGCACTTGAACAGCAAATTGTGAGTATCCTTCAACAGGTGCTCCACATTCTAGCTCAAAGGTGTGACGGATGGAACACTATCACCGTGCGACATTCAATGCGTTTGTACGATGTCATACAAATTGGGCACCAATACTCTGCTGGGACAAACTCCAATGCACTGCCATCCTCCATGACCCGCAGGCCATGCTGAGGCACCAAAATACACTGAAAGACACAGAACGAATGTGCATAAATCGATGAACATCGAAAAATCGTACTTCGTAACTATTGCCACCCTGGGGATTACTCGCGTTGCCGATACTTTTCGAATGGCCTGAAAAAACCGACTTTTGTCGTGTCCCGTCCGAGTCCACTTAATGTCCAGGGTGAGCCTGGTCACAAAGGAGTGGCGACAGGGTTGGGTTGACTCAGTCGTCAGTCATGAGTCACGATTTTTTGCTTATGCGCGACGGGAATGGCTAACTTATGCAGGACTAGCGTTTAGCACTACCGTAGGACACTGGTCCGCTCAGCCTGTCGAATCACGCGCGACTAATAAAATAGTGCAGGCGACTCGGATTTTTTCCCAGTACAAAAAATGAACGTCGAAATTGTGCGTATTCTGATGCGAAATTATGATATTATACTTCTGAAGTATCAAACTAACTGGCTTCTTGCTCCAATGAAGTCTTATTGCCGGACATCGCAGTCACAAAAAACTGCAGGCATCGAAAAAAAATATACACTCAGAAAGTGATGTATGTGCGCCGGCAACAAAAAAGGTACAGCCGGCAATAAGAGAGGTATCTCCAAGACCGAGCCTCCGGCGTTGAGCCTCTGTCACCATCGTTTTGAGAAGCCCCATTTATCGTCCCAGAATTTCTATGATATGCTTGTTTTTGACCGAATGTTAATACAAGCGACGGAAATCAGTGAAAACAGCAGAGCGATCCGTGAAATCGTCCACATGTATCATTTCAATGAGACAATCCATCTTTATGCTTTTTTTTGGTCGCATGATTCCGACAAATCGCAATCGCAACTTGCATCCTTGCACAACTTGTGGAGAAGTATGGCGGAAAGTTTTCGTCGGAGCGTAACTTACAATAATTTGTGATCGCTGTAACTAATGCAATTTACTCCTCTCTTGCAACATTGGGAAGGTGGTAGGTTGTGGCTCGTCCATGGGGGGGCCCCACACAACTTGCCGACAATACCCCCCCCAACCCGTCGCAACTTGCAGTGACGAGCAATAATAAGTAGCACATGCCGCACGCGTACACCAACTTATGAGAGCTGCCAACAATTTCACTGTGACCGCGAATGAATACCATAGTGGCCACGAAGTCCCACGTGGGCATTAGCAAAACCGATTTTGTTGTTGTCAAAATCCGCATTTGTGGAACCATGGCTTGGGGATGGGGTTCTCGCATGCCGTGACTTCATTAATGCGGATGGTCTCGTTTACACAGATCCTTTAAGTGCGCCATGTCATGTCGTGCATACAAGCGGTTGGATGCCCATGCTCGAGTGGTGGTTGAAGATGAGTGTAGTTGTGTGGAATGCAAGTGCGAGGCGACGAGCCTGAGTAAAGGCCTTCCGTATTGCGGGTGCCCCGCGGTTCTACGTTCATGTTTATATTTTCATGTCGAGGGGATGACGTGCAAAAGTTGCGTATTCCGTATTGAGTATAACCTGAGAGACCAACCAAACATTGCGGTGGCTGAAGTGGATCTCGACACGAAGCAACTCCGAGTGGGATGCAAGGGTAACAGTGACCCATCACTTGTGGAAGAGGTGCCTCGAAGTTGCGTGTTTTATGTCCAAATCTAGGGGCAAAATCATATCGCGTAGGTGCACTCCACAATACCTTGCAACCAAAAGAGCTGCCGGGGCGGAAATGGCCGTTCGGTGCATGTGCAAAAGTGATTGCGGGTTGATCCTCCGGATTCACGACCGTGAGCCTATACGGGCAACCTTGCCATCGTTGAGCATAGTCCATGCAACGAATGGGGCGGGGAGTATGCTTAGCGGATGACCGGCCGACCGCGTCGCTTGGCGGGGAGGTGGAGGACTTTAAGATTTTCATGGTGTGATTGGCATGAAGCAACAAGAAGGAAATTTGCTGGGGAACATCGGGGGATCGGCGAATGGGTGAGGCGGAGCTCCCATCCACGATTTGTTCTTATTGCTTCGAGGGAGGAGGCATGGGGGGGCTGTAGGGAGTTGTGTGAGATCCGGTCCGCACTCCGTGAATCCATCTGCGTCACTACACCACTGCGAGGTACATCAAAGGACGGCAAGGCGATGACATTCCGTTCGTCAGGTTCCGTGCGAAGGAGCTTACCCAGCCACGGAGGGGGGGGGGGGGGGGGGGGGGGGCTTGGGCTGTGCCGTGCCGCGGTGCCGCCACATAGGGTGTGTCGTGTCACCAGGGTATGCATTTTCGGTGGCGGGAAAAGCGGCACGGACCTCCATTTATGTGCGATATTTGAGGCCTAGGCTGAGGCTGAGGCCTTGTGCACCTCTCTTGTGTCACCTATGTCCCTTGTGCCACCATGACATGGAGGGGGGGGGGGGGGGGGGCGATGGCACGGTATGCCATGCAATGGTTCGTGTAGGAGGGGGTTTGGCACTTGTGTCACCTGTGTCACCTGTGCCGGCCGTGCCACCATGACACGGAGGGGGGGGGGGGGGGGGGGGGGGGGGGGGGGGCATCGGAAAGTGTGCCGCGACACGTGTCGTGACATGGGTAAGCTCCGAAGCAAAAAAAGAGGGTGATTTCGGTGAAGTAAGAAGGGCGGAGTGAGATGGTCTCCTATTCACACAAGGGGGGTTTGTTTTAGCATAGCTCAAGGCCTCCCATGGCACCTCACGGTCTAGTTTGTACGTTGAGATTCGATGAAGATTCGAAGACAAAGGTAGGTTTTCGTGGACGGCATGGAGTGCCTTCTAAACACATCCACAATGCACCTCATGCTGGAGAAGCAAACGTTTAACCACTCGTGATTCGCAACAATCTAAGGATCACCATCAATAGGGCGGGGCGGGGCAAAGAAGCGGGCAGTGGCGAATCCTCCCGTCCGCAACAGTTCCTAAAATATTCTCTCCCTCTCTTTATCTCGTTTGCTCCTTGTCTCTCTCTTGCTCCCTTTGATTTGTCACATTCACCCCATTGGACGTGAACGCCATTCTGCTCTCACTTTTCGGTGCTCCTAGGTCTCAAATCCTCTCGTCGTCAGTTTGTGCTGGAATGCAATTAATTTTTTGGGGAGTGCTTCGTTGGTTGGCCGGCCATTCTCGGCATTTCGTGGAACATAAAGGCGGGAGGGGCATTTACGCCAAAGGCTGCGAATTAGGTCATGATTTCGGCAAACTACGAAATAATTTTTCAGCTTAACATCGAAGATCTTGCATCTTCGCAGTGCCGTGTCCAACTTTAGCATGTTGAACATAAGAACAAGTCAAGTGGAGTATGCAGTGTGTCCTAACGACTTTTTTGCTATCTGTAGGCTGTGACCGAGATCGTGCAACGGCTGGGCTTCACCATTACCGCTCAAGCATATAAGTACACTTTTCATGTGTCGGAAGACTCGGAAGTGTTACCTTTGGGCACGAGCCTATCAAATGCGCTCATGGAATATGATTGGCGGTCTACATTATGCTCCCTCACGGACCGGGAGGTTGTACCACGTGCCTCGTTATGTTTCTTAGCGCCCTCTTCACGCATGGTGCTTCGATTCGAACCACGAAGGTTGCATTATGTCATCATCGCGAATTGTAGTGATCGAGCAACGATTGCTAATTAGTCTTTGGCGTCTTGATTCTCCCTAAAATCTTGAGCCAAATGCCGCATGCGTACGTGTCCACCAAGCACGCGGCCGCGGCCTCGCTGTGGGCCTCGCAATAGGTCGGGGGTCGGAGCATTGCCCTTCTCACATTTGCTGTGTTCAATAGGTGTCCGTGCAGTTATGTCAAACCCCCGATCCGTCAGCAATCACAAATCATTTGACGCAAGTCGCTTCCGATGCCGGGTCGGCCATGCATGTGGACGATGTAATGCTCACACCTCAATCCATGGCTCATGTTGTGGTTTCTTTCCGATCCTTTTCGCGTGAAACAATCCCCACTTCTCTCCCCAATCTTGTTGCTATAAAGCTGCATTCTGCATGTGACGAGGGTGGAAGGCGGCCTCGGACCTGAATGACTGGCATTTCAATCCACACCCAATACGCAGCTGTAGTACAACCACCAAGGCTTGCGAGGAATCATCCCATCGCGAAGATACACGTACTAGGGTGATGGGGATTGCTATTGCGTGGTGGGACAAGTGGGTCGGGGTGAAGGTAAGCCCGCTAGTAATCTTTGTCTCCTGACTTTGGTTCAACTATCTCCGGGTCCGGCCATTTGTGACCATGTCCCGGCCATTTGCGATCACGTTCCGGCGAAATCCCGGTCATCTGCGACAAGGTCCTCGCGATTTGCGACCAGGTTCCGGTCATCCGGGACTGGGTGCCAATGGCAGGAACCTGGTTGCAAATGGTCGCACATGGCTGAGACCTGGTCGCAAATGGCCAAGGTCGCAATTGACCTGAGCACCCTGCAGTCTTGCTCATTCATTCATTCCATTGGAATTTCCCAGCGTATCATCTAAACATGGACCACAATGGATGAATCGTGCAATGATGTCTAGCTTGATAATGGATGACTAGAGGCTGTACACCATTGACGTGATGGCGGTTGTGGTGAATGTTGGGAAAAAGCTAGTTGAGTCAGGGTGGGGTCAGCATTTCAGAAGAGGTTCCAGCCTCTTCCCCAAGCACCCGAACGCCCCTGTGGACCACGCATCCACTGTTCCGAAGCGCCACACTGTTACCACACTGGTTATCGCACTGCCATATGTTACCACTGTACCTTGCCAGTTGGGCCTTTTTATTTGTTGTGGAATTATTCGCGGTTCTTGTGGGTAGAGCCAGCTGCAGGCTTGGGCAAATGGAAATGCAAAGTGTATGACATACGAGAGATTTGGACCCTTTTTGGCTTGGCATGGCACCCTGGACCGCCGAAGCTAGCTGGTTGTATAAAGCATAAACCGGGTGACGTGGGGGGGGGCATTGCTGGGGAAAGGCACCCACATGCACATTGTGGACGCACGGGGAGGTCACAGTCAACAAGCCAGAGGACCCAAGTGCGCGTCGTCATCACCCGCAAGATCCCGCAATTGAATGAGCGGGGATGTTTTGCTTGCCGTGGCAGATATGAGTCTAGTCAGACACATTGTGGACCAAGAGAACGCTTCTCCTGCTGCGCACTTGTGGCACTCGCCTTAGGGTTTCTCCCGCAGACACGGTGCTCTATTTGTGTGGTGCACATTCCTTTTGGGGTTTGAAATTTTGTGGGGTTTTTGTGTGCCCTTGGGAGGTACAATGTTCCTATCCTGATGCCGGGTTGTCGCCATGTGAGGTTTGTGCTTTGTCACACATGGCTACCCCATGCAATTTGGGATTTTGGACGTTGAAAAGCATGGAAAATGCACACAGGTGCCCGTAGGCACACTGCAGGTCCCACAGTATTTGTTTGAAGTATTGTCCCTTGGTTAGCATACTGTATTGCCCACAGAAAGGTGAATTCTCAAAACCAACCTCGTTCACAACATGGCTCTCAAAACCAAGTTTCCGTTAACTGTGCAAGTGCCGTCCACAGGAAAGAGGACTAGGCATTGTAGTTTCGCCAAAAAAGCAAAGGGGGGTAGGTCTTCACCATAGTGTGGATTGCCACAACCATGTCTTGGACGTTGTGCAAGCTCTCAGTTCCCAACTTGCAAGTGTGCTGCCAGCCCCCGGATGCAGTGCTTAGCGACACCAGGCTGCATTGCATCCTTGTGGCCCTTCTGTCTGGAATGTAATGCACCTCTACATGCTCGGCTGTGGGACGACCACCAACACGTGCCCCTAGACCATCCCCATGGCATGGGGGTGCGGGTGCCCACCATCGTTTGGCTGTCTGGGCAGCTGACGACGGCTTACTGGTACTGGGCGTGAACGTCTCCCGCCCCCCTGGTCACGGTGACTGTAGCGGTGCCGCTGTGGCCGTGGATTGCCATCGCTCCGGCCGCGGTGGCCAAATTCGAATATCCTGTGGTGTGCGTGGCACACAAGTGCCTAGAGCACCCATACAAGGGGCCTCCACACGGTGGGTACGTTGCCGGCCGAGCTCCACCCTGCCCTGAGGACGCACCTCTAGGAGCACCACGGAGACCTGGCGCTTCTGGCACCGCACGGCCTGGCTACCGACCCCCCTCCCTAGGTCTTGGCCCCTAAGAGTGAGCCAGGGATTTGGTTCCATGACCTGCCGGCGCTAGCAACCCTCCGTGGAGCTATCGTCGCAGTGGATGCTAGGGCGACGCCGGCGCGTATGGCTATACCATGGGTTGCCCAGTGTGGGCATGGGGCTTACCAAGCCCACGTTGCCTCCGGGGTGGGCACCTCCCAGGAAGGAGAGGCCATGATCCTCCTGTCCTACGTCCGGCGTCTTGCTGTGCAGCCAGGGGTGTATTAGCGGGTGCTAGACTCCGAGGCGGCGGTGGAGGCCCTCTGTACTTACCAGGAGGGAGGCCACTGTGGAGATGGCATACACCACCTGTATGCCACGGTCCTGGGAGGCCGCCGCTTGGCCCCAACCTCGGCCATCCACGTGGTCACCACTCCATCGCACCGGATCACGGACCTTAATGTCCGAGTAGTGCAGGATCCACCGGAGGTGGACCTCACATGGCTCCTCCGCCGCCCCTTCTCCGTTCTCCCCCCGGTAACCTACCGGGACCGTGTCAGCTTTCCCCCAATGCACTGAGCGATTGGTTGCAGGAGCAGGGCTCCATTCCGGCGCGGGTTGGATATGAGGCTCGTTGGGGGGCCAATTGCACGCCGAGGAGTGGCCGCCCCCTTGACTGTTTTGACAGGGACTAGCAGCGCCATATATTAGCGCACCGCATGGACAACATCCCAACGATGACTGTCGTGGCGCACCCGTTGTCTCACCGTAACACGGTGCTGGACACAACGTGCCTCCTATGCGGAGCGCAACAGGAAACGGCGCCCCACCCCTAGGTCTGCTCGGCCCAGTCCCATGAGTGGCGACCAGCTCGCCAACGAATCGCGGCGTGGCTAGACCAGAAGGTGGGGAGTCGGGTTGCGTCGGTGCGCCACTAGCCGTGGGAGCCGGTTGTTCTAGAGTAGTGGGCGGCTGCATTGCGCACCCCCTCCATGCAGCAAGCTCACATGGAATGTTGTGGGCCCCACACACTGGGGACCGAGTTCGTGCGCCACGTCATCTAGGAGTCCACCAGAGTCTGGTACGCCCACGCCAAGGCGCGTGCCACATTGCTGAAGGCCCGCCGGGGCCTAAACAACACAATGGCGTAGGTGTTGCACATGCTACGCCTGCACAAGCAGGCGGAACGAGAGGGAATCCCGTGGGAGCTCGTGGGCTGACAGCCATCGCCTGGTGGATGGCCTCCAGGTCTCCCCTTTTCCCCGCTTCCCGCCAATGATAACACACTAGCACACAGCGCGCATGCTACATACACAGCCCTTTTGTTTACCTGTACCCGTGGGTAGACATCCCGGCCATTGCCTTCTGGTAACAACGCCTTCGGCACAACACAACACAACACAGCACAACACAACACAACACAACACAACACAACACCACACAACACAACACAACACAACACAACACAACACAACACAACACAACACAACACAACACAACACAACACAACACAACACAACACAACACAACACAACACAACACAACACAACACAACACAACACAACACAACACAACACAACACAACACAACACAACACAACACAACACCGCAGGTTATACAGGGGGTCCTGTTGGACCAACGGACATACTACCAGGGAGTCCTGCGGGTAGACGCCCCAGACCGAAAAATCCGGCACGGGTCGACTTCCGACCCCGAGCCCCTACGTTCGCCCACTCCGGCGGCCGTGGCCCGACACATAGGCCACGCATGGGCAACGGGTAGCCCGGAGCAACGAGAGGAGGTATTGGCCGGAGCCCCGGAGATCCAGCCCTCCTGGGTCCTCCGCTTTATGGGGACGGGCATCTACCTACAGGGCACACCCACGGCCCCCCGTAACCTACCGGAGGTCACGACGGCGATCTGGAAGCAGCTCCACCCCCAGCGTCTCTCCCCGGACGCGGCCATGATGGTGCTCATGGCAAAGCTCCCGAGCAAACTGCCCCCCTTGGCCAGCGTCTACCGCCCCACGGCCCAGGTACACGCGGCAAACGACGCCCTGATGGTGCGGGCGTACAAACACATGGCAAGACTCTCCCGCCATGCCCACACCGAAGCACTCTGTGGGCCTTGGGAGCATGGCTGCCAGGGTTTGACCCGGTCCTCCCACTCGTGGCAGACTGCAACCACCTGGGAATGGGTCCGGCAGCGGGCCTAGGCTAAGGAGGACTTTCGGGAGTCCTAAACCTACACCCTCCAGGCGCACCAAGCCTTGAGAGGGGGGTGCCCAGCGGTGCTCACCCCAGGGCAATACACCCACCACCCGAGGTGCCCTCACCTCATCGCTACGCTACAGCGGGTAGTAGATGAAGTATCCATGCCCATGTGGATGCCAGGCCCCTGCTCAGGAATGACCCCCATCCTGGTGCGGGGCCCTGGCGGATCTCGGGTAGGGGCGGCGGCAGCCCCCGCCCCCCAGGTGGAGGTGTACCCGACCCAGTACGGCGATGTCGTGCAGGTCGTCGTCCCCCCAACCGTCTACGAAATCGTGCAGGCTTTGGGATACCACCACCTGGGAGACCTGTACACAGAAGACCACCGCGTCAAAGGGGAACGGACCCTTAAGGAGCGGGCGCCGGCCGGAAAGGGTATCCCCGGCCTTCGGGCATGGCTGGCCCGCCATGGCGCCGTCTTGGCGCCCCTACTGCGGGTGCCCACGCCGCGGTGGCAGGCTGCGCTCAAAGACTGGATCCCGGGCGCAATACCCGCATACCCAGCGGAAGTGGTCATCGGGGGCCGGGTGGCCAAGACCACCCGAAGAGACCGTATACCACGGGGGCTATCCGATCAAAGTGACGACTGCCATGAAGGATGCCATGGAGGCCAAAGACTGGGCGCCGGAGCTCCGGGTGTGCTGCCAGCCCCCAAACACGCTGCCGAGCGACACCCGGTTACACCGCCTCCTGGTGGCCCTTCTGGGCATCCAAGTGCAGGTCAACGCGCCCCTGCATGCCCAACTGTGGGACGACCACCACCATGTGTCCCTGGGCCAGCTGCAGAGCGCGGGTGTGTGGGCACCTACCATAGTGTGGATGTCCGAGCCTCCGGCAGACGCCTACTGGCAATGGGCCCGGGCGTCGCCGCCCCCCGTGGTCACCGTCACCACCACACTGCCGCCGTGGCCGTGGATAGCCATTGCCCCGGCTGCGGTGGCCAAGTTCAAGTACCCCGTGGAGTGTGTGGCGCACAAGTGCCCAGGGCACCCGAAAAAGGGGCCCCTCTACTACTCACTCGGTACGGGGGGAACAGTACCAGCAGAGCTTGGCGCTACCCTGTGAACCCACCTCCGTGAACACCATGGGGACCTGGCTCTCCTGGCGCCGCACGGCCTGGCTACTCACCCCCTGCAAGTGCTGGCCCCCGAGGTCAAGCCAGGCATTTGGTTCCATGACTTGCCGGCGCTGGCGACTCTCCGCGGTACCGTGGCCGCAGTGGATGCCGGAACCACGCAGGCAGGCATGACCATGGCAGGGGTCGCCCAGAGCCTCCGGGCACCTCCCAAGAGGGGGAGGCCATGATCCTCCTCTCGTACGTCCGCAGGCTAGCGCAACATCTAGGAGTATTTTGACTGGTGCCAGACTTGGAGGCGGCGGTGGGGGCCCTCCGAACATATCACGAAGGAGGCCATTGTGGAGATGGTATACACCACCTCTACGCCACAGTCCTGCGAGGCCAACGCCTCTCCCCGACCTCGGCCATCAACGTGATAACCACGCCGTCGCACTGGATAACGGACCTGAACATCCGTGTTGATGCAGCAACTCGGAAGCCGCTAGAGGTGGACCTAACGTGGCTCCTCCGGCGCCCCTTCTCCTTCCTCCCCCCGGTGACCTACCGGGACCAGCTCTCCCCAACGGCGTTGAGCGGCTGTTGCAAGATCGGGCCTCCATACCGGCGCGGACCGGCTATGAGGCCATATGGGGGGCAAACTACACGTCGGGGAGTGGACTCCCCCTCGACTGGTTCGATAGCGACTAGCAGCGCCATGTCACGGCGCACCGCATGGACAACATCCCCACGATGACAAACCTGGCGCACCGGTCATTCCACCGGAACACGGTACTGGACAACACGTGCCTCCTCTGTGGAGCGCAGCCCGAAACAGCACCCCACCTTTGGGCCTGCTCGGCCCAATCCCATGAGTGGGGGCCGGCTCGCCAGCGGCTCGCGGAGTGGCTCGACCAGAAGGTGAGGAAACGGGCTGCCTCGGTGCGCCACCAGCTGTGGGAACCAAATGTACTAGAGCATTGGGCGGCGGCCTTGCGTACCCCCTCCATGCAGCGAGCCCACATGGAGTGCTCAGGGCCCCGCTGGGAGAGCACTGGGAGGGCACGCTGGGGACGGAGTTCATACGTCACGTCATTGAGGAGTCCATCCGAGTCTGGTACGCCCACGCCAAGGCGTGTGCCACGTTGCTGAAAGCCCGCCTGGGCCCGGGCAGCACGATGGCGTGGGTTCTGCAGGAGCTGTGCCTGCACAAGCAAGCGGAGAGAGAGGGAGTACAGCGAGCTCCTGGGATGACGGCAGTCGCCAGGAGGGTGACAACCAAGTTTCCCCGACTCCCCCCCCTTCCGCCAATGACCACACACTTGCACACGGCGCGCGCACTACCCACACAGCCCTCCCGTTTACCTGTACCCGTGGGTAGACATCCCGGCCATTGCCATCTGGTAACAACGCCTTCGGACGGCAGTCGCCAGGAGGGTGACAACCAGGTTTCCCCGAATCCCCCCCTTTCCGCCAATGACCACACACTTGCACACGGCGCGCGTGCTACACACACAGCCCTCCCGTTTACCTGTACCCGTGGGTAGACATCCCGGCCATTGCCATCTGGCAGCGCAGCGCAACGCAACGCAACGCAACGCAACGCAACGCAACGCAACGCAACACAACACAACACAACACAGCACAGCACAGCACAGCACAGCACAGCACAGCACAGCACAGCACAACACAACACAACACAACACAACACAACACAACACAACACAACACAACACAACACAGCACAGCACAGCACAGCACAGCACAGCACAGCACAGCACAGCACAGCACAGCACAGGACACGACACGACACGACACGACACGACACGACACGACACGACACGACACGACACGACACGACACGACACGACACGACACGACACGACACGACACGACACGACACGACACGACACAACACGACACGACACCACACGACACCACACCACACCACACCACACCACACCACACCACACCACACCACACCACACCACACCACACCACACCACACCACACCACACCACACCACACCACACCACACCACACCACACCACACCACACCACACCACACCACACCACACCACACCACACCACACCACACCACACCACACCACACCACACCACACCACACCACACAACACAACACAACACCACACCACACAACACAACACAACACAACACAACACAACACAACACAACACAACACAACACAACACAACACAACACAACACAACACAACACAACACAACACAGCACAGCACAGCACAGCACAGCACAGCACAGCACAGCACACAACATAACACAACGCAAGGCCACACAACATGTCGCATCGCGTCGCAACGCAACGGCGTGCGTTGCATGGTGCAACGCAACGGCGTGCGTTGCATGGCGCAACGCAACGCAACACATTGCATCGCATGGCATGGCACCACATCACATCGCATGGCATTGCGCACGACCCCAAAAAGCACAAGCGGCTGTTTGACCCAGCTGCGATTCAGCAGCGGTGGCGACGAAGTCCCTCGGATTCGCCATGTCTCCCAATACTGACATAGGCATACAACTCGAGTGAGCGTGTTAGCCGACACACCTTTCTGGCCTGGCAGGGTTGGTGCAGTCTGACCTTTTACGTTGCCGTGTCACAGGAGCCTTCACCCCCGGTATGCTGCGGCAAGGGCTTCAACAGCATCCTGCATTTCTTTGTTCTGGGCATGACGTGCAAGAGCTGCGTGTTCCGCATTGAATTCAACCTGAAGCCCATGGAGGTATTGCCCCAACCACCCTGAGCCCGCACTTCGGACACTGGAGGTATTGCAAGCCAGTTGCACCCAGGGAGCGAAGGATGGAAAAGTATGAGGTGAACAATGCAGTTGGGGGCAGCATAGGTGTACGAAGTGCTGGACGCCCTGACAGAACCCCGCTGGTACCTCGTTTTAGCGCTGGAACCTCTGCTGGGAGCCCCGTTGGAACCTCCCCTTTCTTTCGGGTTCTGACGGGGGTTGCGACAGGGTCAGCGAATCGAAGATCCCCTCTTCATTAGCAATCAGGTGCATCACATGTTACCACCTCCAAATATTTGAAAACATATCTTCGTGTTGAATGATGATTTGGTGATGGTACCCCCCGCTCCAAACCGATGGCAATGCACGATTAAGTTTTCCAGGAATGTGCTATCCGCAGATGCATGTTTTCTGAAGCATTCATTTTGGGCAGCAAGTTTTCGAACAGCTCACCGTTAGGCGGCAGGTGGGGTGTTAAGAGATGACAAATGCTCCGACATATATGGGGTGTAAGGTCTGGTTATGAAATTATGCCCGAAGGTTCGATGGTAAGGTTCGATGTTTGCCTTTCCATCGCTAGCACATGAATTCGCTTCAGCAGTACAAAAGCTGATTGAGCTCCTGGTTTCCTTCATATTTGCACTGTCCACCCTGCCCTCGCCGCTTCTGTGTTTGATGCAGGGTTATTAGGGAGGTGCTCTTTCAGCCCCAAGCAGGGATTGGCCTGGGAGATCGTTTCGTGCGTCTTTTTGTGTTGCATTCCATTTACTCTGTGCCGCAGTCTCTCCCCTACATGTTTTCATCATTGTGTGCTGAGTGGCCCCGTTGCTGAGCAACATTCTTGACATCATGCATCCGTTTGGCCATTTTTCAGGCCTCAAGCTTCATGTTAGAAACTGTGAGCCAGTTATTGAAGGCTCCCTCCAACCAAGCTGATCGCTCGATCGAGCAGGTAGGAGATAAGGCAGTGGAAATGGGAATCACAGTATGTCAGCACATCAAGTATCTAGGGGCACACATAGATAACATATCTTCAGATTCAAATTGCTCGCTCATATTTTCGTTCAAATATTACTATCACAGCTCTTATGTTGGAGTACCACGTTTCTTTGGGATCAGACAGTTGGATGGTCACACTTGATCACATCTCTCAAGAGCCCTCGCTCCGGGGTTACCTACTGCCCACACCAAAGATTGTGTCGTTTCATGAGTATATTTACCTGAGACATGCATTTTCCCCCAGCTTTTAAGTGTAGGGCAGGATTGAGTGCTTAGTCGTGAAGACGGGACCCAATTTGCAAGGTTTGTACAGAAACGGGGCCAAGAATAGACTGGTCAATGTCGTTGGTATTGGTGGGTGGCGAGGCAAGGTTGTTCACTCTACAACGACTAGCCGTAAATCGTTATCCAGAAACGCGTGGATCGCTACAGGTTTGGCAAGAGGCCGAAACTTCCACCGTGCTTCCATGATTTTGTTTTTCAAATTTTGTTGTGGACATTGAGGGTAATCGAGAGACCTAGCTCTTGGATTTAGAGCTCACATGCCTTGTATGTGAGGCATTGGGGTGAGGATGGTCTAATCTTAGAGAGGTTGTGTCCCTCACGCCATGTTGCAGCCCAATCTCGGAACCACTCACCCCATGCTCTGCAACAAAAACCGCCCATTGCAGATTTGAAAGGTAGTCCCATGCTAGGGCACGTGTAAACTGGTCCAGTGCCCCTCTCCCCAGGGTTTCAGTGTGCATTTTTTTTGTCCCCATGATTACGGTGGGCTGTGAAGTTGGGGTGGCAATCAGTTGTATTGTAGAATTGTGCCGCTTGTTTGCAACTGACGGTACAACCTGCGACATTGTCTGCTTTCTCTCTCTAGGGCGTTGCGGATTGTCAAGTTGATCTTGACACCAAACGTTTGAAGGTATTGTCCGCCTGTTTTCTTCCGCAATCATTCCCACTTCTTCTATTTAGCACTAGTCCGCTCATTACGTAGTCCCACAATTCTTCCATGTTCCAAGGTGTTGGAGTACGATGAGGGAAGGGTTGGGCAGCGATTGTGGAGGGCCAAGAGGGCCGGGGGAATGAATTCGACTCGCACTGCATGTGCCGCGTTTTGGCCACAGCAGTTATGGGTGAACGGATGAATAGGTTTCTGGACCACCGAAGGGCCTGGAAAAATATCAGGGGATAGTGCGGCACGGTGCGAAAACAAGCAGGGAAGTGCCGAAATAATGCAATTCCCACGCTTTTTTTCAGTGTTCGTTGATTCCACCGCATTTATCTCCTGAGCTATGTGTTGTTTTTTTATGAATGTATGCAACGTCACTCCCGCGGTCGCAAGGGCGGTGGTGAGGAGCATGCTGTCCTGATTTTGGACAGGTCACCGTTGTGCCGGATGGCAACGTCAGAACAGTACGGCAGGCGATCGTGACCGCAGTTGAGGGGATGGGATTCACCATCGGTATTGCGAAGGAGAGTGTTTTCTCGTTTGCTGCGCGGTCTGGTCCGTCAGGCTGGCGGTCGACTCTTGTCAATGCGTTAGAAAAGTTCAGCAGCTGCAGCATCACTGGCCAGAAGGTGAAGTGCTGTTCCGCTTCTACCACTCTGCCTGCTCTCTACCCTCCGCCACAACCCTCCACAACCCGCATCCAGTGTCAACGCTTAATAACCCTCATGGACCCCTGTGTTTTCTCAACCTCTGCATGAGGTCCACATGAACCCCTTGGTAGGTGGCTGTGCTAATGAGGTGAGTCTACCAAAGGTTCCACCTACACTTTCGCCTAGCTCACACGTTAATTAGGTCTCACCCCCCCCCCCCCGCAAGTGTTACTGTGGAGTGCATTACCTCGGGTGTGCATTTGTCTATTTTTTTATCAGGTCTCACCCCCCCGCAAGTGCACCCGCTCCCCCCCCCCCCCCCAACCACCAGCCTCTGCTGTCTGCGGGGTCAAGTGGCAGATACTTTTGGGCATCATGAATGTGGCCCCTTGTTTGGGCCACCACTCATGCACTCAACACAACTGCCGCGTGCAATGATGATGCGGATGAGGTTGCTGTTTGTGGTTTGTGCTGCTGACGTGCTGATTCTGTTGAACCGCATTTTGTGGGGACGAAAGTGTGAAGCACAGTAAATGTGAAAATTTCGTCAGTGCTTTGGAGTTGTTTTTTTTTGCAAATTGGGCGTTCACATGGATGTTTTATAAGAATGGTTTCGTGTTTGGCGAGTCAGGCAACAAGTTGACTTTGATCGATTTCAGACAAAGCGGGAAGCTGTCTGGCTGTCATTACCACTGAGCACCCATTTCGGGCTACAGGCTCTGTGTTGCGCTGTTTTGTCTGTAGACCACGGAATTGAAAAATTAAAAAGGAGGCCAAACGCAAAAAATAGAGCACAGATAGAAAAACTTTCAGTCAATCAAAAAACAGCCCTGCAAAAATGAGTTTTGCAGAAAAGAATTGCAGGAAATTCTTTTCCGCCTTTTTGGGTGCCTTTGCAAAAACTTTGCAAAAATAAAATGTAAAACACGAAAGCACAAAAAAGTATTCCGCGAATCGTTAACATTGGCATGGAAGTTGTGTGCCTGGCCCTCACAGATGAGGGAGAGCCGAGGCGGCTCGGCACATCCTGCATCGCTATCCCGTTACTCTATGAAAGCCAGTGGAGGATGGGCGCAGCAAAGCAGTCAGGTCTTGTACCCAGGGTTACATTTAGGGTCAATCTGAGGACCACTAAGGCTCAAAGATACCCTCGTGAAGGACCCTTTGATGAGTTCTGGGACGATGTTGGATCTGACATATCTCTCGGGGACATCCGTTTCCTGCCAACACGGAGCGAATTTGCAATTTTGTCGGGGATATTTCAATTTTTGGTCCAATGCACCAAAATGTTGTTCCCTAAGGGGGGCTATGTGTATGCTTTTTGAAATCTGTGAGAAAAGGGCTTGAAAATAAGCCTGGGGCCAGGGTCTATCTCACCGATATGTGAAAATGCCGGTCCCCGCACGAAACCTATTTGGCCTAAAATGCCGTTTTTGACCAAATGGTTTCCGTGCTGGACGAAAATCTCAAACATATCGTCAGTACAGCCTGCAGACCCAGGGTGTTCCAAATAGCCCTTTGAAAGGGCTTTCCGAACATACCCCACATACCCCCCCCCCCCCTTTGGGACACTCAGCGGGCGCAAATGAGGCAACAAAGGCACCAACCCCTGAAAACGCTCCGTGTTGGCATGAAACCCGGTGTCCCAGAGAGATATATCCCCGCACCTCTGATGCTCAAAGTAGACGCCCCCCCATCTTTGTCGCTGCCCTGCGCCCAACGGTGGACACAGTGCATGGCATCTGCCTCAGAGTCCACGGTGTCAGTGACACCAACACAAACGCGGGCACAGGCGTGTTGCTGTATTGGAATCCGCGAGATTGCTATGTTTTTGGCCCCTCACTCTGGGAATGAAACGTACACATGTACATGTATTCATTTTCATTGTCGTACGTTGTGACCTCGATGGAACGGCCTGTATCACTAAGGATGCGTGCGGCAGAGCTCTCTCTGGAGGCTTTGTGCGTATTAATCGGGAGGGCAAAGGGGCTGGTCTCATGTGCCTACAACTGAACTAATCTCTGAAGCCCGTGGTGGACGGTCTTGTTGCACACGGTCAGTCTTCGGGAGATTCCATCCACAGTGTTCGTCTTGAAAATGCGCTGGTAGTTGTACCGGGGGTACATATCTGCTTCCGGTTGTGCGCTTGTTGACCCCCCCCCCCCCCCCCTCAACCCACTCCAAGGTCGACAAATGGCCTCCGTCAGGGTCAATTTTTTTGGCGGGGGTTCGGGGCAGGTGAGTTCACCTTGCGGGATGTGGGTGTGGGTGGATTGCAGGTGCAAGTGACCATGACAGAGCCTCTAGAAGATGCCGCGGCAACTCTGCAGCTGATTCTGGACATTGCCAATTCCGTGGGGGTCCAATTGAGACCGCAAGCGCTGGACATTCATGATTCCTCGTTTGACCTTTTCAGGTTCGCTTTTCGGTTGGGTTTGTCGCGCTGACTTGGAGCAGGCTGTGCGTTAAGGGGCTGAAATGGGTGTATATTTGGCATATGAGCCAACAGGCGGTCTGCAGGGCCCTGCAGCCTTCCACCCACTCAGTCAACCCGCTCTGTTGTGGACCCCTTCTTGTAGATTGCTTGTATGGGCATAGTTGTACAACCGAGACCTACTCGCCCATCCACCCACACACGCACGCACACACACACACACACACACACACACACCCTCTTGTTGCATGTCTGGCAGCGTCTCAACCCAGTTCCTGAGCCTGTCGACGGGGCCGTACACCAGAACTTATGGTTCGGTCGCATAGTGGTAGGTCTTAGTTGTTGAACCTCGCAGTTTGAGCTTGATTTGAAAGATTTGGGCGTCACACACACACACACACACACACACACACACACACACACACACACACACACACACACACACACACACACACACACACACACACACACACACACACACACACACACACACAAACATACACACGTACACACACACACGCACAAGTCCTGCACGCAGGGCACACAAAAAGGGTGGGAGAAGGATGGCCCAGAATCCAGTGGCACTCGACCCAACGCAACGTAAGTGGCTTCACGCATGATGTTGATATTCGCAGCTTGAGATATACCGGACTTTACATTGTGTCTGTGCAATGGTGGGCAGTGGGCCGGATGTGTCTTAGTGTTAATGTGTCTCTCTGCTTTGCCTGTCGGGCGGGGTCGTGAAGCGTTTCGCTGTTGTCATGACCCATTCTCAACGCATGTGGACGGTCGCAGGGAACCGCCGAAAGCTCCAGTTGCAGTTGGATGCTGTACTGCACCACTCACTAATAGTCCGGCTCTGACCAGTGCTTCTGCTCAGAGGCCCAGGGCATGTGATGCAGAGATGCTGGCCATCGACCTTCCACAAAGTGCTCAGGTGTGAGACCTGTGAAGCGCAAGCTCGTATCTGCATAGCACACCTCTTGGTGAGTTCGCACAGCAGGGAGTTGCCGCTTGGCTGCAATCCTGAGAGACCGGCTGTGAGGGAGCTGTCTTTGAGGGCCGAGGTGAGATTGGCAAAACTAGAGAACTGACGTCAAGATCCATGTCTATGTCAATGTCAATAATTGTCAATTTCAGTGCGAACATCAACATCAACATCAGCATCGATGTCCACATCCACATCCACATGCATATCCATCCCCATATCCATATCTCCATATCCATATCTATACCGGACCGGCGCTGTTGGTTGACCGTCGTCGTGTGCGTCATTTTCTTGGTGAACTGGAACGACCAGATTTCCTTTTTGACGCAAGCCATGTTTTGCAGCCCTGCGGGGCCGAGAGGTCGGGATGCAATCGGTGCTGATGTTGGTTTCACAGAAGTGTCTGTAGCTCACCACTTTGACCGTTGGGCTCTGAAATGCGGGTGCAATCCGGGAAAAAATACAGACCACTCACACCAGAACAACCCCGTACACCATAGTGCATCTGTTCCTCAGTATACGGCGCCCCTGATAAACACACGTCTTTCCCCCCCAGGCCAGGCCTGAGCATTGTTGGTCAGATCTCTTCTGTTTCACGCCCCCCCCCCCCTTCCGCTCTGTTCCACCCGCGTATCCTCCTGCTGTCAGCGCCGCACCTGATGGTGCTTTCCACCGCGGCTGTCGCCGGCCATGGTGCTCAGTATTGCGCGCGCGCACACAAACTCCGGCACAGCACTCCATTGTGCCACAAGGCACGCCGGACCCGAACCCCCAGGAGCACGTTGCTCGACATGCAGCAGGGTAGGGCCTCAACCGTTCTTCTCCTGGCAAGCCACACTTGCACGAGGCCCCTCAAGGCTGCAGCTTGCGTTTGATGCGTGTGTGTCTGTGTGTGTGTGTGCGTTATGTGTGTTTGTATTTTCACCCTGCGGCTTATCTTCATGCGGAGTCCCAAAGCCTCGTTTCACTTCAGTTCTGCCCCCCAAATGTTGTGCTGTAGACACCGCCACCTGAGAAGAGGCACATATGCAGCCCGGATGACGTCTCGTATCCATTTTCAGGTCAGCCAGTTCTTAGTCCGTGGGATGACCTGCGCCTCTTGTGCATACAAAATTGAGACTGTGCTGAAGGTGACGCCAGGAGTGAGCCAAGCGGTGTGTTGTGCTGTGTTTTTGTACTCCTCTGTCTGCAGGCATTGGGCCCCTGGGGGAATCGGCACCGACAAGTTGTGCCGCTGGGTATTGGTCTCTGATATCTCGCATTGCCTGCAGTGAGACAGGAATTTGGTGAGAAGGGCTGCGGTGTCTTTTGGGGGTCTCTTTCCGTTGTCACCAGCCCTCAAAAATGCCCTGGGATGCGTCAGACCAACGTTCATCCGGCTTTGCCAGCCCGAGGCATGTTGAACATCGAACAGTAGATTGGGATCAATACCCCCTCCAGCATTGTACAGGAGATGCCGCGGTTCCAAATTCATACGGTCCGGACACCTACTGTACCTTAGACAAGGGCATCTCTTGCGCGGGTGAGGGCGCAACAACTATCATTTCGATCCTTCCGAGTCTCACAAAGCCTTCCCTCCGGCCACAAAAACTTGTCCCCCGTATTTTTCAAATACTCCTCGCCTGAAAGAGCATTTTGCCCACCGTGGACTGAGCCAACGAGAGCAGAGCAGGTGTCACTGCCCTGTGCTCAGCCGAACCTGCGATACGTGCAGCATTGCTGACGTGTGTGTTGCTATGCACTCTGCCTGTTAGCCTTTCTTGTTGTGCGAGTGCTTGTCCTGCAGCGCACCATTGGTGGTGGTGGTGGTGCTGCGCTCACCGGTAAAGGGGCCTTTTCTCATGTATAACACCACGATCTTCAGCCACATGCATTACTGTATCATGCTCAATGTGCTGTTGCTTCCATACTGCCCACTTGCTGGTCTGCGTGACGTTCAGGCCATATTTGTGAGTCTGAAATTCTCACCAGGAGAGCAAACTCTGTATCAGTTCACCCCGCTGCTCACCATTGCAGCATTCTGCCCCTGTGGCGTCCATTCCCCTGTCACCGCTGGCAGGGTTCGCATGCAGTGATTCCCAGACCATGAAGCTTGGAGGGTGCTCTCGGCCACTGATGGCGGAATTGTTACACAGGGCGAGGAGGGTTCTGGATTGCCACATGTTACACATCAGTGGCGCGCTGATTTTACCCGTGGTGTTGCTAGAGGAGCGTGCTCCTTGTGCTTTAGGCCAGGTTCCGCAGTCCTGGACTTGAGCTCAGGGTCTATGGACTCGAGGTCGTGGGTGGGCGGCAGGGGGGTGAATGGTTGGTTTTTTTTGGGGGGGGGCGATGCTGCACGTTGGCGCTGTCCTCTCCTTTGGTTTTAAATTTCATCAATTCGGTGCAGCATTGCACACGCCCCAGCGAATTCGACACCTTCCATCATTCTCGTTTGCGGAAGCAGGGCTCCGGACAATGCTTGAAGGGGTCTCATCTTTCGGGTGAAGCTACCGTGCAGACACCAGCAGACACAATTCCATGTGTGATCACAAATTTGAAAACTCGCTGATATATTCCTCCTTGTGAAAGCCAATGTCATGCCACTGCCGACTGCCCACTGGAACAGGAGCGATGAGACAGGTGCTGTGAGGGCCAGCCCACTTTAAGCTTTTCATACAGGACTCCTTTCTGGGGTGTAGGGTCTTGCGGTGAGCTCACTTGGCACAGCAAATAGATGGCAATTAGCAGTTTGCAATCTGCTTGTACACCGTGCAAGCCAGACGCAAACGCTTGCCGTCTCAGTGTATCGCTGCATTTAGTACCGAATGGACATGAGGTCCCAGTGAATACGGTCCAGACAAGAAAGTACCTCGGACATGGGTGTCTCGTGGACTACGGTGGCGGTACATCCTGCGCTCACCTATAAAAGGGGCAGACAGGGCCCATTTTCTGCACCAGATTCATATCTAAGACTGTGTCAAACAGGCATCTTCGGCCCACATCATGCGAAACACTGGCAGCACGGGGCCAATTGGCACCCCATACCCTGGGGCTCCATGGGATCCCGCCAAACGGGGCATGGGGTGAGAGGACGTGGGAAAGGGTTGTCGGTTTGGCCCTTATCATGAGCCATGGCTCAGTGCTGAAACATTGTGGATTGCAGATGGTGAATTTTGCATTGAGCACTGCGAAAGTCACCCACCAGAGCAGCGTGGCTAAGGAGAAGGTGCGAGACATCATTTGCGACCTGGGCTTCGAAGCAGACGAGGTACGCCTCAGACCCTCTGTTTCTTTCATTGACTGGGCCGTGTTCTGTGCCACAGACACAGAATTGTAAGCTCCCGGTCGTGACAGGAGCTGAGCGTCGAGACAGCACACGCGGCCCTCTCGTACGGCTCCCGTACGGTCACAGCACGGGCACTACACAAATGCCGATGCTGCTGCCCCTGCCCTGCCCATGCTCCTGCTTGGCTGTAGGCCGCGAACAACCTGAGATCTGCGATAGAGTACACGGGATCCGGAAATACTCGGACATATCCCGTGTGCTTCGATCGCGCCTCCACGCCACAGAACTAGCGAAAAGGAGGGCCAAGCACAAGGCAGAGGACAAGCACCCTGGGCCACCAAGCTCGGTCATGCCTTTTTTGTGTGTCTGGGACACCGTGTCGGTGCACCAAGGGTCACTGTTGGCGTGTTGCGGTTGTGCATCATCAGCAATGGTCAAGAGGCTGTTTTTCATGTTGTGGTTCAGTGCAGTTCCAAAGGCTCTGATAAAGGGTTTGGCTGAGGATCGGCGGGGGCTCAGAAACCGGAGCACTTTCAGGTGTATTATTGGGGAATTTGTTTCCATAATTGCCATCCCGGCCGCAAAGGGGCGTTCATTTGATATGTGTAGGACAAAATTTGAATCACGTGGGGCGTGGTGAAATGTGATTCCGACGTGGCAAAGTTTGAATGAGACAAAACACATGCCAGCCCAGCCCCAGTGGTCCTGCCTGAAGCCGATCTGAGTCATTCATTTCCCCCAATTTTTTCCCAAATCTTTCTTGGGTTGTTGTTGGCTACTGACCGCATAAAAATTAAACGTGTTTTCTGCGCTTTGCGACGACTAGCCCCAACACGCAGGGCGATGGAATACAGAAAACAGGCGACACCCGTCTTGCAGATGGCCTCTGGTGCCGCCAGTCGTGAGCAGTTCTCTGAAATTCTACAACGTGGTGAAGAAATCGCTTTCTACATGAGGCAGGTGTGGGCAGTGTTGTCTCTTGGCCTGTTCTGACACATGCCCCTCAACTTTGGGGCCTGGTTCCTGTGCATAGTGATGCTTCAAGGGTGATCGAATTTTGTTTCAATGTGGCAGGCAAACAAGGACCACATTCCCCCCCCCCCCCAACCTCCCAAAACATGATGGGGCAGATCCAGACAAATGCAACGGTAGTGCTTTTTTGACTGCGGTGAAAGCCATCTTTCATCATTTGAAATCCCATGAAATATGTTTCTAACCAACCTTAGTGTATGTCAGCGACAGGGCTTCAATCATGAGGATTTCTTGTTCGATTTGCTGAAGAAGAAAGGGGCTGGGGGGATCAAAGGTGAGGGGTGTTCGACAATGTTTGACATGTGGTATCTCAACTGCCAAACAGAGTATCTGGATGTGGCACCGGGCTCTCGACCGCCAGTGCTATCCTTAATCAACGGCCTCTTTTTTTTGACTGATAACAGCCTTGAAGGAAAGTCCTTTCGGCCGGTGGTCAACCGTCAAACGGCCAAAGTTTTGTTCATTCACCACAGATTGCGGCTGAAGGTTCATATGTCTTCTCACGATCGACAAACTTCAAGTGGATGTGTTACTGGAAGTTTTAAATTTTTGCTTTGTGTAGTGCCTTCTGTATGTCAGCGTGCGCTTTCCTTGGGTCAACGAGATTTCTTTTCATCGCTTAAGGACAACCCTGTGCACCGCATAGGTTCACTGCTCGCTCGTTTTCACCGCACGAGTTCCAACTGTATGCCTGGTTTGGCGAGAAATGAGGACAGGCATTGTTTCCAGCGTAGCGCCAGACAAGTGCAGGATAGGTGTACATAGGTAGAGATAATGGCATGAGAGCGGGTGGCTAGTACAACATATCTTATGGTATATGGATGTTCGGTTGGATGTTAACCGCAAGGAACAGGCCAAACAGTTGTCGCCGAAACCCACGATGTTGTCAGGCATTTAGCCTCTTTGTTTTCCTTTGCAATGTTCACAATGGTAATGGTGTACCGCACGGAAGCTGCAGCAGCAGGTGAGGATCAAAAGCATCTTAATGCTTACTACCATCATTGTCATCCATACAAGAAACCTGTTGAATCTCACGCCCAAAATCAGCACTATCGGCAAGTTTATGCCAAACACTCCCACTACAGCTCAGGAATGGCCACTCCTGTCCTTCGGAACTGGGAAGTCTTGAAACGCCTCATTCAACAGCAGTAAGGTATCTTCGAGCTGTGCCCTCCGGAGCAGGGTCATCATGCTTCCAGTGACAGAAAGAGTTTTGCTTGAGGCTCTTCAATAATTTTGTGGGGCACCAATTCTCGACAACACCAATCCTCTGCTGTCTCGCTGTTGCATCTTCCCAACAATTTATCGTTCATGTGTTTTGTTGAATGCCCGAAATCGGAGACTGTCATATCACAAAACAATGCTGTGTGAAGCAGACCACGACCCATTCTGCCAAACCATCCGCATCCCCCAACAGCAAACGTGCTTGCAAACCAGAGGTCAAAACACGCAGAAATCGAATGCAGCAACCCTTAACAAGACGTAATTTTTTATGGTCAAAAAGTATTGTTCCCTTCCCGATCTCCAGGAGCAACCTGGGTCTTCAAGTGTTGCGTTTGCAACCACAGAAAATTGATGACCCCATGCACAACCCAAACCCTGAAACAAGGAGGTACACGAAGGAGTGGTAGAGCCTCAATCACCACAACTAGCCAATTAATGCCAAAAAGGTACTGATGTGAAGTGTACAGGGCAGTATATTGCACACGGTGTATGGTACCGGTGTACCTGAGGCGCATAGCTGGTTATGCCAGTGTCTTTGGAGCCATCCGACGGCCGACTGTTGAAACAATCATTCGTGAAAAAGCTGCTGTGCGAGGTATGCTTTCTGTGACCGGCGTTGTGCCCCATTGGAGGGACGAGCACAACTGTTATGAGTGGCAATTTTTATCAGTCCCACTGAATCCATTGGATCAGGACCCTCAAAGGTGGGGATTCCTAAGTGTTTGCCTGGAAACACCTCAATGGGCCTGATCTTTGCTTGTCGGCCCGAGGTGGCCCTGTAACTGCGGGGCGGTCAGAAGGGATCGCCTCCCCCGGCCATCATGATCCCACGGGCAGAAAACGACCAGAATGAGCATCCAAATGTTCGGTCCCAAGGCACGCTGGACTGCTGACAGCCCTCCTAGACGCGCTATAGCGCATGCGGTCGGGGGGCACCGCCATACTTGTGTGTGTGCCATTCTGGGCTGGGCTGGGCTGTGAGGGCCATCCTTGTGCAGGGGCACCCTTGGGTCCTGCTCGTGGGGCCACTCCTGGTACGTGTGCGCCTGGTGCTCCAGGCCCTGGTGGCGGGACGGGGGAGTTCTATGCTGAGGCCACGAGGGATATGTGGGCCGGTAGTCTACGGCTTTCAGTTGCCAAGCGACCGTGGTGCTGGGCCTTCCTAGTGAAGGGTCCAGGGCCTGGGACCTGGAGGTCTTGGGCTGAGCTCAGGGTTTCTGCTTCCTTCATGTTGCTTTCAGTTTTTGATGTCCTTCGTGTTGACGTTGCCGCTGATGCTGCTCATGATCTTGGGCATGTGGTTCAAAATTGATGGAGTGATGCGTGCTCTACACCACCCTGTGCCTCACTGGAGGGGTGTGGACTACTGGGCTGTGATCCAATTCTTGCTGGCAACCCCCGTGGTTGCAGTGTGCGGGCAATCATTCTACAAGGAAGCATGGAGTGCTTTGAAACACTGCGCAACAAACATGCAGGTCTTGCTCTCTGGGATCTGTGGGGGTTTCCCACCGGTGAGGGACAGAAAACCATCTCGCATGACTGGTCAAGGGTGATGGTTAGCGAGTGATGGTCGGTTTCAACCATTATCAAGAACTAGTGCTGGATAATGGGGTGTGCTGGGGCTGCTGTTTTGGGGGGAGGAGGCGCCCACAACTCGTACCCCTACCATGTACCCTGGTGTATCCAGTGTTCAACTCATTTTGGTTCCAATCTTAATCAATTTCGTGCAATCTCAGAATAAGTACTCTGATCTGCATGCTTTGTGCTCGCACCAGCAAGCTGCTTGTGGATAATGCTATTAAAAGGAATTTTGCTGTCCCCGCAAAAAACAACTCCGTAGATTGGCATGACTCCCCTGCCAGAGGACCACAGGCAAGGTGTTTATCTCTTGCTGAAGACTAGGGGTCCCTGGTGGCTCCCCCTTACCCTGCCATCTCGCAAACCCCGAAGAATGCCTCCGGTGACTGAGGATAAAGCCTCCAACACAATGGTCATGGAGCAAGGGAGAGGGGAGCATTGGGGGGCTTAGTCATCAGCTGTGGTCCATCTGCCATATTAAACACCAACCCACAAAAAGATTTGCTTAACATGGACAAAGTTAGAAGTAAAAAAGATCAGTGCTCAATCATGGCCCCATCATACGCTTCGCCAGTTGCCCCCATGGAAAAGCAAAAAAAGTGCTTGCATGTGACGCCGTGACCTCAGGAAAGCAATTTACAAATTGTATGCTAAAGGGCAAGACGAAAAGACAATTTGACAGCACAAACAACAGACAAGCAATAGACAAGCCAAACAATTCAAACAGACAAACCGGTTGGAGAAATTGGCTGTGCCCGGTCGGTGAATACATTCATATGTCTCGTTCACTCTTTCCAGCTTATGGTCCAGTGAGCATTCTATTGTTGTGTTTTTGCATGCCTGCCTCCCTTGTCAGCTGCCAATGGCTTGCTGGTTACCCACCAACTGTAATCACAAGGTTTTACTGTGCATATTCTTAATCTTGAACTCGATGCAAGTAAGTTTTTTGTAAAATCCAAGAGTACTTGATTAACGTTGTTGGATGAAGATTTCTTTGCACTATGACTAAACTATGATTTCCTTTACAATATAGCATTTACAAGAAAACAAGCAATCTCTGACAGAAAAAAGATTCTAATAAAGGACCAATAGTACAATAAAGCGTTCCACTCGGGTTTGAAAACAAACACTTTGGGGGATTAAAAAAATGTGAAGTGAAATTAAAAGAATTCAAACAATAATGCAATGAAGTGTTCCACTCAGGTTCGAAAACATGCAGACTGAAATGAAAAGAATTCAAACAAAGAGTCTCTTTCAGCAAAATCACCAGTAGAATGTTATAAACGCAAGAGAAATCTTCCCAGCATCTAAAACATGATACCCTGCCCTTCTTGAATCAAGATAAATGTCAAAACTGATAGCTGCATTTGTACACTTTTTAACAATCTGAGTTGAAGAGAAAAAAATGCAAGAACAATATATTTTTTACGTTTTACCTTCAAAACAAATGCATTCGAAAAATCGAATGAATATTTCTTTGCTTAATAACCATTGCATCACATAGTTTTAAGCCGAGTCTCCAGAACCATGCTTTCCCCTCCTTCCGTGGGCACCACTGCACCTCTGGTCCCACCATTGGGGCAACACTGCATTTCTCTGCGGCACTGTCAGAAAATCAGTCACGGATGCAGAGCTGAGGGCATACAAAAGCTGACTGGAGGAAGCTAGGAAGCTGGAGGACGGGACCAGGAAGGCATACTCGGGCGCCCTGTATAACTTCCTCCGGTACAGCCGAATCGACGGATACCTCTCACCACGCGAGGCCCTTAAAGGGCGCATGTTACAAATGGCCACAAATGGCCCGTACGACTCACCAGTCAAGGCCCTGCTGTCCAGGTTGTGGATGGCGGAGAAAATGTCCATTATCCCAGCAATCGTGGCGCGACAAAAGCGCCCCCCCCCAAAAAAATTGGGAGGGCAACAACAGTGATTCGTTTGAATTACTCTCCGAGTGTTAGTTTGCGTCATCGGAAACTCCTGATGGTTGGTTGTAGGGTGTTGAGAGAAAAATACCGAAAGGTTAGATAAAGGTCAGATTAACGTCCAAAATTCTGAACGGTTAGGTTCAAAGTGCCCAAAGAAAAATTCTTGAAGGTCGGAGCAAGGGGCCGCCCTTGCACTGCGCGCTACTTTTTGGACCAAGTTCCCCATGAAGAGTCCCCAAGCACACGCCTTCCAAACGCCCTTATATCACTCCTGCCTCAAGAGCATGTCCCACTGTAGACCCTGGGAGACCTCCTTCAATGGGGGCGGGAGGTGGTCCATCTTCCACGAATGGGGGTGGGACGATGGACCTGGGGTGCTGGGTGTGGCCGTCTAGCGTAGGCCCGCTGCCGACCGTCTCGGGATGACGGCATGGTACGTCTTGGCTAGCACGAAGGATCCTTGGTGTTGATCAAGCCCGTGAGGTCACCTTCAGCTGTAGTACTTGGACATGATACAGCACTTGGAGAGGATGCTGGATTGTCCCTCGGCCTTGATCATGATCCTAAGGTCCGACAGCAACCGTGCCTGCTTGGGTTCCCCATGATGGGGGGAAAACAACATGAATACAGCACCTGTGCCTTCTCAAGGTCCCATGGTGGGGAGAAATCAACGTAGAAACGAGTGCATGTGGTGGAAATGAGCAAAAAAGTGTGAAGAAAGATGGAAATGGGTGAAACTAGGTGAAAATCCAAAAATGCCATATCCCCAATGTAGAAGAAGTATCAAAACCTACTCTCAAACAACAATGATGCCCCCCTAGTATCAAAGTATGGGTGTCTAGTACGGCCACACGCCCAAATAGTTGCACTGCGCTTGCATTGCGCGCGTACTGCACTAAGTGTGCCCCCCAAGGAAGGAACCAAAAAGGCTACATAACCACCACCCCAAGAGCCAGGGAGGAAAAAAAAATCACCCCTACTGTCTCAGGGCCCCAAAAGTGGGCAGATGGGTCGGAATCAATAAGCACATTGAGTATAAATGTGTGGGGCAAAACCAACAAATTACCCCTTGAAATAGGCTTGAAAAAAGAACCTTTCCGGTGCTCTTCGCGCCATGACCCCCCCCCCCCCCTCTTGTACGGGGAATTTTTCTGCAGTAGAAAATTCCGCACAGGGAATATTCCGCACCTCCTGCGCGCCTCCTAAATCCTGATTGCATTGTAAGGAAAGGGATCCTGGGCTTGTGGTCCCCAAAAGACACGCAATATAACAAAGCAGCCAATGTTTTTAGTGGGTGACAATCTTGCTTTTGATGGCGGCGCATCATTTGGAAAATTTTGTAGGACCAAATTGTGAAATGTGTGCCCTCACAAGGAATAGATTTACCGCACCTACAATAAAACAATGTGGGGGAAATTTTGCACCAATTTGAAGTACGGAATTTTCCCCATAGAAAAAAAGCCTTGCGGAATCCCGCACAACATTTTGGGTCAACCAGGTGCGTTTAGGGTAGCATGAGCAGAGGACTGGGTACTGTGAGTCACAAATGTAGGATTTGGAGGGGGATGCCATGAAGGCGAAGAGAGGGGGTATGGTGAAAGTCCTTATTTTATTTGACGTCTTACTGACATCACTGACTTGTGTGCGGGGCAGGCAGCTGCACCAACGGTCCAGTCGCTCATGCAGAAGGGTGAGGGTACATGGAACCTAAGACCAGTTGCCCACACAGAAACAATCAGCCCAAGCAGAAATACACCGTAACCAGTACTACCGGCGCCTGCGCACACGATGGACGTGACAAACATGCACATGCGCATGCACACACACTTTATGAGGGAAACAATGCACACACACACACACACACACACGTGTGTGCAAAGACCAACATCCAGCAACCACTTCCGCAGGAGCACATGCAACTCAAGTTAGACCTGAGAGGGGCTCATGAGAGCACAGTTCTTCTTTCGCACCATGTGTGAAAGATGGAGGCCTGGGGAGAAAGAAAGGGGTCAGGGGAGAGGGGTTAGGCTACAATGGCAAGAAGGGCACTTGAACGTCCTAAACGTTGGTGCCTCATAGGTTAGTGTATCTCCAAAGGGAGCGATTGAGGGGGAAAGGCACCAATTTCCTGTGACTGAGTCAAAGGCTCTCATAGGAGCTCTGCTAAGAAAATTCACCAGAGCTCAGCTCCCATTGTAAAGTCAGGCAGAATGGCCGAGTGCGCCCATCTTTGAGCAGGCAGGTTGGTGAAGGTAACAGACTGTCGTTGAGGGATGGAACGGGATTTTGTTGGTAGCATCTGTGTCTTTGAAGCGTCTGACCAAAGCGAGATGACCTCTTGGTGCCCGGCTTGATAAGGTCTGGCTTCCGCCTTCTGCTATGCAGGTTTTGGTAAGTCTCGGGGTTTTGGCCTCGTATGTGGGTTCTCTGGCGTTCTTAGCGCTGGCCATGGCGGGTGAGCTGCAGCATGTCGACGTGTACTTCGGTGAAGCTGCGATGCTCCTGACGTTTATGCTGCTGGGCAAGTTGCTGGAGAGCGTGGCCAAGAAGAAAACAAGGTACTGTCGGGTGATCAGAGACGAAGGAGCTCAGATTTGGGCTTGGGGTCGTTGAGCTGCAAATAAAAATTCTGCACTTGCACATGGAATTGAGGTGGGTAAGACAGTGGCTGTCGGGGTTGATCCTCAGACAAGGCAATTTTCTGTGGACGAGAGGAGGCATGAAAGGTGCACTTCCTAGGACCTTGAAGGGCATCCATTTTGTGAATTTTGCACAGGAAATGGGTTTGATAGCATTTGTGCAAAAGGCGTGCATTTTTCAAGGGGCATACCTTTTGAGGGCAGAAAGAAATAGGCCTTTTGCTACTTTGCGTAATAGAAAGATATGCAGTTTTTTGTTGTCAGAGGTGCACGCTTCTCTACGCACTGAATGATACCGCCCGTTCTCCCCACAAAACAAAAAGAACTTTGAGCGCAGACGCAGTCGCTTAGCCCCCAACATGTGCTGTGCCTCTGCCTGAACGTTGGACTGATTGTTGGACGGCGCCAATTAGTGTTTTCCTTCTTTGTTTTTTTGAGAATGGACGCTGCAGCAGGGTCTGAGTTGGAGGGTGGATATGGCTGGGGTAGATGGTGGGGGCAACAAGGACAGCAACCATCCTTGCTCTCAGTTTCATTCTCCGTTCCTGCTGTGGTCTCATGGAGTGCAGCTCCAGGTATTTCAAGAAGTGATTAGTATTCCGGATGATGCATCCTTTGCAGGATCCAGTAACCACCACCCAGGGGATTGCGGGATACGTAGGGACTCCACCTCTGGGTCCCTCCGGTGTTGTGGATTTCCACTTGTTGCCTTGCCAAATCTCAAAGTTCCCCTGAAAATTGATCGCTCAAAACTCCCCAAACGGACGCCTAGAACCCCTCACTAGACCACACTTGGCCCGGTTTTGCGAGGACACGGGTCCAACCAAGCATCGGCCAACATGGGTCTGACATTGGTTCAACAGGGGTAAGAAATGTCTTGTTTTGTTGTTTTCCAACCATTTGGGATATTTTTTCTAGCCTGGTTTGAGTCTGTGTTGGCCCAAGATGAATTGCAAGGCCCCAAAATTGCCTAGAAAATTGGCCGTTGTGGACCAAAAGAGGTTGCACGTTTTGACTCATTTGGATTGCAAATATTCAATGAAATTGGGGACACAGCAGGGTTCGGAGAGAGCTAAGCTGGGAGCCGCGACTCATAGCAGGGTGGAGTGGGGGCATGGATTACTACACCCCTCTCCACGGAGTCTGGAGCAAGCAAGCACCAAAAACAACGACATGCCTGCTTCCATTCCTCTAATAATACTCGAACCATATCTCTTGAGCCAGCTCAAACCCGTTTTGATCCATCAGAACTCCCAAGAGGCCCTCAAAATGAATCATTTTGGAGTCGCTAAAATTGGTTGTTGCTTGCTGGCAGCGGGTTTATAGGGGGAAGGGTGCAATAATACATCTTTTCCGGCCAATCTACCCCACATGAGAGCAGCAACATCTGAGAGCTTTGTTCCAACCCATCCCCCCCACATGCTGCAAGTAAATGCCAGGTTTGCCAGCCATGAAGGCTTTGGGACAATTGGTCGCCCTCACCGTACTAAAACAGGTTGAAAATGATTTAGAAGCATCTCTTCGGGGGGGGGGGGGGTTAGTTTTGAAAAAATGTGTTGATGACCAATTTTTGACCAATTTCAAGTCCCAATGATAGCCCAATTGTAAGGCCCTTTGGAAACGCATGCGTAAAACGCCTCTTCTCCCTTTTTGAGCACCCCAAATAGTCTTTGGACTTTGGATCCGTGTTGGACCCATTTTGGCCTAGCCCATATGTTGTGTCACCCAGGCCAAGTGCAGACCAGTAAAGCAGGGGTGGGGGCAGGTAGGTGTTCGCCCGCCCATTCTAGGCGTGGAAAGCGCAAATAGCGGGGGACTGTGGGTGGGCCATGTGCCCTCAGAAGTGGTTTTGAGCCATGTAGCCCGAGATATAGCCCAATCTTGGTTTGTGGCTGCTTCTGGCCAAAATGCATCATTTCTGGGCCAGTTTGGGCCGTTTTCAGGGCTGTCATGGGTGGAAACCACAAACAGTGGGGAATTGAGACAGGACCAGGTGCCCCCAGAATTGGATTTTCAGCCCAAGATACCCAAGATGTAGCCCAAGATACGGCCCCATCATGGTTTGTGACCGATCGTATTTCGAGCCAAATTGTGCAGATTTCAGGCTGTTTTGGGGCCTCTTGTGGTGTGTCTTGAATAGACCGTGTGTGTAAGTAATTACTATTTGGGAGGGAAGTTTGGGTGAGGCGCCGCCTTGTCAAGTAACCTCGAAGAGGGTTGTTAGATCAAGCGCAGGTGCAGACACCATGTAGCCCCCATTTTCTAGTTATTCGCCCAGCATACCCCACTGGTTGAGTGGCGCCTTGACTGGCTGTGGGGTGGTTTGTCCACGGGTTGCATCTTGCTTGTTTTGGAGGATGGTTTGGAATCCTGACCAATTATTGGACAATTCCTGCACGTTATCGTTTTGTTGGAGGCTGGCTCTTGTATACTTGGATCCTCCACATCAAAATGTACAATGCTGCATGTTCCAACTTGTGGCTGAAGTGACGACATGTTGGGATATGACAGGCAAGGTGAAAACCTGCCCCACTAAGCACCTAGCCTAGCCCTTGTTCCCAAAAATTAGAGGAAATGTGGCCGATGGGTTCTAAAACCTTGAAAAATGGATTCCCCACCCTAAAAATAGGGGGAGGGAAATGTTGTTGGCCCATGACTCCCCGAGGTCCACCGACTCGTGGACAGTGGAAAACCTAACCCAACACCCCAACCCCTCATGAAAACGCCCATATTTGGTACTCTGATGGCACATATTTTCCTATATCCCTCTAAAGCGGTACCCAGGTACAGGGGGACTGAGGGGTCAAAATCAGAAAATTCATTGGGGCAAAATTTTGTCTCCCAAAATAATGAGTGTACCAGGGGTTAGACATCTGATGTAGCTGTATATATTGTATACATGGTTTTCGGCCGGGGGGGAGGGTATATTACATCCACAAACCGAGTTTGCAAGAGTTTGCAACTTTTTGTACCAGGGTGGGAACCCGTTGTCCAAGGAGGCAGGGGTGTGTCTACCTTTTCGACATTGGCATGAAAAAGGAGTCCCGAGTCAGGGTCTGCCTCACCAAAATGTTGAATCTCTGGTTGCCACATGGTCCAGCCCCTTGGTCGCCTCCTGAGCTATGGCCTCGGCTGTGATGACCACATCTTGACCTTGTGGTAGTTGGAACACCTGCTGCGTGGGCTTCCATTGGGTGAAATTTTGGTACTGGCCTCCCTATATTGGCCTCGAAACATGTACAAAACAGCAGATGGTGAACTCGCCTAGTTAAGGGGCATATGGAAGTACACGCAGCTGACGAGCACATGTGGTGGATATGCATGTCCGCCATAGACAGTGGGACTTGTGCATGCACATGCAGGTGCGGCTGTGTGTGCGCATGCATGTTTTGTTTGTCAGGTTTCGTGTCCACTGCTCTGTGCCCCATTGCACCACTGTTCAGTGACGCTCTGCTGACATTAATGGATTTGCAGCCGAAGAAGACTATTCGTGTGGACAATGTCGATGGGAAAGCTGTAGAAACAGAGGTATTGCCAGCCTGCCGCCGCTACACTCTCTGCAGTATCCCTCCCTCTGCCCTCGCCTACAAGTGTGCCTCCAGGTCCTGTACACCTGCCCGGTCATAGCGTGCCCTCAGGCTCCAAGGTCCCAGGCAGTTTCCGGCCCCAGACCCCCAGAGGTCCCACATACGCTTATACTATCCAGGGCGCATGAGCGGAGGCGATAGGTGTGTGTGTGTGTGTGTCTGTGTGTGTGTGTGTGTGTGTGTGTGTGTGTGAGGGGGGGGGGGGGGCGAGTGTCTCGCAGCACAGGCTGGCTCCACACCAACTACTGTCTCCCTGAGCATCACCGTTGCTCTGCCTTCCCATGGCACCATTTTCCTCCAGTCTATTGTCACTTGAACATGTGGTACCCCCCCCCCCCCCCATTAATTCCCCCGGGGGCATAAATAAATCAGGGTTGGCTGGCTGGGGAAAAGGGGGAATTATTAAGTGGGGGGGTATTATTTTTAACTCTTTTGCTGTGCACCAGGGATAGGGCCAAAAACTTTGTCACTGGCGTGCCCTAGATCGACTGAACTTGCCTGAATGTGCTGCACACCTTGGGTATGTAGGACAAGACATGTCCCAACTCAAAATTCGAGGGTCGGAAGACTTTGTGTATGACAGCGATGAAGCAGAAATTTCAGATGAGGATGAGGATGCCCTGCGGCAATTGCCTCTGCACAAGGGGGGGGGATTATTTGACCATTTGAAATCATCAATAAAAGAAGGGAATTATTATATGGGGGGGGGTTATTGGGGGGGGGATTTGCAGCGGCAATGTGTGATTTTGGAGGCTCAGATGCTGCTGTTGCACCCCTTGGCACGAATGGCCGCAGAATGTTGTTAAGCGTGCCAGTCTGTAGGCTGACTGGCATCCAGAAGTCGGGTGACAAAACACTGTATGGGGACTCTGGGTATCATTTTCTTCCACTTGATGTATGGTAGTATTGACTGTGGGATGCTACACAAGAGGGAATCACCCGTAGCCTGAGCTAGCCTGTGGCCTGTCAATTGATTTTCATCCCGCTCGATGTCGCCAAGGTGGCAATATTTTTGCTGTTCAACAACGCAACATTCGTTCAAATCTCAGCAATCACTCGTAGGATTCGACTTGTTTGCTCGAAGATGCACGATACCGAGAAGTGAAAAAGTGTCCACGCCAGGGAACGCTCCACTGGATGATAGGAGAATGGAGGCCTCAGCACTCCATCGGAAGGAGCGCTACATGTCCAGAATGCTGAAGATGCCCGGCTGATACCGATGCCCCGTCTTGCATTCCCTCCTCAAATTGATCATCAGCAATCCATGTCCTTTTCCTGAAAATCATGGTCTTCTCTCTTTTGCCCTCCCCATGTTATGCGCCAACAGTGCACGTTGCTTCTCCTGTCTTTAGGTTGACATTGAATTTATTATGAAGGGGGATGTGATGAAGGTAATGGCAGGCGACAAGATTCCTGTGGACGGAGAAATAGGTTGCCATTCCGTGCGTGCCCATAGGTAACGCGTCTTCACCTTCGGCACTGTGTAGCATGAAGGGGGGCTGGACCCCTTGACCCCTCTGCCCCGTACCATTCGTTGATGCTTCGTCCTTGTAATGGGGCAGCTTTTATTAAGAACCCGAATCCGAGCAGTTGCAACGCACCACCGATCCACCAGTTGAGATGTGTTTTGGACTTTGAAGTCGAGTGCCTGGTGACATTTCTGCCAAAGATGACAGGAAGTGGGCCTGTGTGAAGTGGTAGACGTACACTCTGGTAAGCCATAGCTCAACTCTGCCGCTTCTGGGCTTACGTATACACGCACACACACTATCTGACAAATGGGGCGGTGTGCACCAACAAATGGCAACAAATGGCGTGGTGTTCTTCAAATTTGCTGTGACCCAGTCAGGGAATATGCTTCGTGCTTCGCCTGCGGGACGGGGGCGGGTGGCTGGGTGGGTCAAAGGGAAAAAAGGCTTGGGTACCTAGAATGGGCCTCAAATTGGTGGCTCCTATTGTAGTTTTCTTTGCTCTTCTTTATTTTTTTTTTTCAGGAGAAAGGTTTTCAGTTCTGACGAGTGGGTCGTTTGACCTGGTTGCATGGGTCTTCGCGTGGCCAAGTGGACCCCTGGCCTTGTTAACACAGCCACTCCGGTTCAGTGATGTTCATCTACGGTGGTATTGGCGCTTGTCTCGGTCACGGTAGCATCCGCCCCCAGAAACAAAAGGGAACGCCTGCACAGACCCTCCATGGTTTGTCACCACAGGCATGTCATGCCTTATCTGCCCATTTGAGTGCTATGGAATGGACAGCAGACGTCCAGGGGCTTTGCCTCCACACAGATCAGGATAGGCCGACCCTCAGAGATGTGAATGTGCCTGCTTTCCTTCGGGGGAGTAATTCACGTACATTCCACCCGGTCATTTTCCTGGCGCAGTGTTTGGGGAAACCACTATCGACGAATCCATGATCACCGGAGAGTCGGTTCCTGTTGCCAAGAAACAGGTACTGAGTTTACCGATGTGCTTCCTTCATGGATGCTTGCGCGCCATGTCGAGTTTCGAAGCTGACTGCAATGTTCCTGTGGCGGTCGGAGGTCTTGATGGCTGCTGATGGGGCCTGCAGCCACTGGAAACCTTCGCCGGGGCATGTTCCAATGGATATGCGGAGTGTTTCTTTTCAGTCCAAAGGATTTAGTCTAACCGCCATCCGTTTGCCCATAACCGCCGTCGGGCCGCCCCCAACCACCATTGTGACTGATTTCATAGATGACGTGCTACTCTGTCGCTGTGCATGCAGCATTGCGTTGGGTCCCGTGTATTCATTCCCACCCGTACTGCCTTTCGCACCCCCGTCTGCGCGGTCACTCACAGGGAGATGCCGTCATCGGCGGCACGGTGAACATGGAAGGGCTGGTGCACGTCAAGGCCTTGAAGCTGGGGGATGAGAGCATGCTGTCGCAGATCCTGAAGGTTGCTGCGCTGAGTGCACATGCTTTGCGTCCTGGACATTCGCCGGTCCCAGTCCCTCGGGTCCACATGGGCCTCAGGGGGGGCTGCACCTGCCTCAAGCCCCTCAACTGAAGCAGAGCTGCTCCAGTCAGTCTTGTCGCCCAAGTCCTCTGATGTAGGCACGGCACGCGGGTTTACCCCCCGAGCCACACATGCCCCGGCTCAATGGACAAGGGCCGTTGGTCAGCCACTAAAAATGACACGTTTTTGGGGGGGGTGCGGGGGGGCGGTATTGAAAATAGCCGAATTTTCAGCCAAAAATTTGTCAGGACCCAAAATGCATTACGCAGCAGCCGGAAAATACCGGGGCCCGGGACCCACAGGGGTCGGTTTCGTCGGCCCTGTCCCTTGGGCCGACTCATCGTTCCGTGATCCGTACGCCCTCGCCCACCCGCCCGCCCGCCCAACTTTGGTGGGGGTCAGCGGGGGGCGGCCTGCCTGCCTTCCTGTATCCCCCCGTTCCCCCCGCCGCCAATGAACACAAGGACGGCCAGGCCCCATGCCCCGTCGTGACGAACTGATGGCCACGCGCCCGAGACGCCAGAAGTATTGTGGCACTGACAAAATGTCTCAGATGTTGGAATTGGGCGTCATTCGGATGGGAACTGCCCCTCCTCCTGGCGCTTTTTGAGGACTGCTTGCGTGCATTTCTGAAAGCACGAAGGCCGAGCAGTGCAGTCACGCTGTTCTTTCTTTTTCGCCTTGTTTTTGGTGGGGGGATGGAACCGGTGACATCGGTCGCCATACCGATGTCACTCCTGCTCTGCAGTGACGGCCTGCGCAATATTTCAAAGATTGTTCACTCATCAGAGGCTAAACCCCTTGGGCCACCGCCCCCGTGCTCATCAGAGGCTAAACCCCTTGGGCCACCGCCCCCGTGCTACCCCCTGCCCCACCACAAGTACGAAAGAAAAAGTCCCGCAGCAGCCTTTTTGGACTTCTTCTGGAGCAACTGAGCTCTGCCATGCTATTGAAGGCAAAGCTGCAAGCGTTTTGCACTACCCCAGCTGGCGGTTGTGGTTTCATCCTTGTGCTGTTACTGCAATGCTGAGCATTCCATGGAAGTGCCTTTGAATTGCACGTCTGGTAAATCATCGCCCCATTTATTGGGACCATCGGAGAGATGCATCTGCTATGCAACCGCGTATGACGTGCCTTGCCCATGGGAGGTCCCGGTATGGGCCTCAGATGTCCTACGCGCGTTACCCCGTCCGGCATTCGGCTCGATCGTATGCTGCCAATCCTTCACCCCCTGTCAAAGTACACGGTCGCATGGGGAGGTCTCGACCTGACGGCCTTACGACCTATCGTAATGCCGTGGCCTGTTGAATGCGGTGTTCAGTAGAGCAGCGAAGATATAACGTCCCAATGAAACAACGACGGATCCACAGGGATTTGGTAGTGCATTCGCGTGTGGTGCGGCGGGAGGGGGGCTTACTCGCACCATTTTCTGCGCAGGCAGTCCAAGAAGCACAGAACAGTAAAGCGCCAATCCAGACCTATGCCGACAAAATCGCCGGCACTTTTGTGCCGGGTGTGATCTTGATTGCCGTCATCAGCCTCGCGGCGTGGCTGATTTGTGGGTATGCCCGACTCAGCGCTAGGGACAGGGGCCGAGTCGACTAGCGTGCGGTCGGTGCGGGAGGCTCCGTCGAGGCGCTGTTCTGCCACCAGGCGTTTCGTTGAGGAGACGGTCCCCTCCTCTCCCCCGCAACAAAGACAATCTGGGACCTGAGGCACCAGACCTGACACGTGACTCTGCCCACTCTGCCAACTCTGCCAAAAAGTGGCCGCTTTCCCAACCCATTGCAATTCTGGTGCAGTCTGTAAACACATGCCTGTGTATCTCCTGGTCTCTATTCACTGGGTCACCACCCTGACCGACCCCTCCCTGAGGGGAGATCTTTGGTTGGGGGGGTTAGCCGGGTGGGTGGGTGGGTCCAGTGAATGGGCCAGAGTTCCCATTGAGCCTCCCTGGGTGATCGCTCCGAAATGCTCTGGCCCCAACGTCGTGGTTTGACAGGGACAAGTACAAGCTACGCATACCACCTTTGCACAGAGAGTGGTCACAAGTTGTGTTGTCTGTTTGTGGAAAAGTAGAGTTTTCCGTTGCATTTCCAAATTATTGAGCTAACCCATGGGCCTGGGATTTCAGCTTTCATTGCGGCGCAACAGTTGCTGGGCTCCCATGTGAAGGGTCTCCTGACAGCATCATGACCTGCTTTTCTCATGCGCACTCGGGATAGTCCCGGGAACCAGACGTCAAGATTTCTGCTGCAATCCCTCTGCTCCCTCTCTCCCGCGAGCACACCGATTACGGCAGCTCCTATGACAGTGGGAATCACACCGACGGGGGCGGTACCCTTACGGATGGCGCAGCGCAGCTCACCGACGGTGGTGCCTGGACGGATATGGAGGTGGTGACGATGTACCGCAAACGGCAGGTGAAGGAGCACGGCTGGGACCACGGGAACACCACCAAGAGCCGCGGGCATCAGCTGATGCTGCAGTTTGACCCCAGCGGCAGCCTCGCCGTGGCAGAGGCCTCCACGCCGTGGGTGCGCTTCGGCCTGGTGTCGCTGCTGGGCCTGTGCGTCGAGTTCGCCTGGGCGGTCATGGAGGCCGTTGCGATCCCCCACCTTCTGGACGGCGGCGTGTCGATCCACACGGCCTCTCTGGTGTGGCTGGTGAATCCGGTCGTGGGGGTGTTCGCGCAGCCCCTGCTGGGCCAGGTGCCGATTTGCCCTTGTATCCCTGTGGGACTTGTGCCCGCGATCATCCGCCGGGGGTTTGGGATTGGGACCCCCCTGCACCGCCTGGGTCATGTCGGTAGGGCCACTCTGGGCCGCGCGGTCCAGAACAGGCCGGCGCGTCAAAAGGGGGCGAGGGTGTGCGTGTGCGTGCGTGTGTGTGTGTGTGTGTGTGTTGGGGGGGGGTGCGTGTGTGAGGGTGTGTGGGCTGGGCGCTTTCGTTCACCGCATGAAGGCGCCCAGCAGACACGGTGGCCCTGCCCCAAAGATGAAGGCGTCGCCCCTCACCCGCCCCGTGTAGAAACTGTGTGTGTGTGTGTGTGTGTGTGTGTATGTCTGACGACCCAAGCAATTCAGAACATTCACAGACTGCGAGGACCGACTCCTGCGCTCTCATATGGACATGATTGGCGGCACCCTTGTGTTCTGAGTTCCTTTTCGCTGCTGCGCTGCTCACCTTCGCCTTCTCTAAACCCGGGGTTGCTGCTCCAACATGCACCAGCACTCCTGCCGTGCCCTTACCCATGCACACTGCACCAGGACATTGCACACCCGCGGCCTGGGGTACAGCCATCAGTTGGTGGATTTGGCGGAAACCCTGAGTGCGCCCATGAAATTTCTCCCCCATTCCGCCGGCGCACAGGCCGTCAGCAGCGGGAGTCGGTTTGTGGGTTGATTTCGGAAATGACCGCGCAGGACACCAGAGGACACAATTGGTGATCAAGGGCAGCTCTAACTTGCTTATGAAGGGCAGGGAGGACCCCATCCTGGATTGCTTTGACGAGGGATGCAGCTTCTGCAAGGGGCGCGGGGTTCAAATGCAGTGATATTGGATGGAGAACAAACAGGTCAAACCAAAATCACCCCGAAGAACGTTGTTAGATCATGGGCAGGCGTGAGTGCTGTAGACCCCTTCTTTTGGGGGATATTCGCTCACCATGCCCCGGACAACGAAATTGGAAAAATTTTGAAATTGCCTCCGGCAAGTCCACCTCGTAGAGAATCTACCCCAAGCAACACACAACCAACATAGGGTAAAAACTACATGAATACGGGCTAAAACATGCTTTACAAATCTTGGGTGGTCTTTTTAGGTGATCACGGTATCAAAAAAATAAGTTTCGGAAACTTCGATTTTTGAGCTGTGCAGGGTGAAAAATTGCATTAGCAGGTTGTGTACCAATCCCATTTGACCCCCCCCCCCCCCGCACCCAATTTCCAAATAGGGTGAAAAAAACATAAATACGGCCCAAAACATGCCTTATATACCTTGGATGGTCATTTTAGGTGATCACGGTATCAAAAAAAATAAGTTTTGGAAACTTCGACTTTTGAGCTGCGCAGGGTGAAAAACTGCATCAGCAGGTTGTGTACCAATCCCATTTGACCCCCCCCCCCCCCGCACCTAATACCCGAATAAGGTGAAAAACACTTAAATACGGCCTAAAACATGCTTTCTATACCTTGGATGGTCATTTCAGGTGATCACGGTATCAAAAAAATAAGTTTTGGAAACTTCGACTTTTGAGCTGCCCAGGGTGAAAAGCTGCATCAGCAGGTTGTGTACCAATCCCTTGGGAGACCCCCCCCCCCCCTGCACCTAATACCCGAATAAGGTGAAAAACACTTAAATACGGCCTAAAACATGCTTTACATACCTTGGATGGTCATATTGTGTGGTTACAATATCAAAAAATAAGTTTTGGAAACTTCGACTTTTGAGCTGTCCAAGGTGAAAAACTGCATAAGCAAGTTGTGCATGGGCCCATTCACTCATGTAAGCCATTATTGGTGGAAACAATCATTTCACATCTTTGGCACGGGTTTTGACCGGCCCTCGGCAAGGCTATAGACTGCAAGAAACGTCCTTTCGTATCCTAGTAGGCATATACTGACACAACATCCCCACTCACACCCCTCAGAGTGGGTAGCACGGGGTCACCGAGGTCGCCAAAACCGCCAACATAGCAAAAATGGATGGATGAGAAGTGCATAAACTGCATAAGTGCTCGTCCCGCTCCGCTCCATACAAACCCCACGGAGTCGGGACCCGGAAACATTTTTTCGGCTCAAAATCGAAAAAAACCAAAAGATTCATGATTTTCGACCCAAAGAAAGGAGGGGGTCATTTTTTGACCCCCACCCCACCCCCCACCTCCCTCAAAAGCTCCAAAAAGTGGGTTTCAAGTGGGGGGGGTCTGGGGGGGTCCGGACCAAAAACTCATTGGGGGATGCGTTTATTGGACAAAATAATGATTTTACAAGGGGTTAAACTAACAATTCAACCCCTTGGGGTAGGGTACGCGAATAGGCCCAAAAAGGCCCAAAATGGGGGGGGGGGGGTATGTGGCATTTTGCCCTATATACGCCTGCCTGGCTTTGATCTAACAACCTCTGCGAGGAGGTGATTTCTTGAAAAATTGATTCTGGGAGCATAAAGTGTCTCCGCCTGAATTTTTTAACCCCCCCCCCCAAACTGCTTTTGGGTGTCAAAAATTTGCCCCCTCCCTCGTTTTTGACCTCTTCGCAATCACCAACATTGTTGTGCAATTTTTTGATTTGAGCCCAAACTTCTTTTTCAGGTTTGGAGTCTGAGGATCTTGCCTGGACCGTGTGGGACGGTTGTTTTTTTGGCCCATTTGTTGAATGGGTTTTTGGCAGCCTCAGAGATCCTGTGGTAACTCTCAAGGGGGGTATTGGGGATGACAGAGCACCCACATGATAGGGTGTCAAAGTACATTTGTTGCAGCCTCTAGCCCTGCCGAGTCGGCCGAGAGAAAGTCACTGCGTGCACTAAACATAGGGACCAAACTAAGATGCCTCTGGGAATGCCTGGACGGCCGCTATTGCCACTTCACTGTGCACGCTTTCCGCAAATGTATGACCCCTTCCACCAGGTTTGTGCTTGGTCTCAATAGCAGGGATTTCACCCTCCAAACCCCGTTTTGGATAATTAAAGTGTTTTGCGGGGGATTTGGTAGACCTTGAGAGTGTTTTTATCGGTTTGCTGAAATAAATTCGCATCCCCCTCCCCTCTGGCCCCTCACTGGGAAAGCTCCAGATTGTTTTTCAGGGAGAAAGGTTCTGCCGTGCTCTGCAAAACGGAGAGCATGTGTGTCTGGCGCTTCTGAGTTGGGGTTGCCAAGGCGAGGGAGGGCCCCCAAGAGAGTGCGAAATGGTACCGGCCCAGTTCCGCAAGAACGATGGTGTCTGGCTGCCCCACCTTTATCCCTCAATGTCAGGTCATGGACGCTTGTGGCACACGGCCGCAGCACCGTCGCCCCTTCGTCATTGGACTTGCCGTGCTGGCCGTGCTGGGGATCACAGGGCTGTTGCTGGCGGACCGGGTCAGGTCGGGCCTCCAGCTCTCGACCGGAGGGTTTGCCCTGTTCTTCTTTGTGAACTTCGGGATTGCGGACCTCGCCCACGATTGCCTCCTTATCCCGGGACGGGTCGTGATCGGGGACGTTGCCGCGGAGCGCGCGTCCAACCCGGTGGTGTACGAACGGGGCCATGCGGTGTTCGGGGCCATGCAATGCATAGGGCGTCTCGCCGCGGAGGTATGCAAGAGAGCACGGAAAAGGGGCCGAAGCTGTGTTCAAGGGGGCGTTTGCTTCTGGACCACGATTTGCTGTGGGCTGTCACCCTTAAAGTGCGGGAGGTGGGTCTTTCGAGTGGGGTTCAAGGAATTGGGGGAGGTGTCTGGAACCGCGGATCCGCCTCTTGTTGGCATCATCAACCAAGCCCCAACCCCAGCCTCTGTGAGGAAATGAGGCATACAGTCATGGATACGAGCTCCTCTGCAGGGCGCAGGGTAAAGGAAGACGGCAAGCGTGAGGAGACGACTCGCAACATTCTAGTCACCAAACGTGTCGGTTGCCTAAGGAGTTCGTTCTCGCAGTCATTCCCAAAAGAAAGCAATACACAGACTGACTCCCATTGCTACCTTCAGCAATTGTACATACAGTTGCCAAGATGTAGACACGTGCCATTTGTTAGTGCTACAGGTATGGAGTATGTCCGCTTACCGTACCACAAACCCCCATACTCCCACAGACACCTCACCTCACCTCACCACAGACACCTCTGCGCACTGTCTGCTCATTTAACAATTCCTAGCCCCGTGATATGCTTTAAATCAGACAGACAAACAAACAGACAGACAAACAGACAAACAGACAAACAGACAGATAGGCAGATAAACAGACAGAGAGACGCAGGGGCAAAACAACCAAGGTGATCGACGCGGACTGCCCAACGGCAAACCGCAATGTATCGCCAGTGCAGACCTGTCACCAAAGCCACGACATTCGCACGAACCATTTCGCGTCATCCTTTCTGCTGCCGCCTCTCCATTTCAGACCATCGGCATGATACCGCTGTACGGATTAGGCCTCTTCACGGACCATGGGCCGTACCACAGTCTGCTGTTCCTGGCTGCCGTGCTCGTGGCAGTCTGCAGTCTGGCTGCCACATGTGTCCACTGGGATGAGGAGGTCACCGCAGACATCGGCATTAACAGTTCCCCAGTCCCACGTGCACAGCGCACCCGGTCCCTTGTCGAAATGTGGGGCTCGTTCGGAGAAGGCTCCGTGTCGAGGAGATTCAGGCGCCAGCCCCCGAAGGGTAAGACGCGTGCCCGTGAGGAATCCCGGCAGCGTCGGCGGCACCGGGTCATGCCGCTCCCAGCCCCTTTTGAGCCCCTTGAGTCAAAGCCTTTTGAAAGCCCCACGTCGGCGGGGAATGAGGCAGTCTCGATATTGGAGGTGATAGAGGAGCGTGCTTTGATCGTGCTGGTGCTGGCAATCACGTGCTGCGGCTGGTGTGTGCCCATGCTTGCGCTGATCAGGGTGGTCCTGCAGGACTCACAGGGGTCTGCGTGAGGGAACCCCCCTGGTGACCACCCAAGCAACAGTGCTGTCATCAGTTGCCCTACAGGCGGGGGGGACTTCGTGCGGGGGATAATTTCGTGGGAAACTTTCGTCTTAAGGAAGAGGGCAAAATGTTACCCTGGCGAAATTTAGGGGTGTCGGGAGTTTAGTGCAGGTGTTGGAGCCTGGGTATTCCCAAGGGTGGTGAAGTCGCCCCCCCCCCCCCCAATTTTCTTTGGCGAAATACTCTCCGTACAACCCCCCCCCTCCCCCGCCACCGACTGCCGTCGGCCACCCTGCTACTTCATGGCCGGGTGTACTGCACGCCAGAAGGCTGTTTGTTCCTTTTGCTGTCAGACAGCCCTTCCGTGTGCCGCGCGAAAGGCCCGACCCTCTGAGCGGCAAACGGGTGCTGCAAATCCCCAGAAATGAAGGCCCCCGTGCCGCTCAAATGGTGGCCTTTTCTGCAGAAGGGAGCGTGCTGGTTCCTGCAGGGCTCAGGGCTCGGGCTCCTGCGCACACGGATGCAGGCACGCGGGCGGGTAGGAAGGGAGGTGGGCAAGCGCGCCCGCATGTGCGCGTGCGTGTGCTCGCATGCGCGCAGGCCTCCGCTTGCTCTGCTCGCTCCTCCTCCCGGCGGCTCCGGCTCTTCTGGGCTCACTTGCTCTGCCTCCTCCTGGCCGGCACTCGTACTCAAACTCCCTGCACGCATAACCCCCCCCCCCCCCCAACAACCTCCACCTCTCTCTTCCTCATCCTTTAGGAACGCCAGCAACCGCAGCAGGTACGACCGGCAGCCGTGGCCGCCTACTGAGCCTCCAGAGCAGGGCTGTCATTTAACAATAAGATGTTTCTTTCGTTTTCTCTCCACTCAGGATGGCCTGAGGTTACCGCGGGCAGGATGTGGTTAGCTGACGGCGGTTGACACTCAACCGACTGAGGTTGGTGCTTAACCGATGCCACTTGATGGCCAACCGACCCAGGTTGGCCGATGGCTGACAACCGCTATTCAACTGCTGCCGGCCGGCGAGGGTACCAGAGGCCCGCTTTTTTTTTTTTGCCGTTAAGGACAGCCCTGCTACAGAGGGCAGTGCCGGTACAGGGATGTACTTGGTATTTGGCCTACGGGACGGGAGGGGGGGTGTTTTGGAAATTTTGGGTGGTTGGGTGTCCAAACACCCCCGTGGGGGTGAGACGTTTTTTTTTTTGTGTATGGGTGCTGATGGGTTCACGGCAGGGATGTATTAGGGTTGGTGGGTGGATTTGTTTTAGGTTTCCTTTTCACCCACTGTTTGTTGCAGTCTCCATTTTAAGGCACAATATGAAAGTTCTTTGTGAGTGTGGGCTTATGTAGCTGATACCGAGAAAGCTTGACGGGAGCGTTTGAAGTCTGCCGCGCACAAATCTCGCATTGCTGCTTCAAAACAGGCCACTCAATTGCCCCAGCACTCATACATTCTCCCTTGTTGATACAACGTCGAAGCCAATGTGGTGTTTTTTTCTTAGGGGTGTGATGATGCAAAGAATGGGACAACATTGGGAGGGGCACTTGTATCACAACGCACACCTATGCCGCGGGAGTGCATGGACCAGACCACTGCTTAATGTGGCGGCCTAGGCTTCCACCCACGAACGAACCGGGGCTTTCAAGTACCGAGCATGATCTTGCCCTCATGCCTTTCCCATGTGTATGCTGTGCACATTTGAATTGGGTTTGGCCCTTGCGAAAGGCATGCACATGTATACGTGAAGCATACGTAAGCTAGTGGATAATCTCGCCATCTCTTGACCGATTGGAATGAATTTAGCGCTTGGTGGTGTCATCAAAAAGCGACCAGCATTCCCAACACCCAAGCAATTGCTGCAGCTGAGCGTGCCAATGCAGCAACTGACTGTACCGATTCGGCAGCAGTTTCCTCTGCATCTGCGATTACCTCTTAGGAGCCCTTTCTGAAAACTCGTCCACTGCTTTTGTCTTGTGTACTGCTTTGGTTGCTGGGTGGCTGACTGGGTGGCTGACTGGGTGGCTGGCTGTCCAACAGCCCCCCCCCCCCCCCGCCCTTGTGGGGGTGGGACAATTCTGGGTCCCTGGGGTTTCCCAAAATCTGGGTGGGTGCGTCTCGTAATTCACCCCCCCCTCCCCGCCTGTCGATAAGCACATCCCTGTGCCGGTAGCGGAGCGAGTGCAGAGCGGAGAGGAAAGGATGCATGCCGTGCAAGGCCGTTTGCAGAACTGCGTTGAGTAAGGGCGGGGGGTGGGGGGTGCATGAGGGGCAGAAGTTGCAGGGGGCTGACGCGCTTTATCCGCACTTCCCAACAGCCTGTCACTTCTGTATGTCTGCTCAGGATCTCTGCCTGTGCCGTGTCCTTCTATTGGACGGCCTGGATCGGCCTGGACACCCTTCTTCCGGGAACGCCCTTGCGCTTATCCTTCGTCAGCCTCTGCCTTCAAGCGGTGGTCTCGGTCGGCGTGACCATTTTGCTCCCGTGGGTCAACGCGCGCTACGGTGACATGCTGGTCTTCGTGCTCTCGCAATTCTTTTTCGTGGGGGCCATGGCGATGACGGTGTGCGTTGGATGCGGGGGCTTCGGTCAGGGCGGTTGTCTGGGCTCTGTTTGCGATCTGGGGCCCTGGGTGAGACTTGGGACCGGGTTGGGATATGCGATATTGACGGGGACCAGGCCACGGCTCAGGGCTGAGGTGTTCGGGCCGCAGCTGATTTGAGGTTGGAGTCGACAGAATGCAACAGTGGGGCCCCATAACTGTCTGCCCATCAGCCCTTGTCAGCGCAGGAGGCACAGAAAAGGCGGCCTCAACGCATCGAGGGCAGATGCGCAACCAGCAGTCCCCGCGCTGTAGTCCCAAACTTCGCCACCATCAAGTTGGAGGGTCCCCCCCCCGCAAAACTCGAACAAGAGCGTCATTTCGGAAATATTGACGGCGCTATTTTTTTTTGCCTCTTGTTGCCCCGGGGTCCCCCGGACGGTCACCGGCCGAAAGGCGAGGCTCCAACCACCAGCTGCATGTCCTGTCGGAGGGCGACCAGATACCTCAGCCATCGAAAAAGACCAGACACCACAGGACTGAGGGGGAGCGGACTTTCGGCCCCAGCCGTGGGTACCATGACGCCGCAGACCATGGGCCCCACCGCGGGTTGGCGCATCCGGATGTCTTCCCGTCTTCCTCAAGAAATATTTTGATCACGTCTGGTCCCTTGGCCGAAATTCAGAGGTCAGCAGCATTCAGAGGTCATCAGCAAGGGTTTCAGAAGACGTGTCATCCCCTGCCCCCAGTTTGCATCGCATTGCACAGTCCCTGTTCGTCTCCCTCCGTGGCTCCCGATTCATGTTGCGCAGGCAGTCTGGAAGGGGCCGCTGGCAGTGCTGGTCCTGTCATTGGTCATGGGGGTGATGCTCGGGGTGCATCCCAACAACTCCCTCACCATCTCCGAACGCATCATCGACAGCGCAAGGCTGCGGGCATCCGTTGTTGCGATGGTCAATGCGACCATGCCTCTGGGGCAGATCATTGTTGGCTTGGCCAGCGGACCTCTCATCCACAGTCTAATGGGGCGCATTGAACTGTACTTCGCGTTTGTTGGAGTACTGCATGGCCTTGTGTTGTGCCTCTCGTCGGGAATCATGCTCATTGAATTTGGTACAGACTGACTGAATTACTGGCGCCACTGACACAGTGGGACAGCGAAGGTTTACAATGCAGAGGGGCGGAGGAATTGGATGTCACAGTCTCCGCGGCAAACGCACCGTCGCCGTTGCATCCCTTACAATCATTTCAGACGACAGTTCAATTTCTCAGTCCGCCGTGATACTCCGTGGAATCAGCCGTCACGCAACTCCGTTAAACACACTACAGATGCCACATGCCGCTGCCTCAGCCTTCCGCCTTCTACCGGCGACGATGTCCATACAATCAGTACACGAAGAAGTCCATTGGAGCGTCCAGCAGTCTGCCCCACACGATATTCTCATTCAGGGAGCGATGAACCGGCAGGTTTTACATGGGAGCTCCGCTGTTGAAGTATCACTGCAGCCTCCGTACGGGCTATTGAAGGGGCGCACAGGGCAGGACTCCTCTTCGCTGAGTCTCTTCGTTTTTCCCTCCGAAGCTTTTATCCTTTGTTTCGCGTTGCGTTGCATTGAGGTAAATGGAGGGAGACCATTTGGTTGGCTTGATTGATGTGGTGCATTTGCGCAACATCAACCAAGCCCAACTGTGGTGGCTGCAGGACGTGAAACCGACTGAAGTGGCTGCTTTTTCCAACGCCCCCCCCCCCCCGTTTTCTACATGTGACGGCCAGAGAGGTGGCAGTGAGGCTGACAATTTGTTGATCTCCATCAACAATTGTGGGGAATCTGATTTTGTTCCTTGTAGGGCTCCCTGGGATTGTGAGCAGGGGTCGTGAAGTAAAAGTGGCAAAACTGCCCAAAATGGGATCTTGGGCGCCAAATTTGTCGCTTTCACAACTTGGGCCTACTGTGTCGTTTTTTTTTTATGCACCATGGCCAATTTTGATCTGTTTTCAATGCGTTCTTGAGATTCGAACTCTAAATTGGCTAGCAACTTAGCTTTGCAAAATCAAAGATCGGTGCCAAAAATCAGTTGAATCGCAAAAATCGCCGAAACGGCTGTTTAAAAATGCCCCCCCCCCCAAAAGAAAAACGCCCAAAATAACGACAACTCCGCAAAACGGCATCAAATTCCGCAAGAAAGTTGGTTTTCCAATTTTTTTTTCCTCCAGCATATAATTGGAAGGGGTAATTTTGGTCGATTAACGGACAGCTACCCGTGAAAATATGCAGCCAAAATGCAGCCCAAAGCTGGCCAAACGTATACCGACCAAAGCGCATTGATGCCAACATTTATTTGCTGGTGTCCTCCCTTGGCACGATCATTCTTCATTTTTTAAAGGGCGACAACATGGGTGAATTGACAGATAGCCACTTGTGCAAAATTCAGCCAATGTTCAGCCTAGATTGCCCCAAAAAACTGGTCACAGCCCTGCTACCTCCCTCAACTGACCATAAACGGAGCAAACAAAGGTGAGGTTTCTCATCGAGCTGGTCCATTTGAGGCGTAGGAATGCATGCCGTAAGCGCAGAGAAGAAACTGCAGATCTCTGAATGCCTGTGGTGGCCTGTGGCTGAGGTGTGGGCTTCGAAGAGCCGAGCTGAGGGGAAGTTGTGCATTTTCTTGGACTACTGCCATTAACACTGTTTCCCGGCCCGGTGCTGCCCGGCCGTCAGGGATGAGAGCATCGACGCGGTTGTCACAGCTTTTCTTCGGTCACGCATTGCAAGTGGGTGTGTTTTCTCGTCGCTTCTAACCTTCACTTATTTCGTACGGGCCACAAAACCCCTAACCCCTCCACCCTTCCCGCAGAGCAATCATCGGGCGAGGGGACTGCTGGGAAATAGGGGCAGCAAAGAAGACCCAAGGCCAAGGAACACAAACCCCAACTCTGGCGTAAGTATGTGGGAACCTGTTTTTGGGTGGTCGCGCAGTTTGTGGTCACATTGACATGTGCCATGCAGTAATCAGCTTGCAAACGCGCTCGTTATGAATGAAGGGGATATAAAGTGCTGTGGGAGGGTCATAAAAAAAGGCCCCTCGCCCCTCTGCCCCGCTTACAGCACCCTACAGGCTGTGAGAAAGACATGGAAGTGTTGTTGGCCCCTCCTCCTTTGCACTGAACTGACCCAGAAGTGACCTCGTGACACTGGACACCGGTTGTACTGAACGGTAACCTGCCAAATTTCATCAATAGCCCCTTTTGTAACATACTGTTGAGCGAAGACAATCTGCTTTGCCACTGAAAGTTAACCCTTGCAGCCGGATCCCTGATTTGATTGGGACTCGTTTCACATCGACAATCTAAACAATCCAAGCCATCCCTCACTGCATTGCTACAGCAGATCTTCCCGCATTGTGTTATGCAAGGTGCGTGCAGGGCTGTGTAAACGCTCATCCAGAACTCCCAACCTATGCTACTGGTGAACAGCAGCTTTGCCAATGGGGGAACATGCACCAGGCATCTGACAGCTGGTTGTGGCAGAGGCACAGGTAATCCCCAGCTGATGAAGGTATGGCGGGTGGTGAATGGTAAATGGGCATGCCCACTTGTGTACCACCCAAATGAGGCTGTTTTCCTCAGGAAGCTATGTCACACTTGAAGTAAGGCCCCAACTACCAACAGAGGGGCACTCAGTGGAGGCTGTGCACTCTACTCTTTGGTAAATAGAATGACACCCACTCAACCGTAGCCACCATGCTTGCCCCCCCCCCTTCCCCCACTCCCCCTCCTGCTCCCCATCAATTTGGCCAGATGGTTTGTGGCCAAGTCGCACGGCATCCAGTCGCCCCCCCCCCCCCCCCTCCTCCAACCCCCCCACCCTCCCCTTCCCCTTCCCCCCATGCTCCCGGCACAAAATAAGCGGAGGTCCAAGTTGTTGTCCAGTCTTGCCCATGATATTGGTTAGACCCATGGCACTGCATGGGCACTGTAACCAGGCTGAGCAGCCCCTCAAGTGTCACCGTAAAGTCCATGGTTTCAACAGCTCATGGCTTTATGGTGGGAAAGGGGCGGGTCATCCACAAGGGCCCAAGGCAAACCCAGTATGTACGGTTTTCAGGAGGTTGGACTGCATTAGGCGGGCAGAAAGGACAGCATGGACAGACCTCCGGCAGGGTGACAAGTGTATTCCGGGCCTCTTGGTATTGTGCTCAAGCATCACCTTGCACAAGCACCCCTCAGTAATGAAACCCGTGATTTGCAGTAACCTTCAGTGTCGGAGATGGTGCCTGCGAAGCGGGGGGCTGCCTGATCACCCATCAAGGAGAAGTGGGATAAAATCTGCCACATAATGATTTACAGGGTTAATGCCAACATCACATCATTGAATCCCAAATTAAAAGCACGACAGCAGTCGTCTTAATGCACATACACAACATTGGCATGGCCATTTCCATTGTAGGTTCTCCGGCAGTTCTGAGATCCTGTTTTGGATACTGGGGAAAGCACCGTGGTGTACAATATCTGATCATGCTTGCTGCGCATCATTACTCCCTCCGAAGCGCTGTATTGTATCACGACCTGGTGCCTGCATTTATGAGCAGGCAATACTCCCCTGTTCTAGTCAGACTTCTTACTTCCTTACCTGAGTTTTGACGGAAAGACACCGATGACAGTGGGTGTGAAGCAACAACACATGCGACAAAGAGTTCAAGCTGTGGTTTGCTCTGCTCCTCCAGATGCATTTGGGGCATGCCTCATCTGCTGAACCACGCATTGCGCAGCGTGCACAACGTGTCCATACCATGCTTATTCCCTCTCTGGCATTATACTGGAATATTGCAACACGCATTGGACTCTTTTGAGCTTCCGATCTCACTCCGAGTAATTTTCTTTTTTTTTTGTTTTTGTTTTTTTGCACCAACAGCTGGTGTCGGTGCAGAATATGGTTGTATGAGTTGGCAATAAGGAGCCTCAAGAATGGGCCAAATCGGGCTGCACGGTTCAAACACCAATTCTGAGGGCACCTAGTCCACCCGCAACCCACCACTTTTTTCTGGTATCCACGCGTGAAATTGCGCAAACGAATGCCCAAACGTCCGTACCAGTGCGCGCTGGAACCTGCGAGAGTGGCGCGGAGCCCAAACCGAGGATGTGCAAGACACCTGTTGTAGAGCAACCACATCGTGGTCATCGGTGCACATGAAGCATATCCATGTGTCTGGGGGCCTGCAGGGTTTTCTGCCATTCAGGAGTGGAAAATGTCCTGATGCAGACTATGTAGTGCACAACATGTGCACAGCAAAAGCACGGCGCGTGTCTGCACCCAAGTTGATGAATCCACATGTTGCATGTTACCAAGTGCTCTCAGGCTGATAAGTCCACCAACAATGGTGGCACACCCCCAAGGTTGCTTGGGTGTCCCCACCAGAAGGATAAAACATTATGAAATGGGTGATGCACTCAGTCAAAGCAAGTCAGCTGGTGGCACAAAAAAACCTCATTGCATGTGCAATAAGTTGCAGCGCTGTGCATGGGCTGTGTGTGAAACCAACAGGATGGCCTCTCCAGGGGAAGGGAGTCGGTGCCGGAAATGGAGAAAGCTGCCTTCATTCCTGTACACTGTACACTGTACACTTGCCCTCGCCCCCCCACAGGCAGATCACATAAAGCCTAAGTATCGCAGCTGTGCTCTAATGAAAAGCACAGCAGAACACGAACACTGGGCTTTTTGTTCCACTTACATGGACAGTCTTGTTACCATCCCCTCCCCTCCCCCGCGGTGACACGCAAGTTGGCATGTCAGTCAGATGTAGGATGGTTGAATGGGCCTTGGTGACGGCCAACTCTGCAGACTATGAGCTCCCTAGAATTATTGAGGCAGCATCATGGCTGATACCCCTTAGAGCTCATTGGATGCTGACCTGAGTTGCCTTTATACCTATTTTCCTGAGGGATGTTTTATCCACTTTGTTGAGAGGTGGTGAGGCAAGAGTATCGCCGAGTGTGTGTGGTGTGTGTGTGCATGGTGTGTGGTGTAAGCGCTGACTGTGTGCGAAATGATGAACAGCTGGCACACCGTTTTATGGGATTCTGCTTCAATGATGTTCCAGTCCGGTCCACCAGATTTTGTTGATTGTTGGTGAATCACTGTGCCTCAAAACCATGGTTCCGTCCCAAATTTGCACGCTCTTGCCGACAAGTCGGGACATTTTGTCAAATTGATGTGGGGTCCTGTTTATGAATAGAAATGGGGGGTTCAGGTGTTCAGCATCGACTAGGAAAGCCTGCATCCCAACCCGAAATCCAATCATAACGGGGCCGAACGTCCAGATTGTTCCCTCAGATTGTTCCCTCAGGCTTCATCCGCTTGTGTCCTCCTCCTGGTCTCCCCTACGCCCGTCAGCCCCAGGGCGCTCGACGGGATTTTGAGGCGTGGGGAAGATGGGCTGACATGGTTTGTGGGCATGGCGAGTCTACCCCATCACCGCCCGTAGCCGCTTGCCACCCCGAAAAAAAGCTCCCTGTTTTCAAGCATCATCTGCTTGCATCTGCACCTGCCTGCGCTGGGCTTGGTTCACCTCTATTTTGTCACCCATCCGCACTTTACCCATCATGAACCACCACATATTGCTTCTGTCGCTACAAATCGGCATTCCCGCCTGGATTAAGACCTGCCTCAACAAATGCGATGAACGCGAGTTTGTCGCCAGCCTGAAGCACACGAATGCTTTGCTCGTTGTGTTCGGGGCTCGCAACAGAATCTCGATTATCGCAGTTGAGGCGCATAGGCACGTAACTAGACTGATCAATGTAATATGTAGAAATGTGGGCTGATCAGTGTAAGCAACGAGGCCGATACCGCTGAATGTGTTGTTGATGCACTGGAAGCGAGTATGCAGTACACCTTGATGCCGAGCAGCTCCGCCTGCCGTGGTACCTTCATTTATTTGCCACTACCTTCTTCTTCTTCATGATACTTCATCGACCCTCTTGCCCATCGCTGCATCAGGTACTGCGATTTCTATCCCAAGGGTTGGCACCCAACGGAAACGGTCGTCGTCTTCGCACTGAGGTGTGTCCTTGTCAGGGGCCTGCCCAGTTGACTGCTCTTTGTTGCCAGACGTTCTGCTGCCAAAGACCTGCCCCCACTTAACGGTCAGGGACCAAGACCAGTCCAGCTCGGCTGGCGGCAAAGGGAACAAGTTTTCAGCGACCCGTTGTGCCCGCTCTGCGTTGTGGGCGTGTTGCACCCTGTGGTGCATCAGGGTTGTAGGGGGAAGGCGGCGACCTGTGAGTGGAGCGTTGGCGCGTGGTGCAGGAGTCCACGGATGTCCTGCCCCCTTCCACATTCCCTTGTATCTGTGAATGCAAGTCTACTTTGTCGGAGGAGGGAAATACGATGATGCAATCCCAGGTTTCCCCAGAAACCCCAGTTTGGCTTCACTGCCCCTCTTGTTACAGTGTGCAGTTTAATTCAAGCGGTTGGATGATGTTCCAGCTGGGGGTCAAACATTTCAGTAGGTTGATGGTGCCATTTGGAGTGGATCTGTTGACCCTCTGCATTTAAACACCCCTGGGCCAAATTGAACAGGCGGTATTTTTTATCACTGGTCACAAGTTAATTCAAATGGCTGGCTTGTTGCCAACAGCTTGGGGGTGCAAAACTGTTATTTTTGTCTATTTTGTGCACTTTCATTTCAACATTTCAACATTTTGTTCTCCGACGTCGAAATTGGCGTCCGGTAGCACCTGAAAAATATTTGCGTTGATGCTGCTCTTTTCAACAGACATGGCACAAAAGCAGAAACACCAAAAAAGCGCCATCTGTAAGACTGTGGGCTTGCCTCTGAAATGATTATCGTGACGGTTGCACATCGTGCAGCTGCATTGCCATTGTTGAATTGCTACACAATGGAGCTGCTAATTTTGACTGTTGCAGTGCATGATTTGCCGCGGACTCCCCAGGTCATGCATTCTTGGGCAACAGTGATTTACGTCGGGGGATCACTGCCAATCGTCGGTAGGTGATGGCCAGCCGACGCCGGTTGGCCGGTATTTCGGGGCATGAGTCCTTCGTCTCTGGACCATTTGCCAACACGCAGGGGCACTAGTCCATGTGTTTCCAACCGTCGGTGTCGAAGCCGTTACCCAAGGGTGTAGTTTTGGGTGGTGTTCGCACGCGCTTGTGCGCGACGTGACGCTTGTGAAGTTGGTGCATGCACTTGCGTCAAGGCCCTCACTCCTGCAGGGCCCGTGTTGAGGGGCCGTGCCTCGTTCTGCAGGTTCTTTATCGCCACGCTGGTGGTGGCCTGCCCTTGTGCCATGGGCCTCGCCACACCCACTGCCGTCATGGTGGGCTCGGGCGCCGGGGCCCGAAACGGGGTTCTGATTAAAGGAGGCGAGCCCCTGGAAGCGCTATCCAAAGTGGATTGCGTCCTGTTTGACAAGACTGGGACTTTGACGCAGGTTTGCGCATACGCCGCTTGGGGCGGCTGCATGGTGCAGTTGGCATGGCACTTGAAGCCAGGGCTTTCCTTAGGAATGAGATACTCGTTTTGCATGAGGACGGCCTCAGGGCTTCGGTCGCAGGATTCCTGTGAACCGTCGGTACCGCCGTCGGCTTTGGGCTGTCCTCAAAATCAAGATGCACAACAACTGACATGATTTCTTGAGGACGGCCCTGGCCACACCTGTGGGCAGTCCAACCCATTTTGACCTGGACCTCAGGCGTTGTGGACAGGACGACGTGGTGTCCTGGTGCTGCCCACTGGCGGTGTACGCTTAGCGGAGGAGAGGTAGGTACGTGTGCACCGGTTTTGAACCGTTGCAAAACAGTGAAGCACCCCGAAATGTTTATTTTGGCGGCCTCTGACGAGCAAGGGATATGCCGCTGCGTGTGAGTCTGGCGGAAGTGCCAGCCGACGGAGCAGCGGGGAGAGCCATGCAGCGCGCCAACTTCAGCGCCACCCCGGGGCACACCAAAGCAAAGATCCCTTGCTGTAGCCACGTCTGTCAGGATGCGATGGAATGCGTTGTCCTGCACGGAGCCGTATTGACATGTGATTGTGTTCCGTACCTGATGGGGGATCTTACGCGCACTGCGCACGCACTGCGCGGCTCTCGGAACACGCTTATTGGGTGTGAATGATGTGCGGTCAGCCAAGAAACAATCCCCAGGGCACTCTTTGATTGGTGTCAAATTCAATGCCGTGTATCTGCACGAATTGCGATCACGCACTGCGCGCACCGCGCGCTAAGGGCCGCCAATAGCATGGAGGGAGTGCAGTGAGCCGTATTCAAGAACGCTGTCAGACAGCGCAATGCTATTTGATTTTTTTTCGGCGGTTCGCCATCGGCAGTCCTTATCCCGGGAGGATTGGCTCTTCAAAACAGCAGATGCAAAGATTTGGGAAGCCATCGAGGTTGTGCATGTGTAGAGGGTGTGACAGAGTGCTGCAGGGATCATTGACTCTGACCAGGAACCAAAGCATTGTTGAACGGCGCGAAATCGAGAGCCAGCGATGGCGCGGGCCGAAGCCTCACGCCCGTGCATGCGGACATGAGCTGGCGACCACGCAGGACCGAGACCCACGGTGTGCACGACGGAGATCCCATTTATGAAGCACCCATCGCGTGCCTCTTTGCTTTACAATAGGGGTGGGGTGGCTCTGGTTGTCCTGCGCTGAGGGAGCAGGTGTCTTGGAATGTCACACTTAAAACTTCACTTTTGGAAGGCATCAGAGCACGACCTGTCGCGCGATCCCAGTTTTTGCGCCTCACAGCAATGGCCGGCCGCCCACTTGCGCAATGTAGACCGGCTCCAAAGCTGGGGTTTGGGCTGCAGCCCTGCGATAGGGCCTGTGTTGGACTCTGTAGCCATGGCAAACATCCGCAATCGTGCTTCTGCAGGGCAACGTGGCTGTTGCTGCTTCCCAATTGCTGAGCGAGACCCCAGCACACGAAGTCTGGAGGATGGTCGGCGAGGCTGAGTCCAGCAGCATGCATCCTGTTGCGCAAGCTATCGTCAGGTGTGCAGTGCACAGGGAGTGGCGCTGTGCACAAGAACTCCCTGCAACCGGGTTCCTTCAATGTGTCCCCATCTGGCAGCCCCTCAGCTGCCAAACCTGACAGCACGTTGTTGCACATCCCTGTTGCACGTTTAATGGGGGTCGTGCCATAGGATCGGCGGCACACTATACACAACGCCGCTCTGCTGAGTCATGCCTGTTGTTTGGACAGGTACTGCGTCGAACAATCAGGGGTACAGACCTTCTTCACCCCTGAAGGCATGTTCAGCATTCCAGGCCGTGGCGTGCAGTGCAAATCCCAGTGCAACGGCGTGCCAGTGCACGTGCAGGTACTGGCCATGTGCCCACGCATGTTGTGTTGCCGCGTGAAGGAGGGGAGGGCAGGCTTGTGCTGTGATTTTGTTGCTGCACGAACGAGATGCGCCGTTTGAAGCTCCCTCTCCATCACCCCCAGCCCCAGCTCCAAACCCTTGCCGATGCCTCACACCGTCCATACCTTCTTCCCTCGCCCGACCATCATCCCGTCCTCAGTGCCCCTATGAGTAGTACACTGTCCCAGCATCCTCCCCGATTTGGAGACCCTGACACGGGTGCGGGCACATGCGCGCAAATTGACCGTGGGCTCGATGGCTCACCGCATCGGCAAACGAGAAGAAGACACAAAAACTGATAAAGTGGCTCAACAGGGTGGCCTTGGAGGCACAACACATGAACAGGCAATTGACTCAGTTTGCCACAACTGTGGGTTGAATGGACAGAGACCGATCTTAGGCGGCCCGACTGGGGGTGCTAAAAAACACCCCTTTGGCCCCCTTTCTTTTGGGTTTGCAGAAGCCCTTTTCTGTAGCAATGTTGCACCCACTGTGATTGGGGAGGGTCGCAGACACCGTGTTCCGGAGGTGTTTGAGCCAGGCACTGTCAGAATTCTGACAGTGCCTTTGCCTTTCAGAGAGTGCGCTTCAGGGAAGGGTGATCGGTCACATGGCTACAAAGTACTGGGGCTGAACAATGCAAATTCTGGTGGTTTACATTGTCCAGTGATGTGTGCCTGCCTTGGGCACTATGGCGAATGCAGGCAGGCATAACTGGACAATGCAAACCACCACGTTTTGCACCATTCAGCCCCAGTCATCTGACCGATCACCCTTCCATGAAGCGTACCCTGTAAAAGGCAAAGGCACTGTCAGAATTCTGACAGTGCCCAAGTCGACCACCTCCGGTACATTGTGTCTGCCAGTCACCCCTATTACAGTGGCTGCATTAGCGACACATCACTGTACATTTTTTTCCATGCTAGGTGTTTTCCATGACATGTGTGGCGTGTTATGTGTGGCACGTTGTGTGTTCCATATGGTGTGTTCCATGTGTTGTATTGCATATTGTGTGTTACATGCTGTGTGTTGTGTGTTGTGTGGTGTACATAGTGTAAATGCGTCATTCTGTTTATGGTCTCTGACGCATGGTTGCAGAACCATCTGGGGGTAGCCCGAAAACCCTGACAGCAACCCTGACGACAAAAATTCTGACAGCAATCATGCATGGAGTGGTGGAAACCCATGTTTGTGGGCAGCACATATTTGGAATGCAATGCAAACCCCCTCGCGGGCTACATTTTGGGAGCTTTTGGCCCATTTGTTGGCAGGCAAAAAACATGCAAAAACGGCAGTTTGAGGCGATTTTGACACCCAAATGGCACGGAACAGCCAGTTGCAGGCACGCTGAAAAAGCGCAGGTCTGTGTACCAGTGTTTGTAGAAGGGTGGCAAAGGGGGCAGTCACATAACCAGGGTCCCAAGGACGATTGTAAATAGGATGGGGGAAAATACTGTCAAACAGCAACATCCGGACCGTTGTTTTTCTGCGAACCCTTGTCCCGTGACCTGGCCGCCACAGGGTGCGGGTAGAGAACGCATGTTGGACACTATGCATGAAAGGGACGGGCCGGAGAAACACATGTGCGCGTATGCAGATTCTTATACGTGCGGACAGCATTGCACAATACCACAAACAGCTTGGGTAGAAGCAACACAATGTGTCACTGTCAGAATTCTGACAGCGTTCTTTGCGAATAGCACGGCTACGGAATGGATGTTCCCAGTTGTGCCTTCCGCGGTTATATTCGCTGTCAGAATTCTGACAGTGACACCTTGTGTTGCTTCAACCCAACCTGTTGGTAGTAATGTGCACTGCCGTCCGCAGCTATGCGAATTTGCATACGACAAGAATTGCCACAAATGTGTTGCTCCGGCCCGTGCCTTTCATGCATAGTGTCCAGAGTGCCTCCTCTACCCGCACCCTTTTTATCCTGTGGCGGTTAGGTCCTGGAACAAGGGTTTGCAGAAAAACATCTGTCAGAATTTTGCTTTCTGACAGCGTTTTTTCATGTCCTCCCCCATCCGAATTAAAACTGTCCCTGGGACCCTAGTTACGTAACTGCGCCCTTGCCACCCCTCTGCAAACACTGGTACACACACCTAGCCAATGCTGCTCCTTTTACAGTGTGCCTGCAACTAGCTGTTCCATGCAATTTGGGTGTCAACATTGCCTCAAACAGTCGTTTTTTCATACTTTTTTGCCGGCCAATAAATGGGCCAAAAGATGCCAAAATGTAGCCTGTGAGGGGGTTTGCGTTACATCCCAAAGGCGCGCTGCCCACAAACATGGGTTTCCACCACTCCATTTTCACTGTCAGAATTCTGACAGTGCCCTTTTTGGACGCACCCCCAGTTGGGCCGCCTAAGACCGATGAAATGAACGAGAGTTCACAAGGCAACAACAGCAATGCAGGGCGCATTTAATGGAGTGCAGCATGATCTGTCTCTTCTCTGTACTCCCTCTCATCTTTCCTCACTCCCTCTCTTATTCTCCTGAAACCCTCCCACGTCCCCCTGCTTCTGTATCCCCCCAACTCTTTCACAAGGAATCGGAGTGGCAGTTGACTCACAGAACGATAGTACAACTGCGAACTCACTCATGGTGGTACATATTGCCTGGTCCCAGGGCCATGGGCTGGAAGCTGCATTGGGGCCCTGCTGCCAATGGGATGATGCCTCCTCCTTGGCCGCACTTGAAGGATGGGGTTCCCATACTCTGCACATTGAGCTTGGGCCATAGGCTCTCCTTTGTAGAGACCGAAAGTGTCAACGCATCACCGTGCAGGATTTTCTCCTTGCCAGCTTGTGCTTCCGATATTTCTGATACTTCACAATTCAGCACATTGCCTTTCCCCACTGGCGCACCTCTTGCACGCAAAAAGCACTCGGATATCACTATCGTACTACGAAGCCCCCCTATCCTCGCTCCCTTAGACCTGTGCGTGCAGCAGAGTTTTGTTGCACAGCGTTTTTTGCCGTTGTTACACTGCTATAAATTTGTTCCGTTGCTTCTTGTTGTTCCTGGGCGCCTATTTGGGCGAGACCAAAGACAATGGCAGGTGACACTGGCAAAGAGGTCCCCCCCGCTCTTTCTGCTCCCTCAACCTCCCCATTCCCACCTCAGATGTGGGGGGGGTACCCTTCAAACTGCACGGTCTGAGAATGAATGAACGTGAAGTCGGCCAGCACTGGCAGGGGAGTGGACGCCCAAGGCAGTAATCTGCAATCGGACAAACAATCCCCTCTCAGCCATGAGCAGGTTGCACAAAAGGCAAGTAAGTGGACGCAGCTTGTACTACACTGTGCCCAACGAGCCTTTATGAGACACCCCCCGACCTCGCCCTTGCTCAAGCACAAGCTAAAGCAGGATCCTCGAGGGGCGACGCCAGAGGGCGAGCAAGTCCCTGTCATCGGAGCACATGCCACCCTTGCCACGCGCTTTCCTGTCGTCCCCCGTGTTTTCCCTGCTCTCCCTGTTCTCTGCTGCTTCCTTGTCGCTTCCTTGTCGCTTCCCGTGCAAGCTTCCCCGTCCTGCTGCTTCATGTTCCGTGTGAATGAGGAAGGCTACCGCAGTCTCACCCGTTGAATGCGTTCACAGTATGAGGCCTTCTTGAGTGTGGGGATTGTCAGGCTGTCAGGGTGTTATGCCACTCACAGCGTAACGCACGTCCACGTCTGCAGGTTGGCAGTGTGGCATACATCCGCCAAATCTTCACAGTGCCGCCTGAAGTTGACACACTTGTTGTGCAGCATCAGGAACAGGGCATGACCATTGTGTTGGCAGGTTTGTGCCACGTGGCTCCGTCCTCTGCATTCTTGTCCCCGGCTGCCGTCTGGAGGGCTCGCTGCACCGGTTTGGACCAAAAAAGTGTCAGCTGTACCGGTGGCCTTTTCTGTTGCTCTTACGGACCGCCGTGGCGCCGCAATGCCACGCCCCTCCCGCTTCATCCAACCGACAGAATGTGAATCACAATCAAACCAATACTCCATTGGGGACCGTTGAATCTGATTCTTTTCCCTCAACACAGATGGTCATGGCTGGACCATCGTGCTGCCATCATATGAGTGGGGGGAGTTCGGTAATCGCACGTCCGACGTGCGTATGGCGGGTGGGGTGGTGGGGGGGTCGGTCAGTGCTCACTGTTTTCCCCTCCGGGGGGTGAGTGGGTGGGTCAGGCGCCGTGAGAAAAGTTTGTGCGCCCAAAATTTCTGGTTCCTTTGCAATTTTTTCCCCCGAGGAAAATTGTCGGTTGGGGAAGCCGGGGCCCAAATGAACGCCCCCCCCCCCCCCCCGCGAAGCTTGAACAATCCAATAGCTCTTGGTAGGTGGCTGTGGTAAACAAGGGCGGGCTGGGGGGAGGGGGGGGCAACAAAAGGTTATATACTCTCGAAATAAGCGACACGCCGATCTTGTTGAGGTATGAAAACTTAAGTTCCAGATGTTGCGAAAATGTTTGCTGCGGGCCGCTTTGCAGCCTGAGGACGGCACACGGAGGGCAATAGGGGGAGTCGGGTATGCCGACCACGGGCGACTGGATTTCCGTGGAGGACGCGGAGGCAGCCACGCGGGATCTACTCTGAAACGTTGGCGCCTTCGTTCTTCACAGGCCACTGTTTAGCCCTCGTCCCCCCTCGGGCGGTGCCCAGCACTGGGCCCCCCCGGAGCTGAACGCTTCGTAGGGTAGCAGCGCACCGCAGCCCGTGCAGAAGGTGAACTCATGTTGAGCGATCTGGCCCGGTAGTGCAGCGTGTTTGCATCGTAAACATCTGTTTCTTCGCCATGATTCGGGGTCGATCATAAACAACTGCTCTGTCCAAACAACAGCAGAACAGCGGGGGTTATTCCCGTAGAATTTGGTGCTTTTACTGGTGCCTGCGCAAGACGAGAGGGGGTGGCGGTTCACGTGTGGTTTTGGGCCAGAGTGGTCAGTGCGCCTTTTTTGAAAATTCGTGGACCGATCAAACTGTATCTATTCCATCGCCGCTGTTCCAGAAGGCCGATGCCATGGTTTGCAGCATTCTGCAGCATTTGGCATCGATGCCCCCACTGCCTCGCCCCGAACAACCACTACCCCCAGAAGCCCCGCAACCGACATGAGAGCCCCCCACAGGGCAAACCACAGCTAGAAGCCACCCGGGCCCCACAAACCCTCCTCCCGAACCAACAACAACCCCAGATTGGAGGCATTGGTGATCTGGTATTGAATCCATTGAATCAGATTGACGCAAGTTGCAAGACGCTGCGGTTGGGGAAAGGGATGAAGGCCGTTTGCACCCTGTCATCCATCTTTGTGGAAGTACCCCCCGTTTGTCCAAACAACGGCGTCCAAACAGCGCCGGGGCCTTGGTTCCGCTTGGAACCACGAAATTGCCATTTCCTTTCTTTGGTCGCAGTGGATGTCGGAGCTACTGCTGCTGTTTTGCATGATTGGCAGGTGATTTGTAGTGACACTTTGTATTTGACAACCGAATTGGTGGGCGGTCCATGCCTACCAGCCTCTCTGGCTGCCCCACAGCCTGCCCCAAAGCCAGCCCTTGTGCTCGTGTACTGCACGGAGGCAACGCCATGTCCAAACATCATGAGGTGTTGTTTCCGCACCTTTTGGTCCTTTTGCCGTTCTTTGGACAGGGGGAGGTCGGACCCCTCCTCCTACAGACATTCGCGGGATGCGCATATACAAACAATCATCTTACCGTACCGTACCGTATGACGGTACCCACAGCCCTTTGACCGTACCATTAAATGTGGACCTGTCAGTGCAAAATTAGCAGCTGACACCCCTGTACCCGCACTGCGGCGGAGGCTGAGGATCGGCGACCAGGGGGGAATGCTGAGTTTGTCGAGCAAGATGGTTGCCGGTGCACTGACTTGCACAGCCTCCTGGTAGAATGGCCCATGCCCTTGTCCATACCCCAAGTTTAGTACCTCAACCTGCGTGACCGCGATCGTTATCTGTACACAGGGATGCAACCAGCAGAGGGCTCAGCACAGGAGCCTGAGCTGCTTGCCCTGTTTGCCTGCAGCGACACAGTCAAGGATGAGGCTGCTGAAGTTGTCCGCTACTTGCGACACCACCTCAAGATCGATGTGCACATGGTCGCTTTTCTCATTCTCCACCTGCGCGTGAGCCGTAGCTGTTGCTTAAGTGACACTAAATGGATCCAAAGTCAGTGAGGATGGGGGTCAGCACCGCAGAAGAGACAGAGAGGAAGACGGGTAGACAGACAGATAGCCAGACAGCCGTGGAGTAAGGCAAAGGGTACGCGCCACACACCACACATGGGCTCTCACCCTGCCTGGACGGCCTGAGACCGACGCGGTCGAAGGGTAACTATGGTACGACGGTCAATGCTACAATTTGAGGAATTTTGCGCCACGGAATTTTTCACATCAACAATCGTCCCTCCCGATCCTTCGGTGTATGTCCGGTGTAGCGTATGGGGGCTCAGGCGATTGGGCTACTAAAGAGGGCGGCCCGAATGCCGGTCACCAGTTCGCGCGGCTTTTGAGAAATGTACCCCGCAAAACCCTCCCACTGAGCCTACCCTACGATGTATCCTGTCGGAAGAGCGTAGGCAAACGGAAACGCAACGGCATCAAGACCAGGGACCAGAGAACAGGGCGTCGTGTGCCATTCCTTCCATTTTTGGGCTTGCTTGACAGACTCTGCAAATACCAAGCTGCAGGAGGGCGGTTGGGACTGGATGCGGAGGAGGATTGAGTAGCCGTTCGCAGCTGTCTGCAAACCCTCTCATTGCCATCCCTGCCGATGAAAGGAACACGGTCGATCTGCAATGGACTGGGCAATTTCCAATCGGTCACAATATACACACATAACCAGCAGTACGGGACAGAACACAGCACTGCACCACCGTACTCGCTGCCGTGCATCGAAGCCGTCACAGCCGTATGCAGGCGTCAATCAGATTTGCCCCGCCCACACGTCCATTGAATGTTGCAATCATGTTGTGCTGATGTCCTGCACACTTGCCTGTGCACACTGATCACTGGGCACGTGTCATCGGCTTTACATCCGTCACTCAGGTGACCGGAGATAATCGAAAGGCGGCTTCTGCAATTGCTGCCAAATTGGACATCCCCGCCATGAATGTCCACAGTGAAGTGCTGCCCCAGGACAAAGTATCTCTGCATGAAAGTCTGGTGGTGCGGGGTCTGGTACTTCGGGGTCCAGAGTTCCAGTGAACCACTGAGGCCCCCTCCCCTCCTCAGGGGGTGCCATAAGGACGCTCACCCTTTTTTTCTCTTTTTTTTTTTACTATGGCATCCACTCTCTGATGTTTGGTGGCTACCCACCAACCGCCATCGGTTACCCACCAACCGCCATTGGTTACCCACCAACCGCCATCGGTTAACCACCAACCGCCATCGGTTACCTACCAACCGCCATCGGTTACCCACCAACCACCATCGGTTACACACCAACCGCCATCGGTTACCCACCAACCGCCATCGGTTAACCACCAACCGCCATTGGTTACACACCAACCGCCATCGGTTACCCACCGGCCGCCATCGTAGGGCGTATTGGACACTCCGAGTTTTTTTTTTTTTTCATTATGGCACCCCCTGCCCCTCCTCCATCAACTGGGCAATTCTTACTCTGGCACCTTCTGTGCAGGTCGACTAAGGCCCATTTTTCTTCGGCGCCAACCAAAACTCGGCGCCATCGCGGGCAGGGGGCAATCCTTCCCCACCTCCCGTGAGACTCCCTGGCCTTTCCGTCAGCAGAAGTTTGCCGGGTCACGTCAGGACATTTTTCTGTGACCCACCAATGGTTTCGTGACAGATACGTCATGCAGCAGATTCAGGGACTCTGCAATACCTGCAGAATTGGGCTGCAGCCTGCCACAAAATGCTGAAATTCATGTTTCAAAGGGGATCGCTTCCCGATAGTAAGGCACACGACAAAGTCACCAAATTGATTGGATTGCTGCCATTTGTGCCTCAAAAGGGAAGGGGAGATCCTGGGAATTAGTGATAGGCCTGGCGAGCGACAAAGTTCCAACTCTGTTTTGTTTGGACTAGCTGCGCAAGCGCACAGGCAGTGCGTGCGTGCGCTGGAATTGCATCTGCTGCGCGGGCTGCAGTGCCCATCTATTTATCCACTGGACTCCATGGGCGCAATACCCAGCACCAGGCCCTTGACCAGGCCCTGGTATTGTGCCTAAGGAGCAGGGCATTGCACCCACCAAGAGGAGCAGCGGTATTGCAGCGTTTAAGCAATTTGGTGTGGGTGGGTTTGAGTGGGTTCTGTGGCGACGGAGCTTGCGGCACTGATTTTCTGAGGAGGAGCCCGTACCGGAGGCCTGGACAGACAATGGTCCTGGTCGGCTCTACTGCCCACTGGGCTTGAGCGGGGGATTCCTGGGGCAGATGGGGGGGGCGGGGGGGCAACCGGGGGCCGGTTGCTCATGAGCAGCCTCTGACACAATGACCTACCGGGGCGACACTGGCTAAGGCCTGTTACACTCAAATGCATGAAGTGTGTGTGTGTGTGTGTGTGTGTGGTCCCGTGCATCATACAAACGCACCTGCCGCAGCAGGAGTAAGCAAAATTAGTGGGAGCCACATGGAGCACAAGAACAGAATAACAGACAACAGAAAGGCGCAACGCCGAGTCCGGTATCAAGACGTAGCCCAGATCCAGAAAATACCCCGGCACATGAAAGGGCTGGAGGAAGACCGGAGAAGGCAGGAAAAGCGGGGAAACACAACAAGGAATAAGAGAGGGGATCGGAAGCCCTCATTTTGCCATTTCCGCACGTCATTCCTGTTTTGTCCTCCCCCGTTTTCCTTCCGGAATGTCCCCGAACGTCTCCAGGAAACCATTGTAAGTCCTTCGTGGGACATCCCGGCACTGAGAGCGCCGGGCGGCTCTTATTACCCCGGGACACACGTGTGCGGGGGGGGGGGGGTGCAGTAGCGGTGGGGTTGGGTATTGCGTGGCTCGAACCGAAACAAAGAGAGTTCGCTGCAGAGCATCGCACAGTTTTGCTTCCCCTCTTCTTCCTTTCGCACTGTTTGGGCCTTACACGAAGCCATTCCTCAGCGCCGCACATCTGTGTGTCTGTGTGTCAGGCGGCGCACGTCACTCAAGCGCGGAAGTGCGGTAAACGTGTGGCGTTTGTCGGCGATGGCATCAATGACTCGCCTGCGCTTGCGCAGGCGGACGTCGGTGTGGCCCTCGGGGCGGGGACTGAGGTGGCCATGGAGTGTGCGGACGTGGTCCTGATTCGAAGTCATCTGGCGGACATTGTGTGCGCGCTGTCGCTGGCTAAGGTACGACGGGTCAGGGCGTGAGCCACTTTGTGCTCCACAAAGTGTGCCCCGATGGCAGTCGTTGACAAGGACAGGGGCTGCCCACCTCCGCCCCGCACCCGTTCAGACCAACGGTTGGTGGGGGCGGGGCACAATAGTATGGCGCGGTGCGTCATTGTGTAGGCACAGGGTGTGTCTGGTCCCTGTTGCCTCGCCGCTGCATCCCCCCGCGATGGGCTGGCAATGGGGATCATTTTGCAGCTGCAGTGGCTGTTGTTTTTCCACCAGCGCTCCCGTCGTCAGGCATCGGCTTTGAGCATTGATTTGGCTGAGAATTCCCGATTGATGGTGATTTTCCAGGGGTGGTATTGTGTGTCATGACCATGTCGATGCAACACGGACATGACTGACGCGATCTGAGCACAGTCCAGTCTGGAGCTCTGGATCCATTGATTTGGGGTCCATAGATCGAGTGTCTGGTGTTGGAGACGGTTGTTATTGGGTCGGATCCATCAGTTACGGGGTTCAGTCTTTGCGGTTTGCCCTGTTTTGGGATCCGACGCCATCCCGGTCCAATGGCAGTGTTCTCAGGTTTAATGGTTGACGTGCATGAACCGAAGATTCAACTCCCGAGTCTCGCTGTCGAAGGGGGGGAACGTCAACGCCTTTTGGGCCGCGCGCTGGACCTGTCGTGACCCGGACGCCAGCTGTTGACTGCCCTTCACGCCGTCCCCTTGTTCATTGTGCAGGCGACGGTGTTGCGCATCCACTTGAACTTTGTGTGGGCCTTTGGCTACAACATCATCGCGCTCCCCTTCGCGTCTGGCCTTATGTATCCGCTGACGCAATTGCAGGTGCGCCTTGGCGTGCCAGAGTCGCTGCTCAGTGCATGTCACACCTTTTGGGAGGGGGGGGGGGGCGTGACGAAGGCAAAACGGTGCATTATCGGAAGTAGAGGAGCGTGAGGGACGACTGAGTCGTTTTGGGGGGGATTGTGTGCGTCTGTCGAGCCCCACAAAATGAACGGGGGCAGGGGTCTGGAGAAGGGGCTGGGGTGACGGAGCCCATATGAAAGGGTAGTCCGGAGGCCCGGCAGTGTGTTGGCCAATATTTGGGGGGGGGGGCAACGGTGGATGCCGCGCGCCCTGGGCCAAATTATGCGGGGAACTTGGGGCAATTTGCGCGGAGTGGGGAGAGCACAGAACTGCATTTGTGAAGGGAAAGGCAGTCCTGCCGTTCCGGCGGGGGGGTCACGTCAAAGAACTGCGCGCCGCGCAAGTACTCCCCCATATCCCGTCGTGGGCGTCATTTAAGATCGGGATTTGGGGGGGGGGGCAGACCCCTCCCCCCCCCCCCCCCACCACTACATTCCATGGGAAGTGGGATCGGTCACGGGAGCCCTTGGGAGAGAATGGGCGAGCTCAGACAGGGGCGTCGAACGACAGCCCCCCCCCCCTCCCCCGCACACTGGCCTTCATGGCACGCCCCCCCCCCCCGCACAAGGAATTGTCCCTCCCCCACGGTACAGAGGGTGTGGCGATGACACCGCACAGGCCCCACACCCGAATGGAGCGGTAAAAGCGACTGTAGCCATTGTTTTGCAGAGGCTGAGGGTACGCGTTGTATCAAAGAACATCACGAGCCCCTGCATGACCGTCGTATGTGGGTTCGGGATGGGAGGTTTTCCGGGAGGGTTTGCCTCAGAATGAGTTCTCTGGTCCACTGTCTAGTGCAATGCTTCGCAGTTTCATCCCGAGTCCACCTCAGTCCAATAGAAGGCTCTGGGGCAGGCGCGGGAGCACTGCTCGATTTTGTTTTTCGATCGAGTCTGCTCACGGCACTTCCGTAGGAATCGGGTGGTCTGCCCGACTCCCGTGCCTGGCAACGGGGGTTGGGGGACGGTCGCTCCGTGCCTGCAATCGTTCACCGGCCCCGTTTCCAGCCGCCGGACACGGGCAGATCGCCTGATTCCGACCCAAAACTGTTCAGCTGCGCATCGCCAATAATTCCCGGTGAAGAGTCGTTCGGTGGTAAACATTTTCGCACACGGAAATGCGCCGCTCGGCATTTCAGAAGGGGCGAGGCAATTTCTGGATGGCGAAGCCGTGGGGGAGGTCTGAACAACAGTCTGGGTAACGCCGAAATGCGCAGAACAGGGCCCATCCCCCCCTGCCCCCCGCACCCGCCCCCTCTTGCGCAACGACCAACCCCTGATCAAGCGGCGCGTTTTCTGATGCCGCATGAAATCGTCCTCCCCTTCTGCATTAAGTTAGTTGCTGCCTGTCTGCCCAATGTCTGCCTCTTTGGTGCATTACGTTGGGCCCCATGTGGTCGCATGTTGTCATGAGGATGTACCGCCAACACCACCCGCGCAGTATTCATAGGTCCCTGTCTTCTGCAGATACCGCCAGTCGTGGCCGGCGTGGCCATGATCAGCTCAAGCCTAACCGTTCTGCTCTGCAGTCTATCCCTAAAATTGTGGTCCAAGCCGCACGCCATGAGCCATCTTTAGCTCGTCGCGTGTACTCTACAACCGCAAGTCTCCACATCATCCCCGGCTCAGGCAACCCAAGGGCCCAGCCCCCCCCCCCAAAAGCGGGCTGCAGGTTGGTGCACAAAAAAGTGTTGACCTTCTTTGCGAATCACTATGCACACCACTTCATGACATTATGGAGCAAAAGGAAAACAGTTCAGTGCCCTGCCTTGAAACTTCATCACATCGCGTTTGGTGACTCTCACCCATCAGCCCCCCCCCCCCCCTTTCCAACCCGAGCCCTCCCCTTCCCTCCCTCCCTCCTTTGGGCCGGCGGTTGACTCCCCCCCCAGACATAGACCAGCCCCCGGGGGGGGGGGGGGGACTCCCACCAACCGCCAGCGGTTAATGGTCAATTTGAGGTTCATGAAGTACCGACTGCGGGTGATGGTCTCGGTTGCTTTGCACGTCGAAATTCCAGCGACTCAGCATCCCAATCCTGTTCACAAATCATCAAATTGGCGGGAAATATTGAGAATAACAGGGGTCTTCTACCGTTTTGTCCATCCAACTTCTGCCCCTCCCTGTGTTTTAGCCCATCATGAAGATCGGGTTTGGACTGTGATGAATGGGAAGGCGATACATCAGAGACAGTCCTGGGGCCTATTTAGGCACGTATGGTGGCCACTGGCGGGGAGAGGCTGTGCTCGACTCATTTTGGGGCACGTTGCCAGGATCTGTGCTCTTGCTCAGTGCCCAAGGGCATTCTTTGAAAGACGCCATTTCGACAAACTGGAACCAACTTTGGTCGTGGAATGGGCCAGTCTCGGTGGCAGAGTTGTGAGGGTACAAATGGATCCTTGAGAAAACTGGAACAAATCAGGGCGGTCTTTCGGGAACAATAAAGCACAACAATCTCGTTGACCTTCCGCCCCACCCAAAAAAGTGCGCAACACCGCCATGGATAAGGCAACTGGGCACTCACGCAGCTCAGTTCCAAATCACCCAGAAGTACATCCATCTCACGTTTGTCATTGGTAACGAGACTACATATGACAACAGCTTGAGGGATGCATGCTGAAGTTTTCTGTATATGATATGGATTTCTACCACAATTTTCACTACAATTTTGTCAGGACTCCCCCCCAAAAAAGCCACCCAATTTCGGCCCCTCCCTGCACCTTGAGCCCCCCCCCGTCCAAAATCTAGGCTGTTTCCAATTTGCGTTTGCTCTGCCCTCTCTAGATTTTACCTCTTCTTAAGTCAGACGCACACGTGCACGCATACATTGATCTAGATAATTTGATGTTCAACACCCGTGGGTGGTCGCCCGCCGCTCCCTGTCGCAGTGTGAGTCGCGGACGGGGCTCCAACACGGTGCTCACACTGGCGGGTTCTCCAATTCCTCTCATTCTGTAAGACGAATTGCCCGTGCTGATTATAAGCTCTTGCCACCCCCCCTACCCACCAATCAACATGGCCTTCTCTTTCTTGTGACCCTTAAGCATATGAACCTGGTGCGGTCCTGAGTTTCAATTCAACGCAATCTCGGCAGAGCTGAGCAGCAATTTTTCTTCCATGTATTCTTCCTCGCTCCGGAACTTGGAAAGAAATCGCCGTGTCCGAGATGACACACACGTCCGCACAGACTGGCACACGTGCCGAATGTAGCAACCCAAATGTAGTAACCCAAACGCAGTCGACGCCCGTGTCCAATATTTCGCACGACCACAACCACATCCCATGTCCACTCCATGTGCTTCAGTGGCTCCCCACACCGTGAGTCATCCCTGGTCCACATCAGCGTCCGCACACACACACACACACACACACACACACACACATGATGCAGCCATGCCGGACCCACTACCCTTCCCTGAGGTTTGCGCCTGGCAAATCTGTCTATGACATCAGCGCCTGTAGACATATTGCCCTTGCCAGTGCCTATGATCAAGCCACGGTCAGTACGGAATCCTGCAGAGAGACTATGTGTATGAAGCAATGTGCTTTTTTGCTTCAAGTGGGCGACCATGTTCGATCGGATTTGCATTTGCCTCTTCACAAACCCACACTCCGACAGGGGGCCGCACACATTACACCACATCCCTTCTTGCCTCACGTGCTGATCCGTGCGGCGAAAGATGGCTCTTTTGTGCCGGAAACGTGCAAGAGCAAAATGTGCAAGTCGACGACCTTCGGTCCAGGATGCATTCCATGGCGCCCTCAGCCGGCAACTGGAATCGTGCAGTACATGATTCCACACCCTTGTCCCCCATGTTATTTACCCCCGGGCAGTAGGCAAATGGGGGGGCGCACCGTGCGCTGTACCCGTGCTGTGCGAAAAGCCAGCTGTTTTCCACCACCAGTAGCCATGTGTCCCAGGGTCCTGAATTCTGCATCATACAGCCCCTGCTGGTACGCAAGGGTTTTTTTGTTCCGTCTGATGCTTGCCACGGGCCCCAGGGTCCTGAATTCTGCGCCCCATACTGTTTTGAATTGATAATGTATGCTTCTGTAGGTGGGTGGTTTTCAGGGGTGTTCCCGGGTAAACAACATAATAATTGGCGCTGTGCCCGCGCTGTGCGAAAACGCCCTCTGGGGCTTTAGAAGGACAAACCATCTGTCTACCCGATCCTTATTCCCACATGTATCCTTTTCCCAAGCCCTCCGCTTCTCTTCGTCTTGGGTACCATCCCAACCTGACTCTGCGGTGGTTCCCGCAACGAGTTCCATCACTCTGACGGGCATTTTTCAAGTGGCGCTCATCCTCGAAATGCCCGCCCTCTTCCTGTCCGTAACCCGGTCTTTGTCTCTGTCTTTGTCTTTGTCTCGGTGCGTATTCCTGACCCTGTCTCTGTCTCTGTCTCTGTCTCTGTCCTAGTCCCCGTCTCCATCTCTGTCCCTTTCCCTGTCCCTGTCCCTGTGTTGGTCCCTGCCTCCTAGTGCGTTGATGTGACAGGGCCAGCACTGCATTAATTTTCAGCAACTTTGAAGAATAGCGACGTTCTACGTGAACGTTTCCAGCGGTTGAAGGGTTGGAGGGTTGGTGAGGATTGTCTAGGGCTGTGGAGGGTTGTGGAGGGAGACAAACCAGTACGGCAGCGCGAGTCCAACAAGCGGCCAACGCTCATAATTGAAGGAGTTGGAGGGCAAGCCAAGCACTTGTTCTTGCTTGGAGAGTTGCCCCCACAATATCCCACGATTAACATGTTTTTGTGGCGATTTTTGGCCTTTTCTTTGCCAAAACCTTCTCACAGGCTCTACTACCCCAAGGTTTGGGAAGGATCAAGCGTCACAAAACACAATCCAGGCTGTTGTACCCGATTGCCAGAAATGAAATTCGATTGCTTGTCATGACGTCTGTGCGTGCCCTTTATTGCACGTTTTGACCGTTTTACCCCTTTTCGGCACCAAGTACTTTGTTCATTATGTACTTAGTGTGCATGAGACATTTCAGCACCTCAAGTTGCCCAATTTCAGATCATCATCATGCATGACGCGCATGACCCCGCAGACTGTTGTTGCTTCATGTGCAAAAAGCTCAAATCTACTGCACAAAACTATTTATTTAACAGGTAATTCCACAGAGCGAGGATCAATCAACGATGGTCTGGGTTTCTTGCACAACGTTTCCCCCTCGCAGTAACATTGTTTTCATGCATGCGCCTTTTTCTCGCAGGAATACAAACAACATTTCCCCCTTGTAATCACATGCAACCCCCCCCCTTGTGGTGACGTTGTTTTCATGCATACGCTTCTTCCTTATGGAAATACCTAAAATGTTTCCCCTTACAACAACATGCACAACGTTTTCCCCTCGCAATGATATTGTCCTCACGCATACGCTTTTTCCTTGCAGTCACATGTGCAACATTTTCCCCATGTCAGAGCATAGTTTTCACGCATACGCTATTTCTGTATAGTGACACGCAAAACTCTTTCCCTCGTACCGTTGATCATAATGTAGAGCGACGCACATGCTGCGCCGCTTGGGATCCACCTCCGATGGGTTGGAGGATCCACAAAAATTGCACACGTACGCCACAGCCGATGTGTGAATCGGTATTTTCTAGGCTTTTATGATTCATCCCAAACAAGAGTGGGTGCCCCCTTTTGTTTCTTTTTTTTGCTGACTTTTTGACTATGCCTGCATTTCTCTCCTCCTGTCAGCCCCAATATGAATGCTCTCTTGCTTCAGCCGCGGACAGAATGCAGTTTGGTTTGTATGTGTCGTTTCACAATCAAACTCCTCCCTCCTGCGACTGTGTCTGATGTCAAGCGTGGAGTTTGCTGTCTGCTTTTGCTTGGCTGTTTGAATGAAAGCCGGAGTGTGTGCTTCTCGAATGCGTGGGGGCGTGGCGATATTTTGGCGCGTGATAATTCTAGGGGCCAGGTTACTTGTTGGATTTTGTAGGGGGTGCACTATGGGGGCGCACTTAGGGCAGTGCAGCTATTTGGGGGTCTAGCTGCACTAGAGACCCATACTTTGAGATACTAGGGGCGTCATTGTGACCCCTAGCGTAGGTTGTGACTTCTGATTTTGTCCCCTTTGTTGGGGACCCCCGAGAATGCAGGGGTGACATAGCATTTCCGCCCTCTTTTGGGCCCCAACCTTCCGGTGCCATTGAGGAAACCGGGACAATCTTTGAATCCACGCTTTGTTGCGTGGCCCCTTGAGTTGGGGTTAGGGACTCTCAATCCACGCTTTGTTGCGTGGCCCCTTGAGTTGCGGTTAGGAACTCGCAATCCAAGCTTTGTTGCATGGCCCCTTGAGTTGGGGTTCGGGACTCTCAATCTACGCTTTGTTGTGTGGCCCCTTGAGTTGGGGTTAGGGACTCACAATCCACGCTTTGTTGCATGGCCCGTTGAGTTGGGGTGCGGGATTCACAATCCACGCTTTGTTGCATGGCCCCTTGAGTTGGGGTTAGGGACTCACAATCCATGCTTTGTTGTGTGGCCCGTTGAGTTGGGGTTCGGGACTCTCAATCTACGCTTTGTTGTGTGGCCCTTTGAGTTGGGGTTAGGGACTCACAATCCACGCTTTGTTGCATGGCCCCTTGAGTTGGGGTTCGGGACTCTCAATCTACGCTTTGTTGCGTGGCCCCTTGAGTTGGGGTTAGGGACTCACAATCCACGCTTTGTTGCATGGCCCCTTGAGTTGGGGTTCGGGACTCACAATCCACGCTTTGTTGCATGGCCCCTTGAGTTGAGGTTAGGGACTCACAATCCACGCGTTGTTGCATGGCCCCTTGAGTTGGGGTTAGGGACTCACAATCCACGCATTGTTGTCTGGCCCGTTGAGTTGGGGTTAGGAATTCGCAATCCACGCGTTGTTGTGAGGCCCCTTGAGTTGGGGTTCGGGACTCTCAATCTACGCTTTGTTGCATGGCCCCTTGACTTGGGGTTAGGGACTCTGAGTCCACGCGGGACTCACAATCCACGCTTTGTTTTGTTGCCCTCTGAGTTGGGGTTATGGACTCACAATCCATGCTTTGTTGCGTGGCCCGTTGAGTTGGGGTTCTGGACTCTCAATCTACGCTTTGTTGCATGTCCCCTTGAGTTGGGGTTCGGGACTCTCAATCTACGCTTTGTTGTGTGGCCCCTTGAGTTGGGGTTAGGAACTCACAATCCACGCATTGTTGCATGGCCCCTTGAGTTGTGGTTAGGGACTCACAATCCATGCTTTGTTGTGTGGCCCCTTGAGTTGGGATTCGGGAATCTCAATCTACGCTTCGTTGTGTGGCCCGTTGAGTTGGGGTTAGGGACTCACAATCCACGCTTTGTTGCATGGCCCCTTGAGTTGGGGTTAGGGACTCACAATGCACGCTTTGTTGCATGGCCCCTTGAGTTGGGGTTAGGGACTCACAATGCACGCTTTGTTGCATGGCCCCTTGAGTTGGCGTTAGGTACTCACAATCCATGCATTGTTGTGTGGCCCCTTGAGTTGGAGTTAGGGACTCACAATGCACGCTTTGTTGCATGGCCCCTTGAGTTGGGGTTAGGGATTCACAATGCACGCTTTGTTGCATTGCCCCTTGAGTTGGGGTTAGGGACTCACAAACCACGCATTGTTGTGTGGCCCGTTGAGGTGGGGTTCGGGACTCTCAATCTACGCTTTGTTGCATGGCCCCTTGAGTTGGGGTTAGGGACTCTCAGTCCACGCGGGACTCACAATCCACGCTTTGTTTTGTTGCCCCTTGATTTGGGGTTAGGGACTCACAATCCATGCTTTGTTGTGTGGCCCGTTGAGTTGGGGTTAGGGACTCTCAATCTACGCTTTGTTGCATGGCCCCTTGAGTTGGGGTTAGGGACTCTCAGTCCACGCGGGACTCACAATCCACGCTTTGTTTTGTTGCCCCTTGATTTGGGGTTAGGGACTCACAATCCATGCTTTGTTGCATGCCCCCTTGAGTTGGGGTTCGGGACTCTCAATCTACGCTTCGTTGTGTGGCCCCTTGAGTTGGGGTTAGGGACTCACAATCCACGCTTTGTTGCATGGCCCGTCGAGTTGGGGTGCAGGATTCACAATCCACGCTTTGTTGCATGGCCCCTTGAGTTGGGGTTAGGGACTCACAATCCATGCTTTGTTGTGTGGCCCGTTGAGTTGGGGTTCGGGACTCTCAATCTACGCTTTGTTGTGTGGCCCCTTGAGTTGGGGTTAGGGACTCACAATCCACGCTTTGTTGCATGGCCCCTTGAGTTGGGGTTCGGGACTCTCAATCTACGCTTTGTTGCGTGGCCCCTTGAGTTGGGGTTCGGGACTCACAATCCACGCTTTGTTGCATGGCCCCTTGAGTTGGGGTTCGGGACTCAGAATCCACGCTTTGTTGCATGGCCCCTTGAGTTGAGGTTAGGGACTCACAATCCACGCGTTGTTGCATGGCCCCTTGAGTTGGGGTTAGGGACTCACAATCCACGCATTGTTGTGTGGCCCGTTGAGTTGGGGTTAGGAATTCGCAATCCACGCGTTGTTGTGAGGCCCCTTGAGTTGGGGTTCGGGACTCTCAATCTACGCTTTGTTGCATGGCCCCTTGACTTGGGGTTAGGGACTCTCAATCCACGCGGGACTCACAATCCACGCTTTGTTGTGTGGCCCCTTGAGTTGGGGTTAGGGACTCACAATCCACGCTTTGTTGCATGGCCCCTTGAGTTGGGGTTCGGGACTCTCAATCTACGCTTTGTTGTGTGGCCCCTTGAGTTGGGGTTAGGGACTCACAATCCACGCTTTGTTGCATGGCCCCTTGAGTTGGGGTTCGGGACTCACAATCCACGCTTTGTTGCATGGCCCCTTGAGTTGAGGTTAGGGACTCACAATCCACGCATTGTTGTGTGGCCCGTTGAGTTGGGGTTAGGAATTCGCAATCCACGCGTTGTTGTGAGGCCCCTTGAGTTGGGGTTCGGGACTCTCAATCTACGCTTTGTTGCATGGCCCCTTGACTTGGGGTTAGGGACTCTCAATCCCCGCGGGACTCACAATCCACGCTTTGTTTTGTTGCCCCTTGAGTTGGGGTTATGGACTCACAATCCATGCTTTGTTGCGTGGCCCGTTGAGTTGGGGTTCTGGACTCTCAATCTACGCTTTGTTGCATGTCCCCTTGAGTTGGGGTTCGGGACTCTCAATCTACGCTTTGTTGTGTGGCCCCTTGAGTTGGGGTTAGGAATTCGCGATCGACGCGTTGTTGTGAGGCCCCTTGAGTTGGGGTTCGGGACTCTCAATCTACGCTTTGTTGCATGGCCCCTTGACTTGGGGTTAGGGACTCTCAATCCACGCGGGACTCTCAATCTACGCTTTGTTGTGTGGCCCCTTGAGTTGGGGTTAGGGACTCACAATCCATGCTTTGTTGTGTGGCCCGTTGAGTTGGGGTTCGGGACTCTCAATCTACGCTTTGTTGTGTGGCCCCTTGAGTTGGGGTTAGGGACTCACAATCCACGCTTTGTTGCATGGCCCCTTGAGTTGGGGTTCGGGACTCTCAATCTACGCTTTGTTGCGTGGCCCCTTGAGTTGGGGTTAGGGACTCACAATCCACGCTTTGTTGCATGGCCCCTTGAGTTGGGGTTAGGGACTCACAATCCACACTTTGTTGCATGGCCCCTTGAGTTGGGGTTAGGGACTCACAATGCACGCTTTGTTGCATGGCCCCTTGAGTTGGGGTTAGGGACTCACAATGCACGCTTTGTTGCATGGCCCCTTGAGTTGGCGTTAGGGACTCACAATCCATGCATTGTTGTGTGGCCCCTTGAGTTGGAGTTAGGGACTCACAATGCACGCTTTGTTGCATGGCCCCTTGAGTTGGGGTTAGGGATTCACAATGCACGCTTTGTTGCATTGCCCCTTGAGTTGGGGTTAGGGACTCACAAACCACGCATTGTTGTGTGGCCCGTTGAGGTGGGGTTCGGGACTCTCAATCTACGCTTTGTTGCATGGCCCCTTGAGTTGGGGTTAGGGACTCTCAGTCCACGCGGGACCCACAATCCACGCTTTGTTTTGTTGCCCCTTGATTTGGGGTTAGGGACTCACAATCCATGCTTTGTTGTGTGGCCCGTTGAGTTGGGGTTAGGGACTCTCAATCTACGCTTTGTTGCATGGCCCCTTGAGTTGGGGTTAGGGACTCTCAGTCCACGCGGGACTCACAATCCACGCTTTGTTTTGTTGCCCCTTGATTTGGGGTTAGGGACTCACAATCCATGCTTTGTTGCATGTCCCCTTGAGTTGGGGTTCGGGACTCTCAATCTACGCTTCGTTGTGTGGCCCCTTGAGTTGGGGTTAGGGACTCACAATCCACGCTTTGTTGCATGGCCCGTCGAGTTGGGGTGCAGGATTCACAATCCACGCTTTGTTGCATGGCCCCTTGAGTCTGGGTTAGGGACTCACAATCCATGCTTTGTTGTGTGGCCCGTTGAGTTGGGGTTAGGGACTCACAATCCACGCTTTGTTGCATGGCCCCTTGAGTTGGGGTTCGGGACTCTCAATCTACGCTTTGTTGCGTGGCCCCTTGAGTTGGGGTTAGGGACTCACAATCCACGCTTTGTTGCATGGCCCCTTGAGTTGGGGTTCGGGACTCACAATCCACGCTTTGTTGCATGGCCCCTTGAGTTGAGGTTAGGGACTCACAATCCACGCGTTGTTGCATGGCCCCTTGAGTTGGGGTTAGGGACTCACAATCCACGCATTGTTGTGTGGCCCGTTGAGTTGGGGTTAGGAATTCGCAATCCACGCGTTGTTGTGAGGCCCCTTGAGTTGGGGTTCGGGACTCTCAATCTACGCTTTGTTGCATGGCCCCTTGACTTGGGGTTAGGGACTCTCAATCCACGCGGGACTCACAATCCACGCTTTGTTGTGTGGCCCCTTGAGTTGGGGTTAGGGACTCACAATCCACGCTTTGTTGCATGGCCCCTTGAGTTGGGGTTCGGGACTCTCAATCTACGCTTTGTTGTGTGGCCCCTTGAGTTGGGGTTAGGGACTCACAATCCACGCTTTGTTGCATGGCCCCTTGAGTTGGGGTTCGGGACTCACAATCCACGCTTTGTTGCATGGCCCCTTGAGTTGAGGTTAGGGACTCACAATCCACGCATTGTTGTGTGGCCCGTTGAGTTGGGGTTAGGAATTCGCAATCCACGCGTTTTTGTGAGGCCCCTTGAGTTGGGGTTCGGGACTCTCAATCTACGCTTTGTTGCATGGCCCCTTGACTTGGGGTTAGGGACTCTCAATCCACGCGGGACTCACAATCCACGCTTTGTTGTGTGGCCCCTTGAGTTGGGGTTAGGGACTCACAATCCACGCTTTGTTGCATGGCCCCTTGAGTTGGGGTTCGGGACTCTCAATCTACGCTTTGTTGTGTGGCCCCTTGAGTTGGGGTTAGGGACTCACAATCCACGCTTTGTTGCATGGCCCCTTGAGTTGGGGTTCGGGACTCACAATCCACGCTTTGTTGCATGGCCCCTTGAGTTGAGGTTAGGGACTCACAATCCACGCATTGTTGTGTGGCCCGTTGAGTTGGGGTTAGGAATTCGCAATCCACGCGTTTTTGTGAGGCCCCTTGAGTTGGGGTTCGGGACTCTCAATCTACGCTTTGTTGCATGGCCCCTTGACTTGGGGTTAGGGACTCTCAATCCACGCGGGACTCACAATCCACGCTTTGTTTTGTTGCCCCTTGAGTTGGGGTTATGGACTCACAATCCATGCTTTGTTGCGTGGCCCGTTGAGTTGGGGTTCTGGACTCTCAATCTACGCTTTGTTGCATGTCCCCTTGAGTTGGGGTTCGGGACTCTCAATCTACGCTTTGTTGTGTGGCCCCTTGAGTTGGGGTTAGGAATTCGCAATCCACGCGTTGTTGTGAGGCCCCTTGAGTTGGGGTTCGGGACTCTCAATCTACGCTTTGTTGCATGGCCCCTTGACTTGGGGTTAGGGACTCTCAATCCACGCGGGACTCTCAATCTACGCTTTGTTGTGTGGCCCCTTGAGTTGGGGTTAGGGACTCACAATCCATGCTTTGTTGTGTGGCCCATTGAGTTGGGGTTCGGGACTCTCAATCTACGCTTTGTTGTGTGGCCCCTTGAGTTGGGGTTAGGGACTCACAATCCACGCTTTGTTGCATGGCCCCTTGAGTTGGGGTTCGGGACTCTCAATCTACGCTTTGTGGCGTGGCCCCTTGAGTTGGGGTTAGGGACTCACAATCCACGCTTTGTTGCATGGCCCCTTGAGTTGGGGTTCGGGACTCACAATCCACGCTTTGTTGCATGGCCCCTTGACTTGGGGTTAGGGACTCACAATCCACGCATTGTTGTGTGGCCCGTTGAGTTGGGGTTAGGAATTCGCAATCCACGCGTTGTTGTGAGGCCCCTTAAGTTGGGGTTCGGGACTCTCAATCTACGCTTTGTTGCATGGCCCCTTGACTTGGGGTTAGGGACTCTCAATCCACGCGGGACTCACAATCCACGCTTTGTTTTGTTGCCCCTTGAGTTGGGGTTATGGACTCACAATCCATGCTTTGTTGCGTGGCCCGTTGAGTTGGGGTTCTGGACTCTCAATCTACGCTTTGTTGCATGTCCCCTTGAGTTGGGGTTCGGGACTCTCAATCTACGCTTTGTTGTGTGGCCCCTTGAGTTGGGGTTAGGGACTCACAATCCACGCATTGTTGCATGGCCCCTTGAGTTGTGGTTAGGGACTCACAATCCATGCTTTGTTGCGTGGCCCCTTGAGTTGGGATTCGGGAATCTCAATCTACGCTTCGTTGTGTGGCCCGTTGAGTTGGTGTTAGGGATTCACAATCCACACTTTGTTGCATGGCCCCTTGAGTTGGGGTTAGGGACTCACAATGCACGCTTTGTTGCATGGCCCCTTGAGTTGGGGTTAGGGACTCACAATGCACGCTTTGTTGCATGGCCCCTTGAGTTGGGGTTAGGGACTCACAATCCATGCATTGTTGTGTGGCCCCTTGAGTTGGAGTTAGGGACTCACAATGCACGCTTTGTTGCATGGCCCCTTGAGTTGGGGTTAGGGATTCACAATGCACGCTTTGTTGCATTGCCCCTTGGGTTGGGGTTAGGGACTCACAAACCACGCATTGTTGTGTGGCCCGTTGAGTTGGGGTTCGGGACTCTCAATCTACGCTTTGTTGCATGGCCCGTTGAGTTGGGGTTAGGGACTCTGAGTCCACGCGGGACTCACAATCCAAGCCTTTGTTTTGTTGCCCCTTGATTTGGGGTTAGGGACTCACAATCCATGCTTTGTTGTGTGGCCCGTTGAGTTGGGGTTAGGGACTCTCAATCTACGCTTTGTTGCATGTCCCCTTGAGTTGGGGTTCGGGACTCTCAATCTACGCTTCGTTGTGTGGCCCCTTGAGTTGGGGTTAGGGACTCACAATCCACGCTTTGTTGCTTTGCCCCCTGAGTTGGGGTTCGGGATTCACAATCCATGCTTTGTTGCATGGCCCCTTGAGTTGGGGTCGGGGACTCTCAATCCATGCTTTGTTGCGTTGCCCCTTGAGTTGGGGTTATGGACCCGCAATCTACGCTTTGTTGTGAGGCCCCTTGAGTTGTGGTTCGGGACTCACCATCCATGCTTTGTTGCATGGCCCCTTGAGTTGGGGTTAGGGACTCACAATCCATGCTTTGTTGTGTGGCCCGTCCAGTTGGGGTTCGGGACTCTCAATCTACGCTTCGTTGTGTGGCCCGTTGAGTTGGGGTTAGGGACTCACAATCCATGCTTTGGTGCATGGCCCCTTGAGTTGGGGTTCGGGACTCTCAATCTACGCTTTGTTGTGTGGCCCGTTGAGTTGGGGTTAGGGACTCACAATCCACGCTTTGTTCACGCGCCCCTTGAGTTGGGGTTAGGGACTCACAATCCATGCTTTGTTGTGTGGCCCGTTGAGTTGGGGTTCGGGACTCTCAATCTACGCTTTGTTGTGCGGCCCCTTGAGTTGGGGTTAGGGACTCGCAATCCACGCATTGTTGCATGGCCCCTTGAGTTGGGGTTCGGGACTATCAATCCATGCTTTGTTGCATGGCCCCTTGAGTTGGGGTTACGGATTCACAATCCATGCTTTGTTGTGTGGCCCGTTGAGTTGGGGTTAGGGACTCACAATCCACGCTTTGTTGTGTGGCCCGTTGACTTGGGGTTTGGGACTCTCAATCTACGCTTTGTTGTGTGGCCCCGTTGAGTTTGGGTTAGGGACTCACAATCCACGCTTTGTTGCATGGCCCCTTGAGTTGGTGTTCGGGACTCTCAATCCACGCTTTGTTGCATCGCCCCTTGAGTTGGGGTTCGGGACTCACAATCCACGCATTGTTGTGTGGCCCCTTGAGTTGGGGTTAGGGACTCACAATCCACTCATTGTTGTGTGGCACGTTGAGTTGGGGTTTGGGACTCGCAATCCACGCATTGTTGCATGGCCCGTTGAGTTGGGGTTCCGGACTCACAATCCACGCTTTGTTGCATGGCCCCTTGAGTTGGGGTTAGGGGCTCACAATCCATGCCTTGTTGTGTGGCCCGTTGAGTTGGGGTTAGGGACTCACAATCCATGCTTTGTTGCATGGCCCCTTGAGTTGGGGTTCGGGACTCTCAATCTACGCTTTGTTGCATGGCCCCTTGAGTTGGGGTTAGGGACTCACAATCCACGCATTGTTGCATGGCCCCGTTGAGTTGGGGTTAGGGACTCACAATCCACGCTTTGTTGCATGGCCCCTTGAGTCTGGGTTAGGGACTCACAATCCATGCCTTGTGGTGTGGCCCCTTGAGTTGGGGTTTGGGACTCTCAATCTACGCTTTGTTGCGTGGCCCCTTGAGTTGGGGTTAGGAACTCACAATCCACGCTTTGTTGCTTTGCCCCTTGAGTTGGGGTTATGGACTCACAATCCACGCTTTGTCGCGTTGCCCCTTGAGTTGGGGTTAGGGACTCACAATCCATGCTTTGTTGTGTGGCCCCTTGAGTTGGGGTTCGGGACTCTCAATCTACGCTTTGTTGCGTGGCCCCTTAAGTTGGCGTTAGGGACTCACTATCCACGCATTGTTGCATGGCCCCTTGAGTTGGGGTTAGGGACTCACAATCTATGCTTTGTTGTGTTGCCCCTTGAGTTGGAGTTAGGGTCTCACAATCTACGCTTTGTTGCGTGGCCCCTTGACTTGGGGTTAGGGACTCACAATCCATGCTTTGTTGCGTTGCCCCTTGAGTTGGGGTTAGGGACTCACAATCCACGCTTTGTTGCATGGCCCCTTGAGTTCGGGTTCAGGACTCACAATCCACGCTTTGTTGCATGGGCCCTTGAGTTGGTGTTAGGGACTCACAATCCATGCCTTGTTGTGTGGCCCCTTGAGTTGGGGTTCGGGACCCTCAATCTACGCTTTGTTGCATGGCCCCTTGAGTTGGGGTTAGGGATTCACAATCCACGCTTTGTTGCGTAGCCCCTTGAGTTGGGGTTGGGGACTCGCAATCCACAAGAATGTTGGGGTCACATAGCATTTCCACCCTCTTTTGGGCTCAGGAGAAGGCAGAGGTGAGGCAGCCACTTCTGATTTTGTTCCCCTTTGTTTGGGGATCCCGGAGAATGCACACGGCTCAATGCAACAATTTAAAATCTAGTTTTTATGCGGTTCTTCAACCTTCCGGTGCTATTGAGGAAACCGGGGCAATCTTCGTTACACTTTTGCGTTGCGTTGCGTTGTGTTGTGTTTCGTTGCGTAGTTCCTTAAATTGTTGCATGGCCCCTTGAGTTGGGGTTAGGGACTTCCAATCCACGCATTGTTGCATGGCCCCTTGAGTTGGGGTTCGGGACTCACAATCCACGCTTTGTTGCATGGCCACTTGAGTTGGGGTTCGGGACTCACAATCCACGCTTTGTTGCATGGCCCCTTGAGTTGGAGTTAGGGACTCTCAATCCATGCTTTGTTGCGTTGCCTCTTGAGTTGGGGTTAGTGACTCACAATTCATGCTTTGTTGTGTGGCCCGTTGAGTTTGGGTTCGGGACTCTCAATCTACGCTTTGTTGCGTGGCCCCTTGAGTTGGTGTTAGGGACTCACAATCCACGCATTGTTGTGTGGCCCCTTGAGTTGGGGTTCGGGACTCACAATCCATGCTTTGTTCCGTGGCCCTTTGAGTTGGGGTTCGGGACCCTCAATCTACGCTTTGTTGCATGGCCCCTTGAGTTGGTGTTAGGGACTCACAATCCAGGCATTGTTGCCTGGCCCGTTGAGTTGGGGTTAGGGACTCACAATCCACGCATTGTTGCGTGCCTCTTGAGTTGGGGTTAGGGACTCACAATCCACGCATTGTTGTGTGGCCCCTTGAGTTGGGGTTAGGGACTCACAATCCACACTTTGTTGCATGGGCCCTTGAGTTGAGGCTAGGGACTCTCAATCCACGCTGTGTTGCATGGCCCCTTGAGTTGGGGTTAGGGACTCACAATCCATTCTTTGTTGTGTGGCCCCTTGAGTTGGGGTCAGGGACTCGCAATCTACAAGAATGTTGGGGTCACATAGCATTTCCACCCTCTTTTGGGCTCCGGAGAAGGCAGGGGTGAGGCAGCCACTTCTGACTTTGTTCCCCTTTTTTTGGGGATCCCGGAGAATGCACACGGCTCAATGCAACAATTTAAACTCTAGTTTTTATGCGGTTCTTCAACCTTCCGGTGCTATTGAGGAAACCGGGGCAATCTTCGTTACGCTTTTGCGTTGCGTTGCGTTGGGTTGTGTTTCGTTGCGTAGTTCCTTAAATTGTTGCATGGCCCCTTGAGTTGGGGTTAGGGACTTCCAATCCACGCATTGTTGCATGGCCCCTTGAGTTGGGGTTCGGGACTCACAATCCACGCTTTGTTGCATGGCCACTTGAGTTGGGGTTCGGGACTCACAATCCACGCTTTGTTGCATGGCCCCTTGAGTTGGAGTTAGGGACTTCCAATCCACGCATTGTTGCATGGCCCCTTGAGTTGGGGTTAGGGACTCACAATCCACGCTTTGTTGCATGGCCATTTGAGTTGGGGTTAGGGACTCACAATCCACTCATTGTTGTGTGGCCCCTTGAGTTGGGGTTAGGGACTCACAATCCAAGCTTTGTTGTGTGGCTCCTTGAGTTGGGGTTCGGGACCCTCAATCTACGCTTTGTTGTGTGGCCCCTTGAGTTGGTGTTAGGGACTCACAATCCACGCATTGTTGCATGGCCCCTTGAGTTGGGGTTAGGGACTAACAATCCACGCTTTGTTGCATGGCCCCTTGAGTTGGGGTTAGGGACTCACAATCCACGCATTGTTGTGTGGCCCCTTGAGTTGGGGTTCGGGACTCTCAATCTACGCTTTGTTGTGTGGCCCGTTGAGTTGGGGTTAGGGACTCACAATCCACGCATTGTTGTGTGGCCCCTTGAGTTGGGGTTCGGGACTCTCAATCTACGCTTTGTTGTGTGGCCCGTTGAGTTGGGGTTAGGGACTCACAATCTACGCATTGTTGCATGGCCCCTTGAGTTGGGGTTAGGGACTCACAATCCACGCTTTGTTGCATGGCCCCTTGAGTTGGGGTTCGGGACTCACATTCCACGCATTGTTGTGTGGCCCCTTAAGTTGGGGTTAGGGACTCACAATCCACGCTTTGTTGCATGGCCCATTGAGTTGGGGTTAGGGACTCACAATCCACGCTTTGTTGTGTGGCCCCTTGAGTTGGGGTTCGGGACTCTCAATCTACGCTTTGTTGTGTGGCCCGTTGAGTTGGGGTTAGGGACTCACAATCTACGCTTTGTTGCATGGCCCCTTGAGTTGGGGTTAGGGACTCACAATCCACGCATTGTTGCATGGCCCCTTGAGTTGGGGTTAGGGACTCACAATCCCCGCTTTGTTGCATGGCCCCTTGAGTTGGGGTTCGGGACTCACATTCCACGCATTGTTGTGTGGCCCCTTAAGTTGGGGTTAGGGACTCACAATCCACGCTTTGTTGCATGGCCCATTGAGTTGGGGTTAGGGACTCACAATCCACGCTTTGTTGTGTGGCCCGTTCAGTTGGGGTTCGGGACTCTCAATCTACGCTTTGTTGTGTGGCCCGTTGAGTTGGGGTTAGGGACTCTCAATCCACGCTTTGTTGCATGGCCCGTTGAGTTGGGGTTAGGGACTCACAATCCATGCTTTGTTGTGAGGCCCCTTAAGTTGGGGTTAGGGACTCGCAATCCACAAGAATGTTGGGGTCACATAGCATTTCCACCCTCTTTTGGGCTCCAGAGAAGGCAGGGGTGAGGCAGCCATTTCTGATTTTGTTACCTTTTGTTTGGGGATCCCGGAGAATGCACATGGCTCAATGCAACAATTTAAAATCTAGTTTTTATGCGGTTCTTCAACCTTCCGGTGCTGTTGAGGAAACCGGGGCCATCTTCGTTACACTTTTGCGTTGCGTTGCGTTGGGTTGTGTTTCGTTGCGTAGTTCCTTAAATGCGTGCATGTGCACTTTGAAACGGGCACGCTGAGGTGGTCATATGGTGATACATTCAGCGTGTCTGCTGCGGGAGATCATTTTTTGCTGTTCGCGTCCTTAGACCTTTTTTGCCATTTGATATGGACTTGAACTTTGGGGACAACGTGTTTTACACCAGGTCGACTGGGCTTTGCGTTCCCGTGAAGGTAGTTGGCCATTCCGACAAAAGGTACGTGGAGTTGGAGTACCATCAAGATGGGGTGCGGGTCATCAACCATCATTGCCCCATGGACCCCCTCTCCTTCGGTATCCCTAGTTGGGACTCACCCCCACCATCGCCCTCAACTGCACCGGCCGCCCACATCCCGGGTGACGCGACTGGTGGCGGCCCTCTCCGTGGCCGCTCACCCACACCATCCCCCTCAAGTCCGCCATGCGCCGGTTTCGAACAGCACACATTGATTTTGGGGTGAAGGAACATCCCCACCATTTAGAACAGGACATTGCTGTGCCTAAGATGGTCCAACGAATCCTCACCTTCGGCAAAGGCCACCACCTACCAAAGGACACGGAGCATCTGGAGGGGGGAACTGTGGCCCCTGCTGCTTCTCATGCAGAGGTTACACAGCTAAGGGCTCACAGACAGGGGGAGCTTACCAAGCAGGCTCGGAAGCGGAGTTCATCAGCGCCAATGCCAGCAGCCAAAGGGCAACGTACGTTGTTTGGAATGCTTTCCTCCAATTCAACTTCTAGTTCTAGCTCAAGTTCTAGTTCTAGCTCAAGTTCCAATCTTGAAGTCCAGCCCAGACCTCAACCCAAACCTCAACCAAAACCTCAACCCAAACCTCAACCCAAACCCCAACCCAAACCTCAACGCAAATCTAAGTTTGCGAAAGGCAAACCCAAGCCCCAGCCCAACCCTGTTGAACCACCCTCCACTGAAAGAGAGTACATAGCGGAAGAGTGTGAGAGGGAGAACAAAAAGACAGAGGATGAGATTTTGGAGTATCTTCTCGCCGTGTCTAAGAATTTGGCACACCCTTTGCACCCCGTCTATGAGATGGCAAGGGTGGTGGTGTCCAGTGGTGGGTGAAACGGTGTAAGCCCACCTGTGTGCGTACCCAGGTTGCATGGATGGGTGCAGATGCAGAAACATTGGAGGAATTGTGGATGAAGTACGGGCACCCCGAGCTCCTCGACTGTGAGTCGTTGTTTCAATTTTTTGTTCTGGATGAAACACACCCCACCTGCAGAGAGCGGTGCTTTCATGTCTCACACCGAATGTTCGGAGGTTGCTTGGCGGCAGAGTGTTGCCCATGTTCGCGAATACCTTAACCATGTTGTTCAAGAGATTCGATGGGCCGACATGTTGAATCCTTTTAACCATTGTCCCCATTTTCCATTCTTTATGACACATTTCACAGACTCCATGCCCATCAATTCCATTGGCGGGATATGGAGTGCCGACCTATGGAATCCTAAGTATGCGTCGCATGTTTACAAGGTGACTGTTGCCGTTGATATGTTGGGCAACATTATATGGATTTGCCCCTTGGCCCCCAGGACATCAGCAGATGTTTTGATTTGGGATGGGTATGGACCTTCTTGTACCCGAAGTGATTTCTTTGAATTCGAAGTTGGGGGCCATGATGGTGCTTATAAAGGCCGGATTCATGTCATTGTGCCATTCATGGGAAGAAAGAATGGCACTTTGACAGCCCGCCAACAATGTTACAATGATGTGCACGGGTGGTATAGGGCACGCATTGAGCAGCTGTTTGCTCGGTTGTGGCATTGGGGTTTGGTTAGGCACATGTGGCGTGGCGGCCCCAATGAGTTGCACCAGCCAGTCCGCGTTTTGTTGCATTTTACACAGTTTTGCATCCGGAGGCAAGTCCGTCACCCCCCCTGGGGACCATGGGAGCATGTCCCGCCTCATGTTTGGACTGACCAAAGCAACTCGGCCGCCACGCAAGATGAGGCAAAGGATGAGGCAGAAGTGTGTGTGTTGTGTTGCCAAAAGCGCTCCACCGTTGCAGTTTGTGATGAGTGTAAGGAGCACTATTGTACTGAATGTATTGACACCCACACTTGTGGGACCAATGTTGTTTGTTAAGTACAATACAAATGACAGTTGGAGTTACTGAATTCACAGATATTGCTTTATTATGCAACGTGCTTTGTAGGGAAGGTTTGCAGTGCAATGTGGTCTACTTAGGGGGCTTCTCCATGAGAGGGTAAATCTGGGGCTGAAGTCGGGATAGTTAATAGAAAAGTAGTGCACCGGGCGCGCGCCGGGCAAACATTCCCCCATGGTTGCAAAAATCTCCCTATGGTGGTGAAAACACACACATTAGGTCAATGGGTGGGTGATGAATGGCCCAGATTGGAAAGATTGATTTAGAAGGGAAAGGATGTTTGAGGGCATGGGGCATGGGCAATCATTCCGGTGCACACGAAATATTTCTGTTAAGGGCTGTTGCTTGGGCCCCCAATCGTTTGGGGTTCCAAGCAAGGTCTGATCATGAATCTGGGGTCTGGTCTTAAACTGTGAATTTGTCATGATATTTGTCATCATATTGATGGGCTGTCCACAAGGCGCGATATCAACCACGTCCTGCTCATTCTGCAGCCATGTTGAACGCCTCCAAACGCTTGGAGTAACCTCCCAGTGCTGGTGCCCTACCTTTGGCCCCTTGGAGCCGAGCACATTGGATGTGATGTTAGCTCGAGGCAGAGCAACCTCCCAAGTGGACTGTGGCGTGGGGCACTTGCGACGGCCAACCTTGAAGAGCTATCCACGATTGCCCCTTCTCTCAGGGCCTTGCTGCAGGCCTCTATGCCCCCAGGACAACATTGATCACGATGAAGCGATTGCCCGGGCACCAGATGCCCCCGCATTGGCATGGTCGGGTGCCCCCTCGTCGACGTGGGTCCTTTTTTTCGCCGTGCTCTGCATCGCTTTTGGGCTGAAGCTGCAGAAGGTCCGAAGGCGGCGTACATCTCAAGGTGCCACAACACAGCTCAGGGCCCAGGCCCAGGCAGTGACCTCTGGTATGCTTTGTTTGCTTGCCGGCGGGCGAACACTTGCCACGGTGCGCGTGCGGGGCAAGCCATTTTGGCAGCACTGCCAGTGTACGATGGTGTCCTTTGAGGCCCATGCCCAGGCCAATCGATGCATTGCAAGTGCAGACGTGCGATCCCTTTGAGAGGGCTTTGAGCCCTGGTGTGCTCTGATGGGCCTCAGGGCCTTGATTAGTGTACCTGCCTTGAACCGGTGCACTTGAATGAGGCCTTGTGAGCCAGTAGGGCCGGTAAAGCCACCCAATTGACGCCGTTTTCTCTCGCCAAACCCATTGCGGGCGGGACTGGGCCTCCACCCAAACCCATGTCCGGGTTGAGGGGGCGTGCAACTGCGTGGGGTCGGTTCACACTCCGTTTCACACTCCGTTCCGAGCACCGGACCATCTGTGACACGTCCGCGTGATTTTGGGCGCCTCAGATGACTCGTTGACGCTGCGTACCAAACCATTTGCAAGGCGAAGCGGGACCGAGGCCCTAGCCTCTGGGGCCTCTGTGGGAACGATACCCTCAAAAGGTGCGTGCGGCGTGCAGTGCACATGCGGTCCAATCGCGGGCGCATGGAAGGCACGCCGCAGGCGCCCAGGGACCACGTGGGCGGCATGCACCGCATGAGGCAATGAAGAGGCACACAGGGACCGCATGGAGGGGGAGCAGGCCACGGCTTAGTGCCGAATTTATCTGCACCGGGGGGGGGGGGGGTCACGCGGTATGCGGTACGTGGAGGGGTGGAACAATTGGGTCTCACGCGTACGGAAACGCCGCGAGACATGTGGTGGACGACCTGAGTGGGCAGCAAAGATCGTAAAACGACCCCCGCACCAACCAGCACAACCCCCAGTGCGCCAACTACTGGGCTCCGCTAACGCGGAAATGACACCACAAGGAACGCAGGCCCCGGCGGCCGTCAGAAAGCATTGACCCGACGCAGCACGTGAAGGGAAGAACGGGTGACTGTCCAGGGCCCCGTAAAGAAACTGCAACCCGACGGAATGTCACACAGGGGGTCAGAGGCCCCCCAAAAAGTTTGCACATACAACCGACCTCCAATTTCGGGCCCCTTTGATAAATTTCATTTTTTTTCGTAAGGACAAATGTTCTGATGTGGGTGCGTGGGTGGGTCAGGCGGAGGAGCCCAGGGGGGGGGGGGTAATGCCGCCGTGGCCTGCGTGGGAGGCGCACAAGAGGCGCACAAAGGGCACGCATGAGGCACACCGTCGGGTTTGGTCTGGTGCGCCAGTCCCCCCGCCCAGTGACCACAGGTGGCGGTGCTGGGGCCGGCAGCGGCTCGCCGCACCCCCCCCCCCCCGATCCTCTCCCCCCATTTGTGTCTCAGAGGCCTCGTGCTCAGCACAGCCGCATCGCATCGAGTCCTTCACACTCGAGAGCCTCGCGGCTGATGAGGCAGCGGCGGAGGCGTTTCGGTGCGCGCTGCGGCGGGACTGTGTAGTGGTGCTTGAGCCCGACGCGGAGGGCCGGGCCGCCATTGCCGCGCTGACGGGCTTTGCCTCCCGCTTCTTCGCGCTCGCCCCCGCGGTCCAGGACTCGTTCGGGCCTCTGCAGGAGCCCGAGCCCTGCGACGCGCACGGGGGCTACCCCATGCCCTTCGGCGCGTGGCGCAACTCCTACGCCTTCCAGACGCAGCGGGTCAACTCCTTCCTCGACACGCGCCTGCGGCGGGGGCGCCCCGCCCCGTCCCCAGACGGCGGGGGCCTCGAAGTGCTCCCGCGCGGCCTCGAGACCGTCTGCCCGGGCTGCACCCCCGCGCTGATCGAGGGGCAGCGCGTGCTCTTCGACGTCGCGGTCACCGCCCTCCGCACGGCCCTGGCCGGCGTGGGCGGGAGGGTGCCGCACGTGCGGGACCTCGTGGACGGCCCCGACGCGCTCTCCCCCGGGGCCGCCTCGGCGACCGTCCACCGCTTCGCGTGGTATCCCCCCGAAGCCCCCGGCGACCGCGACGCCTCCGCCGTCGCGTTCGACGCGCACACCGACGGGACGTTCGTGACGCTGGTCCCGTGCGCGGCGGTGCCGGGGCTGGAGGTCGCGGCGGCGGACGGCCAGTGGCAGTGCCCCGAGGCGGGGGCCCGGGCCCCCGGCAGCGTCGCGGTGCTGACGGGGGACGGCCTCCAGTTCCTCTCGGGCGCGCAGTACCCCTCCGCACTGCACCGCGTCACTCGGCCCCCGCCCGGCAGCCCCGCGCGCGTCTCGGCCCCGTTTCTGCTGCGTGCATCTCCGCGCTTCCAAACGCAGGCCAAGTGCGCCTCCTCTGTTCCCGAGCTCGCACTGCTGCTGTCCCGCGGTAGACCCGAGAGTCTCTTGGCTGCGCCCCCCACAAGACCAGAGGCCGGCACGACATCTGAACCCTCCTGAAGATCCGAAGGTCGAGGGTTCGAATCCGTGTGACACCCGCGGACGGAAACACGTTCAGAGCCGCACACTATTGAGTCGGCGAGTCGTCCTCGCGCAGGGGACTACGCTCGTCACGAGGACGCAGAAGTGTGAGGGGCATGGCACGCAGCGGACCGGGCGCGCCCACATGCCCCGCGAGGTTGCACCGCCCGGGGCACATGCAGCGGCACTCCTCCGGGGGATCCGCCAGCCCGCGTCCCCTGCGGTCGCTGGGAGGTCTGATGGTCGGCCGATCTCTCATTGTTCGGGGGACGCCTGGTCCCACGGGGCATCCGAGGCCTGCTGGCGCCAGGGTGTCGGTGCGGGGGGAGGGGGGGGGTAGACCCACGAGGTAGCGACCTTCCCCCACAAACTACATCTTGTAGTAACCCCCACCCACCCCGTTATCGAAGAAACACCCTTGTCCAAGTCACAGTAAGAGCGTTGCTGCGGGCATGGCTGTTGCGCTGTTGCACACGCAAGAGATGCCCTGTTTCTAAACCCGGATGCCGAAGGTGCCGACGGTGCTCGCCACCGCTGACGCGGTGGGATGTGTAACACAGGGCCAGTGCGGTTCCTGGTCACCGATCAGACTTTCCTCTGGCAAGGCAGCCGGCGGACAACTGCGGGGTCCGCAGTGCGGGGGCACAAGTATCGCCGTAGTTGCCCGCTCTGGCTGTGGCGGGGAAACGGACGTCCCAGGGACAGTACACTGCGGATGTGAGTGAGCGGGCGATACAGAGAGACACTTGGAGTGCCTGTTGGGACACCTGGACGAACATCCCCCTCGTCGTGCTGGGCGGAATGTGCTGGAGCGAGCTGCCTTCCTGCTGCCGTTTCGACTGCTGTTAGCCCGCGAGGCAGCCCTGGCCATCCCCCTAGTCAGACAGAGCTTCGCCGCCCACCCAGAGCTCCAGCACATCTGCTGTGGCTCCGTGGCACCACTGCGTGAGGACCCAGGGCTCTACAGACTTGCCAAGGCCATCCACGTATGGCACCGTCCCTCGACCATTTACTCGCATCTTTTGATGGCCTCTGTAGCGGAGTTGTGATGTTTGCATGTGCACAGGGCTCATTTGCATGCTGTGCAGTGTGCACTGTGCTCCGTCAGCACAGTGCACGTTTTGTTTTGTTAAACTGTGTGCATTTTGCACGCGGCACTCAATGCACACCACACTGTGCACCCTGGAACCTGCACAGGGAGGGAGAAAATGTTGCAAGGACAGTACCCACCCCCCCTGCATAGTAATTTCCCTTGCATAGTAATCGGGGGGGGGGGATCGCCACTTTCCGTTTTTGCAAATTTACGCAGAAGGTTGGATATTGAGCTTCTCCGGTGCGTTTGCTGGCTGGCCAAGGTGGTATTATTGGTGCATTGCTGTGCACTTCAGGTTTCTTGCATCCAAGGCACTCCACATACCCTGTATCATGTAGAACATTTCAGTTTTTTATAATTTCAGTCATGGATTAGGCAGCAAGATAAGGTACCAGGAGATGGAACGAAAGCTTTGTGCATGGATTGTAGCATGAAGGAGCAAGCAGGTCATCACGACCAAGAAGATGTGCTTGGCTTTGGCAAGGAAATGGGACAGTGCATCATACAGTGAGATTATGTATGCAAAGAGTGCGCGTGGTGTATGGGGACTGGCAAATGTTTTTGCCAAGGGAAAACTGTACTTCGTGCGATGTTCCTAAGGCAAACTGCTTGCCACAGGGGCTGGAGCCCCTGCCAAGCCCCCTGCCAAACCTGCTCCCAAAGCTGCCAAACCTCGTCCCAAAACCAAGAGTGCAGCCAAACCTGCTGCCCAGGTGGCAGCCAAGCCTGCAGCCCAGCTTGCAGCTGGAGAGCCCATTCCTGTGGCCCCTATTGAGCATGTGCAGCTCTTCAGAGTCAAATACTCCTGCCAGAAGAAGTGGCACACAGAGCCTCTCACTAAAGCTGAACATGTATCCCAATAGGCAGTTTCTGGCTCATTTTGTGGCTGGTATGCCCTTGTGTCTGCACGTCTTGTTTTGTGTCGCGGATCCTTTGCATAGTAATCGAAGGGGGGGGGGGGATGAGGGCACTGTCAGTTGGGGTATGTTCCCTCGGGGGTGTGAGGATACCGTCGCAGGCTACTATGCAAGAGGGAGGGGGGGTACACCAAACCTCCTTTGCTCAACTACTAAAGAGACATCATCGCATCATCCTCTAAAGCGCACTCCGAGTCGATTTTCCAGCAGTGAACAATTGAACCCGTTGGGGCGCACTTTTGGGGTTGGGCTTAGCCTTTTGCCCGTGGACAAGGTGGCAGGGGGTTTTGCACAGCTGGTGGGGTAGCCCCCGCCTCTGGACTTGAGCGCCCTTAAGCTCCAGCTCTTTCGTGTATTGAGGGAGTGGGAGAAGCGGAAGCAAAGTAACACAAAGTGGGATGGCCATCAGTGGGCAATTCCTCCGATTTGCCAAATTCCAAGCAAACAACACAAAGTGGCGCCACATGGACCCCCGTTCAATTCAAATAAACTCGTACTCCATTGCCTGTAGCACATCTGACCCCAAATTTATTGGTAGGTGGCGTTAGTGCACATACAGATAAGTAATCAAGACAATGTTTGGTTGCATTGGGCGGTTGTCATGTGCACCACGCAAGACAGTGTGTTTGATAAGCCGACAACAACCATGAGGTATGTGGAAAGGGGTGGCTATAGAGGTCGCTCCCAATGCCCAGCTGAAGTTGAAAGGTAAAAAGGAAGAAATTGGCAACGATGACTCTCAAGCCAACTTCTTGGCGTTAATTGTATGTCAGGATGCTCTCCTCAGGACAGCTGTTTGCTTGCTGCACAGCAATCTGCACATAGGGTTGAAAGCACCGTCTGGGTCTGCCCTATAATGGGTTGAATCTGTGAATGCCCTATAATGGGTTGAATCTGTGAAGCAAAAGCCATTCGCTGATTTCTCTTTTGAGGGAGTACTAGCATGCTGGGCGCCCGGCGGGAATCTTTTTTTCGCCACTTCTGATTTCTACCCCTGTTTTTGGGGTTGATTCTACCCCTCTTTTTGCCCGCCCCAGATTGCAGTGGTTACATACAGATGGGTGATGGGTGAGTGGGTGGGTGGGTGGGATGGTGCGCCTCATGGGCTTGCCCCTTTCCGGGTGGGGATATGGACTGTAACATCTGGTGTGGTGGCCCTAATGAGTCCTAGTCTGTGTGTGTTTGTTGCATTTCACGCAATTTTGCATCCAAAGGCAGGTCCGTCACCCTGCTTGTGGACTGTGGGAGCATGTCCCGCCTCATGTTTGGACTGATAAAAGCGACTCGGCCACCATGCCGGATTGGGGAGAGGATCAGGGCAGTCCTTAAGGAACCAGATTTTTTTTTTGTCAAGGACCGCCCTGAAGGACCGCCCCAAGGGACCACCAACCGCCAACCGCCAACTCCCACCAACCTCCAACCACCACCAACCACCAACCACCACCCGCCACCAACCGCCGCCAATTGCCAACCGCCACCAACCACCAATCACCAACCACCAACCGCCGCCAACCACCACCAACCGCTAGTTGCCAACTGCCAACCGCCAATCGCCGCCAACCGCCAACCACCAACTGCCACCAACCATGGTTGAACACATTGAGTGTCCGCGGGCTTTTTTGGGAAAACTGTGTAACGGAACACTTTTTTTCCCCATTAAGGACCGCCCTAGAGAGGATGAGGCAAATGTGTGTGCTTTGTGTTGTCAGAAGCGCTCTACCATCACAGCTTGTGATGAGTGCCAGGAGCATTATTGCGATGAATGTATTGATCCCCGCACTTGTGGGGATCAAATTGATCAATACATGAGTGATACACATTGATGTTGAATTCAGCTATTTCGCCTGATGCAGCGTGCTTTGTAGGAAAGGTTTGCAGTCAACTCTGGTCTACTTGGGGGGCTTCTCTGGGGGAGGGTAAATCCGGGGTAATAGTCGGGAAAGTTGATACAAAAGTAGCGCACCGGGCCCGTGCCGGGCAAAGACTCCCCTTTAGTTCTGGATTTTTCAGTGACCTGCAGCTGACAGTCACCGATGTCATGGTGGATTTAATGGCTGGGGCAGGCATTGCATTTAGCAGCGGGATCACACTTTTGCTTGGGGCCCACCTCACCACAGGATGACCAAGACAAGCGAGGCCTGGCGCAAAGATGTACCCATTTTTGCCCTTTAGAACGCCTCTGAAGGGGTGCAGCAACAGAATCGCTGTCCCATTCGATGGTTGAAGAAGCGGAAAAGATGCAGCAGTAGCAGTAGCATCAGCATCAGGCAGCAGCAGCAGGCACCCATTATTGGCGCAGCCCCACCTGCTCCTTTGCCCTGGTGGGCAATGAGGACATCAAGAACATGCTGAATTTTGCCTGCACATTGTGTTATGATGCTCTGTTGTGACACTTCTATGTGGTGTGAGGTATGGGCAGGTTTTCACTACATACCCTCTTTGGGCACCACACATCGCACACATGCACGGCCTTGTCTCGGCATGAGGACAGCAGATGCTGTGGCGGAAGAAGGCAGGCTGCAGCAACACAAAAATAAAAAACGCCGGTCCGAGGAACCACCGGTGCATATGTGGGCGGAGATAGGGCTGTACCCCATGCCGTCTGATGTGTCATTCTCAGCAGTGTCAGGGCGGTCGGAATAGGGAGTCTGATGGGGGAAGTCCTGCTCAAGGTCCAGAGCACCCCTCTACCAGTGACTCATCCTTTACGGCCACCGCAATGTCCGACTCCTCGGGGTGGACGTCTGGTTCGGGAAGCGACGCCTGGAATTTTAGTTCGGACGTGAGTGAAGGACAGCGAATAAGAAAGCGGCATATATGGGGTAGGGAGTGAGGCTAATCAAGAGAAATCTGAACGCCTAAAAGGCGATGTGACCCTACACAGGGCAGGTGAGGGAGAACAAGCAGTACTGGCAGCTTCGCCGCTTTGCCGAACTTGTGGTTGCGGCTTCGAACATGAGGAAAGCTGTGATGCCGGTGTGATGCCGGAGGGTGACAGCCATCGTCGGATTATGGCTGAGCACAGGGACCCTGTCTGACCATCGTTTGCCTGACTTTCAGCGTGCCTGTGCAAGGGGGGGGTTGTTTGCGCAGCAGGAGCGGGAGCCCATCGGGGGCAGACCAGCCGTGAGGGGGAAAAGGATATATGGTGGACGGCCGGGACAGCGCGTGGAGGAACAGGGCACCTGGGCCTCGCGCACACAGAAACACAGCGAGGCAGGCTGTGGACGGCCTGTGGACAGAGGCGCGTGGACAGCAAAAACAGTCAAACGACCCCGGTAACAAACAGCACATTCTCAAAACGCCAACTATTGGGCGCCGCTGACGCGCAAACTGCACACCATGCCACATTCAGCACAGCCCCAACACACCAACTGCTGGGCTCCGCGAACGCAGAAACGACACCAGCAAGAGCACCGGCCGCAGCGGCCGACAGAAAGCAGCAACCCGATGCAACATGCGAAGGGAAGAACGGGTGACTGTCCAGGGCCCCGTAAAGGAACAACAACCAGACGGAATGTCACACAGGGGGGTATGCCCTGTATTTTCGTTCCTCCTCAATTCTGGGGCATACCCAGGAACACGGCACATCCCCCTAAATCATATGGCTGCAGCCTGGTCTTTTGGCGTTCAGCAATGCCCCGCCCCCACGGGCGTATGGCCCAGCCAACAGCGAACCGGGAGGCCAAAAGAAGAGGCGAGGACCCACTCCACGACCCATCGGTGAGGGATGCTATTTGTGAGGGACCAGGTCTCGGATTGGTGAGCGATGGTCCTGTGGAAAGGCTCGTCAACGGCACCAACAACACAAAAGCACCAGCGGTCACATCACAACACTGCTCAGTACTACGCACACTGATGGACGAAGGCTTCGCTCCTTGCGCCGCGCGCTCGGGAAGTTGTGGCAGGTTTTGCGGCGGATGTGCTCGTTTGTTTGTGCACTGTTTTGCACAGCTACTGGAAGCTGCCCCACTTGACCATTTGACATGGCCAACGGCGCACGCGCTGCGCAGTGGGACGCAGCGCACGCCTCCGAGTCCGAGTCGGGGGTGCCCTCTCGCCTGTACACCGATGAGGACCCAGCAACAACAATCAAGGGGCTCGGCTTCAAGGATGCGCACGCCGCGCGCACCACGCTGCGGCTGGTGCAACAGCCGGGCTGCTCGTACAAGGCTTATTGGTCGGTGCGCGCGATGGCCGAGCGGGCACGGCATCACGCGTCGCCGACACCTGGTATCAGCGCGGCGCTGGCCATTTTCGAAGAGTGGTTGCGTGCGCCGCCGCCCCCACCGCCCTCTGCGCAGGTCGACGAGGAGATGCGCAGCCGGCGCGAACTCGCGGCGTCGTGCGCAAACGCACATGCCCGCGCGCGCTGCGCCGACGACGTAGAGTTCGCGAAGCTCGCCGCCAGTGACCGGCGCGACGGCCTGAAGCGCCTGCGCGACGCCGCGCGCTCCCGCCAGCCCTTTGAGCTCCCGGCGACGAGCTTCGTTGCGTGCTTCGGTGGCCCGGGGGAGCACGGCTACGGGACGCATCGGTGCGTGACGGCCCATGAGCGCGGGCTCCCGCTCTTCCGCTGCGCGTGCGCGTTCCGCGGCCGGCACGTCGTGCGTGCCCCAACCTCCGCGTGTGTCATGGGCGACAGCTTTCCGCTTGCCAACGGGTTCGTGCTCACATTCGACGGCGGAGCAGAGCCACACACGACGGCGACGCTCCAGGGCCTCGTGCCGCCGGGTCAGCCGTCGCTTGCCCGTTTCTTCGGAGCACCGGCAGCGGCCCCGAGGGCGCAGGCGCCCTCGTCAGCGGCCGCAGTCGGCGCCGGCAAACGCGCTGCTGCCGGTGGTGTCGCCCCCGCCAAGCGCCAGCGCCTGCCTCCAGCGCCATCGAAGCCAGAGGACCCGCAGGGCGCGGTCGTGCCGTGCCCGGCGTGCGGGGCAAGTGTACCGCTGCACGCCATCAATGTGCACCTGGACGTGTGTCTACGGGCGGAACACCCCCGGCCTCGCGGCCCTGTGACACACTCGGTCGGCGACGTCTTGGGGGAGGAGGGAAAGGAAGAGCAGCCCTCGCCGCCAGGCCCGAGGCCGCAGGGGACGGGCAGGCCCCGGATCTACACCATTGGCCACTCGAACCATCGCGCTGACGACCTCCTCGCGCTGCTGCACGCGCACGCCGTCACGCACCTCTGGGACGTGCGCACGGTGCCGAAGAGCGCCTTCGCGCCGCAGTACAATCGGGACGCGCTCCGGGGGACGTGTGAAGCCGCGGGCGTCGCGTACGAGTGGCACGGCGGCGCGCTCGGCGGCAAGTTCGTCGCGGGCGGCGTGGAGGGCCGCGTGGCGAGCGCGGAAGGGGCCGCGGCCCTCGCGGCCCTCGTGGCGCGCGCCCGGCCGCGGGGGGACCAGCCGCCACAGCGCATCGCCCTCATGTGTTCGGAGGTGCGCTGGCATGACTGCCACCGGGCGGTGCTCGCGCGGGAGCTGGTGTGGCGGCACGGCTGCGCGGTGCTGCACATCGCGCCGAGCGGTCACGTCGAGCGGCACCCGGAGAGCGTGCTGGAGGCCATGCGCCGAGGCGGAGGGAGGGCCCCAACTGAAAAGGAGAAGTAGCGACAGAGGGCGCATGCATTTCACTGCAGGACGTTCCTCTTTTTTTCTTTTTGTTAAGGAACACAGACGCCCTGGGCTGCCGGAGACAGGCCAATTGTGGACGATTACTCGCCAACCGACAGCCGCTGGAGGTTAGCAGCCAAATTTCATTGGTTGGTCGCCGGTTCGGCGGGGCTTTTTCTTTTTTTGTCTGGCAAAGGAACGTCCTGCTTCACCGCCGGACGCAGTTTGCTAATAGATACATTTTGGCGAAACGTGTTCTGTGGTCCGCCCCCGTGCGCACTTGCGCACTTCCACGAGAGGCAGTCGCGTGCGGTCTCACAGGCACGCGCGCGCGCGGCTCTACCCCATACAGTTGTCGGTCGATGCGGGTGCCGGCCCCCGCGCACACGAAGCCGCTCTCCATCTGCCCATCTGCGGCGACGGCATCTGTGCTGCATCCACTGCGCTGATGGAGGAGACGAGTCCCCTGTGCAAGGATATGGAGGCGTCTTGATGGATCGTGGGCGTGGCGCTTTGGGAATTGTTCATGGGGAGCGGGCCTGTGGTTCGACGGATGCGCCATTTTGGAACTGCGTGCCGCCGACACGGGCGTGCGTTGTATCGTGGACTGAGTCACTGGGTGCAGCGCATGCGCTCTCATGTGCCTACCACACCCAAACGAACACTTCAGCCAGAAAGCGCCGACCGACGGGTACGCCTCTGCGTCGTCATCATCCGCAACACAAGCGCGCGGCGCTGTAGGCCTGCAAGCAACAGGGGGATGGCGGACGCAGAGCGTATGCACGGGCCGTGGTTCCATCGGTGCCGCGGGGCACTATTCGGGATCTGCCCACAAGTGGACAAAGGGCTCGATCAGGTGCCGACATGGTCAAGTCGCAGGCCTCAGAAATACCCGTTTCCGGAACGTTACCGTGCACTTATCCGAAATGGGCTGATTTAGGAAAAATGGGGGGAAATTGGGGGAAAGCGTGGGAACTTTTGGATGCTCAATGGAAAAATGGGGAATTTTGGGGCTAAAAAGGCCAAAAAAACATGGTTTTGATTGGCAGCAAGGCTATGGTGGGGTGCATTGGTGAAAGCTCCCAAGGAAAAATGGGGGGGGAAATGTGGAAAAATGGGGAAACCAAACCAGTCCACCCTGGCCACACTTTCTGTTAGTTGCCCCCACCTCCCCCCATAACACCCCATTCCCCCCCATCTCCTCCCATTTCCTCCTATTTCCCCCCATTTCCTCCCATTTTCCCCTGGGTACATTATGGGTACGTTGCTGGGTATATTACCACCCACCTCGTCCAGGTATTTCTAAGGCCTGAAGTCGGATCTGCCCCAACGCTCGGGCTCTGCTCTCCTGTGCCCGTGTGCCCGTGTTTGGCAGTGACATGTGCCCGGCCCAAATCCAGAGTGTGAGCCAAGAACTCATCGGTGGACGCCCCGGCCAAGGGTGCCAAGACGGGGGGTGCCCTGTGCAGATTCATCGCCAGAACGGCCGTTTGTGGCCCTCCGCTTTGGTATGCCGCTTGGGGCGATCTTCGTCCGCGTCGACGCGAACGCGAAGGAGCAGTGCCAGGCCTACGAGCGGCGCCCCTCAACACCGCCACGCAGCCCACGCCGTGTCGTCCCTCCCTTGGCCCTGACCTCCGGCTTCGGGCCTTGCAGCCTCGCCCCAGCCCTTTGGGCTTCGGCGCTGGGGCTTGTTCAGCCGGGCGACCCTAAGGCCAGGGAAACTTTCGACGTATCCTGAAGGTGCCGCTGGCGCTGCTGCCGCGCGGTGGTCGGCTCCCAGGCTGTAAAAGAAGTCGCTGCTGTTGTAACCCCCCCCCCCCCCCACACACACTTGTGCAGTGCGTTGCGGGGGTGACCGTTGAACGCCACTAAAGTGGGATCCGGCCGCTGTGCCCTCAGCTCCCTATCGCTCAGTAGCCGGCTCCGCATTGCGTCCGTTACAAAGGCCTCGAGACTTGGTTGCGCGACTCCACTTCACCCGCGAGCCGTGCAGCGGAGGCCCTCAAGCCTCAGTACGAGGGTGGACTACTTGGGCTGCACCCCCTGCCCCTCATCCTTTGACAGTCCAGACAGGGCCTCGTCTCCCGACCTCGAGCTCTGCGCGGGCTGTGGACTGACGCGCATCGAGATGAAACCGCTATGGTTGTACCCACTCCAGGTGCGGTCAAGGGTGGACCACCCTTTTCTGAGGGCAGACACCAGCAGCAAGTAGCAAGCAGTGCTCGCGCGAAATGGGAGAGAATCATAGCAATGAAGTGCGAAGTGAAGTTGAATCACAGAAAGTTTGAGCAGAAAGTGAATTGTGGCGGCCGACTGCAGGTGCAGGAAGTTGAGGTGGCGATGCTGTGAACGACGGGTGGCGTGAGGTCTGAGCCCTTCCCGAAACTCAAATCCGGTCCATGCAATCAGGTCATCTGGCAATTTTGGTGGCGTACTCTAGTGACCAATCGTCAAGTAAATCAATAGTGCACTTTCAGGTGTAGGCCACAGGTAGCATTGTTACCACTGGTCCATTTTCTGTGCTGCACAATCCCCGACCCTTTCATGCAAAGGCGTGATGCACCCTTTGTGCAGACCAGTCTGCTTTCGCCTGCCTGGTGTGGCCAACGGCCATAGTCTACCTGAGAGTGGGTGGTGGTGGTGGTGGTGGTGGTGGTGGTGGTGGTGGTGGTGGTGGTGGTGGTGGTGGTGGTGGTGGTGGTGGTTGCCAAAGCCAACAGCTCTGCATTCAGAACGGCTTGCAAACCGGACGGTTGGGGGAGGCTGGCCCCGCGTTTTGGGGTTGGTCCCGGGAGGATTTTGCGAACCTTCACACTGCATTCGCACGCCTCGTTCCCGCTGAGAGATGGCAATCCTGGTGGTGCGAGACAACCACAAGCTAAATCGTGCCGCGGTAGCGCCCCATCATCGGTCGTGGATTACACCTCTCAAACGTCATGGTCATGGGAATGCCTGCCTGTGAGGCTTGCCGTCGCCGGCATGGGAGGGGACGCTACTGCAGCCGTGCGTAGCAATGGTCAGCAGTGTGATTGATGTTGCATGTTGACCCACCCCCACTTTCGAGGGACACAAACGACACACAAAAGGCAAAGTAAGGGACGCTGGTGGTGCACGGCACGCACCCATCCTTTGCGGAGCACTTTCAATTGACTGGACCCCCACCCCCTGGCCGCCCGTTCACTGGAAGGTGTCTTGAGGGGAGGAGTCTGGTGATTCCATGATGTGCACCTCAGAAGCAGTGAGGCACAGTCAAGGAATACAAGGCAGAGGACAGGGGTCAAGTTTGAATGGGTATATTTTGTTCTACAAACACGGAGCTGCTTGACAAGACAGCCATAAACAAAAACTGGGTTTGTCAGTGCACAACAGTAGCACAGTACGATGACCAAAAGCATAATTTATTTGGCATTGGGTAGTAGGACAATCTGGTAGACGCTAATGTATGTCCACACGATTGGCTCTCTTTAACAGCATTGTTCTGTGTGCTAATTATACCATTGTGGATGCAACCTGATTATGATGGAGTAGAATGATGAAATTCTCATTAATCTGCGGTGATTGCATTTGATTATTAAAGTGATGCTTATATCAGTTGCAGTGTGTACAAATTCACCTGAAGGAAATTCTGCGAAGATGTCAGTGGGGTGGCACTGCGGCTTGCATAATAACCTGCCTACTCCAGATCACTAGTTTTCTCGTGATGTCGGCATGATGTTGCCATCCCTCACTTTCCTGGTGCAGCTCTCACCCTATTCCCTTGGCAGTCCCTGCTTTATTGGCACAATGCTACCGCAATGTAAGAGTCATCAGAATCCATACAGGATCCTTATAGTGGATGATTTCATCGTTAGGGCCTTGTCTGCATTATTCCAGTCACTGAGTCCAGTTCCTGATTTAGCTACGCGGACCACCATGCATGACCACCTGGTTCGGAACCTGGCCCACTCCCCAGCCCAGGCCTAGGTGACAGGATCCACTGCCCAGGCACCCCATTGCACCCATCTACACAAATGGTCAATTATTTCTTGGGCACCTTCTGCCATCAGAGACCTGCGTAAACAAAATTGAGAAAGTATTAGGGGGGGGGGGGGGTTGAAGTCTCTTCTGTGTCCATGGTGCCCCTCACAACATATGATCTTTAGATGGCGGCCTATTGTAAAGTAATGGTGCCATGACTGTTGCTATTAGCAGAATATGTGTGAACATTATTCATATGTACACATGTAATCGTTCTGTACTCCGTACTGAATTCTGAGTGTCCCTGGCGTTGCACTTACAGAGGCACAGCAGCCATGGAATCCTGCGATGTTCTTGACCATGTTCTCCAGTGTGATTGTCGCATCATGTCATTAGATTTTTGTTTTGAAGAGCCAGTGGAGAGTGAGCAAGTAGCACAGAATTTGGAGCACTCAATTGATGCAGCATGTCTGTTTTTGGTGCACCCTTGCACACCATGGATGGAGTTGCCCATACTAGTAAGTTTCTAACCATCTGGGGCACTCTGTGCCCTTTTCTGTGCCATGGTATGGGAGGTAAGCACAGGTGGTTGAAAAAGGAGGTGGTACTGAGTGCTTGAGGGCAAATGAAGGGTGCTAAGGTTGGTTTTGAAGCTGTAATCTGGCACTCTGTTGTCCTTGGTGCTCTACTAGACGGGGGTGTGAAGTTCAGTACAAGGGCTCACCATGTGAGCAAAAAGAACAAGATGATTTTTGATGCATTCATTGGACATGTCAAAGCCCATGGCCTATGATTCATGTTCTACTACTACTACGCCTACTGCGCCTACTACGCCTACTGCGATGTGGGAACAACAGAGGGGGTATGCCTTCACATACCTACATACAACATGCAGAATACATTCGATCAGAATGGGGTAGCACCTGAAAAATGCCGCACTCCACACTGTAATGTATATTAGAGGAGGGGGGCAAATAAAGTCTGTGACATGATTGGAAAAAAAGTGTTGATGGACCAACCCAAAAATTTGATGCCAAGCCCTGCCAGTGTATTTTACAAAGTAAAATCATCTGCACCCGAAAGCTTTGTAGCAAAAGCAAGCAGAAAAAGGCACAAGAATATTGTATATGCATTTCCATGCCCTTAGTGGGCTGTGCCGGTGGCCTGTTGCCCTTCAAACGTCTTTGGTGTCTTCCCATTGGGCCTGGACCTAGTGCTAGTGCTGCCCACGGAAAACAAGGGCACAAAACGACTAGGAAATAGACAGAGGAAAGCATAATAAAAGTAATATGTTTGGCATTCAGAAAATTCTTTGCTGCGTCAACTGGGGCGGGGCTGCAAGCGCACAAATCGGAAAAGAGGAGCAAGTACCTAAAGTTTTGACACATCGCAAAACATGGATGCACATCAATGTACACATGCATTTATCCACCAAAACTCTGTTAAAAAAAACAAGGGAAAGAAGGGAGGAGCATACTTGAGTCGGTGACAATCATTTCTACAAGGGTGCATGCAAGCCCATGTGCACAAAAATAAATATCAGCACCACAAGTACTCAAACAAACAGGTTGGGCATTCCAACGGGACATTTGGTTTCCGAAAAACAAAGTGAGATTAGTAAGAAAAAGACTTTCCACATGATTCACACGGTAAAGAAATGGTTCATTGCATTCTAAAGTAATCTTATTTCGATCTTTTTATCTTTATAAGAACCACAAGGCATGAACATTTTTCAATTTGAAAATTTGCTGCAATCCTCACCAACTGTTATGTTTCACAGTCTGTCCATATGTCTCCACGGTACAATAGACATATTGCTCATGGTTTTGTGCACGGAAAAGCTGCGGTGTACAAGACCTGGCGAACGTGTTCTGATCGACGATGACATTTTTTATGCTCTTCCATCTACTTTGAACTAGTTCGCCGCAATCCGCTGCCTGAATTTGCGCTAGCACTAGTGGTGTTTTGTTGCTGCATCCAGGTGCAACTGACTATCTGATTTTCCTATTGTTTTCTACTATCAGAGCAAGCCGCTGGCGAGAAACCATAGGAGTATTTTGCATTTCTCTAATCGATTTGACACCTCCGCCCCTTTTTTGTTTCTCCGAGACCTTTTCTTTGATTATCTACTCTTTTTTCTACTTCACCATGTTCACAGCCATCGCTATGAAGTGCTCCTCGTGTTGTTTGTCAATGTAACCAGCTGTGTGATTTGATCCTTGGCCCGCGCCCTTCTCTTTTGCGGGGAAGTTTCTTCTTGGGACCACCGTGTGTACTTTGGTTTTGTACAATACAGGAGGTCTATGCCTTCAACAAGCGCGATTATATTGACGGCGATCATTGTGAAAAGCTTGAATGCCACTCTACACTTGAATGTACTTCTGACTAAACTCCTATTCATTCATTTGTAGTCATTAACACACACTTTTCAAAATCATTAGGGTTATGAACTATAACCTCCCATGAAGCTCACCGCTAAACTCCAAGGAGCTCAGGATTCATCCTTTAGGGAGGTATATACCACAATAAAGTCCACACTTCATGACTTTTCCATTCAAGGTTAAGCTCAGTGGTCTCCCACCTCAAAACCTAGATACTTTGAAACTCTATTCATTTGCTATGGTTCTACTTTGCAACTGTTTCTAAATTTAGTTACCTGGCCAAGCTAGCCAAACCATATCAGATGTGGCGCCAAACCTACCTGCCATAGATTCGTAACCAATTACAATTCAACAAAACTGTGTACACATAGTGCGGATCTTGAGTTATCTAACTAGATAGCTTTCGGTTTGGGGTATGAAACCATTTGTTTTGTATAATAAATCAATCAAGCATTGCATATGATCTATTTGTGCACCTTTTGCAGCACTCTTGTGTTGGATTACATTTAAACAATATTTTCTTTTTGGGTGTTTGCACACTTGCCGTTTCCTTTTTGGGGAAAACTGGTGGAAGATTTCAAAAACACAAACGGAGCGTCAAATCTTTCTGAATGCCGTCCGCATGTCGAACCAAGCTTTTCACAATGACCAGCGTCAATATAATCACGCTTGTTGAAGGCACGGACCTCTTGTATCAGATAAAAGTACCGAGGGTGGTCTCAAGAAGAAAAACCTCCACGAAGGAGAAGGGCGCAGGCCAAGGATCAAATCACGTGACTGTTACTCTGTATTGCGGAGCACTTCGTAGTAATGGATCTGAGCATGGTGAAGTACAAGCGGGAGTAGATGATCAAGCCAAAGGTCTCAGACACAGAAAAAAGGGGCGGAGGTGTCAAATCAGTTAGAAAAATGCAAAATACTCCTATTTCTTCTACCCGGCAGTTTGATGTGATAGTAGAAAAAAATAGGAAAATCAGACAGTAAGTTGCACCTGGATGCAACAACAGTGAAAACAGATGACCATTGGCGCTGGCGTAAGTGCCGGCAGCGAGTTGCAGCAAACTAGATCTTAGGCGGTTCAAGTTGCATGGTCAAAATCTGCCCAAAAGTGCCTCTCCGCGGCACTCCGAAAAAAAAAGTTTTTATGGGGGACCCGAAAACACAAGAACCAAAAATCCAGCAAAAATCAATTAATTGGACCATTTTCATTTATTTTCAAGAAAACCGACTGCCCCGGAAAATAATTTATCTCCCTAAAAATGCACTACTTTTTTCGGAAAACCATGACTTTTTGTTTCTTCTACCACTTATGCTTTCCTATGAAAATATCCATGAGCTTTCAATCCTTTCCAAAACCAGTTTTTGAAAACCATGCTGCATACAGCACCACAAGAAGCATTTTTTGGCACCCTTCTTTGCGCGAGGCCTCGCGCAAACACCAACACAACAGCGCAAGAAAATACATTCCAGGGAAAAATGTGCCGCACAAGGTGACAGCAAAAAGGTCGTCGAAGAGGAATGCATAGCGCGAGCCCTCGCGCATAATATATCAGAACAAATGAAGAAATTACTTTTTCTTCGGAACAACTTGCATCTTAGAACCCATAGCCTTAGCAACGGATGTCTTACCCTTTGGCGGTGGCTTTGCAGGCTCGCCTCTTGGTTTGGACTGACGAGCTGGCTGCTTGAATGGAGCTCTGGCCTCGGTTTTGCTGCCGCTTTCTTCGCTGCCTTGCCTTGGGATACCTGCGGCTCCTCCTCCTCTTCTTCCTCGCTCTCCTCCTCTTCATCCCCATCGCTCTCGTCGGATTCTTCACCAGTACCCGACTTCGCTGCCTGAGGCTTGGAAGCAATCTTCCTCTTCTTTGGGGCAGGTTCGTCACAAGTTGAGTTCCGCTTTGCTGCAGGGGCCTGTGCTTCTGCAGCTTGACCCTTCTGAACAATCTCTTCCTCCTCCAGCGACAACGCCTCAGAACCCAACTTGTCATCGCGAACCCAAAGGGGAATACCACGGTTTGTCCAGTTGGCTTGCTGGTCTCAATCACCAGACTCGTCCAGTTTCGACCCTTGTGTCAAGACGTGGTTCAACTGAGTGTGCACTGTGTTGACCCAATCAGAGAGACTGTCGGTGGAGACACCAAGAAGGTACATGCGAGAATCCGGCTCGATCGACGCAATCTTGCACGCCAGGTCTGGCTGATGATCAATGAACACAAACGAAGGCTTGAAGCCCTTATTGTCCTTCAGGTAATGGACGTGAGTGTGGAAATACCACATAACATGCATTATCGGAAGGGGACCGCCAAATTCAGTGTCAACCATCTCCTGTACTTGAGTAGATCCAAACGTCAGATAATTCGGAATCTGCAAAGAGGGGGCAGTTATTGCGCGAGGCCTCGCGCAAAGAGAGGACGCAATGACGAAATTATACCTTTTTCGTCCAGCTATCCGGTGACGAAATCAGCATCCAGCAAACGTCGAACAATGTAGGATCCCCTGCTGGCTTCGGTTTGGTTGGCCAACTGAAGATGGGAATACGCAACATCTTACCAATGCGTGGCGCGTTGATATCATCGTTGAGACGCCTCTCTGTTTCCGTTTCCAGCACGTTGTACATGTTGTCAACAACAGTTTGAGAACCCCAGATAAGTGTATCAGCACGCGCCATCTCTTCATACAACCAGGCTGGGCACATCGTCTCAGGAGCAAGATGTTCAAATATGTCGCTGTTGATGACAATCAGGTTCCTGTCAATCTCCATGAACTGCTTCGGGGGTTCGTGGGCCAGATCTGCGATTCGGGTCGCCTGAATTGTGATAGTTTGACTTGCCAGTAATGGATCCTGCTGTTCCACCGTCTTGAAGTCACCAGTAACGCCAGCAGCTCGGGGGACGACACGGCTCTTGGTAACCTCTGTACCCAGGAGTTTTTGGACATTGAGGATTTTCAGGGGGACGGGTTTGCCTTTCACCGTCATCCTTAAGCTGACTCTTCGTCACAAAACTGATTCCACTGATTGCGCTGCCGCTTCCGCAGCTTCTGCCGCTTCTGCCTGCCGCTTCCGCAGCTTCCGCAAATTTTACGTCAGCTTTTTAATAAGTTTAATAAGTTAATTAGTTTAATAGCTAATAGTGTTAGATCACTAATCACTAAATCCGTCCAAATGGAAAATAATAAGGTGCTGCAGCTGCCGTCCAGAGGTTTGGGTACTAGTGCTGCCCGAAAGGTTCAAACCGCATTGAGAATGGTATGGGTGAACAATTGAACTTGGTTCCCTTGCTTACATGTGCCTTGGTGTCGTGCATTCAACCATACTACGCCGAATTTGAGCAAAAATCACTTATGCTTGGTTTTTGTAAGGGAAATCAGCTTCCGTCTAGAGGTTTGGGTACTAGAGTGCTCCCCGAAAGGTCAAAAACGCATTGAGAATGGTATGGGTAAATAATGATTGCAATTCAACTTGGTTTCCTTGCTTAGATGTGCCTTGGTGTCGTGCATTCAACCAAACTACGTGATTTTTGCGCAGAAATCACTTATGCTTGGTTTTTTTAAGTGAAATCAGTTTCCGTCTAGGGGTTTGGGTACTAGAGTGCTCACCGAAGGGTCAAAAACGCATTGAGAATGGTATGGGTAAATAATGATTGCAATGGAACTTCGTTTCCTTGCTTACATGTGCCTTGGTGTTGTGCATTCAACCAAACTACGTGATTTTTGCGCAAAAATCACCTATGCTTGGTTTTTGTAAGTGAAATCAGCTTCCGCCTAGAGGTTTGGGTACTAGGGTGCTCCCCAAAAGGTTAAAAACGCATTGAGAATGGTATGGGTAAATAATGATTAGAAGGATAAAGGCATTAAGTAAAAACAGTGAAAACGTTCTGAAAAAGAAGTTGAATCAGTGCAAGCAGTGAAAAAAGATGGGGTGCCAAGAGGTGCCATCCCGGTTGTGCTAATGCGCATTTTGGCTGTGGGGAACACTTATACGATAATAATTTATGTCCAAGGTGGCAAGTTAGAAGGAAGTGAAAAAAGTGAAAAAAGTGAAAAAAGTTCTGAAAAAGAAGTGAAATCAGTTTTGTGACGAAGGGTCAGCTTAAGGATGACGGTGTTTCTCTGCCACCTGCCACAGTGGTGCGCGAATCATGGATTTCCATGCCGGCCATGGACCGCGACTTTTGCCTTCAGGTTCCCGCCAATAGCCCCATGTACCAAGAGTCACCTTCAGGGCAGCCCTTCCAAGTGCAGCAACCTCTTTGCGGCTGCGCATGTCCTTGGCTAAGGAACAGAAAAGGAGAAGGTGTAGCGCACCAATGCAGAAACGGAACCCACGTCTCGTCGATGGTACACACCTTTCTCAGGTCGAACGTACTGGCCGTTGTGCAGGTGGTCCAGATGCATTGAGACCCACTGTTCAAGGATGATGTCGTCGAACAATTTCTGCAAGGATTTGAAAGTTGTTTTTTCTTCCTGCATCTCAGCTGCCACTTTCTTGTAGAACTCCGGCATGAGGATCCCGTCCAGTTTCTTTAGCGCGTTCTTCGTGACTTTCTCCCCTTTGTCATGGAAGTTTTGCAGACCTTTCACAACTTCGGGACCAGCATAGTAGGCAAAGGTCATGAAATCTTTCGGCAATTTATACGGTTTGTCCTGAAAATGACGAGGTTATGCGCGAGGCCTCGCGCAACGAACAGCATCGAAAGAACGTTTAATGAACATACGAATTGAGTAGGCTGCTTCACTTCAGCGGTTCGAACCAGGGCACTCATCTGCACAGCATCCAGAATGGCGATCTTCAGATTGTTGTACGTGTCAGGTAGGCCTCGCCGCCGGTTATCTTCAACACATCGAATGAGGTTTTCTGCTGCCTCATACAGCGGTATTGGCTCAACGTCTTGTGCGCTTCCTTGTGCTTGTCCCGCCAGCTTTGCACGGAAGGCCCACGGTGTATCAGGCTTCAGAATATCGGCGATGCATGTAGTATGCCACTGCTGCAGATCCAGACACGCTGTGCGTCGCTTCTCCCGAATCTTCGCAACCGCTTCCACGCTGTGCTGTCCAGATACACACCAATAATCGCCATCTGCAAATACCAGACACGTATAATTCCAACAGACCTCGTGTCTATCTTTTTTGCTCCTCGATCCTGCAAACGGAGTTTTTCTTTCCCAGCGGCATTTTGTTTTTCATAATACAAATAAAAATCCTTCAATCCCAATCTCCCACGAGCACTTGGATAATCTTGTCCGTCAGAATCAATTGAACATCTTGTGGTTACTGCAAGTAACAACAACACAGTAGTGCATTGCATTCAAAATAATGAAACAGACTGCAACATACGACATTTATTCTACAGTCCACCTTCAGTCCTTTCCTCTGTTCATCTCTTCTGTGCTGGCACTGCGCTAGCGCTGTGCGCGATCGCGCTTCTGTCGGGGGCCTGCGCTATTATTCCTATGGCTTCGTGTGCCTCTCTATGCCAAACCTATTGCACTCCCCTCCCAAGCCACAACTACCACTACCCAGTGACAAATGGGTGGTGTCGTTGTGTGCTGAAAAAAAAGAATATATAGGTTTTGCATGGACCTCACCTGCACATAGACACTCAGATTCTTTTCCCCATCTGGGGGGTCACCACCCGGTCTGTCTTGTGGGTGTGGGTACCCCTCTCTATACTTCTACTCTAAGACATGGTATTTACTACTTACCCCGCAGCAATTTCACTGTTGCTGTGTCAACCAAAACACAAAAAAACACTCACCCGACCGCAGCCAGGCAACCCTGCAGACAAAACTCAGGATATCCTGCACCAATTTCTGGACATCCGTTTATAGTTCTGCTGACAGCCCACCGTACCATGTACAGCCTTGGCTTCGATTGCTGGCCTTGTGGTTCCGGGTATACACACCCAGGCCATGCCCGTATGGCATGCTCTCTCCTCGAACTCGAACAGATAGATGTTGAAACAATGCAAAAATTATATAGGAGGTTCCTGTGGATGTAGAAAAAAAATAATAATATAACGTGAACGCCGGAAGAGCGTGCAGAGCTCAGTGGCGCGGCTGCAGAAAAAAAAGTGTGGCTTCAAAGATTCAAAATTATAACCCTGTAGGCCATTAATGCTTAACCAGGACCAAAGTAGGCAGACATGGGCGTGTGTGCTGGCGTTGTTGTAGGCAGCCCCAGGTAGGCGAACTCCATGTCGAGTGTATTTATTGGCGTAGTTGAACCCCCACAGAGACCAAGAGTCCTCTCGTTGTAGTCCCAGGTTTGTTGCTCGCTGGAGTGTGCACAATACAGGTAGGTGTCGGTCATAAGCTTCCCAGGCATCCAGTCCCACCGGATGTTTGTTTGCTGGTCCGTCTCACACGCGTTGCGGTCATGGCCATGGTCACTGGTACTGTTGGATCCCTGGGGTAAATTCTATCTCCACTTCAGTCCGCGACTTGCCACTTTGCGATGTTGCCTGCCATGGCCCGGCTCCCCTGATGGGAGCTGTCTTGGTGCGCAGCCATCCATGGGCCGTCGTCGCACCTTAGGCACACTTCAGCGCGGCTCAAAAAGCAGGGCCCTCTGCAGGCATACCTAGCTCCAGCCCCAGGGGTGACGCTGTCTCCTCTCCTCACCCATTTAGGCATTCCTCTGCCCCAGCTATCCGGCGTCGTCAGACGTGGCGAGGGCCTTGGCGTAAAGAAAGGGGGGCTCGCCTCCCTGTGCGTGTATGCGTGTTGGTCGGCACCCAGTCACAATCCATAGTCTGGCCCTGGCTCTCGCTTACAACGTGACCACTCCGCGTCCAACGGCAGACATGGGGTTCACGTCCCAGTCACAATCCTTGGTCTGGCGACGGTCGTACCGTACCAATGTGCTGATCAAGTTGAAATAAAATCTTTTGGTAAAGCGTGGAAGTCGGTGTGGCTGATGCTACACAATGAACTGGTCATCACGTCAGCCCTGTGGAGGCTGTCGTTCTCGTCCTCGTCCCTTGGAGTGGTGATGGCGTCGGCGCACTGTGTGTACCGCGTGGAATTGTGGCAGGTCCTTGGTGTTAGTACTCTCGCATGGCGCTCCCTGGACTGGTGTACTTCCGTGCGGCGTGTCTTGAGCTCGCGTACGCTCGTTTGGCGCTTCCTGGACTTGTGTACTCTCGTGCTGTATGTCTGGAGCTCCTGTACTCTCGTCCGGCGCTTCTTGTTCATTCTCCTTCTCCTCATCGAACCCGTAGAATCCCACCGATTTCTTGGATTGCCGTCGTTGATGCAGCGTGATTTCTGCTTGTGCTTGCTCCATCTGGCGTTGTATCTCCTTCGCCGCCAGGTGGTTGATCGCTGTTAACTTCTCATACCAGTAGCGCCGGCCTGCTTGCTTGTGAATCAAGTCTTCGAGCGACCTCTCCAACGGCGGCTGTTTGGGCGTTGTCGTGTGGTGCACCAGTATGTTCTTCGTGACGAAACAACGTAGGACTCCTCCGTGGATCATAGCAAAAGCACCATGGCACTCTTCATGACGGGCACAGTCATATTGGCAGCACTGGGCCTGCGCGCCTTTGTCAGCGCAAAACCCTCCAAACTCCTGCACCTGTCGCTGGCGGCGCTCTGAGGCAACATGTGGCGTTGGGCCGTGAGCGCATACCTGCATGTTACGCAAACGTCCGACAGCTGCGCTTATGCGTCATTCTCCAACCTCTTCAGCTATTGCTTGCCAGAGTCGCTGCAAGCTGGACGGTGTCTCCTTCAGCGGTGACCTCTTCGTGGTCCTTGGGTCGTCCACCGTACTCTGCTGGGCGTTGTCCTCTTTGTCACTCGTCATAGCAGAATCCTCGGCAGCCCAGTAACAACAAGATTATAATTCCAACAGACCTCGCGTCTATCTTTTTTGCTCCTCATTCCTGCAAACGGAGTTTTTTATTCCCAGTGGCATTTTGTTTTTCATAATAAAACTAAAATCCTTCAATCCCAATCTCCCACGAGCACTTGGATAATCTTGTCCGTCAGAATCAATTGAACATCTTGTTGTTACTGCAAGTAACAACAACACAGTAGTGCATTGCATTCAAAATAATGAAACAGACTGCAACATACGACATTTATTCTACAGTCCACCTTCAGTCCTTTCCTCTGTTCATCTCTTCTGTGCTGGCACTGCGCTAGCGCTGTGCGCGATCGCGCTTCTGTCGGGGGCCTGCTCTATTATTCCTATGGCTTCGTGTGCCTCTCTATGCCAAACCTATTGCAACACGTCCATGCACGAGGGCTCGCGCAACGAGAAGAGCGAACAGTCGGTTGGTAACACGCTATTATCTTCCCAGAGCACGACGTGTATGGGGCCTGTTGGCGGTGCTGCTTCAAGTGACTCAATATGCTTCTGCAGTAACTTCGCATCTTTCCGTCTGATCTGTCCCTTTGTCTTCTCTTGGTCGATTCTCATGTTGTCCAGCTCAACCTCCACCTGCTTCCCATCCGGCTTCAGGTGGTCCTCGATGTCTGTACCCATTGTCCGGCCAGGATCTGGTGTTTCCTTCTTCTTCCGCCCCTTCTTTGGTGTTCCAGCCTCCGATTCCCATTCTTCAGGGTCATAGTCGATATCTTCCCGCTGCTCACCTGTTTTTTTGGCGGGGCTTGCCATTCTGCGATAAGAAGAAAGCCTGTTTTGCAAGAAACGAAACATTAAAAAGGGTTGAAATCGTCGAGAATAATGCATCTTTAGCGAAAAACGGTACGGTATGGTTCAGAATGCAAAACTGGAAGGTCACGCAACTGTTTTTTACTAACAACCTTGCACGAGGCCTCGCGCAAGAGAGGGGGTGTAATAACCTGTTGTTTCGCGCTGTTTGCGCGAGGCCTCGCGCATCACTGCATGCTCTCAAATCTTCTTCCAACGTTTCGCATTGTGTCAGCCTCTCTCTGCTCCTCCAACACACTGCGTCCGGGGATCAGCTCGGACAATTTTCTCTTAAAACCAGCCTTAAGCGGCCCCTGCTGCGTCAGCACTAACAACACAGACACCAGGACTTGTTTGTAGTGGTTAGAACCCTTTGCAATTAGAAGAGACGGTGGAAAGTTAGGTACACCCCTGCGCGGCCAATGTGCCTGGATTGTACAACTAGGCTCCGCACACCACCTAACCCAAGGTACATATACCAGCTCTGCGTTCAAGTAAGCAGTTAACCGCTGACGCAAGGAATTGACAAAGGAATTGGGGATTTTGCAGACGTTCACCCTGTGACCTTCTTTCCGGATAGTGACTAGATGGTCCAAATCGTCAACTCCTTCAATTGTCACTGCACCCCTGTTTTGGCCTTTCTTTGTCACAAGGCTGGAGAGCAGACTTTCAAAAAACTCCTCGGCAAAAGCCTGTCCAGGCATGGCTGTGTGCCATGCAGTGTGGCACAATCATGCAGTTGCAACAGTGCGTTCGTACTTTAAAAGTGTGTCCTCCATGTTCAAACGGTCCAAAAGACACATAACGATCTGCAATCCCTCGGAAGCAAAAACACCCGTGTTGGCCGTCTCCCCAGCCCAATTGCACTGCCTAACGAGGTGTCCTAGGTATAGTAACGTAGGACAGTATTGTGTTAACAGAACCCGCATGGCTCTACACACAGCGTACCGGAGGCGACTTCGCCGATTTGCTGGATGTGCCAACCCAAGAAAATGACATTTTCTGTTAAGGCGTCGTATGTGGGGGCCCATACCCAACAGCAGTGCACCAACAGTTATCTCCATTGCGATCAGCTTGGGAAAACAGGGGACTGTGTCAGCGCTGCACAGCAAACCTTTGCGGAAAAAAGTCACAATCGGCCAAAATGAGCGAAATGTTTGTGTAACGCAAAATCTGTACGCGTGCCAGAAACCATCCAATATAGGGTGTGAACGCAAAAAAAACCGGACATTTCAACCCGTTGTTTTTTCACCATACATCATTTTACAAATGCGGTAATGGATGTTCTCATCACATAAAACAGCGGCAACTGGTCGAATGTGCTGTGCCAAGTCCCTAGTGAATTGCAGTAGGTTAAGAAGCGATACGTTGCCGCTTACGTTTTCTTTGCTTAGACAGAGGGGTCACCAATGTGGTCTCTTGGCAGGCACAGGGCGAATAATGTCAAGTGGTGCCCTAATATTTCGCACAACAGGCCGCGTGCTTGCAAATCCTAGATCGTGCAGAATACGTGCAAACGTTCCCTCGGTGTTCCGCAGCATGCGTGCAACAACAGGAACACGACGTTCAAGCTCTTCCAGGCTAGGATGACCATGCCAGTAGCGCGGTGCATCCCGCAGTAGCAAAACAGCCAACGCTGTTGCGTTAAGGCTTTTGTCGTTCTTGGCAGGGTTTGTGGTAAATTGTTTGTTGTACCAGTTGTCCATCCATAACACAACCCACTGCTGGTGTCTTTTGTTCCACGTAGTCTGTAACCTGACTGCGGCCTTTTCTTTCACTGAAGGTGCGCTATTTCGCGCCAGACCTGACCTTGCTAAAATGCGACGCTGCGCCCTACTTCCGTCTATCGCAACAACTGACTTTTGTTTTCCCTGGTATGGAACTGCGCGGTGGCGCATCAGCAGATAAAGGCGCCAGGTCTCCTCTATCAAAACACCAACCGATCTCTTGCCCTCTGCCGCAATCGCCTTTTCAAAGCTGCAACGCGTCCGTTCATTTTTGCGCAGACGCAGAAAAAACACAAACAACAATCGCGCGCCCTCGTCCCCCTGTTTTAGCCCTTCCCACAATTCTTCTGCCGTGTGATACGGCGGTTCCTCTGAGCAGACATTGCGGAAAACTCCAGATGCTGCGGCCACTGTCTTCTCAAGGTCCAACTCTTTTCGCAGGGGCAGTGTTGCCGTGGAAAATAATTGCGTAACTGTATCTGCGTAAAAATCGCTATTCGAAAAAATTTCTCGCTTTGAAACATCAACCTGTCACACAGTTTTCGCGCGACCAATTATTTGATGATTCGCTTGTCGCATGCACCATTTTCGGTCAACTGTAACTGTCTGGTGGTCCCACATTTGACTAGTTAATCCTCATTGCGGTACCCAGTTGCGGTGCGCTACCATCGCTGTTGGGCAGTGAAGCCAGCAGTGACCACAGTATGAAAACTGGAGATGCCGGCGGGACCTGTATGGGCGCCCATGCAGCAGCGCCGCATCGAAGAAATGGACATGCTTTGTAGTTGGTGGATCTGTTCCATTTTTTGTTTCTATGAGCGCTTATGACATCCATTGCGCGAGGCCTCGCGCAAAGATCACTAAAAATTTAATGTTTCTCATGCGCCATTCCATGCGCGAGGGCTCGCGCTTGAAACTGCAGTTTCTTTCGGAACATTTATACTTTTCAAGATTCTTGGGTGCACCATTATTGAAATTTTTTCGTTAATAGATCCATTTCTATCACTCCATCCTGATAATGGTACTAAGTTACGTGTATGAATACGACCGGGTTCTATTTTTCGACAACCTGCCTAATGCATTGTGCTGGAGTACATTGATCTGACACAAATGAACGTCTCTGCGCGAGGCCTCGCGCAAAGAATAGTCACAAAACAAGAATTTTCCCTGTCTCGCCCATGGGACATGTCATTCTTATAAAAACATTTATTTCGGCATACTGGTTCGCGACGGTTCCGAAATATCCATCAAATCAATTATTATTTCCTGCCTTTTGAAACCCGTCATTTTCCTACCTTTTCTGTTGTTTTTGACCATGCAACTTGAGCCGCCCAAGTAATTCAAAGCATGGAAGAGCAGAAAAAATGTCATTGTCGATCAAAATACGCTCGCCATGTCCTGCACACCACAGACGCTCCGTTCACAGAATCATGAACAACATCTCTATAGTACCGCGGAGGCATATGGACAAACTAGAAAACATAACAGTCGGAGAGAATGGAAGTAAATTTTCGAATTGAAAAAAGTTCATGCATTTCGGTGCTTAAAGGGATAAAAACATCGAAATAGGATTACTTTAGAATGCAATGCACCATTTCTTTACCGTGTGAATCATGTGGAAAGTCATTTTTTCTTACTTTGTTTTTCGGAAACCAAGTGTCCCGTTGGAATGCCCAACCTGTTGGTTTGAGTACTTGTGGTGCTGATTTTTTTTTTGTGCACATGGGGTTGCATGCACCCTTGTAGAAATGATCTTTTCCCCTTGTTTTCATGAATTGACTTTCGGTAGATAAATGCATGTGTGCATTGATGTGCATCCATATTTTGCGATGCGTCCAAACTTCAGATACTTGCTTCTCTTTTCGATTTGTGTGTTTGCAGACAAGCCCTAGTTGACGCAACAAAGAACTTTCGGAATGCGAAACATATTACTTTTAGTCTGCTTTCCTCTGTCTACTTTCTAGTGGTTTTGTGCTCTTGTTTTCATGGGCAGCACTAGCACTAGGTCAAGCCCACATAGTAACCAAAAGTGTATTTCAATGCCTTTCGAGGTAGCTTTAGTTGTATTTAAGATGCCTTGGGGCATATTACATTTGTATCTGAGTATGGGCCCCACCAAAACGAGGAGAATGCATTTTGTCCTATTAAACGAAGCACTAATCAAGGAATGTTGTGAAGCACACCCCTATGATAAAGTTCGCATTAATGAATAGATAGATAAAAATGTACGGGCACTGAAGCAGAGCAGTGCTTCAGTCAGCTCAAGATCTTGTGATTAAATCAAAATAGTGTGGGGGTCAGGGGTCACCCTAGGGGGCTGTGGTGCCTTTTTCGGGAGGTCCTGGGTTTGGGCTAGGTACTAGTCTCTGTTGGGTCCAATTGAAGCCGGGATCCCCTGGCTCCTGAGGAGCCGTCGGGGGCTGGGTCCTACTTTGGCTCCTGGGGAGCCGGATCGGGTCCTGCGGCTCCTCAAGAGCCGCCCAGGAGAGTCGGCTTCTCAAGAGCCGCAAGGGAATGGCTCCTCAGGATCCGGAGCAGGGGAGTTGGCTCCCTAGGGGTCTTAGGGGACTGACTCCTCAGGAGCCGGAGCCGGGGAGGCTTTTGCCAGAGGAGACGATATACCATCACCCGAGACCTCTGAGACTTTTGCAGTTCATGTTGTAGCATTGCACTGAGATACGTGCTTGCTTTTGTTTTGACCCTTCGTTGGTTTTTTGCATCTTGTAAACTGCTTGGTCTAGGTTTCTGTGGTGGCAAATTGTGTTGTTTGCTATCTATTTGCGCCCTCGGATTGTTTTGTTTCGCATTGATTGTGTTGCTTGTGTTACTTATTCTCCTTCGTGTTTGCTTTTGTGTCGTACTGTCATTGCGTGTGTTGTTCTCTCTTGTTTTGTGTCTGCAGGCAAGGAAACACAGGCTTGAAAAGTGTGCAGAATTATTGAATACTTCAGGTTTTGTATTGTCAGTGTGTTTGAAGTACCCAGAAGATTTCAAAAATGATAGCCCACATGTCCACAATTTGCTCTGCCTTTAGTTTTGCATGTGCGTTGTGTCTTTTGTGCAAGTTGTCTGTTTACTGTTGGTGACATTGGATTTTCGGTTGTGGAAAAGCAGGGGTGTTTGTGTGTTGAGACAAGAAAATTTTCAGGTACGCCCAAGGGGTAGACGTGTTTCCGTATGTAGGTGGATTCATTTGTCACAACATGTTTTTCAGATTTGAGATTGCACTTCGCTAACAACTTCTGCACGTCACTCACCACATGGAGGTGCAATAACACAGATTTTGTTTGTAGTACCGCTCGTTGTGCCTGTGCATGTTTTTTAAACTGCAGGATTTTAAGAAACATACAGAGATAGTTTTTCAGCTTGTGGTGGTAGTAGGATAAGGACCCAGGGATAGGGAATTGGCATGGAGGGTTATGGAAGTTTTGGAAGAGGAAAGATACCGGGACAGTGGATGAATATTTTTCAATTTTTTCGAAAAAGTTATGCAATTGGTATTGTCCATTTTTTTCAACCATAAATTTAATGATACTGACAACACATCAATCAGCCAAATTTTCTTGGCAGTTATCTGAGGTGGAAATTGAGTTTTCTAGCCTCTCTTTCTTGCTCGTGTGTTTTCTGGATGGGCGCGTCCCACTGCACTCCTCCCTTGTGCTGTGGTGGCCACCACTGTGGCATTTTAACGAAAATGAGAATTTTGTTTGGCCCCCCCATGGGCATTTAGTAAGAAAAAGTCACTGCGGGTCTTTTTTGGAGGATTTGATCCAGGCCAAGCCCCCCCTAAAACCCTTTTGTTGATGATAAGACTAACTTAATCCTTTGTGTCTCTTTTTTGGAAGTTTAAAGTACACTTTCTCAAAGTAACTAGGGTTATAACCCCAGCCCCCCATGAAGTTCACCCCTACCACTCAACTGAGCGCAGGTATCTTCCTTCATGGAGGTTATACCTGAATAAAGTGGGCACTTCATGCCTAAGGCCTTGTAGGTTAAGCCCAGTGGTCTCCCACCTCAAGACCCCTATACTCAATTGGTTCTACCACTTATTGTGGTTCTACTTTTTAACTGTTTCTGAATTCAGTTGCTTGGCCAAGTCGCATTCTGTGTCTGGCCTAACTCTTATGCCCCAGATTCCTAACCAACTCCATTTCATCCAAAAGAGTGCACATGGAGTGCTTGATGCTAACTTGGAGGCCAGAGTCATGCCAGCTTTCACATAAAAATCATTTGTTTTCCCCATTTGTGATTGAATCTTTGCACTTAAGCCTGCTTTGTCTATCTGCAGCCCTTCTGTGATACACTGGATTTCAAATTTCTCCATTGATTCGATCCACATCCTGTTCTTGCTCTACCTGCTGCTTTGGTTCTGTTTTTCAACACCAAAACCTGCCGGATTTCATCAAAACTATTCGGGCACTAATCAAGGACATCTTTCCGCTAGCAGAGGCAACCCTTGGGAACCTTTGGAACCGACTCTGAGAAATGCACAAGCCAAACCTAGCAAACAATATGTCCACACCATCAGTACAACTCCCCGCCAGGACTTGGCCCATTCGGGGTGTACAAGTACAACTGGGCAGCCGTGGGCCCATCTCAATGAGTGAGCCCAAGCTCAGAGTTGCATCTGGGTCTCAAGAAGATCCAGTTCACAGAAGGGCGGAACAAGAAGCGCCCCCAGAAGTACCAATACCCTTATCCACTGAGGCCTTAGCGGCCCGTGGTGACAGCCTGCAGCACCTCCGCCGACAAGTTGCTGTCTCCATCTCCCGTTCAGCCTGCCCTGCATCTTCGTCTACGGCAGTTGGAGGCTCTGAGGAACAAGACGAACTGGGAAGGAGAATGGACGAGTACCTGCTCCACGAAGAGCACTACAAGTCCTTCCGAGGTGAAGATGGAGAAGAACCACTCGAAGCCTTGGGATCCCCACCACATGTGGACATGGGTTCCTACCTTTGGTCCGGCCCACCTACAGACCGGGCCGACACTGTGTCTCTACCCAGGCGACCGAGAGGGCCAGCATGGCGTCCGAAGCTACCATGAACTAGCAGGAACCCTGAAAATTGTCCAGCTTATGTGGACGATTCCCCTCTCCCAGGGCCAACCTATGGTACCCTGGACCGTACGGCCGAACTACTGCCCAAACTACCGTCTGGGTCCGAAGATCCAGATGTGACAGCCTTGTCTGAGGCTGTCAAGGCAAAATTGGGTATCACTGAACCCTTACCCAAACCAGCACAGTGAGATTGAGCCCCATGGAGTATATATGTTGAACTCAGAGTGTACTTTATTTGAACTCAGAGCAGATTCATCATCATTCATCATCATCATCATTCATCATGCATCATGTGTCATGTGTCATGCATCATGTGTCATGACATGCTGGCGCCCTAGCATGTGCTTTTCACATTCCAACCCAAAACCTCACTTTCGCTCAGAACTAACACAACCACAACCCCACTCTTATGGGTTCCTAAGAAGGTTATCCTATTCATTTTTCATAACTCTTTGAATTTCGATGATCACATTTTTGACATCATGGATTATCATGCATGTCATGCATGATTGACTCATTTTGTGAGTGATACCACACATACTACCTTCGAAGGAGTCTAAGGCCCCCAAGGGACCTCTATTTACTCTACAACCCTTTTCCATGGTTTGTAGCAGGATTGGGTTCTCACGCTGCGTTGGGATCCACGTGGTAGTGTTGGCCGCTCACTCTTCGATGCTTGCCCTACTCTACCTTCCGGTCTCTTTGGTTTTCGACTACGGATCCTGGATTCCAGCTTTCATTCCTTGATTCTGGTTCGTTGGCTCCATGTTTCCCACGAGGATTTTCGCAAACAAAACCGTGATCTCAAAATCCAAAATTTGATACCCTCCTTGCAGCGTAGCATGATACCCAGACCATAGTGGACGCAATCAACATCCGAACATCGAACTTCATTGTTGCTCGGTGTTGCAGCATGTTCTTGCTGTCGTCCACAGCGACGAGAAGTTCATGGACCCTTGCCGGGTCTGCAGTCCTGCCGTCACATTCCTAAGGCAAAGCAGATGTGACCGCAATAAAAATTTATACTATAATCGATAACCAGAACTCTAAAAACATGCAAAATCAGAATCTAATCTACAGTTCTTAACACGTAATCAATGCCCAGGCGCCTTGCTTCTGCGGCGCGCGCTGATCTCCTGCGACTCGCGCTAAAATAATAAAACAATCCTGACATTGTTTTTATAACTGTGGGGCCTGGATGGCGAAGATGGTTCATCGTACACCGGACCGGCTTCAGCTCCCCCTCAGAAGTGATCTCACAAAGTGAGATCGCTGCGACAGACCATATGCACCACACTCTGCCCCACTGCTCCACTTACATATCACACCCTCCTTTCGCTCCCGACACTTGGCAGTGCATGCCTGGCGTGGAAGGCTGTACAAACAGGAGCGTGGCGTGCTTACAGTGCCACGTTGTCACAACAATAATAAAAAAATGCAAAGCTGGCAATTAAAGTTAATCCGAATCGCTGGTCTCCATGAGGTACCAGCATCCCAGCTTCAATCGCTCCAAGCGCGATATCAACGGCTCTTCACCCATGAAAATGGGTCTCCTCGGTGCTCCAGCGCTTCACAAGCCTCGCTCTGCTCTCTCATAGCACCGACTGTTGTCGCTCGAACTTGTGCTTGCCTCAGAGAACTCCCCCGTACCTTCAGCGTCCCAGTACTGCCTCGGCGGCGTTGCTGGCGCCCTCCTCGGTCCACCACATTCGCAAAATCCCTCTCCATCAATACCCCGCGGCGTGTAGGCCCCGAATAGTTCGGCCGCTTCTTCGTCATCCAGGTCGGACAGGCAGAACGGGATGCTGGCTCTGGCCCTGTTGCCTTGGTCAGCCGACTCCACACTTCCTTCCTCATCCGTGACCTGCGGCGTGCACGCACCGAACAGCTCGGCTGCCTCCTCGTCGTCCAGGTCATATAGGTAGGATGGGATGCTGCCGTCGGCGTTGCTGGACACGCTTGCACTTGGCGTCCTTGCACTGGCGCTTGTTCTTGTGCCAGCGTCGCTGCCGCTGAGGCTCATCGTGCCTGTGAGCACAAAGGACGGACTGCGTTCCCCACACACAAACAGACGGCACGATTGCCGTTCCTCTTTCACGGCTTCCATTAACCATGGCGTTCACCGCTCGATTTCCAGCACCATGTCGTCACGCTCGTATGCGGCAAGGTGGGCTGCATGCCTGACACAGCCGGAATGAACTTTTCTGTAGCAGGATTGGGTTCTCACGCTGCATTGGGATCCACGTGGTAGTGTTGGCCGCTCACTCTTCCATGCTTGCCCTACTCTACCTTCGGGTCTCTTTGGTTTTTGACTACGGATCCTGGATTCCAGCTTTCATTCCTTGATTCTGGTTCCTTGGCTCCATGTTTCTCACGATGATTTTCGCAAACAAAACCGTGATCTCAAAATCCAAAATTTGATACCCTGCTTGCAGCGTAGCATGATACGCAGACCATAGTGGACGCAATCAACATCCGAACATCGAACTTTATTGTTGCTCGGTGTTGCAGCATGATCTTGCTGTCGTCCACAGCGCCGAAACGTTCATGGACCCTTGCCGGGTCTGCAGTCCTGCCGTCACATTCCTAAGGCAAAGCAGATGTGACCGCAATAAAAATTTATACTATAATCGATCACCAGAACTCTAAAAACATGCAAAATCAGAATCTAATCTACAGTTCTTAACACGTAATCAATGCCCAGGCGCCTTGCTTCTGCGGCGCACGCTGATCTCCTGCGACTCGCGCTAAAATAATAAAATAATCCTGACATTGTTTTTATAACTGTGGGGCCTGGATGGCGAAGAGGGTTCATCGTACACCGGACCGGCTTCAGGTTGTCCCTACTTCTACATGTATTTTAATGCCTATTTGGTGGGTCCCAAGCATGTTTCATGTATTGGGGGATCCCGAGAGTATACCTAGGCCTAAGCCAAGCCCCAAACACAAGAGGAGAGAAGAGAGATAGATAGAGGAGAGGCGCCTGGCGGCGACACCAGGGAGCACGTGGTGCTTCCTAGGTAAGTCCTAACTAGGTGTATTTTACTACCAGAGGGATATTTGTATGGTGAGAGAGGCAGAGAGGTAAGGAGTGAACATGAGTGTAAATAATGATTGTGTTTCATAGTCCCTTTTTGCTATGGACTAAGCTGGAAGACTACAATTCTATGAGCCCATTACTTTGCTGTTGTTGAGGAGGGTGCCAAATCTAACTGGTAGCAGAGAAAACCTGCTCTGCGTAAATCCAGTATCCCTTGGATTTAATTTCGATTCAATTCCAGCCTGGAAATTTAGTAAGGGACGGAGAAAAATTCCTGAACTCAGAAAATCGAGTCTGAAAAATTGAGATGGACCCTGTGAGAACTCCAAGCAGCCTAGACGCTACGGGCGCTCCTGAAAACGACGTACAAGTCATGATACCGGTCTCCAATGAGGAACTAGTCGCGCCTACCATGGCCGGGTTTGGAACCCCAGAAGTACCTCTAGACGGATATCGATTCGAAGCCTATCGTTTTCCTGCGCCTACATGTCCTGAGTATGCTGAAGCTGTAGCTCCACGCCCAGTGCCTTCAGCGAGTCACATGACGACAGCTGAGCTAGCGAATGCTATGGAGGTCCTATCGTTGCTCAACCAGAGTGGTCGGTTGCAACAAATGGTTCAACAAATCGAACACCATGAAGGTTCATTCACTAATGCCCCACAGACTCATGAGTCGGGGACCACATCGTCTTCGACTAATCCTTTCCAATCTGTGCCATGGCGTTCTAATGTGACTTACGCCACTATGCCTCAACCCCCTATCCGTGGAGAACCTATTGTTCATGGAGTGCCTACCGGGGTTCCTGAGCCTAAGTTTTTCTATGAGCCTCAAGCTCCCAAAAGGACTCATGTTTTCGAAGCCTCTCCTTCTTCGGAAGAGAGCACTATCCTTTTGTCGACCTTGCAGCAACTCAAGGGTCGTCTTGAAAACTTAGAAAATAGGACTAGTGCTAACTTAACCACTAACCCTTGTGTACCTTACCACCCCTCGCCTCTAACCCGAGTGTGCACCGGGCTTGCCGGTGTGCCTCCTGGAGTCAAGTCGCCCTTTGTACCCCGTACCAAAGCACCCAAACCGGTGGCGTGCTTTACCACTACCTACGAAGTATACACCCTCGACCAAGCCCTCGCCCTAGGACTCGGTCCACTAGCGCCTATGGCGCTACTCCCTGACCCCACACAACCGGTGCCACATACCGGTAGAGGAACCAAAGCTTTTTTCAAACCCCAAACCGAAACCAAACTACCCAAGTTTTCGGGTAGAGACCTCAACGTTTGGGCCGAAGATTTTTTGAGGTTCTTGAGGTCGACGGGGAAACAAGACCTCAACGAAAGAGCCAAAGCAGACCTTGTTATCAACGGTTGTGATAACAAGGACGTAAAGGAAATGGTTTTGGGGGCACTCAAGAAAAGTGACTCTTGGGTAAGGTTCCTTATTACGCTCGAAAAGCTCTACCCTACTTATGTTACCGACCTAGAGCTTATTCAAGAGATAGAGCGTATCCCTCGGTTGAAGGAATACCCTAAAACCGCGGACATAGCCCAATACGTCCAAAAGTTCACTACGCTTACGGACCAATTGGCTACGTCCTACTACGACGACTCCAAAGCCCTCCTACACCTCCTACCTCGTGTTCCGCCCAAAACCATGGACGAAATACGTGCTACTCCCGAGAGGTTGTCTAGAATACACACTTTCAACTCTCTCGTTGACCTCCTCTACGAGTTGGCCCTCCAGAGAAAGTCCGACGCTACTTTGAACAACTTGCACTCGATGGCTCAACTCGAGTGGCTAGACGGCAACACCAACTCCAACTCCAACGCCCCTATGAGCCAAGAAGAAGCTTTTGCCCACTCGCTATGTGAGGAGTGCTTTGTGTCTTTTGGACAAGCACGAGGACAAGCAAACGGCAACCGTGGTGGTGGCGGTCGTGGCCGTGGAAAAGGTGGACGAGGCAAAGGACAAGGCCAAGGGCAGTGGTATTGGCGAAGGGAAGTCGACGAGGACAACTCCACCGCGCCCAAGTTCTTCGCCACCGTGTTTTGCCCCAATTGTGGGACAAAACACAACGTAAGAGGCAAGGCGTGGCAAGACAGCCTTGACGCGAGGAAAGAAGAGCAAAAGCAAACGAAGAAAGGTCAAGGCAAAGGGAGAAAGGACCAAGCGAAAGGAGGAGAAAAAGGAAGTGGAGGAAAAGCGAACGGAGGAAAGGCGAACGAAGGAAAAGGAGGCAAAGGAAAAGACGACGACAAAGGAAAGCCTCAAGAGAAAAATCGCTTGGAAGAGTTGACGGAAGGAGAGCGAGAAAAGAAGCGAAAAAGAGTTCTCAAGCTCGAAAGACAAGCTAAGAACCTCAAGGACTTTCTCCCGGGTCAAACGCCGGGGGAAGCCTAGGTCAACACCGAGACGACGCACCGAGGTATTGCTACCTATTGGAGGTCGCTATCAATGGTGTATGGGTGAACGCATACCTTGATACCGGCGCTACAATCTCCCTAGTCTCCTCTAGGTTCGTACACTACGAGGACCTAGCTCCCAAAAATATTTGTGGGGTAAAAACAGGAGAAGGGGGAGTCACTCTCACCAAAGGCGAGATAGAAGGAGAAGTACAAGTGGGGGACCGAAAGGTACTTCAAAAGTTTCAAGCGTTCGACACCGACGCCTTTGAAGCCGTATTGGGGACGGACTTCTTTGCGCAAAACGAGTGGATAAAATATTTATCCTTTCAAGAGCCCACTCACTTGTTGGTGGTGAACGAAGAGCAAGAATGGGAACCAATACCCCTCAAGGAGACAAAGTGTCCAAGACCTATGGTCAAGACTCTCAAGAGTTTTCCGTTGGCACTGGATAGCGAGGTGAAGCAAGGGAGTGTCCTCGCTACCTTGAGCCTACACCGAACGGAGAACTACACTCTCGAATCCGCCGCCAAGCGTGACGCGTTTCGAGAACTTGGCCTTAACCCGAACATGTGTAACGGCGACTTTGTCAAACTCTTTGCGTCCAAAGAGAACGCCGACGCGGAGTACTTTTGTACTCCCGAAACCAACAACACGTGGTGGTATGACTGGGGAAAGTTGGGAGCTTGGAAGATGCTCTACGCCAACCCCCCTTTCTCAAAAATACTCCACACGTTGGTAAAAGTTGATGTGGACCAAGCTACGGTCGCGTTGGTTATTCCCGAAGGGAAGAAGTGGGAAGAAAAAGAAAAGCTATGGGGGCCCATACCTATACCGCAAAAGAAAAGAAGCTATCTACCAAATTGGTGACTGGGTTCTGGTACATCACACAAGATTCAAGGCATGGCCTCGTAACACGCTGGACAGCCCTTACTTCGGACCATTTCTGGTCACGGATGTAGCTGAAGGATCCGTGTCGATCAAAACTCATCCTAAGTACGGAGGTCTGGTTAAAGTGGGTTACCCACAGCTTAAGCACTACGGCGTGCTAGACGACCTCTACAACTGGGAAGAGGATCTACAAGAAAGCCTGGAAGCTGCAGTTGAAGATTTGGCTGCGGATTCTACGGATGAAGATGAAGAACTGCCGCCTATGGAGGATGACGGTTCACTACAGATGCCCGAAAGGGACATCTCTCTCTCTAAACCTACTGTACCTACACCTACGGCCGTAGAGGCTAGACCCAAAAGAATAATCGCTAGTGAACCCATTACGTTTACTGAATCAGATATGAAAAAGCAAGACTACTACTTTGTTGAAAGAATCCTCTGCCACACCTACAAACGTGGTTGGAGATTCTATACAAAGTGGTCTGGCTATTCTATCTCTGACTGTACCTGGGAGCCAGTGACGGCGTTCATACTCGATGACGGTAACGTCAACGAGGTTTTTGCTGAGTACTGCAAATCTCAGGATTTGCGTGACATTCTACAGTCAGCCCAAAATCAGGCCCGCAAGCGTGCTGGGAGGTGAGACTACTCCCTCCTGTTTCATAGCACCTGTGAAAACGGTGCATCTATGGTCCTAAGGCCCTGTTTCACTGAGAAGTGAGTTCACACTCACTAGCCTGGGAGTTGTCGTGGATTTCCAAGGGAACTCCGAGGCTGGGGGACAGGTTTCACCAATCTAGGGAGGGAGAGAGAGGAGCGGTGTGTAACTGGCACGCGTGTGAGTGTCAACAGCCCCAACTGAAGTGTGTTGCCTACGACAGAAGTGAAACACTACTGCTAAGCAAGCCGATTCTTACGGGTGGTGGACACCTGGTTCCATTTTGGAACAGTCAAGCATCCACCACCGGAGGGGCAGGGTTTGTGTTCCCCAGGGATGGGACCTCCCCCAGGAACTGGGTGGGCTGCAGGACGAGCAGAGTTTGCATGGGCCGCCCAACCACAACTAGGGCTACCCCCTTGGCTGCAAACCTCCCCGCGTTGGGCACCCACCGTTAAAGACGCTAACGCCTGATCCTACACCGCAAGACACCCTGATCCTACAACTTCCCACACACACGCCCACGCCAAGGCAAGTCAAGTCGTAGCTAACACCAAGCATCCCTGAACAAACAGTGAACGCTTTGGGTGCATCTCGCCTCTGGTCCGATCACACCCGTGCAACTGTGAACACGGAACCGAAGCTCAACGTGATCCGTGCAGAGTGAGTGAATGGCGCGCAAAAGTGTGTTGTGTTGAGTATGTGTGTGCAGTGCTGTGCGTGGATGTGCGGTGCAGAGCGAGCATGTGTGTGAATCTACCTCAGGGTCTCTACCTTGGCGCTACCCAAAAGAAAGAGAGAGGGTCACACACGGGGAGACCAGGAAAAACCCGTCAGGGATCAGATGGGCGTGGGAACAAGGGCCAGCGTACGCTGACCAACGCGAACGCCCTTGCCCATTCCAATCCTCTGCCTTCCCAGTCTCCGACTCGCTGACCTAACGCTCTACAAAGGAGTAGCCCTTTGCAGGAGCGCCCCTTGCTAACGCCTCCAACCCACATCCCACTCTCCACTCCACACTCCCCCCACACTCGTGCAACTCAAACCGAACAACTGTCAAGTGAGGAATTTCACCGCAGAGTTTCAATGGACTTTTTGAGTTGCAACGGTCCTACACTCTCTAACACACGCTGCATGTATGAGCGGCACGGTGAAACATATGAGTGATTTAAGTGCCTGCACGTGAACATATGCACGCACAAGACGTCTCATGAGGCGTTCCACCAAAACCACTCAACAGGGGACACTGACGCATATAGCGGCGCCTCCGCTATGCATGCATGCTGTCCTACAGAGCGAGCAAGGAAGGTTCTCCCTACCTCCCAAACCTTGAATATTTCCCTTATGAAGGTTTTAGCCTCTATCCTACTTGGATTCGGAGTTTTTACGTGTGCACGACGCGGCGTACGCTGCTATTTTGCATGTGTGACGGCCTGTTTCCCTCCTGAATCCTGCCTGAATGCCAGCCCAAGCCAAACCTTGCGAGGCAACAAGAGCGTGCAAAAGACGGCAAAGCAAGGTAAAAACACGCTACGCGTGTTGTGCAAGCTCTAACCAACACGTATGTTTCATTTCTGTTGTGCTATGTGTGGCTGATGTTCAAACTCACCTATTGAACGCACAGTGGTGAATTGATGCGCGCAAAACGTACAGTTACCCTATGGCTGTACTGTGCACCCTCCCCGCGCAAAAATTTTTCCCTGTCTGTAAGCCTCACTTTATAAAATCGCGTTTTTCGCTGCTCGTTGTTTTCCAAATTCTTTGTTTTACAAAACTGCGCTTTTTGCAGCTTCAGAAGCCCTTTTTACAAAAGTTCGAAAGTTTTTGGACTTTGGAGGCTTCGCCCCCAGTCCCGCACGGCGGAGGCGCGCTGTTACGGGAGTCGCCAGAACTCCCAGCGCTACACTTTGCGCTTTTCAGGTGTCCAAACATTTTTTCAAGTTTTGGTACCTGGCGAGTTGGAAGCTCAGCTACGGTTCATTTTGAAGTGCATTTCGAGCGTTATTCATTGCCGATTTCACTTTGAATTTCAAGAAATCTGCATTTGTTATGTAAGGCTTTCCTAAGGATTCCTACGCCTTGTCCATGCTTTGTATATCACTTTGAGCACAATCCTTCTGGAACTTCTGGTATTTGCATTTTTAGCTCCAAACTAATCACCTATTGTGCTGTGGTAAGAGTGGTATATCAAGAAAGGTAACTCACATGTATGCTTTCCGAAGTCATTCCACTCATTCTTTACTGTCGTACTGAGGTGCAGTGATCATACTTGGTATTGAAGGTAGTCCAGTTCTGGACTGAATAGTAAATGCTAAGAGATTTCACAGGGCTGCATATGATTATGGCCACAATATCATTTTTCAGCCTGGTTTTCTGAGTACTTACTCCTGAATTCCAGGGCTTCAGTCGGGGGGGGGGAGTGAGATTGAGCTGCATGGAGTATATATTTTGAACTCAGAGTGTACTTTATTTGAACTCAGAGCAGATTCAGTTCATTCATCATCATTCATCATCATCATCATTCATCATGCATCATGTGTCATGTGTCATGCATCATGTGGCATGACATGCTGGCGCCGTAGCATGTGCTTTTCACATTCCAAGCCAAAACCTCACTTTCGCTCAGAACTAACATAACCACAACCCCACTCTTATGGGTTCCTAATAAGGTTATACTATTCATTTTTCATAACTCTTTGAATTTTGATAATCACATTTTTGACATCATGGATTATCATGCATGTCATGCATGATCGACTCATTTTGTGAGTGATACCACACATACTACCTTCGAAGGAGTCTAAGGCCCCTAAGGGACCTCTATTTACTCTACAACCCTTTTCCATGGTTGTCCCTACTTCTACATGTATTTTAATGCCTATTTGGTGGGTCCCAAGCATGTTTCATGTATTGGGGGATCCCAAGAGTATACTTAGGCCTAAGCCAAGCCCCAAACACAAGAGGAGAGAAGAGAGATAGATAGAGGAGAGGCGCCTGGCGGCGACACCATGGGGCACGTGGTGCTTCCTAGGTAAGTACTAACTAGGTGTATTTTACTACCAGAGGGATATTTGTATGGTGAGAGAGGAAGGGAGGTAAGGAGTGAACATGAGTGTAAATAATGATTGTGTTTCATAGTCCCTTTTTGCTATGGACTAAGCTGGAAGACTACAATTCTATGAGCCCATTACTTTGTCGTTGTTGGAGAGTGGGGCCAAATCTAACTAGCGCTGGCCTCACCCCCTCTCGTATTGAGCACGCTTACTGATGATCTCAAACAATCAAGGGTTTCCAGGTTGCTACCCAAGGTCACATGCCCCAGCCCTTTTCATCCCCGTGCCAGGACAGTCCCCATCGCTCAGCTACAGGACGCGCCCGTGACAGAGACTGAGAAAAAGGGGTTAAGGGCTCTGGCACCTCTTGCTGGAGTACCATCCCCACCTTCAGGTCTAACCCCAGGGGTTGGGAAGAGTGGCAATCCGATTGCCCAGGCTAACATCCAGCTGGAGTTGCCGGAGTGTGACCCGAAAAACCTGCCCGAATGGGCAGAGGAATTTGCCCAGTTTCTTTTGCTTACCGGCCGGTCTCATCTGGATGTGGCCACTAAATGTTCTCTTTTGAAACGCTCATGCAAACAGAAAATTTTGCCAAAACAGGTGAAGCAGATTGTGAAAACCTGTTCTACTTAGGCCGAGGGTCTCCAAAGACCGGAGAGGAATCTCACGGTCTATGAAACAGACCTCAGTGTACGCACACAGATTGAGGAGCTCCCTATGCTCCCTGAATTTCCTTCCGCTGCGCGAGTCTCTGAATATGTGTGCGACCTGGAGTATCTGTTCTCACGAATGAACTTGGGTTGCTATGGATCCACAGAACCCCACCTGTGGCTCGTGAGTAAAATGTCTACATGTACGTGGGACGATTGCCGCACCACCTCAGAGAGAAAGAGTTGGACCCACACGTACGATGACCTTGTGGACCTGCTCATCGAGCTGGCCCTTGAGGGGGAGAACGACTCCCATATTGAGACATTTCTCAAGAGACACCTGGGTCGAGGTGGCACCCCTACCCCTGAACGTGGCGAAAGGAAAAGGCCTAAAAATCCCACTAACGCCAACAAGGGTGGTGGTAAAGGGGGGGGTAACCTGCGTGCCATGAATGAGGTTAAACCTGAAACAGGTACAGCCCCACTCTTCTACTGTAAGCCTGTCAATGACAAGGGAGGACCCCGTCATGCCCCTGACTGCGACCACCGCAGGTAGGTAGGTAGGTAGGTGCACTCGGTCGTGGAGAGGCGCCCCATGGTTCCCCCTGGCGTCGCCCCTGTGACGAACAGGAAGAGGCTCCGCGCGTGAAGAGGGGAGGCGGCTTACTTCCCGCTAGACCTGACTGTTGGCCCCCAACAAAGCGGCCCCGGGCAACGCCGGGAGGGCTGATCGCCGCCGGCGTGACATGCTTGTCTCGCCGGGAGGGTGTGCCCCCGTGCTTGCGCACGTCCCCTCCTTTGGGCGGAACGCTAGGGGTTCACCGGACTTCCTGGCGTATCCCGTTCCCAGGGCATGCATGCACGTTCTTGGTACTAGGGTTCCGAGGCGCTTGGGTGTCGCACGCTCAGCCTCGAGTCCCAAAGCAGCGCAGGCCTTAGGATGCAGCCTTACCCCCGGTCTCCGGATCTCGTTAGGCCGGGTCACCTGCATGGCACGGGCTGCCTCAGTGCCCGGGCTGTGGGCACTGGGTTTCCTACTGTTGTGCGGTGTTTGTGTTTGGGTCCGGTTGGCGGTTGGGTGTGGGTTTTGTTAACCCCGCCAGTCCTGGCTGGGGTCTTCGGTGGGTGTGTTTGGGCACGGTTTGTGGTGTTGTCCCTCTAGTGTCGGCTGTTTGTGGTGTTCGTGGTTGGGCTTCGGTTTCGGCCTGCTTTTGGGACGTGTGTGGTTTCGTGGGCGCCCCGCTTGCCCCCCGCCGTTTCCGGTTCCGGCGTGCGGTGTGGGCGTGTGTGCTGGGCCCGGGTCTCGGCTGTGCCCAGCCCTTCTTGGCTGGTTTGTCGGGGTGTGTTTTTTGCGCTTTTGTTTTTTCTTTTTTTTTTCCCGGTCTTTGTGGTCCCTGTCCCTCCATCCCCTTTCTTTCGGGCTGGGCTGGTGGCTCTCCTTTTTTTTTCTTCGTTTCGGTGTCCCTTTTCCCCGTGGGCCGCTGTTACTGGCTTTGTGTTGCCGGTTTTGGGTGGGTGGTCCCCCTGTGCCTCTGTGGGGGTCCTGTCTTCGGTGCCTTCTGGGGGGGGGTTTGGCCGCCTGTGGTGGTGTTGGCGGGCGGTTTGGCGGCTGTGGGCTGTTTTGATGCCTTTTCCCCCTCCCCCCTCCTTTTTTTTTGGGGGGGGGGGGCTTGCCTGTTCCTCCCTCTGCCTTCCCTGGGCTGGCGCACGCACTGGCCTGCATTCAGTGTTGTCTTCCGGGCTGCTGTCTTCAGTTGCGTTCTGTGTGGCCGCGTTCCGGCCCCATCGGTCGGGTGGGCTATGTACACGGTGGGCTCGGCGCCCCTTCTTGCCGGGTTAGGTCCTGGCTCTGCCGGCTGGGCGGCTGCGCCAGGCGGCTGCTTGTGGTTTTGGGTTAGGGGGCTGGGGTTGTTCGTGTCCTGTCCCCTCTGCGGTGCCGGCTGTAATCTTCTGGGTGGTCCGCCACTGTTGTCGCCAGGCGCGCTGTGGCCCCGTGTGTGGCCTGCGGTGCTGGTGTGTGGCGTGCTGGCGCGGCGCCTTCCAGGGTGTGCGGTGGCTGGCTTCCGTTAGTCCCTCAGGTTAGGGTCAGTTGTGTCGTGCTGTGTCGCTCTGTGCCGCGTCGCGTCGCGTGGTGCTGTGGCGCGTTGCACTGTGGCGCGCTGTGGTGCGGTGTGCCGTGGTCTCGCGTGGTGCCGCGGTGGGTCAGTGGAGGTCAGCCTGGCCTGTGTCGTGGTGCGGAGTGCGGGCCGGAGTGTGGCTGGCTGGTGGCTGGGGGGTGCGGTTAGGTGTGGGTGGCTCGCTGGGTCCGTGCTGTGGGGGCTTGGGCGTGCCGCTCGGGCTGGTGGGTCGGGGGAGGTCGTTCGCGTGACGGTCCGTGGGGCTGCCCTCCCTGGGGGCCTGTGCCTTGGTCCCGTGTCCTCTGGGGGTTTCGGTCCCTTGTCGTGGGTGCCGCGGCCGTGCCTTCGTCCTTCTCCGGTGCCTGTGAGGTGGCCCTTGTGGTGGCCGGGGTCGTCGCCTGGCGGTGAGGGCGTGGTGGTGCGCCGTGCGGCGGCGTTTTCTGCGGCTTCCTCTGGGGGTGTGGCCCGTTCTCCCCGTGTAGGTTTGCCCTCCATTCTCCGTGTGGTTTCCGGTGGCCGGTGGGCGTGCGCTGGTGTGATCCGCATGGCGTCCGATGTTTGCTTCGGTGGTGTGTGTTGGGGTGTTTGGTGGGGCTGGGGCGGCGCTGGTCCCCCCGTCGTGGTGTGCCCTTCCTGGGTGTGGGTCGGGGTGCCTGCCGTGGTGCCCTTTTCCTCCGTGTCTTGGTCCCCGCTCCCGCCCCTTCCTGGTTCTTGGGTGGTTTCCTGCCCCCATGTGGTGTCGCTTCCGGCGTCCTGTCCTTGCGAGTGCCTGCCCTCACTTGGGGCCCTTCCGTGCCCTCTTGCCTGAGTGCTCCTTGGTGCCCCTTGCCCTTCCCTTGCCCTTGTCCTGCCCCTTCCTGGTGTGGTGGTGGCGGGAGGGGCGGGGTGGGGAGGGGGCGCCGGCGGCCCAGGCCTGGGGGTGGGTGGCCTGGAGCCACTGGCGGAGGGCTTGGGGGGTGTAGGGGGGGCGGAGGCCCTGGACCGCATCGCGGAGGAGGGCCTTCCATGCCGCTTGCGGCATGATGGCCTCCGGGGCGGCCTCGTTGGGGTTTGCGGGGGTGCGGGTGCGCACCTCCTCGAAGGTATGCACCATGTGGACCCCTTCGTGCCTTCCCGCTCCTCCGGCCCACTTCACCCAGCGGCGGAGCTCCTGCAGAGCGGGGGGAGACCACCAGGCGAGGTGGGCGGGGGCCCGGGGGGGGGAGGGGTCCGTGCCCGTGGTCGTGGTGCGGCGGGGGGAGGACGTGGACCTGCGGTGGTGGCGGGGCCGGCGGTGCCTGGGGGAGCGGGAGCGGCGGCGGCGGGGGCTGGGGGTGGAGGACGGGTACGGGCGGAGGGGGGAGTGGGAGGGGGAGGTGGACATGGGGCGGCGGTGGCGCGCTCGGTGGCGTCCGGGGGGAGCGGGAGTGGTGGTGGCGGGGGCTGGGGGTGGTGGATGGGTACGGTTGGCGGGGGGGAGGGGGAGGTGGACGTGGGGCGGCAGTGGCGTGCCTGGCTGCGTCGGGGGGAGCGGGAGTGGTGGTGGCGGGGGCTGGGGGTGGGGGTCTTGTTTGGCCGGTGGGGGGAGGGGGAGGCGGACATGGGGCGGCGGTGGCGCTCGTGGTGGTGCCCGGGGGAGCGGGAGCGACGGGAGCGGGGCCCCCGGGGGTCGTGATGGCACCTGGGGGAGCGGGAGCGGCGCGAGTGGGTGGTTGAGGCGCGGTGGGAGTGTGGGCGCCGTGGGCGAGTGTGCCGTGCGGGGGGGGAGCGGGAGCGCCGCCGTTTGCGGGACCGGGCCTCATCGCTCGAGTCGGGCCAGTCCGGAGGCGTCGGCGGCCCCTGGGGGGCCTCGCGCGGTGCCGCCTGGTACTGGGGGGGGGGGGGGGAGGTCCCCCGTCGTCCATGGATCCGCCACATAGGGGTGTGGTGGCGGTAGCGGCTGGTGTTATTGGTCGAGTGGCTGTCCTTGGCGGGGTTGGGCCCGGGGGGCCCCTTCGGCGTGGACCTGGTGGCCGGGGGGGTACGGATACGGTTCCTGGTACGGGGGTGGTGGCTGGTACGGGGGGGGTGGCCCCTGGCGGTAGGTGGGGTATGCAGGTGGAGCGCTCGGTGGCTGCCATCCCGTCCGCTGGTGCTGTTCGTGCACGGGGGGTTGTGGCCCGGTGGGGTAGGGCGGTGGGCAGTGGTAGTGGTGGGGGGGGTGTTGTTAGTGGTTGTGGTGGGGCCACTGGTGGTGGTGGTGTGGGTAGTGGTGGGGTTGGTGTTGCGGGTATGGCCCATGGACCCCTTGTGGGTATTCCGGTCCCCCTTGTGGCAGTGGGGGGTTGGGCATCGTGGGCAGTCCCCGGGGCTGCACTATGTGGTGGGCAGGGGGGAAGGGTTGGGGCCCGGGCTTGACGGTGACGGTGGTCGAGGGGTCCCACGTCCCTGGGTCGGTTTGGCCGGCGGTGGTGGTGGTTTGTGGGGGATGGATGACGGGGCGCTTGGTGACGGGGATGCGGACGAGGGCTTTGACGGGGTCGTGCTGGGTGGCTGTCTCTGCGGTGGTGGTGGGTGCCGGCGGGAGGGGGGCGCGGGTTGCGGTGGGTGGGGGGTCCTGGCTTGGGCGAGGGTCCGGGCGGGGGTGGTGTCGGGTGGGTTTGTGTCGTTGCGTCTGTGGTGTTGTGTGTGCTCGCGTGGGCGCCGGCTTGGGTTTGGGGTCGGGTTTGGGGTTGGGGTCCGGTTCCAGGTTGAGGAGTACCTCTGTCCGGAGCTGTGAGGGCGCCGATGTCGGGTCGGGGGTCGTCCCGGTGCGTTGCCGGGGTGCCTGAGTCGCCTGTGTGGGGGTTTGGGGGTCGCCGCGTGCGACCGCGGCTTTGGCTTTCGCCGTGGCCTTGAGGATGAGGGCGGCGGGGAGGGGGGGGTCGGAGGATGAGGTGGAGGAGGTGGACGAGGCTGAGGATGAGGAGGAGGTGGTGGACGCGGGTTGGGCTGAGATGCGGGCGGGCTTGTGGGCGGCGGCTTCTGCTGCGGCCACGGCGGGGAGGATGGAGGGCATGTCCTCGGGCTGTAGGTTGGGGGCGGGCGGCTGGGGGGGCCCGGTCCTGACCTGGCGGCCCGGCGGGCCGATCTGGTCGGCAGCAGCGGGGGAGGGAGGCGCGGGGCTGTGGCCTTCTCCTTCTGGGCTCGGCTGGGCCCGGGTCCTGCAATGTGCGAGGTCGTGTGGGTTGGCGTCCGTGGGGGGGAACAGTTCGCGTGGGCTGCATTCAGGGGCCGGGGGGGGTGGGCCTGGGTCCTCTGGGGTGTGTTTGGGGGGCGTGGGCGGGCCACTGGGTGGGGTGGGCGTGCCGCGGGGCGCGGGGCTCCCCTCGGCGGGTGTGTGTGGGTTGTCGAGTGTGGGGGGCGGTGAAGCGTGTCCGGCGGGTGGGTGTGTGGCGGGCGTGTGCTGTTGTTCGGGCCGGTGGGGGAGGCCCGTGTCGCGGGGCCCGGGGGTGCGCGCGATGGTGGGCGTGTGCGGACCTCCGGTTGAGCAGCGACAGGGGGGGGGCATGGGCCGGGATTGTGCGGCGGGGTGTGCTGTGTCGGTGTATGTGTCCGCTTGCCGCGCGCTTGCGTGGGCAGTTGTAGGCCGGGTGGTTTGGAGGAGAAGCTTGCCGTCTTCTGCTGCCGCGGCAAGGATTTCGCAGACGAGCTTTCGTATCTGGTGGACCTCTTGGTCAGTGGTGGGAAGGGGGTATGCTAGCTTTGGGCTAAGACCCGCGCGGTTGAGGACCCTGTTGATGGCGTGGTACCCGCAGGTGAGGGACTGCTGCGGTCTAGGGGGGGGGTTTGGTCGTGTGTCCGGGCCTGCCTCGACTTGTGTGTGGGCGGTGGGGATGGCCCAAACCCAGGGCACGGTCCCCGTGGGTGGCCAGCGGCGCTGGATCCAGTGGGTTAGGCAGAGCATGGCCAGTCCCAGGTGGTAGCTCGCCTTCCCTGAGGTGATTTGGGCCAGGGCGCGGGCTGGGGGCTTGTCCCCTGGCTGGAGGACACCCCTGAGGACCCTGTGCTGGGTGGTGGGGTCCCCCACTGCCCCTGGTGGGGCGGTCTCCGGGGCGAACATGGTGTCTGTCCCCTGGATGAGCCATTGCGGGCCGGGGGACGTAGCCGTAGCGGCTATCACGTAGTAGTGGCCGCGCTCGAGGACTGTAACCCAGACCTCCGGCGGGGGGTGGTCACTGTCTGTAGGTGGGGGGGGGAGGTTGTCGTCTGGGGTGCGGAGGCCGGCGGCGCGGAGGGCGGTGTCGCGGTTGGGCGCGGTGGCCTGTTGCCACTGCTCCGGGCGGTTCGGGTCCGCTGGGTGGTCCGTCTCCGCTGGGGCCCGTCGTAGGCGTACGGTGCCTTGACGCGTGACGTTGATGCCGGTGTCGTGCGTCAGGGCCTGGCCCCACTCGATGGGGGGGATCCAGATGTGCTGGCCCCGGGTGTGTTTGCGGGCTCGCCAGAGCACAAGGTCTACGATGGTCTCGTGGAGGCCGCTGCCTGGGGTGGTCAGGTCCCGGAGGGCTTTGACGGTGGGCTTGGTCCAGTCCTCTTGTAGGCGGTACCAGCCCAGGGGGGTGGTCGGGGCCCTGTCTTAGAGGGTTGCTTGGAGGAGGTCGGGGTCGCGGATGGTGGCCGGTGTGAGGGGGGGGTGCCCCGGGTCCGGGGGGGGTGGGCTGGATGGGCTGCCGGGGTCTTGCGCGTCTACGTCGATGGATGGTTGGCCCTGGTTGGGCTCGGCCAGACTGGGCGGTGCCGGGTGGCTTCTTGGGTGTGAGACGGGTCTCGGGGCGCTGTGGTGGTGCCTTGGAGACCTGTGGATGGAGACGGGGGGCGCGTGCGGGGCGCGGAGCGGGTTAGTGGACATCTGGGTCATGCACGGCATGGTAATGGATGAGACGCTGCATGTGTTCCCTGGCGGTGGGGTCGGTGAGTTGCTCCGCGTGTGTTAGCAGGAGGTGTTTGCCGTGTACCATTTGGGCCGCTGCTCTGCGGACTGCTTTTAGCTGGAGGTGTGCTGCTGCCTCCATGGGGCTTTCCGTGTGTTTGGTGAGGTGTCGGTGCAGGGCCTGTGTCACTGCCGCTCTCATGGTGGCTTCTTTGATCAGGGGGTCCCGGAAGAGGTGTTCGGTGGCCTGGTGTGCGTGGCTGTGGGTTGGCCATCCTTCGTGTTGTCGCAGGGTTTCCGCCAGGGACCAGCCCACTAGGGTGTCCCTGTCTGTATGGAGGGGGCATTTCTTGAAGTGTTCCCAGTCCTCCGGGCTGGTGTGGTCGCATGGGCAACGGGTGTGTTCGTCAGGGACGTGGATGTGCTTGCGGGCGAGCCATCTGGCGACCCTGGTGAGGAATGGTAGTTGCTCCCTGAGGAGCTGGATGCGTCGTTTCTGGAGGTGGGCTGGGACGTTTGCTGGGCGCAGCGCTGAGTGGTAGAGGGGGACTTGCAGTCTGTCCTGGAGCTCCTGGATGTGCGCCCGGCTGTCTGCGTCGCCGAGCACGCGGGCGAGATGTTGGATGGGGTTGGGGTAGTGGTATGCTCTGTCGTGGGAGGAATAGGGGGCGTCCTCTGGTACCCAGTCCGGGGTCTGATGGGGCTCGGGTACAGGGGGCACGTGTTGGAGGTGTGTGTGGTTGCGGGCGAGGTCAGGGATCTGGAGGGCTGGTAGGTGTGTTGTGCGCTGGTGTACTGCCTGGTTGTCGACCTTACCGTTTCCGTATTGGTGTCTTTGGGACTCTTGTTTCACGATGTGGAGTTGGACGTAGGGGGGAAGGCTGCGAAGGGCTTTCCAGAGTAGCAGTGCCTGGGTGCCGAGGCTCGTCGCGGTGGCTGTGTGAAGTGGTTGCCTTACTATGCGGAGGAGCAGGTGTGTGTCGACAGTGGCGTCTACCACGAACCAGACCCGGACGATGTGCGGGGAGTGGGCGGGTAGGTGGGCCGCGACCTCGGTGATGGCGTCGGCCATGGCCCCTAGCTCCCCGTGGGAAGAGGCCCCATAGGTGGTGTGGCCCGTGTGGTGGTCCATGTGGTAGTGTCCCCCGGTGTGGGTTAGCTGCAGGGTGGCCCCCCCGGTGATGGGCGTGAGGGCGGATTCGCCTGAGGCGTCGGTGAAGTAGAGCCGGTCCGCCGGTGATGGTTGTGGGAGGCGGCATGGGTTCATGGGCAGGTAGGCGTATATGGCAAGGCCCGTGGCGAGGAGGGCTACTGGGGTTGTGGGCTGCAGGATGGGGGTGGCGTACACCCCTCTTCCTTTGGAGATGATGTGCTTCGCTTGGGGGGACAGGGCTATGAGTCCCTGCTCCGGCTGTCCTTGTGTGAGGTAGAAGTAGATGTAGTGGAGGATGTAGGCTGTGTTGGGGTTTAGGTCGTGGCATGTGAGGGTTTGTGTTCGGTGCTCCGGTGTGTGGCAGGAGTGGTGGAGCGGATAGTAGGGGTGCTCGTGCTTGCCAGTTCTGCCTGGCTCGTACATGCTGTAACGGATGGCGACCCCTGCCGGGTCGGGGCGGGGGCATGTGGGTGTAGTGGTGAAGAGTCATTTGGGCGCGTGGTCGGGGTTCCATGCTACCGTGGGGTTAGTGCCGGTGCGGTGGAACCATGGGGCTATCCATGCGTAGGCCTGTGGTGGTAGGTGGGTTGTGGGGTGGGTGTGGTGACGTGCTATGAGGTGTAGTACGGGCCATGGTGTGGTTGGTGCCTCGAGGTCACAGGCCCAACATGTGCGTGGCATGCTCTGCAAACCTTGGGGGACCTTTGGTAGGTCTCGGGCGGTCATGTGGTGTTTCGGTATGCGCCATTTTGCCCCGTGGTGGATGACGGTGGTCTGCGTGGGTTTGGCTTCATTCGGGGCCAGTAGTAGGGTTAGTGGTGGGACTGGGCCCGTCACCGGGGGGTTGGGTTCGTGTTTCGATCCGGTGGGTGCGTAGGGCGGTGTCGCTGGGATGGCTCGGGGGTGTTGCTTTGTGAATTCTCGGTAGGCTGTGCGCATGTCTTTGCTGCCCGGTAGAGTGTGTCCCGCTGCTCGTGCCGTCTGCGTGAGGTACTGGTGGAAGAGGCGGTATTGTGGCCATTCGGGAAGCTGTAGAAAGGGGGTGTGGTGTGCCCCGCTGTGGTGCAGGACCCGCATTTGGGGGAGGGTGACGTATACTACGGTGATGGAGGCCCCGACAAGGTCTATGGTGTGGATGGTGCCCTTGGGGTGATGGTGGAGGTCCCCGCAGAGGACCGCTAGTGCCCCCTCCTCTGGGCACGTGTGGTTGGTGAGTATGGCGTGGTGTGGGGATGGGAGGAGAAGCTGCAGGTGGTTCCACAGGCGCGTGTTCATGTTGGTGGGCATGCCCGTCTGGTGGAGTACCCAGCGCGGGCATGTGTTGCGGGCCCGTTGTGCGGCTTGGAGGCGGATTGCGGTGACCTCGCGGACCTCCGGTGAGTGGTTGTGGGTCATGCGGTGAAGGAGGAGGGCGGTGTGTCTGGTGTAGGCCGCTTTCACCTCGTCCCCTATGGCGTCCCCATAGTGGGGCCATGCCGCTCGGATGGCGCCGGTGGGTATGGAGGTGGGCCAGCCCCCGTGTGCTGCCCATGCCTTGGTCACGGCGCGTGTGGCCGGCTGGAGGGCGGTGGTGGGGTGTGTCAGGTGGAGCGCTTGGAAGCCTATGGAGGCGTTCAAGACCCCGGTGAGGTAGTACGCCAGGCTCTGGTGGGACAGGGAGAGGGCCTTGGTTGTCGGGGACGCATATCTGGGGAGATGGGCGAGGTGTGATTGCAACTTGGGAGGGAGGGTGGCGTCCTCAGGGTTGGCGGCCTGGACTACCCCCAGGTGGGTGGTGGTTGTCACGACTTGCATGGGGGGCCCTTGTGGCCCTAGGGTGGGAGGTGTGGCAGACCCCTTGATCATGGCCACTGACTTTGTGGGGTGGACGATGAGGTTGTTGTGGGAGAGGTAGGAGACGGTCACGTCCAGTAAGTCGTTGGCCTGTTGGGTGACCGTTGGCCCGGGGTCCGGGGCCTGGGGTTCGTGTGGGGTGTGCGCGACGGTGAGGTTGGTGTCGTCCACGAAGCCCACCAGGGGTGAGAGGAGGGGGTAGGGTGCGTAGGCCGGGTAATCCTGCTCGATTGCGAGGGCCAGGGGGAGTGTCACTAGAAGGTACAGGAAGGGGCCCTCTGCTCCCCCTTGGGGGACCCCGCTGCCTGGCTCCAGGAAGGGGGTGAGGCCTGCTCCAGTGCGGACCGTGTATTTGCGGGTGCGGATGTAGCCGGAGGTGAAGTTGTAGAAGGGGAGGCCTAGGCGTTTCCACACCGCTTCTAGAAGGAGCCAGGGGGTGTTTGGGAAGGCTCCTTTGACGTCGAGGGAGGCGATGATGAGGTCCACCGGGTCCATGTCCGCGATGGTGTCCTGGAGGAAGATGGCCTCGTGTGGGGACCGGCCTGGGATGGCCCCCGAGAGGCTTGCTGGTATGTGGGGGTCCAGGTGGGGGCGGATGCGGCGCAGGAGGATGGTCCAGACGATTTTGACCTCCGTGACCGCACAGACTATGGGGCGCCAGTTGTCCGGGTTTGCCCAGTCCCCCTTTTTGTAGAGGGGGCGGACAACGTTTGCCGAGTCTGGTGGCAGGGGGGTCCGCCCCGTGACGATGTCCCAGAGGCGGTGGGCGAGGACGCGGAGGAGGTGGGCGGGGAGGTGGTAGTATGCCTCTGCAGGGAGGCCGTCGTAGCCTGGGTTTTTGTGTTGCCGGAGATTGTGGATGGCCTTCCGGACTTGGTGGATGGTGAAGGGGCGTTTTTCCAGTTGCCTCCTCTGGGCGTTGTTGAAGACCCGAGGGAGGCGGTCGATTTTGGCCTGGGTGTCTGGGTCCAGTGTGTCTTGGGTGGGGGTGTGTTGCCGGAGGAAGCTGTCTTGGGTGGCTTGGAGCACTGTGGCTGGGTCGTTGGTGAGGGAGCCGTCCTCTTGCCGGACCGTGGTGATGGTGCGGTGGCCGGTGTCGGTCATGGCGTCGTTGAGGAGGCGGATGTCCTTGTAGGGGAGTTCATGTTGCGCATACCGTTCGTGTTCCTGGGCGATGCGCTGTTGCCTGTGGATGTGCCACCGCTGCAGGTCTGCCCTGATGTGGGCTATCCGTGTTCTGCAGTGGTGTATCTGGCGGCGGGTTTTGGGGGGTGTCGGTGTGGAGGAGGGTCGCCAGTTGTTGCTTCGCATGCCAGAAGTCATGGAGCATGTCCCCCAGGGCCGTGGGTGGTTGGTCGTCGTCTGTGTGGGGGTGTTGTTGGAAGCCGCAGGCGACGGCGGCCGTGCGCATGGCTGTGAGTAGGTCGGTGGGGTCTGGTTGGATGCGCCGGGCGCGGTCTATGGCCCTGTGATATTGGGACCAGGCATGCTTGTCATGCAGCGGCAGCATCTTCAGGGGGGGTGGTAGGCCTTGGTCCGCATCCTCTGGGGGGCTGGGGGGAAGGTTGGGGATGGTGAGGCGGATGTGCAGGGGGCTATGGCCTGTGGGTTCCAGCGGGAGGGGTCCATATCGGGCCTCCGCTCCGATGATGGTGGTGGGGTCGCCATAGCATACGTTGATGCGGGATGGGGCGGCATCCGTTTGGTGGGGGAAGTTGGATGGTTGGCCTTCGAGGTTGGCTGTCAGGTCCACGAGCCCCAGCATTTCGATGGTGTCGCAGACTGCTTGGTCCTGGGGTGTGGCCTGTCCCCCTCGGTCCGCTGGGGTGGGGGCGGCGTTCATGTCGCCGATGATGACTGTGGGGGCGAGCATGGCCATCTGGCGGTATGGCTCGGCCAGGGCTTGGAGGAAGGGTTCCGTGGCTTCGCCGAAGGGGACGTGGGTGTTGATGACGTTGAGTTGCCATCCGTCCCCGACGACCTCATAGACACCTAGCCTCCCTGGGACGCTGAGGTGGTGGACGAGGTGGACGTGGATGCCGGTTTGGGCGTATGGGGGGGTCCCCTTGTGCCAGTAGCATTTGTACGCTTTCTGGTCCGGGGTATATATGGGGGTGGTTTCTGGGGGGTCGTCGCGCTGTAGGCCTTGTTCCTGGAAGGTGAGGAGTTGGGGAACCCACCCCGGCCCCTGTGCCATCGGGAGCTCCTGGAGGGCGGTTGTGGCGTCCTTGGAGTATGTGACGGCCGGGTGGTTTAGGTCGAGGAGGTTGACGGTGGCCTCGGTGGGGGCGGGCCGGGGCTGTGGAGGCTTGTGCCCTCGGCCCTTGCCCCGTCAGGGAGGGGGACTGGGGCTCGGGGACTTTTTGCCGGTTTGTGGGCGTTTGGGTAGGCGCGGCGGGGGGAGGCCTTGGCTCCACTCCGGGGGGAGCTCCCCAGTGTATTTGGTGCCTGTGTGGGCCTTGTTCTCTTCGGTGCGGAGCCGGATGGGGTGGGCGCTGGTGAGCTCCAGGGTGTAGCCGACTGGTTTGTCCGGGTCGCTGCTGCCTTGGTCTAGCTCCTTTTGGCGGTGCCAGATCACCCGGATCTGTGGCCCCCCGTTGTCCCCCGGTTCCTTGAGGTGGTACTGGATCGGCCCTCACACCAGATCCAGTCGCCTGTGTGGTCGTTGCGGAAGGGCTGTTGGACCTTCGCGCCTTTTTCGAATCCTGGGTACGCTTTGGGCGGGGGCTGTGCTGGTGGCGGGAGGGAGGATGATGAGGATGCCTGGTCCGGGTGCGGCGGTGGTAGTGGTGGGAGGGAGGATGACGAGGATGCTTGGTCCGGGTGGGGCGGTGGTATTGGTGGGAGGGAGGATGACGAGGATGCTTGATCTGGGTTCGCCGGGTGGGTCGGGTGGGATGTGGGGGGTCGGGAGGTCGCTGCTTTTCCGGCTTGGCTGGGGGCGGGTGCGCCCCTTTGTCGTCTCGTTCGCTTGGGTGGGACTGGAGGTAGCGGGGCTGGGGGGGCATGGAGTTTGAAGAAGGGGTGCGTTGCTTGCTGGTCTGGATCCCTCAGTGGGGGTTCTGCCGGTGTTTGCATTTTCGCTTTCGCGTGGCTGCGTATGATGTCGGCGAGCTTGCGCACGGTCTCCGGGGGATCTGTTGGCCATGGCAGTGCGGCGGGGCTGTCATCGAAGGGGTGGTGTAGGTGGTAGTTCCTCATGGCCTTGGCCTGCATGACCCAGGCCTCTGTGGGTTCCGGTGTGTCCGGGCCATTGGGGGAGCCTTGAGCCCAGTAGAGTGCTGTGTGGAGGGCTTCCCAGGGCGCGCCTTCGCGGCCTGTGAGGGTGGTGGCTTGGAGGAGTCGCTGCTGGACCTGTGGGGGGTCTTCCGGGTCTATTTCCGGGGTATGGGCCTGGGCCGCCATGAGGACTCCGTGTGCACAGTGGAGGACCCCCCATTGGGCGTCCGCTTTGAGGATGTGGATGGCGGGTTGTTGGGGGGGCGTGTCCAGGGTGTCCCACGATGCGATGGCTAGTGGTATCCTGGAGGGGTGGAGGTGTGGGGGGGCCTTGCGGCTTAGGAGTTGATCGATGTGGAAGGGGGTGACGGGATCTTTGGGGCCTTGGGGTGGTGGGGGCATTGCTGGGATGGTTGTGGGGTCCCAGTGGCGTTCGTGGGCGGCGAGGGTGTACAGGGCGGCGGTGATGATGTGGTGGGCTTGCCCCTCCAGGACGATGTGGCGCTCCGTGCCGAAGTCCTTTGGTAGGTGGGCTGCGGGGTGGACGGTGATGTGGGCCAGGGCGCTTTGGTGGGCCTTTTTTCCCCCGGCTGGCGCCTGTGTCCGTTTGTCCCCCGGGATGTGCTGGTGTTGGTGTTTTGGTGGGGGTGGTCCCAGGGCGAGGGATTCTACACCGTGGAGGGGGATGGCGTGTTCCCTGGACCTCCTGGGCAGGATGTATATGCCCGGGTCTCCCGGTACGGTGCCTAGGTACATGTTGCCCGTGATGGTGGGGGCCGGCAGCGGTTGGCGCAGGGGCGAGGTGCATGGGGTGGAGCAGGGTGGGTCATGGTGCTCACACCGGGGGTGGTCGATGCCGTACGGGGTGACGTGTACGGCGAAGGGTCCAACGGCGCGCTGGAGTTTTTGGGGTTGGATGTTGTGGAGGTGCGCCACCGCCCGTGTGTGGGAGCGCCCTTCGCTGATCCACACGGCGTCTGCCCGCGACGCCGCTGGGTTCAGGCAGTCCGTGGTGATGCCTGTGATCGTGCGGTTGTGGGTGGTATCTGATACCCTGGCGGGGGGTGCGCCGATGCGGGGGATGGTGTGGTCGTCGTGGAGGGCGCGGGCCTTGCGCCTCGCATCGTGTCGGTGCTGGCCCTCCTGGGCGGGGGTGTGCACACCTGTGTGTTTGGGCTTCTTGTTGGGGCGGTCTGCTGTGTGGAAGGGCGTGGGCCAGGAGGGGGCGTGGTGGAGGGTGGGGTGTGGGAGGTCCCCCCGTGTTGCCCATGTGTACAGGGTGGTCGCAGCGGCCCCTTCCGCCTGTATGGTGTATCGCTCGTCGTGTCAGCGACGGGTGACGAGGACGTTGGGGGCCTTCAGCTCATACACCTGTGTGGTGTGGGGGAGGTGGCGGGTGACGGTGATCTTGGCGGCGTCGTTTTTGCGGGTGGTGGTGTGGGGGATGATGTAGTGGGTCGCCCATTCGTCCTGGGGGGCGTGTTCCGTCGGGTCTAGCTTGAGTGGGGGGTGGAGCGGCTTCGGTGTTGGGGGCTTGTCTTGGCCCTTCGCGTGGGGCGCCACTTTGGTTTCGACCAGGTATTGTGGGCCCCAGGTTTCCGGGGCCCCTACCTGTGTTGCTGCCGCTGTTGCGGCTTGGAGGAGGGCGGTGGTGTTGGTGTCTAGAGGGGGGGCCCCCGGTTGGGGGGTGAGGGTGTCATGGTCTTGGTATGCCCACCAAATGGTGTAGCCTCGTTGGGTGTTGCGGTGCGGGGTTTGGGTTCGGGCTTGCTGGATGGATAGGGCGGTCTTGATGTCCTCCGCTGCTTGTGGGTTTATGGGTGTGGCGTACGCCCATACTCCCGGGGCGTGTATGTCGTGTGGTGCTTGGCCTACTCCTCGTATCGGGTGTAGGGTGTGGTGGGTGCGTGTGAGCCCTAGGTGTTCTCGGAGGAGGTCCCCCCGGATGTCCTCCCACCGTTGCTGCCAGGTGTGTGTGTGGTCATTGGGGGCGGGGTAGGTGATGACGATGGCTTGCCATGGGGTGGGGCCTGGATGCACCGTCATAGGTGCCGACGATGCCTGTTGGGGTATGTGGACGGCGTGGGCGGGGGCTGCTGTTACGGGGTCTCTTTCCGTGGGTGTCATCGTGGCATCGCCTTGGACGGTGAGGAGGAGGTGGTGGCGGTCCGTCGGTAGTGCCCAGGTGGTGGTGGGCTCGGTGATCGAGTGGAGGCGGATGGCCTGGAGGCCCGGTGTGATTTCGTCCCATCGGAGTGTGCCGTTGTGGACCGCCCATTCCCGCGGCAGGTCTCGAAACCCGTTTCGGTCCGGGGGGTGCGGTGTTGTGGGGGGAGCTCCATTGTGGTGATGGGGTGGGTGAGGGGCTCTGTGCGGGGTTGGTCTTGTGTGGTTGGTGGTGATGGTGCCTGGGGCATCTCTTCGTCCAGTTGCTGTGGGGCTTTCGCCTCCTGGAGCTCTGCACTGATGGCGGCGAAGACATCTGGGAGGGTGGGGGAGGCGGGGGGGTGGGGTGCCGGATCGTTCCAGGTGATGTGGTATTCCTCCGGGTTCTCGGGGCTTTGCTGTACGGTGATGGCGGCTGTGGCGTCGTCTTCAGGTGTCCATCGGGGTGGATTGTGGTCGAGGGGGTGGAGGGTGACGGTGTGGCGGTGTTTCCAGCTGTGGAACGCTAGGAGGGCGTGGAGGCCGTGTCTAGTGTCCCCGGGCGGGCGGGGGCAGGTCTCGGCTGCTGCCCCCAGGAAGGCGTCCGCGGTGCCTTTCCAGGTGTCTTCCCAGAGAAGGTCTTCCTCTGTGCCCCACTCGTTGTCGTTCCTTTTCTCCTGCTTCCACCCCTGGAGGGTCGCGTGGTCCTCAGGGAGGTCTCGTTGGACGGACTAGTAGTACTGCTCGGCGTCCATGGGGGCTAGGGTGCTGGCCAGTGTGGCGTAGATGTCCTTTGGGGGGGGGGGGGGCGGTGGAGGCGTGGCGGCGCGGTCGGGGTCGGGCTCCTCCCGCTGGTGTTCCGCGTTCCGGTCTGCGGTGGACGCGGGGGATATGGAGCGTGGTGGCATGGGGTGGTCGGGCTCCTGCGGTTCCGTGGGTTGCTGGTGGGCTTGTGGGCGCGGGGCCGTGGCTGCCAGTAGGTGTCGGATGGCCGGGAGGACGTCGTAGTCGTCTTCCCAGCAGTGGGCTGGAGCGCACGACCTGTCAGGGGAAGCGGGGGTTGGGTTGGGCTGGGTTGGGTCAAGGCCTCATCCGGACCTCCGGGACCACGGATATCGCCCTTCCCTGCGCGTCACAACTGGTCCGGCGGGTTCACGGTTGTCCGGTCTCAAGGCCTACCGGACTGATGACCGCCCCCGTACCCCGCGGTGGCACACGCGGGAGGGAGATGCCGCCGTGCCTGTGTGTGTGGGGAAGTGTGTCGCCTGGTGCTCCAGGCCCCAGTGGGGAGGCTGGGGGAGCCTGACACTGAGCCCACCGGGGGAGTTGTCGGCCTGGACACGCCACCTCCAGGTCTACCGACATGCCGCTGGTCGCCCACTACTGCCGATGGCAGGGGGTTGCCAAGCTCCACACACGACTGGGGGCGGTCCGCACTCCCTGATTGCACTGGCACGGGTGGTGCTGCTCTAGGCTGGACCTGCCTCCCACGGTGACGGGGCGGGCGGTTGGAGGGGCCCCGGGGCGCGCCGAGCGCTTCCCTGCCCCGGGGTCCACCCGGGCCAGAGGTCCAGGCGGCGGTGCAACTGTCCTCGTAAACGGGGGGGCCCGGAGGGCACACCACCCGAGTGACCGCTCCTTGGAGGGGAAGCGGGGGGGGGGGGCGTGTTGCGGAGCGGTGTACGATGGGGTGGGCGACGCGTGCGGTTGGTGGCGTGCTCGCTCTGCCGTTCTGTTTCCTGCGAGCCCTGACCCTGGGGGGGTGGTGGTGATGTTGGTGGTGAGGGTGGTGTGGGCGCCGGAGTGGATGATTGTGTCGGTGGCGGCGCTGTTGGCGAGGGTGGTATGGGCGTGAGCGTAGATGAGGTTGGTGCTGGGCTATGGTTGATGGTGGTTAGCTGGTGGGTCAGCTGTTGTCGCTGTCGTCGTTGCCGGTGGTGTTGGTGCCTCTGATGACGAGGTGATGGTTGGTGAGCATGGCGCGGGTGACGTATGGGTGTATGTGGTGTTGTCGGTGGTGTCCATAGTGAGGGTGTTGTTTCTGGTCGTTGGGGCGTAACGTTTGTGGGCCGGATGTGGCGGTGGTGGCGAGGGTACTGTAGATGACGGGTGGTGTGGCCCACGTCGCCTCCCGTGGTGGAGGTGTGATAGGTGCCGTGGTGGCGTTGGCGATGGTGGGGTGCCGCGGGTGGTGTATTGGTTGTTGGTGGTGGAGATGTTCCTGGATTGTGCGTAGTCCCCGTCCGGCGGTGGTGGTGTTGGTGGTGTCGGTGCTCGTTGAGGCCGTTGGCGACGCCGGGGGTTCCTGGCCTCGCGCGGGGTGGTGGTGGCGGTGGTGAGTGTAGGCGGAGCCATGGGCGGCGGTACCATTGACGGCTCGGCCGGGCGTGCTGGTGCAGGTTTCGGGTGTAGGTGTGGTTCGGGCTGCGGCATTGGTGGGTGGCATCGACGGTGGGTGGCGTGACTGGTGGGTGGCAGCGGTAGGGGGGTGTCGGTTGTTGGTGAGGCTGTCGTTGTCGGTGTTCCGGTTGGTGCTGGTGATGGTGTCGCTGGTTGTGCAGATGGTGGGGGGTGGGAAGGGGGACCCGTACCCTGGGGTTGTCGTGGCGTTCGGTCGACGGTGGTGCTTTCAGTGGTGTTCTTGAGAGTTGGCCGGGAGTGTTGTCGGCGATGCTCTGGCTGGTGCCGTTTGTGCGGGCTGTGTGGTTTTTGCGTCAGGGGTCGGTGGCGTTGGTGACGGTCGTGTGTTGGGGTTCGGCGCCGGTGATGGCGGTCTGATGGTGAGGGTGCCGGGGACGTATGGTTGGTCCGCGTTGTCGGGCCTTCTCCTCGCCATTCCTGGCGGAGGGTGCTGCTGGTGTCGCTGGTGGTGAGGGTGTGGTGGTGTTGCTGTGGTGTTTTGTGCTGCTTGGGTGGGTGGTGGGGACCCCTGGTCGATGCTGACGATGCTCCGGGTGATTTCAATGCGGTGGGTGTGATGGTGTGTGGTGTTGCTGTTTCTACCCTTGGCTGGGGGCCTGGTGGGTGGCGCTGGTGGCGTTTGTTCGCCAGCCGTGGTGGCGTCCTTGGTGTTGCCGTCGATGGGGGCGCCCTAGGTGTTACTCTGTGCCGGGGTCTTGGTGGTGGTGATAGGGGTGTTGTGGGTGACGGTAGCTCGGCTCGTCGTTGGTGGGGTTGGCGGTGGTATGGATATTGCCGTGGGTGTTGGCGGCGTTGGTGTTGCCGACGGTGAGGGTGTCACGGTGGTGGCTGGCGTGTCTCGTGGTGGTCTGGTGGCGTGGGTGTTTTTGGTGTTGGTGCTGGGTGGTCTGCGTGTTGGTGTTCGGTGGTTCCGGGCGTGCCATTCGTGGCTGGTGTTTGGCCGGCTTGTGGTCCTGGTGGTGTCGGTTGTCTCTGGTGTTGGGATATTCCCTTCGGCTGTCCTTGGGTCTGTAGTGACAGGTGTTGCTTCGGTTGTGGTTTAGGGTGTCAATGCTGCGGGTGGGTGGCGGTGTCGCCGTGCTGCCGCTGTCGGTGGTGCCGGTGTTGGTGTTGGTGGGGGCGCCGCCGGAGGAGCTGTGTGTGTTGGCGTTGTAGGGTGTTGTAGGTGTTGCCCTGGTGGTGTTCTGACGGCGGAGGGGGGACCTCGCCACTCCTGGCGGAGGTTCCCATGCGCGTCGTTGGCTGGTGGGTTGGCCTTGGCCCCCTCGGTGTCCTTGTTGCCGATGGCGTCTTACCGGGTGGTGTCGCCGTGGTGGCTGTCGTGGATGCTCCGGGTTGCTGTTGGTGAGGTCGCACTGCCGGTGGTGCCGTCGGTGATGCCGGTGGTGAGGTCGTTGCGGGCGTTGCTATGGTTCACGGCGTCTCTGATGTTGTTGATGCTGCTGGTGGTTGGTGTGGGTCTGTGTGTGGGTTGTCAGTGGCTGCTGCTGCTGCTGGTGGTGGTTCTGGGTGCGGGTCGGTGGGTGGCGCGGTTGGAACGCCTTGGGTGTAACTTGGCCGTTGGGCGGTTTCTTGTGTTGGTCCGTTGTTGGCGAGGGTGTCTCAGGCGTCGTGCTGGGTGTCGGGGTTGCTGGTGTTGCCGACGGCGTCCGCGTTGGTTCCGGGTGTTTCCGCTGGTGAGGGTGTTGTGGTGTTCGGTTTGGGTGTTGGCGGCGGTGCAGGTGTGGGTGTCGCAGTTCCTGGCCCTGGGTCTGGGCGTGGCCGTTTGGGTGTTGCTGGATGTGGGCGCTTGCCACTCCTGGCTGAGGGCTCGGTGGCGTTCGTTCGCTAGCCGTGCTGGCGTCCTTGGTGACGCCGTTGGGGGGGGTGCCCTAGGTGTTACTTGGTGCCGGGCTCGTGGTGGTGGTGGTAGGGATCGGGGCGTTGTAGGTGACGGCACCTCGGCCCGTCGTTGGTGGGGTTGGTGGTGGTGTGGATAGTGCCGTGGGTGTTGGTGGCTTTGGTATTGCCGATGGCGAGGGTGCCATAGGTGTTACTTGGTGGTTGGCGTGCGTCGTGGTGGTCTGTTGGCGTGGGTGTTGTTGGTGTTGCCGCTGGGCGCGGCCTGCGTTTGGGTGGTCGGCGGTTCCGGGCGTGCCACTCTTGGCTGGTGGTTGGTCTGTTCGTGGTCCTGGTGGGGTGGTACCGGTTGTTTCTGGTGTTGGGGAGGTTGGTGCTGTGGGTGGTTGGTGGTGGCGCTGTGTTGCCACTGTCGGCGATGTTGGTGACGGTGTTGGCGAGGGCGCCGCCGGCGGTGCTGTGGCGAAGGCGAGGGCGCTGTAGGTGTTGCCCTGGTGGATGGTGGTGTTCTGACGGCAGGGGTGGGACCTCGCCACTCCTGGTGGAGGTACCCATGGGTGTCGCTCGCCCGCGTGTTGGCTCCCTTGGTGTCGTTGATGTCGATGGTGTTGTACCGGGCGGTGTCGCCGTGGCGGCTGCCGTTGTCGCTCTGGGTTGTTGTTGCTGAGGCCGCACCGCCAGGGGCTGTGTCGGTGATGCCGGTGGTGAGGTCGTTGTGGGCGCCGCTATGGTTTACGTCGTCTCGGACGTTGCTGATGCTGCTGGTGGTTGGCGTGGGTCTGTGTGTGGGTGGTCAGCGGCTTGTGTTCAGGGCGGTGGCCGGTTTCTGTGGCTCTGTCTGGGAGGGTGTGCAGTAGGTGGTGTGGTCTGCTGGTGATGCTGTTGGTGTAGGTGGTGCAGGCGATGCTCCGGGTGGTGTCGTGGGTGAGGGTGGTGTTGCTGGCGCCGGTGGTGTGGGTGCCGCCGGGGATTGCATGGTGGATGGCGCCCTGCGGTCGCTTTGGTGGCGAGGGTGTAGCTGTTGATGGTTCTGGGCGTGTGCCCTCGCCTCCCCTGGCCGGGGCTTGGTGGTTTGTTGGCTCACCGGCTGTGGTGGCTTTGGTGTCCTCCGGTGGCGGAGGTTGCCGGTGGCGACGCTGATGGTGGGGTGTTGCCGGCAATGGTGTGCTTGATGCCGTTGGCACGGGTGATGTAGGTGCTGGAACAGGCGGTGGTGTGCGTAGGTTTCGTAGGCGATGGTGCCGGCGGTGACGGTGTTGGTGAGGGTGTTGTGCTGGCTTGATTTTTGGTGGTGTTGGTGTTTCCGATGGCGTGGATGCTGGTGGCGGTGGTTCTGGGTGCGGGTCGGTGGGGGACCGGACCGGCTGGGTGCGGTCGTTGGTCAGTGTTGGGTGGCTTTTTGTGTTGGTTTGTTGTTGGTGAGGGTGTCCTATGTCCTAGTGTTGTGGTGGGTGCTGGGGTCGCTGGTGTTGCCGATGGTGCCTCCGTTGGTTTCGGGTGTGTCCGCTGGTGAGGGTGTTGTGGTGTCCGGTTTGGGCGTTGGTGGCGGTGCTGGTGTGGGTGTCGTAGTGCCTGGTCCTGGGGTTGGGCGTGGCCGTTCGGGTGTTACTGGGTGTGGCCGTTCGCCACTCCTGGCTGTGGGCTTGGTGGGTCCACCTTTGTGTCCTAGCTGTTTCTGGCGGCCCTGCAGCCCCCCTGGCGGGGGGAGCTGCTGGGTTCTTGTTGTTTGGGTTTGTGTGTGTTGCGTTTGTGGTGCGGGCGGCGCTTGCGTTTTGGTGTGTGGTGTGCGTTTGTGGGGCTCGTGTCGGTGGCGGTTGTGGGGGTGTGTGTTGTGTGCATGCTCGGGCGTGTGTGCGGTGTGTTGGTGGTGCGTTTGGGTGCCTGTCCTCGCCTTTCTGGGCGTGGTTTGGCGGCCCTGTTTGGTGTGGGGGCTGTGTGTCGTGCCCCCCCCCCGTCTCGGCTGTGTGGTTCCCCGCCCCCCCTGGCTGGGGTCTGTTGGTGGTGTGTCCCCCTGCCGTCCCCTTTGCGTGCCCTCCCCCTTCTGTCTCTTTTCCGTGTCGCTTGGGGCGGTGTTTCTCTGGTGTCGTGCCCGGGCCTTCCCGGCTGTGGTGGGTGGGGGGGGGTCCTTGTCGCCGGCTCGGGTCCCTTCCCCTGGTGTTTCCCCGTGGGGGGGCCGATGCTTGCACTCCCCGTCAGGGTGTAACTCTGTTGTACGGGCCGTCCATTTGTACTCGCTCGGTACAAATGGACCTGCTCCGTAGCCAGGTACTCCAGCCGTTCCCCACACCGGGGTCGGGTACACTGTGGGTCGCTGGGGAGTCCTTGCGGGATAGGCGTGTCTCTTGCCTGCCCCAATGGACGGTGTGCCCTACCCGCAGCCCCTCGCTGGGCCCGAACCGCAGTACGTGCCGTGGGGAGTGCTCTTGGTCAGGCCCATTGGTCACCCCCCCAGGCCGGTGCCACCGCGGGCCGCTGACCAACGGTCCCGGGCGTATCCCACCTTATTGCGTGTGCTCAGGTGGGGCCGATACGGTCACCGGGGGGGGCCCCAAACCCCTGAGGTTGGGTCCCTCGCCTGCGTCTCCCGTGGGCCCTTTTCGTCCCGCCCCCCATTTCGCTGTGCGGTTGGCGGTGGTTGGTGTCCCGTCTCTCCGGGGTGGGGTGGTGGTGGTGGGGGGGGGGGTTTTCGCTGTTCCTGGCCGTGTTGCTTGTGTGCGTGTCGCCCCCTCCTCTGGTTGTGGTTCGCCGTCGTTGTGTGTGTTTGTGGCGCGGTGCGTGCGCGCGTGGTGTCTGTGTTGGTGTGTGGTGCGTGGTTTGTGGTGTGTGGTGTGCGGCGGTGGTTTGTTGGTGGGGTAGTTGCTGGTGTGTGGTGTGGTTGGTCCCTAGCCACTCCTGGCGGAGGTTCCTGTGTGCTACTCCCCGCCACTCCTGGCTGGGTTTCGCTGCCTGTGGTGGTGTGCGGTTCCCCGCCACTCCTGGCTGGGGTTTCGCTGCCGGCAGTGGCGTGTGGTGTGTGGTGTGTGGTGTGTGGTGTGTGGTGTGCGGCGGTGGTGTGTTGGTGGGGTTGTGGCTGGTGTGTGGTGTGGTTGGTCCCTCCCCACTCCTGGCGGAGGTTCCCGTGTGCTACTCCCCGCCACTCCCGGTTGGGTTTCGCTGCCGGTGGTGGTGGGCGGTCCTCGCCACTCCTGCCTGAGGTCTCCGGGCAGCGGTGGTGTGTGGTGGGGTTGTGGCTGGTGTGTGGTGTGGTTGGTCCCTCGCCACTCCTGGCGGAGGTTCCTGTGTGCTACTCCCCGCCACTCCTGGTTGGGTTTCGCTGCCGGTGGTGGTGGGCGGTCCTCGCCACTCCTGGCTGAGGGCCCCCGGCGCGGTTCCCCGCCACTCCTGGCTGGGGTCCGCTGGCGGCGGTGGTGTGTGGTGGGGTTGTGGCTGGTGTGTGGTGTGGTTGGTCCCTCGCCACTCCTGGCGGAGGTTCCTGTGTGCTACTCCCCGCCACTCCTGGCTGGGTTTCGCTGCCGGTGGTGGTGTGCGGTTCCCCGCCACTCCTGGCTGGGGCCTGCTGGCGGCGGTGGTGCATGGTGTGTGGTGTGTGGTGTGTGGTGTGTGGTGTGCGGCGGTGGTGTGTTGGTGGGGTTGTGGCTGGTGTGTGGTGTGGTTGGTCCCTCGCCACTCCTGGCGGAGGTTCCTGTGTGCTACTCCCCGCCACTCCTGGCTGGGTTTCGCTGCCGGTGGTGGTGGGCGGTCCTCGCCACTCCTGGCTGAGGCTCCCGGGCGCGGTTCCCCGCCACTCCTGGCTGGGGTCCGTTGGCGGCGGTGGTGTGCGGTGGGGTTGTGGCTGGTGTGTGGTGTGGTCGGTCCCTCGCCACTCCTGGCGGAGGTTCCTGCGTGCTACTCCCCGCCACTCCTGGCTGGGTTTCGCTGCCGGTGGTGGTGTGTGGTCCCCCGCCACTCCTGGCTGGGGTCTGCTGGCGGCGGTGGTGTGTGGTGTGTGGTGTGTGGTGTGTGGTGTGTGGTGTGTGGTGTGTGGTGTGCGGCCGTGGTGTGCTGGTGGGGTTGCGGCTGGTGTGTGGTGTGGTTTGTCCCTCGCCACTCCCGGCGGAGGTTCCTGTGTGCTACTCCGCGCCACTCCTGGCTGGGTTTCGCTGCCGGCGGTGGTGCGCGTTCCTCGCCACTCTTGGTGGAGGGTCCCGGGCGCGGTTCCCCGCCACTCCTGGCTGGGTTTCGCTGTCGGCGGTGGTGTGTGGTGTGTGGTGTGTGGTGTGTGGCGTGTGGTGTGCGGCGGTGGCGTGTGTGGTGGGTTTGTGGCTGGTGTGTGGTGTGGTTGGTCCCTCGCCACTCCTGGCGGAGGTTCCTGTGTGCTACTCCCCGCCACTCCTGGCTGGGTTTCGCTGCCGGTGGTGGTGTGGGGCTCCCCGCCACTCCTGGCTGGGGCCCGCCGGTTGTGGTGGTGTGTTTCGCGGGCGGGGGTGTCCTTTGTTGTGTGTGTTTGTGGTGTGTGTGGGTGTGCGCGGTGGCCGTGCTGTGTTGTGTGTTGCGTGTTTGTGGTGTCTGTGTTTTTGGTGGTGTGGTGTGGTGGTGCGGTGGGTGTGTCTTCCGGGTGCCCTTCTCCTTGGTTTTGGTGTGTGTGTGTGCGCTGTGTGGCCCTTCGTGTTGGTGTGGGTGGCGTGGGGGGGGGGGGGTCGTGCGCGGTGTGGCTGCCGTGCGTGTGCGTGTGTGTGCTTGCGGTGTGTGGTTGGTGGGGTGGGGTGTGTCATACCTTGGCTGGTTCTCGTCGTCGGTCGTCGGCGTGGTTCAAAAAGCAGAAGAAGAGGTCCTGTAGATGCGTAGCAGAACTGCGTGGCATGCGCGATGCGTAGCACGTACCTTTCCTTTTGTCCCACCGTGTTTTCTTCCCCTGTAGAGAAAGAGCGTGCGCAGGTCTTTTTTTTTTTTGCGTGTTGTGTTTTGTGTCTCCTCCCTTTTTTTTTCTCGTTGCGTCTTCGATAACACACCTCTCCGCCGTGCGTTTCCCCTATAGAGAGGGCGTGGAAGGCGCTTTCGTGTTTTTTTTTGTAACATACTTGTCATACCTTGTGCCGCTTCTTGTTGCCGTCCCCTATAGGGAAAGCGTGTGCTTGTTTGTGGGTGGGGCGGGGGTGGGGTTGCATACCATGGTTTTCCTTTGTCTTGTCTCCGTCTTCTTGCATCTTGCGGCTTTGTGTACGTTTGTGTTTTCGTGTGCGATCCGTCCCTTTGGCGCCTTCCCTCGCATTTTAAACATACTTGTTCGTCATACCTCCATACCATTGTTTCCCCGTGGTACGTGGCCATCCCCTATAGTGAGAGCGTGTGCGTGTTTGCGGGCGGGGCGGTGTGGGGTTTCATACCTTGTTTCTCCTTGCTCTCGTCTCCGTCTTCTCGCACCTTGCGGTCTTGTTTATGTGTGTGCGTGTGTGCGTGGTCCGTCCCTTTGGCGCCCTCCCTCGCATTGTTAACATACTTGCTCGCCATACCGTTGTTTCCCCGTGGTTCGTGGGCTTCGCTTGTTCGCCTTTTCATTGTTTCCCCTTTGTCCGTGGCCGCCCCATAATTTTTGCGCTTTTGTTGATTTTTTTTTTTTTTCGTCGTGTATCTCGCGGTGGTCGGAGCCTATGGAGGAACAAATATGGGGGATATATGGTTGTGGTTTGTGTTTGCGGGCATGCCTTTTGACGTGCGTGGCGGTTCGTCGTTCTTTTTTGCGTGCGGTGTTGTCCCTTGGGCGCCCTCCTTCGCAACATACTTGGTTTTCTCATCTACGCATGTGTAGCGGTGGATATGATATGTAGGACGCATGGGGCAGTAACATACTTGGTTGTCATACCTTGTTTTCCCGTGGTCCGTGGTCGTGTCTTTTTTGTTTGTGGTTTGGTGGTTCTCCTTTTGTTGCGTTTCCTTCTCTCGTTTTTTTTTTTTTTTGACGCGCACAAGCCGCCTAGCTCCTATGGCACGCACGTTGCTAGTTGGTTTGGAGCTCGCATTGTTCTTTTCTTCGTCGTCGCGGCTCGCTTGTTTTTGGTGTTCGCCTCTTTTCTTCTTCTTTGTTGCTGGAGCGCGCACAAGTCCCTAGCGCCTAGGACACGCACTTTGCTAGGTGTTTTGGGGCAAGCAACGCTCAGCTTCTTCGCCGTCGCGACTCTATTGTTCGTCTTTGTTTTGTGAGTGTCCCAAATTTTGCGACCTCGCCAAACAGCGGCGTAAAACTTTTGGGGGGTTTCTGAGGTCGGAAAAGACGATTTTTCGCTCTTTTTTTTCTGGCGGCCACCGCAGTGGTTGTGTGCTGCAGCTGAAAAGACAACAGCACACTAAAGATGGGGAAACAGTAGCCCATCAGGATCATTTCAGGTGTACCATCACCTGTGGGTACTGTGGCAAACGTCGTCACTACGAGGACGAATGTCACACACAAAAACGTGAGAGTGACAAACACAAATGGCAGGAGGCTGAACGCCAGAAAGCCCAAACAGCCTCCAGTACTCCCCAAAATGAGGACAAGGGTGGTAAAGGAGGAGGCAAGGAGGGTGGAAACGGTGAAACCCCCAACCCCCAGAGACGCTCATCAGCGCCCGCTACTTCTCCCTCTCCTGCGGATGCTGACCCCAAGAAGCGCCCACAGGGGGATAACGCCTCCCCCAAGGGGTCTGACTCCAAGAAGAGGCGACTGGTCTACATGGCTAAGTCCCTCATGGCTGCAGGGGTTGATGTGAAATTCCCTGCTGAGGAGTATGGGGGCGGCTCTGAAGAGCAGGACTTGGTTTTCTGGCTACTCGTGAAAATCGGGGACCAAGTTTTTCGAGCAGTGCTTGACACCGGCGCAACACTCTCTATACTGGCCCGGTGCCTGCTAAAGACTTTCAAGAAAACTAAGACAGTGGCCATAAGAGTAGGGGATGGGCGTACCATCCATTCCTTGGGGGGTGTCAATGTGACTATTTGTCTTGGCGACGAAACTGTGACCCAACACTGCAGAGTGTTGGACACTGACGCCTTTGTCATCGTCATTGGCACCGACTTCCTACGAAGAAACCCCCAGGTAAAAATGTTGTCTCTCCAACGCCCCTATTCTCTACACTGCGACTTTGGCAGTGGGCTCTTCTCCGTACCTTTGGTACTGTCAGGACGAAAAGATTCTGGGCTGCGCTACGCAGCGAAGACTCACTATCGTACTGAAAACTATCAATTGGCCCGTCACGTTCTTGAAAATGGACTTGCGGCCCTGCAGGTATCCCTGGATGACATCCAGGTGGAATTGTTCGCGAGCCAACAACAGCACATTATGCAGTTGTATTGCTCGAAACATTTGAATAACGCTTTCTGTTTCTTCTGGAAAGCAATGGGCCTAGCGTATGCTAATCCTCCCTTCTCCCTGCTCGCGAAGGTTCTAACTAAAATCGCTTATGCGGGAGGAAGGGTTGTCATTTGCGCCCCTGACTGGGATTGTTCAGGTGAACACGCGTATTGGCGCCGACTGCTGGACCGAATGACTGTGGGAAGAGTGCAACTCCCCAACGGTCCCATCTACGTGCCTGAGGATTCAGACACAGCAATGCAGGCCCCTGAATGGGCCAGTTTCTTATCCATTGTCGATGGATCCCTCAACCGTGTACCCCTGTGTGATCTGGACCAGGTGCTACTAAAAGAGGTCATGGCCCAAAATCGTGGCTTGACCCTTTTTGATCTCAACAAACGATCTCCTGAGCAGCTTTCTGCTACACTTACAGGGTGTGAATCCCCTGATGGCGATCTGGAACCTCCTTCTGTCAAGGAGGATGCTGACGATCAACTGTCTGAAATCGCCAGCTCTATCCCTCCTGTTGATCCCAGCGATGTTGAACTCAAACACAGTGCCTTCCTGGCCAAGCTGTTGCTGGAGGAGGTAGACCTAGAATCAACCTCAGAACCAACTTCGCCTGTCAGGAGACTTGTGCTGCACATGCAGCATACTTGCCCTGGTGAACCAGTGGCTCAGAGTCCTGATGCTCTAGCGCGGCCTGCTTCTAATAACATGCCACTGTCGGAGCATGACACTCAGGAACTCCGACGGCTGTTGTACCTGAGGGCAGAAGGTATTGAGCGCCAGGCGCGGCTGCAATACCTCAGACAGACGTGGAAATCCTCCATCTGGTATGAGGAGGACGATGATTCCTACACGCTACCTGACGCTGAGATACCCCTGGTGTATTCTTTGCACTATGGGCAGCAATGTTCCCCTGAGTGGGATGACGGCTCAGTCCCTGGCAAAACGGCTGATCGGCAGAAAAAAAAAGAGCATTGTAAGAGCAGCCTCCAGCTGAGGGGGATTTCCTGCAGAAAATCGAGAGTCTGAACCTTGACCCCCGACTGACGAAACTGCTCCTAACCTATGAGGAGGTGTTCGGCGGCCTGCCGCCCCCCCTGTCCTGTAAAAAACTGGTCCGGATGGACCTGAAACTGAAACCTGAATTTGACAAGACGCGAGTGAGACGTCGGCCCTACCCCGCTCCTCAGGAACAGGTTGAAGAAATCGAGCGCCAGATCCAGGAATGTATTGATGCTGGCCTCGTTGAGGAATATAAGAAGGGGGACTACCCCCACCACTGCAGTCCTTGCTTCCTGGTCGCTAAACCAGGATCGACTGCCCTGCGATTGGTTATTGACTATGGTAAGGTCCACAAGGAAACCCAAAACCACTCAGGGAGTATTCCCAACATGGAAAACACCCTGGAGCGTTTTGCTAAATGCCGGTACAAAACCAAAATGGACAAACGCACTGGTTTCTGGCAGGGTGACCTAACAGCCGCAGCTCAGGAGCTGCTGGCCTTTATAACCCCCACAGGGTTGTGTGTTCAAATGGAAGGTCATGCCTTTTGGGGTGGCTAACGCCCCGGCACTCTTCCAAGAACTGATGAACAAACTTTTCTACATACTGAGGCGCAGACCGCTAGTACAGGAGTTGATTTCTAGAGGGGCAGAAATGGAGGCCCACATCGATGACATGAGTTTGGGTACCAGTACCCAAGAGAACCATGTCCTTCTCTTCCGCGAGTTTTTCATTGTTTGTCAGGAAACCCATCTCCGAATCCAACTCGAAAAATGAGGAGTTCATGAAAGAGGAGATGGAGTATTTGGGTTTTGACTTGGAGTATGGCTAGTGGAAACCAGCCGCATCTAAGATGCAGCCCCTACAGGACATGCAGATTCGCGATGACCCTAAGAAGGGTCTACACGACTTGAGGAGTTTTGTGGGTGCCTGTAACTTCTTTAGGCGACACATTCACAATTTTACCTTCTCTTCTGCCCCTCCCACTGACCTAATCAAGAAAACTACTCCCTGGAGGTGGACTGCCAGACAGGAGGAGTGTTTCCAGGAGTTGAAGAAGGTGTACCCCGCCCTAAGGGCGCGATAGTCGTGATCACTGATGCCAGTGATGTAGGGGGGGGTGGAACTATATACCAACGGCAAGAGGTTAACCCAGCTGAACTAACTCATTGCCATTATGGCACCACAGGACTGAACCGTGATGGCTCCCTGAAGCACGACTATCCCTCCAGTGAGTGGCGACTTGTACCACTGGGACACTGGAACTGGAAATGGAACCAGGCGTGTTCCAACTACAGCACCTACGACCGGGAGCTCCTGGCCGGTATGGTGGTGCTCTCATCCCAGTCCCGACTATTGGGACCCAACCCTATTGTCTGGCTCTGTGATCAGGAACAGGTGAAGTCCTTTCAGAAGGGCCTACCACCGGAGAAAGCGAAACTAAAACGGTGGTAGACTTACGTGAGCCAGTTCAGGCTGACAGTCCATCATATCCCTGGTATAAAAAATGAACTGTCTGACTACATATCGCGCAACAACTTCGATGCGCTTATTGGTGAGAGCTCTGAGGCACTCGCCAAAGAGGCTTTTCAGCGCATGGATGTCCACCTTGACCTGTCTATGCGATCTGCTGGAATCCTCGAGGGATGGAGCCTAACTGACTATCAGTCAGAATATAAAGAAATTCTCCAGGCCCTCAGCACTGGTCTCGAACCCCGTGTCATCGACGGGCAGCAGTGGTATAAAAATAACCAGTACCTCTTCTACGAGGACCGTATAGTTGTGCCTGAGGCACAACTCGAAGGGTGTCTACAGTGGTCCCATCTCAGCTGAGGTCACACTGGCGCTAATCCCTCAGTGGAGTTCTTCCATGAGTGTTTGTACTCTGGTCTAACCCTGACTGAACTGAGGTCGCGAATGCAGACCGTTGTTGATGCTTGTGGCTGTCACGCCAGCAAGCAGAGCGATAATAGGGATAGGGGACTGATTTCCAGCCTACCCATACCGTATTGTACTAGCTCTCTTCTCTGTGAATTTCATCCACGGCCTACCTCGCTTCGGCGGCTATGATAGTTTTTTTTTTTAAACATGGCGGTTGCCCGCCCAAATCATTCACAATTGCGGCCAACGGTCCAAAGTTCTGCCCTACTTATACATATTTACATGCTCACAGCTCAGGCCTAGGTGTTTCCACTACCTTAGGGTACCAAAGGCTAGGCATCTTCAATATGGCATGATTATCATATGCACAAAAGGAAAAAACACAGAAAATCAAGCTGGACCTGTATCTCCCTTGTTCGAAGGAAGCTTGCTTCCTATGTGTGATACGTGTGACTGCAGCGTCGGAAAATTCACGTGGGTGAAAGACAGCACGTGGTCTCTTATCGTGTCTGAGTGGCGTAAAACCGGAGGCGTGAGGTCGGGTACAAACGGGAGGCGTGGAGCTGGATGGCTCTTTGGTGTCAAGACTTTTTTTCCTTGTCTGCATGCTTCGCACCTGCGAGGGATTTGAAGACTTCGGTCGAGGAACCATTTCCTTGCTGACTCGGTAATTACGAATTCTTTTGAACAACTCTTGCATATAGGACGTGGTTCTAGGACTTCAGGCTTTTTGACACGAGGTCTCCATTTCTTGTTCTGGGCAATCTTCCAGCTTCCGGATTCACTCTGAACAGAGGTATCGCTATCAATGCGCTGGCTTCGGGACACCTCGCTGATGTTTGCTTGAGGGTCTCCATATTCAGACAGATGAGAATCATACCTTTGTTGATCGTAGTGTTTTTCATTCGGCGGTTGTTGCTTGCTTTTAGCGGTGTTTTCAAATTCCTTCTGAGGATTTTTGCTTGTTTGGAATCCTCCAGAGAGCAGCTTTGGCGTTGAAGTTGAATCGCTCTTGTCGTTGTAGTTGCTGAAATCAATGGAGGTTTGGTTGAAAGAATTATATAAACTGTCAGCGCTTGCCTGGGGAGTAGAAGAGGTACCTGGAATATCAGCGGTCTCGTCTCCGAGGTTTGCTACCGCACTCGTAGTCGTTTTGCTTGAAAGGAGGTTTCTGTGTGGAAAGGAGCGTAGATTGGAGAGAGGTGTTTTGTTCGTTTCATGTCTCTGACGTCTTTGAGTAAAGCTTTGTAGCGGAGCGTAAGGATCATACGTAAATTGAATTTCTGAGTTTTCGGGATGTTTGAACGAGCAGAGATTAGGGCCGAAATGACATTTGTGTAAATACGGGCACGCACAATTCTGTGCTAGTAGTTTGGCGAGAAGTTTGTTCACGTATAAGAGTACTGATAGTTGCGTTTCTTCAGGGAAGGTCCGAACGGCGTCTGCAATAGCTGCCACTGTCGCTGAACTTTCTGCCGGCATAGAGGTACAAAATTACGCTTTTCAGAGTTCTGCTGCATCGTCGATTTCTTCGTTGTTTTGAATGTTCATTTTAATGCGCAACAGCGCAGGCGACAGTCGAGTTACGGCGGCTATGATAGTTATCTAGTGGTCACCTGTGGCCTGTCCCGCTTCACCCGTGTGTTCCCTTGCAATAAGAAAATCACAAGAGTAAGCAAAAGTCACTGCGGTGTTTTTGTTGGAGGTCTTGATCCAGGCCAAGCCCCCCTTAAAACCCTTTTGCTGATGCTAAGACTTACTTAATCATTTTTATCTCTCTTTTAGAGCTTAAAGTACACTTTCTCAAAGTAACTAGGGTTATCACCCTAGCCCCCCCATGAAGTTCACCCCTACCACTCAACTGAGCGGAGGTATCTTCCTTCATGGCGGTTATACCGAACAAAAGTAGGCATTTCTTGCCTAAGGCCTTGGAGGTTAAGCCTAGTGGTCCCCCACCCCAAGACCCCTATACTCAACTGGTTCGACCACGTATTGTGGTTCTACCTTTTAACTGTTTCTGAATTCAGTTGCTTGGCCAAGTCATAGTCTGTGTCTGGCCTAACTCCTTTGCCCCACATTCCTAACCAACTCCATTTCATCCAAACGAGTGCACATGAAGTGCTTGATGCTAATTAGGAGGCAAGAGTCATGCCAGCTTTATCATAAAAATCATTTGTTTTATCCAATTGTGATTGAATCTTTGTACTTAAGCCTGCTTTGTCTATTTGCAGCCCTTCTGTGATACACTGGATTTCAAAACTATTCATTGATTCGATCCACATCCTGTTCTTGCTCTACTTGCTGCTTTGTTTCTGTTTTTCAACACCAAAACCTGCAGGATTTCATCAAAACCATTAGGGCACTAATCAAGGACATCTTTCTGGTAGCAGAGGTAACCCTTGGAAACCTTTCGAACCGACTGTGAGAAGTATACTAGCCAAAACCAGAAACAATATGTCAACACCATCACTACAACTGTCCGCCAGGACTTGGCAAATTCAGAGTGTACAAGTACAATTGGGCAACAGTGGGCCCATCTCAATGAGTGAGTGCAAGCTCAGAGTTGCATCTGGGTCTCAAGAACATCCAGTTCACAGAAGGGCGGAACAAGAAGCGCCCAGAGAAATACCAATACCCTTAACCACTGAGGCCTTAGCGGCCCGTGGTGACAGCCTGCAGCACCTTCGCCGAAGAGTGGCTGCCTCCATCTCCCGTTCAGCCTGCCCTGCATCTTTATCTACGGCAGTTGGAGGCCCTGAGGAACAAGACGAACTGAGAAGGAGAATGGGTGAGTACTTGCTTCACGAAGAGTACTACAAGTCCGTCCGAGGGGAAGATGGAGAAGAACCACTCAAAGCCTTGGGATCTCCACCACATACGGACATGGGTTCCTATCTTTACTCCGGCCCACCTACGGACCTGGCCGACACTGTGTCTCTACCTAGGCGACCGAGAGGGCCAGCATGGCGTCCAGAGCTGCCAACCACTAGCAGGAACCCTGAAGTGTGTCCAGCTTATGTGGAGGATTCCCATTTCCCAGGGCCAACCTATGGTGCCCTGGACCGTACGGCCGAACTACTGGCCAAACCACTGTCTGGGTCCGAAGATCCAGATGTGACAGCCTTGTCTGAGGCTGTCAAGGCAAAATTGGGTACCACTGAACCCTTACCCAAGCCAGCGTTGGCCTCAGCCTCTCCCAGAATTAGCACGCTCGCTGATGATCTCAAACGATCAAGGGTTTCCAGGTTGCTACCTAAGGTCACATGCCCCAGCCCTTTTCATCCCCGTGCCAGGACAGTCCATCGCGGAGCTACAGGACGGGCCCGTGACAGAGACTGAGAAAAAAGGGCTAACAGCTCTGGCACCTCTCGCTGGAGTACCATCCCCCCCTTCAGGCCTGACCCCAGGGGGGGGGAAGAGTGGCAAACCAATTGCCCAGGGGAGCATCCAGCTGGAGTTGCCGGAGTGCGACCCGAAAAACCTGCCCAAATGGGCAGAGGAATTTGCCGAGTTTCTTTTGCTTACTGGCCAATCTCATCTGGATGTGGCCACTAAATGTTCTCTTTTGAAACGCTCATGCAAAAAGAAATTTTTGCAAAAACAGGTGAAGCAGAGTATGAAAACCTGTTGTACTTGGGCTGAGGATCTCCAGAGATTGGAGAAAACTTTCCCGGTCTATGAAACAGACCTCAGTGTGCGCACACAGATTGAGGAGCTCCCTATGCTCCCTGAATTTCCTTCCGCTGCGCGAGTCTCTGAATATGTGTGCGACCTGGAGTATCTGTTCTCACGAATGAACATGGGTTCCTATGGGGCCACACAACCCCACCTGTGGCTCATGAGTAAGATCCCCACACGTACGTGGGACGATTTCCCCACCACCTCTGAGAGGAAGAGTCGGACCCAAATGTACGATGACCTTGTGGACCTGCTGATGGAGCTGGCCCTTGAGAGGGAGATTGACTCCCATATGGAGAAATTCCTCAGGAACCACCTGGGTCGAGGTTGCACCCCTACCCCCGAGCGTGTCGAAGGGAAAGGGCCTAAAAATCCCACTAACGCCAACAAGGGTGGTGGTGAAGCAGGTCACAACCCTACCCTGGCACATTACCCCTAAGGGAACATTATATGGCCCTACACATGGGATATATATGGGATAGTGTATATTATATTCCATTCCCTTGTTAGGAACATAGGATGTGGGATAGATAAGGCAATCTTGGATGTTTAGTAGTTATATCATTTAGTGGATGATGGGGTGGATTTCTCATATGTGCTTATCCGGTATTTCATTGGCTATGTGTATCACATCTGTTTGCAGGATACTATTCAGTCAACACTATCGTTATGTCTTCTGGGCCAAGCAATGTTGCTGCCCATGCCACTGCGACTTCTGCTCCTGACCACCCGGTCTGGTTTCATGGGCCTCCTGGCACTGTTGCTGGCTTTTCCTTCCCGAAAGTAAATTTTTGGCACTGTCGCGTCGCGCCGTTTTGCACTTACCATTACCTTCAGAAGTGGTTAAAAGTCTGGTTTCACTTTGCCTTTAGTTTTAATTCTGACGAAAATTACGAATTTTACCTGCTGGACCCCACAATGCCTTATGCGACACGCGGGGACCAGACTCTGCGCGCAACAGCTTGCAATTTCGCCTACTACTTATTGCGCGATCTGCGGGATCCCGTTGGTTAATTTGCGGATCTTGGCGGTGGTTCTATTCCCACTGATCGGAGCTACTTCAGCGGCCGTGCGGCCGGCTCCAGGATTCCCTGCGTAGGTTCGATTTCCTATCCGAGGGAATCCTGCTGACTTGCAGTTTACTGCTGTTTGTGACTGCTACGTTCCTCTTATGCGTATACTTCCTGCCCGTGGCAGTCGTTCTAAGTGGGGGGGTGAAGCAGGTCACAACCCTACCCTGGCATATTACCCCTAAGGGAACATTATATGGCCCTACACATGGGGTATATATGGGATAGTGTATATTATATTCCATTCCCTTGTTAGGAATATAGGATGTGGGATAGATAAGGCAATCTTGGATGTTTAGTAGTTATATCATTTAGTGGATGATAGGGTGGATATCTCATATGTGCATATCAGGTATTTCATTGGCTATGTGTATCATATCTGTTTGCAGGATACTTTTCAGTCAACACTATCGTTATGTCTTCTATGCCAAGCAATGTTGCTGCCCATGCCACTGCGACCTCTGCTCCTGACCACCCGGTCTGGTTTCAGTGGTAGAGGTGGGGGTAACCTGCGTGCCATGAAACAGGTTAAACCTGAAACTGGCACACCCCCACTCTTCTTCTGTAAGCCTGTCAATGACAGGGGAGGACCCTGTCATGTCCCTGACTGCGACCATCGCAGTGGCTGTGTGCTGCAACTGTAAACACAGCAGCACACTAAAGATGGGAAAACAGTGACCCATCAGGACCATTTCAAGTGTACCATCACCTGTGGTTACTGTGGCAAACGTCCTCACTACAAGGACGAATGTGACATACAAAAACGTGAAAGTGACAAACACAAACCGCAGGAGGCTGAACGCCAGAAAGCCCAAACACCCTCCAAAACTCCCCAAAATGGGGATGAGGGTGGTAAAGGAGGAGGCAAGGGGGGTGGCAAGGGTGGAACCCCCAACCCCCAGAGGCCCTCATCAGCGCCCACTATTTCTCCCTCTCCTGCCGATGTTGACCACAAGAAGCGCCCACAGGGGGATAACGCCTCCCCTGAGGGGACTAACTCCAAGAAGAGGCGACTGGCCTGGATCGCCAAGTCCCTCATGGCTGAAGGGGTGGATGTCCAATTCCCTGCGGAGGAGTAGGGGGGCGGCTCTGAAGAGGAGGACTTTGTTTTCTGGAACCTCGTGAAAATCGGGGATCAAGTTTTTCGAGCAGTGCTTGATACCGGAGCAACAGTCTCTATAGTGGCCCGAGGCCTGCTGAAGACTTTCAAGAAAACTAAGACAGTGGCCATAAGAGTAGGGGACGGGCGTACCATCCATTCCTTGGGGGGTGGCGATGTGACTATTTGTCTTGGCGACGAAACTGTGACCCAACACTGCAGAGTGTTGGACACTGACGCCTTTGTCATCGTCATTGGCACCGACTTCCTACGAAGAAAGCCCCAGGTAAAAATGTTGTCTCTCCAACGCCCCTATTCTCTGCACTGCGACTTTTGCAGTGGGCTCTTCTCTGTACCTTTGGAGCTGTCCAGACGAAAAGAGTCTGGGCTGCGCTACGCAGCCCAGACTCACTATCGTACTGCAAACTATCAATTAGCCCGTCACGTTCTTGTAAATGGACTGGCGGCCCTTCAGGTATCCCTGGATGAGATCCAGGTGGAATCGTTCGCGAGCCAACAACAGCACATCATGCAGTTGTATTGCTCGAAACATTTGAATAACGCTTTCCTTTTCTTCTGGAAAGCAATGAGCCTAGCGTATGCTAACCCTCCCTTCTCCCTGCTCGCGAAGGTTCTAACCAAAATCCCTTATGAGGGAGGAAGGGTTGTCATTTGCGCCCCTGACTGGAGTTGTTCAGGTGAACACGCTTATTGGCGCCGACTGCTGGACCGAATGACTGTGGGAAGAGTGCAACTCCCCGACGGTCCCATTTATGTGCCTGAGAATTCAGACACAGCAATGCAGGCCCCTGAATGGGCCAGTTTCGTATCCATTGTCGATGGATCCCTCAACCTTGTACCCCTGTGTGATCTGGATCAGGTGCTACTGAAAGAGGTCATGGCCCAAAATCGTGGCTTGGCCCTTTCTGATCTCAAAAAACGATCTCCTGAGCAGCTTTCTGCCACACTTACAGGGTGTGAATCCCCTGATGGCGATCTTGGACCTGCTGCTGTGAAGGAGGATGCTAACGACGAACTGTCTGAAATCGCCAGCTCTATCCCTGCTGTTGATCCCAGCTGTGTTGAACTCAAACACAGTGCCTTCCTGGCCCAGCTGTTGCTGGAAGAGGTAGACCTAGAGTCAACCTCAGAACCTACTTCCCCTGTTGGGAAGACTGTGCTGCACATGCAGCATACGTGCTCAGGTGAACCCGTGGCTCAGAGTCCTGATGCTCTAGCGCGGCCTGCTTCTAATAACATGCCACTGTCGGAGCATGACACTCAGGAACTCCGACAGCTGTTGTACCTGAAGGCCGAAGGTATTGAGCGCCAAGAACGGCTGCAATACCTCAGACAGACGTGGAAATCCTCCATCTGGTCTGAGGAGGACGATGATTCCTACACGCTACCTGACCCTGAGATACCCCTAGTGTATTCTTTGCACTATGGGCAACAATGTCCCCCTGAGTGGGATGACATCTCAGTACCTGCCGAAACGGCTGATCGGCAGAGAAACAAAGAGCATGGTAAGAGCAACCTCCATGCTCAGGAGCATTTCCTGCAGAAAATGGAGAGTCTGAACCTTGACCTCCGACTGAAGAAACTGCTCCTAACCTGTGAGGAGGTGTTCGTCGCCCTGCCGCCACCCCTTTCCTGTAAAAAACATGGTCGAGATGGACCCAAAACTGAAAACTGAATTTGAAAAGACGCGAGCCTAACTGACTATCAGTCAGAATATAAAGAAATTCTCCAGGCCCTCAGCACTGGTCTCAAACCCCGCGTCATCGACGGGCACCAGTGGTATAAAAACAACCAGGACCTCTTCTACAAGGACCGTATAGTCGTGCCTGAGGCACGACTTGATGGGTACCTACAGTGGTCCCATCTCAGCTCAGGTCACACTGGCGCATATCGCTCAGTGGAGTTCTTCCGTGAGTGTTTCTACTCTGGTCTAACCCTGACTGAACCGAGGTCCCGTATGCAGACCATTGTGGATGCTCGCGGTTGTCATGCCAGCAAGCAGAGCGACAGTAGGGATAGGGGACGGATTTCCAGCTTACCCATACCCTATTGTACTAACTCTCTTCTCTACGTGGATTTCATCCACGGCCTACCACGCTTCGGCGGCTATGATAGTTGCCTAGTGGTCACCTGTGGCCTATCTCGCTTCACCCGTGTGTTCCCTTGCAATAAGAAAATCACAGGTGAGCAGACTGTGAAAGTATTGGTCGAACAATGGTTCGAACCATATGGAGCACCTAAGGAGGTGCACTCTGATGAGCATGTACGCATCCGCAGTGACACTGGATGGTACAAACGAGTGCTAAATGCCCTCAACGTGGAGGTAACCACAGGTGTGCCCTATACGCACATGTCTAATCCTCTTTGTTAGAGACAAAACCGTGTGGTGGAACAGAACCTGAGAATCCTGATGAAACAAGAAGATACCAAAGATTGGGTACGCCTAGCGCCCTGGGCAGTGCTGACCATAAACTCTCAGAGGAGCTCTTCTACGGGTTTCACCCCCCACAAGCTGTTCCATTGAGGGCGACCTGCTTGGTTCTTCAAAACCCCCTTTCCTGAGGACTTCAAGAGCCCTGTGGGAGATTGGCTGGAACACAAGCAGTCTATGGCTAACCAGGCTGGGACTAACCTGAGACATAGCCGTGAACGTGAACTGCGCCGACGAAATCGCCTACGGCGACCCTCCAGTTTCAAGGTTGGTGACCTTGTTTTTTTTTTTTTTTGCACTGTGCATCCCCGCGTTACCCCTGGGGTGCTAGGGTTGGTGACCTTGTTTACGTTCACCATTCACGCCTACCCTCCTGGCCCCGCAACTGCCTACAGGGCCCTTATTTTGGGCCCTATCGTATCATCGGGATAGATGGATGTAGAATCCATGTCAGGTGCAGTCCACGTCTAGGTGCTGAACTGCTTTGTCCTCCTAAGCAGTTGAGGCACTATCACTCCCCTGAGGATTTGTCCTGGGATGAGTGGCGCCTCAACGACAGTGCCGTCGAGCGTATTGACCTGCAGAACGCTGCCAGCCCTAAGGAGGCAGATGAACTAAAAGAGATCACTGCCGATGAGATGGCAGTCGATGGTTACTACGTGGTTGCAGGTATTGCCCGCCACGAGTATAAACAGGGCTGGAATTTCCCAACCCTGTGGGATGGCTATGGGCTATCTGAGGCGACCTGGGAACCAATGTCCGCCTTTATACAGCCAGATGGGAGTATCAACCCCATCTTTGGCTCCTACCTCGTTGAGGACAACGAGGGACAGCTACTAACCCGTGCTGAGACTCTGTCCCAGCGGAAGAAGAAAAACTAACCTCCTTGTGCCTACTTATTTACTGTTTTCTAACCTCCCAGGGGCGATGACCACTCTTGTGCTGAATAGCCAGGCCTACTCAGTGTGTGCCAGGACAGGTTCAGAACTCCTGTAGAGCTCCAGTTACGGTGAATGTACTAACTCCCACCCTCAGTCGGGTTCGGCACTCCAGACACCTACACATCCGCTGCTTGCGTAGCACTGTTCCTGCCATGGCTGTGCCCTGCAGTCCCATGCCTATGGTTACCAGCGTGAGCCAGATGGCCGCTTATCAGGTTTACAGCCACCCAGCGAGTGTGTGCCTTGTTGACCATGTGTTGCATGGGAACTGCCCTGATGTAATGACCTTGGGGAGCCAACGAAGATCGGTGGCTTTCTACTCCAGGGGGGGAATGACAAGCAAGGTGTTATGAAGCAAGGTGTGTACACCCTCCTTGGGGACAGGCGTCCCCACAGTTAGGACCCCTGACTGGTCCAGACCCATGGGGTTCTACCCTTCCTTACAGGGCTACCATACCCCTAAGTGTGCTACGTATGTCTGAGTGTGTCTCACTTCACTCCCCGGCGTGGCTCCCAGAGACGGGGCTTCGCTGAGGTGGGACCGAAGGTCTTAATCGGGTACTATTACCACTCCTATGTTGCCCAGTTTCTGTGCGGGCACCTCTTCTTGGGGGAAGACGGCAAACGCCCTACCTACTAGAGGAGAGGGGTGGCCAAGTGTGCTAAGGGCATACCAAACGCCCATTTTTCTAACGGCAAAAGCTAACGCACTCCCCTGCGTACGAGGAAAGGCACGCGGGACAGGAGACACCACCACACTACACTCACTAGCGCCAGCAGCAGCCTTGGAAGGCAGGGTGAGCACTCAGCACCTGCACTCAGCAACCGCCAGGCTTGCTGACCCTAACACCTACACACGCTACTGGGTGTTCATGAAGAAGAGGTCTTCGGCCCTATTGACCCTCCTGTGAAATAACAAGAGAACACAGCGCTACTAAGCGACTGTGGCCTAACAGGGACGCCACTACGCGTTTCCCTGTCAGGGCCTGGAGGGAAGGAGTGCTCTGTTTGCGTGCACAGCGTATATGTCGAAGATGTTAGACTGCCCTTGCCACTCCTGGCTGAGGTACAGTTTGTTGATTCTTTGATCAACGCCCGTTTTAGCTTGAGCAGAAAAGTCCAAAGTCGTCGAAGGCAACTGCAGCTGCACCAATCACCCTTACCTGCCCACCTGTAAAGCAAAGGCAGATGAACTGGGTAAGCGGCTGAGGAACCAAGCCAGCCTCCACGTATTATACGCCTCTTAGGCTGACCTATAACATGCTGTCCTCTTACCCAGTTGCAAGCTAGCAAGCTTAAGGAACTCCACCGGTTCTCTTAAAGAACGTAGGGTGGAGCCCCTGGGTAACCTAAACAAGGGTTGTACCGTGCGGAACACGCGTGGCCTACCCTTTAATGCGCCATATGCATGCACAGGTATGCACGAGTTTTCCAATCTCCCATTGTAACCACTCCTTTCCAACAAACCATACCACAATCACGAACTCTACCAGGGGCTGGCCCCTCCTGGGCTTACCTACCGTACTCACCACACATCATGTGAATGCCGAAGGGAACAGGAACGCAAAACAACCCTAAACGTTTGGACAACCCTACAGCGAATTATAGACAACCCTAATCGGTTAATGCATTGTGTGTCATGCATGCCCTTCTTACCTTGTTTCCTGCAGAAAAAGGAGAGGGAATGGCGCACTGCACAGCGCAAAGGAAGCCTAAGCGTTTTGAGCAACCCTATTTTACCGCTACGGCAAGACAAACACGAGCAAGCACTTTCTTTTCTGACCTGTGAAGAGAAGAGAAGGGTGGATCGGGGCCCAGGGAAAGCGGCACAGCGTGTGAATGACTGAATTAGGCACATGCATCGCAAGCACAGCGCATACACTAACCCTACGTGCGCGCTGCGTGCTCCGTTCCCTTCGCATACCTTTCATGTCAGTGTTGACCTGTGCAGAGCAAAGGAAGTGAACACCCAAGCCCCCAACGAAGACAACGGTGACAACCCTAGAGTTTTAATGAAGCAACGAACTCGAACGCAATGCATGCGTGTGACATGGCACTAACATACCTGAGAGGTGGGTTGTCAACCTGCTCTTTGGTGTGGGTTTCTGTTCAATCCCTTTTTCTAAAGTTTATAACATTTTTGATGCAACCGTGCAAAATTTCTTTTAAAAACTATGGCTAATACCTTCTTTTTCTGGAGCCGTTTACGCTTGCGCAACTTTCTTTTGGAGTCCGCTTCTGTTGCGCTTGTCTGCCACTTTAGGCTTTAGTCTAAAAATGACGTTTTCTAACGTCGTTTCGTCAATTTTCAGCGATTTGACTTCTGAAATCGGTACCCCTTTCGCTAAACCACAGGATTGACTCCCTGTTGGTTCCATTTTCTATTTTTTTCAGCTCCTGAAGATTTGTGCCCTCCATTGGGAGTATTGCTCCACCCTGGCCCCTGGTCAGGACGTTTAGCAAAACGCTGTTGTTACAGCGATAGCCGTCCGCATTAGAGCCTTCGACTGTACCCTAGTGGGGAAGCATGTGTGCTCTAGGGAGGGAGTCCTGGGTTCCAACCCCACTACCCCCGAATTTTTACCAAAAGCTTTCGCCTCATGCTGGCGACTTTCGAGGATTGCCCCATCTAAGGGACATCATTCACGGTACATTGCACTGTTTTTTGAGGGTACCTACAATGTGATAGGCTTCTATGAACTGATGGGAATGTTTTTGGCAGGTTCAATGCATTTTCCGAGGTAATTTTGGGGAGATTTGAGCCTTTTTCCTTGGTCCTACTAGCTTGATCAACTTGTACTGCAGGGGGGAGTAAGAAGAAGTCACTGCCATGTCTTTATTGGACGTCTTGATTCAGGCCAAGCCCCCCTTTAAAACCCTTTTGTTGATGCTAAGACTTACTTAAGCATTTTTATCTCCCTTTTAGAGCTTAAAGTACACTTTCTCAAAGTAACTAGGGTTATCACCCTAGCCCCCCCATGAAGTTCACCCCTACCACTCACCTGAGCGGAGGTATCTTTCTTCATGGAGTTTGTACAGAAATAAAGTAGGCATTTCATGCCTAAGGCCTTGCAGGTTAAGCCTAGTGGTCCCCCACCTCAAGACCCCTATACTCAACTGGTTCTACCACTTATTGTGGTTCTACTTTTTAACTGTCTCTGAATTCAGTTGCTTGGCCAAGTCATAGTCTGTGTCTGGCCCACCTCCTTTGGCACACATTCCTAACCAACTCCATTTCATCCAAATGAGTGCACATGAAGTGCTTGAAGCTAATTAGGAGGCAAGAGTCATACCAGCTTTCTCATAAAAATCATTTGTTTTATCCAATTGTGATTGAATCTTTGTACTTAAGCCTGCTTTGTCTATTTGCAGCCCTTCTGTGATACACTGGATTTCAAAACTATTCATTGAATCGATCCACATCCTGTTCTTGCTCTACTTGCTGCTTTGGTTCTGTTTTCCAACACCAAAACCTGCAGGATTTCATCAAAACTATTAGGGCACTAATCAAGGACATCTTTCTACAGGTGAGCAGACTGTGAAAACGTTGGTCGAATACTGGTTCGTAACATACCGAGCAACTAAACAGGTGCACTCTGATTAGGATGTACGCATCCGCAGTGACACAGGATGGTACAAACGAGTGCCGAACGCCCTCAATCTTGAGGTAACCACAGGTGTGCCCTATACCCACATGTCTCATCCTCTTTGCGAGAGACAAAACCGTGTGGTGGAACAGAATCTGAGAATCCCTGCGAAACAGGAATGTACCAAGGATAGGGTACGCCTAGTGTCCTGGGCAGTGCTGACCATGAACTCTGAGAGGAGCTCTGCTACAGGTTTCAACCCCCACGAGCTGTTACATGGAGGACGACCTGCTTGGTTCTTCAAAACCCCCTTTCCTGAGGACTTCAAGAGCCCCGTTGGGAATTGGTTGGAACACAAGCAGTCTATGGCTAACCAGGCTCCGATTACCCTGAGACATAGCCGTGAACGTGAACTGGGCCGACGAAATCGCCTACGGCGACCCTCCAGTTTCAAGGTTGGTGACCTTGTTTTGGTTCACCATTCACGCCTACCCTCCTAGCCCCGCAACTGCCTACAGGACCCTTATTTTGGGCCCTATCGTATCATCGGGATAGATGGATGTAGAATCCATGTCAGGTGCAGTCCACGTCTAGGTGCTGAACTGCTTTGTGCTCCTAAGCAGTTGAGGCACTATCACTCCCCTGATGATTTGTCCTGGGATGAGTGGCGCCTCAAAGACAGTGACGTCGAGCGTATCGACCTGGAGAAGGCTGCCAGCCCTGAGGAGACAGACGAACTAGAAGAGATGACTGCCAATGAGATGGCAGTCGATGGTTACTACGTGGTTGCAGGTATTGCCCGCCACGAGTATAAACAGGGCTGGAATTTCCTTACCCTGTGGGTTGGCTATGGGCTATCTGAGGCGACCTGGGAACCCATGTCCTCCTTTATACAGCCAGATGGGAGTATCAACCCCATCTTTGGCTCCTACCTCGTTGAGGACAACGAGGGACAGCTACTAACCCGTGCTGAGACTCTGTCCCAGCGGAAGAAGAAAAACTAATCTCCTGGTGTCTATCTATGAACTGTTTTCTAATCCTCTCGGTCTTCTACCCTCCCAGGGGCGGTGAGCACTCTTGTGCAGATAGGTCTGCATGAGTGTGTGAGAGCCGTTGTCACAGTTGCCCCGCATTGCATCGCAGGACAAGACCGGTAGCCCCCCCTGACAACCGTGCCCTGGCCAAAGGCCAACGGTTTTGCTCTGACCACTGCTTTCGGAGCGCTGCACCTGCCCTGGCTGTCCCCTGCAGTCTCACGCCTATGGTTACCAGCGTGAGCCCGATGGCCGCTTATCAGGTTTGCAGCCACCCAGCGAGTGTGTGCCTTGTTGACCATGTGTTGCATGGGAACTGCCCTGATGTAATGACCTTGGGGAGCCAACGAAGAGCGGTGGCTTTCTACTCCAGGGGGGGAATGACAAGCAAGGTGTTATGAAGCAAGGTGTGTACCCTGCTTGGGGACAGGCATGCCCACAGTTAGGACCCCTGACTGGTCCAGACCCATGGGGTTCTACCCTTCCTTACAGGGTTACCATACCCCTAAGTGTGCTACGTATGTCTGTATGAGTCTCACTTCACTCCCTGGCGTGGCTCCCGGAGACCGGGCTTCGCTGCCGTCGGACCGAAGGTCTTAATCGGGTACTAATACCACTCCTATGGCGCCCAGTTTCTGTGCTGGCGCCTATCCTTTGGGGAAGACGGCGAAAGCCCCACCTACTAGAGGGGAGGGGTTGTCAAGTGTGCTAAGGGCATGCAAAACATCCATTTTTCTAAAGGCCAAAAGCTAACGCACTCCCCTGCGCACGAGGAAAAGCACGCAGGACAGGAGACACCACTACACTACACTCACTAACGCCAGCACCAGCCTTCGAAGACAGGGTGAGCACAACCGCACTCAGTCCCTACCAGGCTTGCTGACCCTAACCCCTACACACGCTACTGGGTGGCCAAGGCGAAGAGATCCGGAGCCCTACTGGCTCTCTTGTGAACTTTCAATAGAACACAGTGCCGCTAGGAAACTGTGGCCTGCCAGGGACGCCCTCGCGCGTTTCCCTGACAGGGCTTGGAGGGAAGGAGTGCCGTGTACACAGCGTGCAGTAAGGGTTGTTCATGAAGAAGTTGTTCTCTGACCCAATTTGTTTGTGTGATCTGCGCCCTTTTTAGCTTGGGCAGAAAAGTCCAAAGTCGCCAGAGGCAACTGCTGCTGCACCAATCACCCTGACCTTGCCCACCTGTAAACAGAGGCGGATGAGACCTGGTTAGCGGCTGAGGAACCAAGCCAGCCTCCACGTATTATACGCTTCTCAGGCTGACCTATGATACGCTGTCCTCTAACCAGGCCGCAAGCAAGCAAGCTTAAGGACTCCGCCCGTTCTCTTATAGAACGTACGGCAGAGCCCTGGGTAGCCTAAACGAGAGTTATACCGTGTGCACTGCGCGTGGCCTGCATCCCTTTAATGCATTGTGCGTATGCAGGGAAGGAAGACGAGGGACAACAATCTTTTCCTCACATTAACCCACAACAACCAATCTTAGCCTGACTCAACCAGGAGGTGAGCTCCTCCTGGGCTTACCTACCTTACTCACCACGAACCATGTGAATGTCGAAGGGAACACGAACCCAAGGACAACCCTAAGCGTTTAAACAACCCTACAACAAGTTGTAAACAACCCTAATCGATTAATGCATTGTGTGTCATGCATGCCCTTCTTACCTTGTTTCCTGCAGAAGAAGGAAGGGAATGGCGAGCAACTGCACAGCGCAAAAGAAGCCTAAGCGTTTTAAGCAACCCTATTTTAGCGCTACGGCAACACGAGCACGAGCAAGAACTTTCCTTTCTGAATTGTGAAGAGGAGAAAAGGGTAGATTGGGGCACCGGGAAAGCGCCCCAACGTGTGAATGCCTAGATTAGGCACATGCATCGCAAGCACAGCACATACACTAACCCTACGTGCGCGCTGCGTGCTCCATTCGTTACACATACCTTTCATTTCCGTTTTGACCTGTGCAGAGCGAAGGAAGTGAACGCCCAAACCCCCAACGAACACAACGGTGACAACCCTAGCGTTTTTACGAAGCGACCACCACGAACACAATGCATGCGTGTGACATGCCACTAACATACCTGAGAGGTGGGTTGTCCACCTGCTCTGTGGTGTGGGGTTCTGTTCAATACTTTTTCCTAAAGTTTATAAAGTTTTTGAAGCAACCGTGCAAAATTTTCTTTCAAAAGTTTTAAAAACCACAGCTCAGGCCTTCTTTTTCAGGAGCCGTTTACGCTTGCGCAACTCTTTCCCGGAGTGCGCTCCTGTTGCGCTTGTCTTCGAGTTTAGGTTTTAGTCTAGAAATGACGATTTATAACGTCGTTTCGTCAACTTATAGCGATTTGACTTCTTAAATCGCTAACCCTTTCGCTAAACCACAGGATTCACTCCCTGTTGGTTTCATTTTCTTTTTTTTTTCAGCTCCTGGAGATTTGTGCCCTCCATTGGGAGTATTGCTCCGCCCTGGCCTTTGGTCAGGACGTTTACTAAAACGCTGTTTATACAGCGATCGCCGCCCGCATTAGAGCGTTCGACTGTACCCTAGTGGGCAAGCATGTGTGCTCTAGGGAGGGAAACCTGGGTTCAAACCCCACTACCCCAAAAGTTTTACCAAACGTTTTCGCCTCACGCTGGCGCCTTTTGAGGAATGCCCCATCGAAGGGACATCATTCACGGTACAATACACTGTTTTTCAAGGGTACCTACAGTGTGATAGGCTTCTATGAACTGATGGGAATATTTTTGGCTGGTTTGCTGCATTTTCTGAGGTAATTTTGGGGAGATTTGAGCCTTTTTCCTTGGTCCTACTAGCTTGATCAACTAGTACTCCATGTAGGAGTAGGAAAACGTCACTGCGATGTCTTTTTTGGAGGACTTGATCCAGGCCAATCCCCCCCTAAAACCTTTTTGTTGATGCTAAGACTTACTTAATCATTTTTATCTCTCTTTTGAGGTTTAAAGTACACTTTCTGAAAGTAACTAGGGTTATAACCCTAGCCCCCCATGAAGTTCACCCCTACCACTCAACTGAGCGGAGGTATCTTCCTTCATGGGGGTTATACCGAAATGAAGTAGGCACTTCATGCCTAAGGCCTTGGAGGTTAAGCCTGGTGGTCTCCCACCTCAAGACCCCTATACCCAACTGATTCTACCACTTATTGTGGTTCTACCTTTTAACTGTTTCTGAATTCAGTTCCTTGGCCAAGTCATATTCTGTTTTTGGCCTAACTCTTATGCCCCAGATTCCTCACCAACTCCATTTCATCCAAACGAGTGCGCATGAAGTGCTTGAAGCTAACTTGGAGGCCAGAGTCATGGCAGTTTTAACATAAAAATCATTTGTTTTATCCATTTGTGATTGAATCTTTGCACTTAAGCCTGCTTTGTCTATCTGCAGCCCTTCTGTGATACACTGGATTTCAAAACTATTCATTGAATCGATCCACATCCTGTTCTTGCTCTACTTGCTGCTTTGGTTCTGTTCTTCAACACCAAAACCTGCAGGATTTCATCAAAACTATTAGGGCACTAATCAAGGACATCTTTCTCATTTTGCATCTTTTTAAAGTTACCTATTACCTCCATCTCCCTGAAAATGGGCCCTGCAGCACTGCAGTCGCTAGTATATGCCTTGTAAAAACATTGTGTCACAACCCCCATTGCGCTTTGAAGTGTCTTAGGGGCAATTGTGGCTTGGCAGAGGTTCAAAGGGCATGCCGGGGCATATGCTCATGCATCCAACCCTCCAAGAGGCACTACGCAAAGCCAGGCGATTCACAGGGTCAGTCGTCGCTTCTGGGGTTCATCCTTGACCTACTCCATTTAGGCGATTGGTTGCTTTAAGCGCTGAGTGCAACTCATCTTTAATGCCCCAATATTTGGGCCCTTTGGTTCTGATCAGTCTCCATGAGGCTGCGAGTTTGGCCCGAACACAACCTTGGGCTCAGCGGGGGCTCAGGGACAGTACAGAAATGTACAATGTACGGAACTGATGCAGAAGGTGACCGATACATTGGGTCCCTATGGCGTTTTTGGCCCAATTTGCCCATGGTGATGGCCTCCTCACGCTCTGCCATGTCCACGACCAGCTCTGATGGGACGCATGCAAGGGGTAGGAACCATGGTTGTGAACCTGCTATAGGTACTTTGGATCGAGCTCTGTTGGGGTTAGAGCAGCAAGGTCGTAGTTGGGTCCAATTCGGGATTTAGCCCAAATATTGCTCAAATTGCGCGAAAAGAAAAATTGCTAGACGTCGCTAAGCAGCGATCTAGGCCCAAAGTCACTATAGGCTTCAAGGTGGAGACCGAATACCCTAAGGATTTCCCCTTAGTTGAATCAAAACCCCCCCAGTTTTGAGATTGGTGCTTGCGTCAACAAGGGACACAGTGCCGGGTCCTACCAACTGGCGATCGCTCTCGGAGGTCTATGAGGCCGGCATGGTTGTCGTACCTGACCTAAGCACATGGATTCCTTGCAAAGGAGCATGCAAATATTGTGTGAAAATATGGCGGTCCAAGTCGCTATAGACTTCTCACTGTAGTATCGCCATTGGGGGTCATGAACGGCACGAAAAATCACATGCATGCAAAGACGGACAATAATGGCCCCAAACCTTGGGTATGCTCGATAGTAGAAGTAAGGACCTATTGCAAACCCAACCTTGCCGTTTTAACACGTATGAATGCATGTCCTCTACCTCCTATATCTAGGCCGGCCGGCTCAAACTCTCAATATATGTGCATTCATAGGCCCAAATATGGGTGTGCGCGAGTGATTGCCAAATCTCAAATGGGAAGCAGAGATTGCGTTGCCAAAGTCAGGGAATATTTTGTATGGTGGCCACTTGACCATAAATGCAAAGCAGGGAACAACATGCAATACCTATCTTGGTTTTGCATCGGTTGGACGTTGTGGCTCCTTGGAATGAAGTTTTCAAGTGCGCACACGAAATTGAAAAATTCATATAGTCATCCCCTGCCCGGGTATGAAGTCCAAACCAATAGAATTTGGACGGCCAATGACCTAGGGTCCAAAACGGGTAGTCCCCATGGGTCACATATTGGCCAATGTCTCGATCCAAAGCCAACATACCACATGTGAGCAGCACGATATGTCATATATCATATGAAAATGTCAAAATTGTGATATTGCCACAATCATAAATATGGCAAAAGTATGTATGGTGGCCCCAAGGCCTTAGAGCTGACATGGATGGCATAATATACACCCGGTTGTGCCAAGCATGCGTTCTAGAAGCTTGCGGGACCTCAAGAGACCGAGTATATGTACCTATGGAGAAAAATATGCCTTATTGGAGTGCTTACGTGTCCCATATGGAACATATAGGGGCTATATGTGCCTGTGTGGGCATGTCTGGGCTGTGGGGATCGCCCAACCAAGATGGCGCCGATGTTTTCTATTGAAAACATCGCCATATGTCGCTTGGTGCGCACATGGCACGCATGGGTACCAATCAGTTGATGATTCGTACCATATTTCCCTCATGCAGTAAACCAAAACTCACTAATATTGCCCTAACTTCCTTTAGTCATTCCCAATTCCAACAAACCCAAGCACAGTTGTAAAGTGGACATCAAGGGCGCTATGAAAGAGCCCTTGAAGTCCACTCAACTCATTGTGGTTCGTTAGCAATAGCGACGTCGAGTTCCGGAGGGAGTTGAAAATCCCCACCTTCAGCGATCTCGGCGCTTGGCGTACCAAAATGACCGCCTTGAAACAACGGATCAGATTTTGGGTTTCACTCAGCCAAAATCTGATACGTCAATTCATCAAAACTATCAATTGATCGTGGCAGCGGGATCGGGGCGATGGCGGTAGGCAACATCAAAAGGTGATCATCTCGCAGAGGAATGGAAAATGCCTGGATTTAAATGCAGAAATCGATGAGGAATTGGATTCCTCATCGATTCCGCACATTGGAAAAATTTGCGGCGCCCGCAGGCTGCTAGTTATGCCGCGGATCTAGAGGGCGCTTGGTTTAACGAGTGGGAATAGTCAGGCCTTGTCCCTGATGGCCATGAAGACCGGGGTACCGCTTCAGTACAAATGGTGCACCAGGGGACTTTTGGTCGATGGAACCCTGTCCTTTTGAAGTGCGGATGAGTATGTTGTGCACCGCATCTCTGATGTTCCGTGGAGGGCATCACCTAAATGCAAAGGATTCGGAGACTATGAACCCAATGCAGTGGACCCAACCAACATTGGCACCATCTGCGCCCATGTTGGAGAGGATTTCCCGAATGCACGAATAGTATCACGGCCACTCCGAGACCGCTTCCTCTGGACAAAGGAAATCACTGGACAATATGTAGGAAATGAAGTTTGCAAGGCCACTACTGACTACTTGAAAGCCTACAAATCGAGATCCATTTGTGCGGTGGGCTCCATTGGTGCTCAGCCCCAGCCCTACGAGACCGTGCTCGTAAATGGAACTGTTCAAGAGTAATTACCTCACAACACCACTGATGGATTGGCAGCATCGACCGCAATCACCACCCATGAGATTTCAAAATCCCAAGACGGTTGCGCGTGCGCGCCGAATCGGGATACTCAACCTGGGTCCTGTGGGATATTGGGGGCGGAGGAAATCCGAATGGACATGATGATGGATATCAACTTGATGATCATGATGATCATTAACATGCTTATGATGCTGTTCATGGTCATGGAGATGAACATCGGCATGATTAGAAGTCCGACATGAGCAAGATCAACATGATGGACATGATGATCTTCATCAGAACCATGATGGTTGAAACCAGCATGACCGACATGCAAATACTGATGATGGACCTGATGGCCGAATCAACATGGTCGCCTCGATGAGAATGATGGTCCGAATGTCGGAATGGGCCAAAATAGAAAGAACTCCTTGATTAGTGCCCTATAGATTTTAATGAAATCCTGCAGGTTTTTGATGGTGAGATCCCAAAACCAAAGGAGCAAGTAGAGCAAGAACAGGATGTGGATCGAATCAATGAATAGTTTGAAATCCAGTGTAACACAGAAGGGCTGCAGATAGACAAAGCAGGTATAAACACAAAGATTCAATCACAAATGGATAATACAAAAGATTTTATATGAAAGCTGGGCTGAGTCTAGCCTCAAAGATAGCATCAAGCACTTCATGTGCACTCTTTTGGGTGAAATGGTGCTGGTTAGGAATGTGGGGCATAGATGTCAGGCCAGACAGAGAATATGACTTGGCCAAGCAACTGAATTCAGAAACAGTTAAAAAGCAGAGCCAGATTAAGTGGTAGTAACAATTGAGTATAGGGGTCTTGGGGTGGGAGACCATTAGGCTTAACCTCCAAGGCCTAAAGCATGAAATGCCTATTTTATTTCGGTATATCCTCCATGAAGGAAGATACCTCCGCTCAGTTGAGTGGTAGGGGTGAACTTCATGGGGGGCTAGGGTTACAACCCTAGTTACTTTGAGAAACTGTACTTTAAGCTTCAAAAGAGTGAAAAAAATACTTGAGTTAGTCTTAGCATCAACAAAAGGGTTTTAAAGGGGGCTTGGCCTGGATCAAGCCCTCCAAGAAAGACAAGGCAGTGACTTTTTCTTACTCCCCCCTGGAGTACTAGTTAGCTAAGCTAGTAGGACCAAGGAAAAAGGGTCAAAAATTCCAAAAAAATTACCCCAGAAAATGCATTACACTTACCAAAAACATCCGCATCAGTTCATAGAATCCTATCACACTGTAGGTACCCTTGAAAAACAGTGTAATGTACCGTGAATGATGTCCCTTTGACGGGGCAATTCTCAAAAGTCGCCAGCGTGCGACGAAAACTTTTGGGAACCTTTTTGGGGTAGTGGGGTTTGAACCCAGGACTCCCCCCCTGGAGCACATATGCTTGCCCACTAGGGTACAGTCGAACGCTCTAATGCGGACGGCCATCGCTGTATGAACAGCGTTTTAGTAAACGTCCTGACCAAGGGCCAGGGCGGAGCAATACTCCCAATGGAGGACACAAATCTCCAGGAGCTGAAAAAAATAGAAAATGTAACCAACAGGGAGTGATTCCTGTGGTTGAGCGAAAGGTGTAGCGATTTCAGAAGTCAAATCGCTAAAAATTGACAAAATCACGCGAGAAATTGTCATTTTTACACCAAAACTTAAAGTCGCAGACAAGCGCAACAGACGCGGACTTCAAAAACAGGGTTGCACAAGCGTAAACGCCTCGTGAAAAAGAAGGTATGAGCCGTAGTTTTTAAAGTTCTAAAGAAACTTTTTGCACCGTTGCATCAAAATTTTTATAAACTTTAGGGAAAAGTATTCAAACTCAACCCACACCACAGAGCAGGTGGACAACCCACCTCTCAGGTATGCCAGTGTCATCTCACACGCATGCATTTCGTTCGTGTTGGTTGCTTCGTTAAAACGTTAGGGTTGTCAACGCTGTGTTCGTTGGGGGTTCGGGTGCTCCTCTCTCTTGCTCTGCACGGGTCAAAACAGGAATGAAAGGTATGCGATGCAAATGGAGCGCGCAGCGCGCACGTAGGGTTAGAATATGCGCTGTGCTCGCGATGCATGTGCCTAATTGAGGCATTCACACGCTGTGGTGCTTTCCCTGTACCCCAATTCACCCTTGTTCTCTCTTCACAGGTAAGAAAAGAAAGTGCTTGTTCGTGTTTGAGTTGCCGTAGCGCTGAAGTAGGGTTGCTTAAAACGCTTAGGCTTGTTTTGCGCTGTGCAGTGCCCCACTCTCTCTCCGCTTTCTGCAGGAAACAAGACAAGGGAAGCATGCATGACACACAGTGCATTAATCGCTTAGGGTGGTTCATAATTCGCCGTAGGTTTGTTTAAGCGCGTAGGGTTGTTTTGCGCTCGTGTTTTTCTCGGCATTCACATGATGCGTGGTGAGTAAGGTAGGTAGTCCCAGGAGGAGCTCACCTCCTGGTTGAGTCACGCTTGTGATTGGTTATGTTGAGTTAAATTAGGTAACAACAACAGGAAATGGGGAGATTGTGCATACCTGTGCATGCATATGACGCATCAAAGGGTAGGCCACGCGAAGTGCGCACGGTAAACCTTGTTTAGGTTACCCAGGGGCTCCACCCCACGTTCTATAAGAGAACGGGTGGAGCTTCTTAAGCTTGCTTGCTTGAAAGGGGCGTTTGTAGACAGCGTATTATAGGGCAGACTGAGAAGCGTATCACACGTGGAGTCTGTCTTGGTTCCTCCGCTGCAAACGCTCCTGCATCCGCCTTTCCCACTTGGGCAGCGCTAAACTATGCTGCGCGGATCACAAACAGCAAACTGCAACTGAACCAGGAGTGGTGAGTGCAGTACGACTTCATCGCCATCCACGCTGTGCACGCATGCTGAGCACTCCCTCCCTCCAAGCCCTGACAGGGAAACGCGTAGTGGCGTCCCTGTTAGGCCACAGCCGCTTAGTAGCGCTGTGTTCTCTTGCTTTCTCACAGGAGGGTCAGGAGGACCCGTGACTCCTTCAACAGCAACACCAAGTAGCGTGTGTAGGTGTTAGGGTCAGCAGGCCTGGCAGGAGTTGAGTGCAAGTGATGAGTGCTCACCCTGCCTTCGAAGGCTGGTGCTGGCGTTAGTGAGTGTAGTGTAGTGGTGTCTCCTGTCCCGCGTGCTTTTCCACGCGGGCAGGGGAGTGCGCTAGCTTTTGGCCTTAGCAAAAATGGGCGTTTTGTATGCCCTTAGCACACTTGGCCACCCCTCCCCTCTAGTAGGTAGGGCTTTTGCCGTCTTCCCCCAAGGATAGGCGCCAGCACAGAAACTGGGCGCCATAGGAGTGGTACTAGTAACTGACTAGGACCTTCGGTCCGACATCAGCGAAGCCCATTGAGTTGGGAGCCACGACCGGGGGAGAAGTGAGACACACACAGACATACGTAGCACACTTAGGGGTAAGGTAAATGCACTAAGGAAGGGTAGAACCCCATGGGTCTGGACCAGTCAGAGGTCCTAACTGTGGGCTCGCTTGTCCCCAAGGAGGGAAGGCACACCTTGCCTCATAACACCTTGCTTGTCATTCCCCCCTGGCGTAGTAAGCCACCGTTCTTCGTTGGCTCCCCAAGGTCATTACATCAGGGCAGTCCCCATGCAACACATGGTCAACAAGGCATACACTCGCTGGGTGGCTGCAAACCTGATAAGCGGCCACCTGGCCCACGCTGGAAACCATAGGCATGGGTCTGCAGGGCACAGACAGGGTCAGTGCAGTGCTCAGTAAGCAGTAGTCTGTGAAAAACCAATGGCCTTCGGCCAGGGAGTGGTTGTCACGGGGGGCTAACGGTCCTGTCCTGCGATGCAATGCGGGGCAACTGTGACAACTGCTCTTACACCCATACACAGGCACGTCTGCACAAGAGTGCTCACTGCACCTGTGAGGTTAGAACGCAGTCAGTAGACTGACACAGGGAAATTAGGTTTTCCTTTTACGCTGGGAAAGAGTCTCAGCACGGGTTAATAGCTGCCCTTCGTTGTTCTCAACGAGATAGGAGCAGGAGATGGGGTTGATACTCCCATCTGGTTGTATGAAGGCTGACATAGGTTCCCAGGTCGCCTTAGATAACCCATAGCCTTCCCATAGGGTTACGCATTTCCAGTCCTGTTTATACTCGTGGCAAGCAATACCTGCAACCACGTAGTAACCATCGACTGCCATCTCATCGGCAGTCATCTCTTCGAGTTCGTCTGCCTCCTCTGCACTGGCAGCGTTCTCTAGGTCTATACGCTCGACCTCACTGTCGCTGAGGCGCCACTCATCCCAAGACAAATCGTCAGGGGAGTGATAGTGCCTCAACTGTTTAGGTGCACACAGCAGTTCACCACCTAGACGTGGACTGCACCTGACATGGATCCTGGATCCATCTATCCTGATGATACGATAGGGTCCAAAATAAGGGTCCTGTAGGCAGTTACGTGGCCAGGAGGGTAGGCGTGAATGGTGAACCAAAACAAGGTCACCAACCTTGAAGCTGGCAGGTTGCCGTAGGCGGTTCCGTCGGCTCAGTTCACGGTCACGAATGTGTCTCAGGTTAGTCCCAGCCTGGTTAGCCAGAGACTGCTTGGGTTCGGGCCAATCTCCCACAGGGCTCTTGAAGTCCTCAGGAAAGGGGGTTTTGAAGAACCAAGCAGGTCCTCCTCCATGGAACAGTTCGTGGGGGGTGAAACCCGTAGAAGAGCTCCGCTGTGAGTTCATGGTCAGCACTGCCCAGGGCACTATGCGTACCCAGTCCTTGGTACGCTCCTGTTTCATCAGGATTCTTAAGTTTTGCTCCACCACACGGTTCTGTCTCTCACAGAGAGGGTTAGACGTGTGGGTATAGGGCACACCTGTGGTTACCTCCACGTTGAGGGCATTTAGCACTCGTTTGTACCACCCAGTGTCACTGCGGATGCGTACATCTTCATCAGAGTGCAACTGCTTGGGCGCTCCATAGGGTTCGAACCATTGTTCGACCAACATTATCACAGTCTGCTCACCTGTGATTTTCTTATTGCAAGGGAACACACGGGTGAAGCGAGATAGGCCACAGGTGACCACTAGGCAACTATCATAGCCGCCGAAGCGTGGTAGGCCGTGGATGAAATCCACGTAGAGAAGAGAGTTAGCACAATAGGGTATGGGTAAGCTGGAAATCAGGCCCCTATCCCTACTGTCGCTCTGCTTGCTGGCATGACAGCCACAAGCATCCACAATGGTCTGCATACGCGACCTCAGTTCAGTCAGGGCCAGACTAGAGTAGAAACACTCACGGAAGAAGTCCACTGAGCGATTAGCGCCAGTGTGACCAGAACTGAGATGGGACCACTGTAGGCAACCATCCAGTCGTGCCTCAGGCACAACAATCCGGTCCTCGTAGAAGAGGTACTGATTGTTTTTATACCACTGGTGCCCGTCAATGACACAGGGTTTGAGACCAGTGCTGAGGGTTCAGAGAATTTCTTTATATTCTGACTGATAGTCGGTTAGACTCCAACCCTCCAGGGTTCCAGCAGTGCGCATGGACAGGTCAACTTGGACATCCATACGCTGGAAAGCCTCTTTGGCGAGCGCCTCAGAGCTCTCACCTATAAGCGCATCGAAGTTATTGCGCGAAATATAGTCAGCCAGTTCATTTTTTATACCGGGGATATGATGAACTGTCAACCTGAACTGGCTCAGGTAAGTCCACCACCGCTTTAGGTTTGCTTTCTCTGGAGGTGGGCCCTTCTGAAAAGACTTCACAGGTTCCTGGTCACATAGCCAAACAATAGGGTTAGATCCCAGGAGTCGGGATTGTGACGAAAGTACCAACATACCGGCCAGGAGTTCCTGCTCATAGGTGCTGTAATTGGAACGCGCTTGGTTCCATTTCCAATTCCAGTGTCCTAGTGGCACCAGCCGCCACTCACTGGTAGGATAGTCATGTTTCAACGAGCCATCACGGTTCAATCCACTAGTACGATAATGGCAGTGGGTTAGTTCAGCGGGGTTAATGTAGGTAGGTAGGTATCTTCGGGAGCTCGGGATGCCTCCTTTGACATTGCAGGAAGAAGGTCTTACCAAGGGGACGTCCTGTCCCTCCCACTGCCCTATGTCAGGTGCCTCTTGAGCCGCTCCCGCATGTGCTTGGGAAGGCATTGTCGCGGCCACCCGGTCCATGTGTCCCAGGAGGGAGGGTGTCCCCACATGTGTCCATGGGTAGGGCCACATGCCCCCTCCTTTGGGCGGCAGCTCTGGGGGGCTGCCCAGCCGTGTGGAGTATCTCTCACCACAAGGGGTATTGCTCCCGCTTGTCTACGGTACGACCGCCTCACCCTTGTGGCTTGAGTTGCGGGGCCACTCTGCTTGGCAGGTGACCCCCTCCTGGACTGTGTACCGGCTCGCCTGTCACCGGTTGCTTCCATGGCTCCGGGTGACGTTTGCCATGGTCCCCGATGCAGCCTGGCCGGGCTCGGACCAGTGGCCTTGGAGTACCGCTCCTGCCACTGGCCCGGTGGGTCGGCTGGGTCGCCCCAGTGCGTCCGACCCATGGGGTATTGGTTCTTTCCTGTCCCTCGGCCGCCCTACGTGTGTGCAGTGTCCTGGGCCGCTGGGCTCCTGTTCACCGGTGTGCCCGCGCGGTTTGTTGTGGTGCGTCTGCGGTGTCCTGGGCCAGCTGGCTCCTGTTCACCGGTGTGCTCGCTCGGTGTGTTGTGTTGCATGTGCGGTGTCCTGGGCCACTGGGCTCCTGTTCACCGGTGTGCGTGCTGTGTGCGGTGCGCGTGTGCCATGGGTGGTTGTGTCCCTCTTCCTCCTCCCCTAATTTTCTTTTTTTTTGTCTTGTTTTTTTTTTCTTTTTTACTTGTTTTTTTTTTTTTTGGGAAAAAAAAAAGAAAGAAAGAAAAAACAAAAAAGAGAAAAACAGGGGCGCGCGTACACTGCAGGCACAGGCACGGGCAGCTGGTGCGGCGGTGCAATAGCGTTATGTCCTCTGGCGTGTGTCGTCGGTGCTGTGGCGGCGGTCGCGCCCCAGGGGTGCGGCTCGCGTGTCCTGATGTACACGGGCTTGGGTCAGGGTGGGTTTGGTGAGGTGTCTCTTTGCTTCTGGAGTTGGCTGGTTAGGCGGCTGTGTGGGCTGTGGGTGTGGGCTGTGGTTACGTTGTTCCCTCGGCGGGCTTGGTTAGGAGTCAAGGGTTAGCGGTTTCGGGGTGTGGCTCGGGTTTGATTTGTGCTTGGGTTCTGGCTCGGTTAGGCGGTTGCGCGGGGCCGGGCGTGTGGGTAGCGGCGTCCACGGGGTCGTGCGCCTGAGGCGGGTGCGGGGTGGTGCGTGCGGGCCGGCCGGTGGCCGGTGGCCTCACTGGGAGTCCCACACGGAGGGGTCGACGGGCGTGCCAGGGGCGTACGCAGCGTGCAGGTTGGGCAGCAGCGGGCGCATGTGCAGGGCGTCGGCGTGCCCGATGAGGACCTCACTGAGGACCGAGGGGTTGGTGGCAAGCAGTGTGCAATGCCCGGGAGGGGTGGCGGCGAGGAGCGGGAGGATGTCCGCGGCCCGCGGCGTGGGGGCGAACACGACGTGGGCCGGGTGCGGCCCCGGGAGCGGTGCCGGGGGAGCGGGACCACAAGACGGCGGTCTACTGTGAGGTGCCAAGTGGCGCGATGGTGGAGGAGCCGGACTAGGGCGATGCTGTGGCGCAGTGTGTGGGGCTGGGTGCTCGGCGGCATGGGGACGTGCGGCGGGAGGGGGGGGGGGCGGGGCGGTGGTGTGGGAGGGGGCACGGCGGAGGAGTGACGCCAGCAACGTGTGTGTCGTGCTGAGGGTGGAGAGGAGCCCACGGTAGCAGGCCTGGGTTCGGCGCCTTTGGGCGTAGTGGTGCTCGTTGTCGTGTGCGTTGGCTTCCTTCGGCGTCCGGTTCGTTTGGCGACTTCTGGGCGGGGCCTGGCGTGGCGCCCCGTGGTGGTGGTTTGCTGGGTAACGGGGTTAGCCGGCGGCGCCGCTGGCCGGGGGGTCAGGCGCGTCGTGTTGTGTGGCGCGCAGGGCTCCTGGGGTGCTGTGGGTGCCGCCGGTGTCGGTGCGCCGACGCTTGTGGGGTGGTGAGGGGGTGTGTGCGTGCGGGGCTGGGCTTTGGGTGATGTCCCACAGGCGGATGCCGTCTCGCTGCGTTGCCTGGAGGGTCTCCCGCAGGCGCCTGAGGACATACGGGTGGTCCTAGGGCGCGGGGAGGTTGCGGGGGTGGACTCCCAGGGGGTGGAGCGCATCGGCCAGCATGGCTTCCCATGCGGCCTGCGGCATCCACCGCCCCGCCGGCCGGAGGCGGCAGTTCTCCACCGACCCCTTGCGGGGACGATGGACCAGGCCCTCGAGGGAGGGCTCTCCCCGGGCCCACTTCCGCAGCTCCCAGAGCTGCGTGTGGGTCCAGCGCTGCCACCACTGTTCCTGGGTGGGCCTGCGGTCTTGGGCGGAGGAGTGGGCGTGGGTGGGTGTGACGGGGTCGTGGGGACTGGCGGCGGTGGCGGGCCTTGGGGATTCCTCATAGTCCTGTTCCGTGGGGGTGCGTGGGGAGTGGGGATGCACGCGGATGTGGACCCGCGGGTGTGCGCGTACGGTCTCCGCCTAGGGGTTTGGCGGGGATTCGCGGCGGCGGCGGTAGTGGGGCATGCGTTGCATGTGGGCTGTCATCGAGGGCCGGTAGGGGGGCGAGGACGCTGCTGGTGGACCCTGGCGTCGTTCTGGCTTGGTCGGGAGCGGTCCGTGGGCCTGGGGTGCGGGCTTTGAGAGGTGGCGGGACGAGGTGCGTCGCGCTTCGGCCGCGGCGCGCTCCGCCATGAAGGTGGTGGCGGTGGCGTCAGTGACGGGTGGGGGGGCGCCGCGCTGGGCGCTGCTGCCTTCGGGCCTGGGACGGCTGGGGCCGGATGTTGTAGAGGACGTCCTCGGGGGGCCGGGCTCGCGTTGCCGTCGTGGCGCCGGGTTTGGGCTTGGGTTTGGGCTTGGCTGCAGGCGTGCTGACGGGTTTGGGTGGCCGCTTGGGCTTCGGCTGGGTCGTGGGTGTGGGCCTCGTCGGGGCGTGGGCCTTGGCGGCGGCGGGGCTGCTCGCGGTGGGGGCGGGTTTGGAGGCCTGTTTGGGAGGTGTCCCCCGCGGCCTGGGGGGTGGAGTGCTGGATGAGGACGTGGTGGTGGTGGTTGATGAGGTGGTCGTGGTGGTGGAGGTTGTGGAGTCGGAGGCGGAGGAGAGGGCTGTGGGAGACGGCGGAGGGTCCTGGGCCTCGGGGGCGGGCGTATGATGCTGGGTCCTGTAAGTAGCGAGAACGAGGGCGCAGGTTCGGGCACCGGGCGTGTGCGCGCGTTTTCCCTGGTAATCCGTGCGTGCTGGTGCTGGCGTGGCGGCGTTGTCTCGGCTGCGCGGGCACGTGGGTTACCCAGGGGGGTGGCCATATCTGCTCCAGGACGTGCAAGTGTGTTTGCTGGAGGTAGTCGAGGGTCTGGAAGAAGCATCGCTGGATGCCGGGCATGTCCTCCTCTGTGAAGTGGGGGTAGTTTTGGGTGGGGGTGTCGGGGCCCGTCCATAGCAGCGTCATGAGGCGGGCTGACACCATGTACTGGCATAGTTGTAGGGTGGTGGGGCGTGGGGGGGTGGGTCCCCTGCGGTTTGGGGGGGCTTCCCTCTGCTGGGGGCGCAGCGTGACCACCCACACCCATCGGTCCGTGGGGATCCCCCAGGTCCGTTGGGTCCACTTGGCGAGGCAATACATCGCCCTACCAAGGCCCTGGTAGCCGCTGCGGATGGAGAGCAGCGTGTCCAGGGATTTGGGTTCCCACGTGCCCCAGATGTGGGGGTCGTCCCGGTCGTCCCCCCTGGCGTACGTGTCGGGGCCTGGGTTGTGTGGGGGGGGGGTGTAGTCGGCGGGGAGGAGGGAGTCGGTGCCGTGTACCACCCAGTGGTCTGTGGGTGCGTCGTAGGTGGTGGTGGAGAGGGTGTAGTGCAGATTGTACATGAGGGTCATGTACGTGGAGGGGGCTGGCTGCTGCTCGTCGGGGGTGGGGATGTCCCCCGGGACGTGGTGCCGGAAGTTGCTCAGGGAGGCCATCCGGGCTACCCATGTTTCCCGCTCCCACTCTTTGGTGCTGTCGGGGGTGGCGTCGGGTGGGGGGTGGGCCATGTTGGGCTCGCGGTAGCGGGTGCGGCCCTGGGTGCTGTCCCGCTCCGGCACGGGGTGTCCGACCAGGTGTCGCCCCCAGTCGATGGGGGGCACCCAGATCCGGCTCCCCGTGGGGGGCGGGCTCTCGCCGTCTGTGGTGGCGCGTGGGGGGCGCTCGTGTCGGGCGACGTGGAGGAATGCGTCGAAGAGGAAGTCTCTGACGCCTTCCCCCAGGGTGGCCGCCTGGACCAGGGTGGCCGCCCGGATGGGGGTGCTGGTGCCGGAGGTGCGGAGGTACAGCACGACGTCCTGTTCCCCGAGTCCCCGGAGGTGCTGCCGTACCGCCGCGGGGTTGTGTAGGGCGTAGGGTTCGGCCCGTGCGGCGACTGGTGGTGCGGGGTGTGATGGGGGGGGTGGTGTTGGTTGGGGGGGGTGGTCGTCGTTGTCGCGCGTGGGCTCCGGTGATGGGGTCTCTTGTGGCGGTCGCGGGAGGGGGGATTCGCGGTGGCGTGTGTCGGCGGGGGTATCGACGTCAATTGGCTGGTGCTGGCTGCCGCGTGTTGTGTCCGTGGCCTGGTCTCGGGGGGGGGCGGGGGGGGGTGGTGTGGGGGTGGCGCTGTTGGTGGTGGGGGGGGCGGGGCTGGGTGTTGTGCTGGCTGGGGGTCTGGGCGTCCCCGTGGGTCGTGTGGGTGTTGCGTGTGTGCGCCGTGCGGCCCTTGCGGTTCTTGACTGGTTGTGGTGCCGGGGTGTGGGTGGGAGGCGGCTGCATGGGCGTCCGGGTGGGGCTGTGTTCCGTGTGTAATGGGTGGCTGCTGGTGGATGGTGCTCGCTGGTATGGGGTGTGGCCGGGGGGGCTGCTGGTGGTGGTGGGGTGGCGGGGGCGGGGGTGGGTATTGTGCTGGCTGGGGGTCCGGGCGTCCCTGTGGGTCGTGTGGGTGTTGCGTGTGTGCGCCGTGTGGCCCTTGCGGTTCTTGACTGGTTGTGGTGCCGGGGTGCGGGTGGGAGGCGGCCGCATGAGCCCCCGGGTGGGGCTGTGGTCCGTATGTGATGGGTGGCTGCTGGTGGATGGTGCTCGCTGGTATGGGGTGTGGGTGGGGGGGCTGTTGGTGGTGGTGGGGCGCTCCTACTAGGCCCTGGTGTTGCTGGTGTGCGTGCGCGGCTCCTCGCGGGTCCATGGGGGTGTACCGTGGCTCGTATGTCGTGGGCCCGTGTAGCGGGAGCGGCAAGTGGTGCTGGACCGCGTGGTGGTGGTGTGGAGGGTGTGCCGGTTGTGTGTGGTACCCCGGCGTTGGTGGGTGTGGTGGCAGGGGCTGGTGGTGGTGGAATACGTGATGGTGTGGTGCGGTGATGTGCGCTATGTGGGGTAGGTGGTTCGCGGGGCCTGGTTTTGCTGGTTTTGGGGCGTGGTGGGGATGTAGCTGGTGGGGGTCGCTGTAGCATGGGGGCATTAGGGGGTAGGGGTTGGGAGGGACAGGGGCGTGGTGGTGGTGTTGGTGGTGCCATGTCCCCTGGCTCTGCGCGTACGGTGGTCCTGGCATGGTGTGGACGTGTGTGGGCGGTGGTGGCTGACTGGGCTGCAGGGTTTGGGTGCTGCGGTACGGTGGTGGTGGTGGGCGCTGGCGGTGGCGGTGTTGTTGGTGTGCCCCGGGCCTCTGGGCGTGGGGCGGTGTGGTGTGGCTGGACCCGGGCCTTGGTCGGGGCGTCGCGCCCTGCTGGCGGGCGCGTTGGCGGGCCCCCTGACCTGTCTTGGTCTTCTTGGCCTGGTGGGTGTCGGGGGCGGGTGAACCCCCCTGTCCCCGTGGGGGCGACGGGGAGCGGGCGTGCCAGCGGTGTGCCTCTTGGAGGCTCGTCTTGAGGCCTCTGACGTAGGTTTCCTGGTCCGTGAGGCCCATCCGCGTGGCGGTGGCCTCGTCGGGGGCGGCCAGGTGGGCGTCCCGAAAAGACGCCCAGCCCTCCGGGGGCTTCTGTTGTGCGGGGTGGGGGTGGTGTGCCGGGTAGAGGAGTGCGCTGAGTGGGTAAGGTGTTCCCTTCCGTCGGCCGAGGGCGTATTTGAACCGGCGGCAAGTGATTCGGAGGTAGGCTGCTATCTCCTCTGGTGCCGTGTCGGCCCACGCTTCCGGCGTCAGGGCTGCTGCTTGGGGGACCGGGAGTTGTGGGTCTGGGAGGTGTAGGTCTCGGTGGTGGAGGTACAGGGCGAGGAGGATGTGGCGGGCCGCCACGTTCAAGCCGCCTCCGCTGTGGCGTAGGGGTGGGCTGTGGGGGGGCAGGGGTGTGTTGCCCGTGGCCACGGCTATGGTCCATGCGTGGTCCGCCGCGTCCGCCACGTAGTACCCTCCCAGTTGGTCCCGGAGGGTGTCGGTGAGGAACCCGAGGAAGCTGGGGTGGCTGGCGGGGGGGGGTGCGGCTGGGGCCGCCGGCCGTTCGCGGTGGCGGGGGTTGAGGTCCCCGCAGTGGGGGCAGTGGGTGAGGCGGTGCGCGGCCCCCAGGCAGACCCAGTGGTCTGGGTTGCAGGGCAGGGCTGTCTGTGGTAGCCGCTGGCGAACGCAGAGGGGACACGCGGTGGCTGGTGGTTGGTGGTACCTGTGGACAGACGGCGGCGTGGGGGGATGGGGGCTGGTGGCGCGCGCATGCTGGTGGGAGCCTGTGCGGTGCCTGTGGCGCCCGTGTGTGCTGTGCCAGTGCTGTGCTCGGTGGACGGTGTGTAGACGTGGTGGGGGTTCCGTGTTGGTATGTCACGGGGTAGGTTCTCATGGTTGGTAGAACAGGAGTTTGAGGAGGTGGGCTTGGTCTGTTGGGGGCAGGGTTGCCGCATGCTGCAGGTATTTGTGGGTGCGGTATGTGAGCTGCTCCGCCGTCTTGGCAACGGCCGTCCGCTGCATGTGCGCCGCCGTGGCCTGGGGGTCCTCCGCGTGGGTGCGTAGCAAGGTGTAGACGGCAGCGGGGACGAGTCCCCTGCGGACTGCCTCGAGCACCTCCGTCTGCTTGAGGACGGTGGTGAGTTGCTGGGTCGCCGGGGACTGCGCCAGCAATCCGGCGTGCTGTGCGATGGTGTGGGTTGGGTTCCAGTCTGTGGCCTCTAGTACAGGAGTTGATTTCTCGGGTCGCAGAAATGGAGGCCCACATCAACGACGTGAGTTTGGGTACTAATACCCAAGAGGACCATGTCCCTCTCCTCCTTGAATTTTTCATTGTTTGTCAAGAAAACCATCTGCGAATCAAACTCGAAAAATGTGAGTTTATGAAAGAGGAGATGGAATATTTGGGTTTCGACGTGGGGTATGGCTGGTGGAAACCAGCCGCGTCTAAGATGCAGCCCCTACAGGACATGCAGATTCGCGATGGCCCTAAGAAGGGTCTACACGATGTGAGGAGTTTTGTGGGCGCCTGCAATTTTTATCGGCGTCACATCCACAATTTTGCCTACTCCTCTGCCCCCCTCACTGACCTAATCAAGAAAACTACTCCCTGGAGGTGGACCGCCAGAGGAAGGGATGTTTCCAGGAGTTGAAGAAGAAAATTGCCTCCTCGAACTGCCTGGGAGTGCCCCGCCCTAAGGGCGAGATAGTCCTGATCACTGATGCCAGTGATGTAGGGGGGGGTGGAACGATCTACCAATGGCAAGAGCTTAACCCCGCTGAACTAACCCACTGCCATTATCGTACTAGTGGATTGAACCGTGATGGCTCGTTGAAACATGACTATCCTACCAGTGAGTGGCGGCTGGTGCCACTAGGACACTGGAATTGGAAATGGAACCAAGCGCGTTCCAATTACAGCACCTATGACCAGGAACTCCTGGCCGGTATGTTGGTACTTTCGTCACAATCCCGACTCCTGGGATCTAACCCTATTGTTTGGCTATGTGACCAGGAACCTGTGAAGTCTTTTCAGAAGGGCCCACCTCCAGAGAAAGCAAACCTAAAGCGGTGGTGGACTTACCTGAGCCAGTTCAGGTTGACAGTTCATCATATCCCCGGTATAAAAAATGAACTGGCTGACTATATTTCGCGCAATAACTTCGATGCGCTTATAGGTGAGAGCTCTGAGGCGCTCGCCAAAGAGGCTTTCCAGCGTATGGATGTCCAAGTTGACCTGTCCATGCGCACTGCTGGAATCCTGGAGGGTTGGAGTCTAACCGACTATCAGTCAGAATATAAAGAAATTCTCTGAACCCTCAGCACTGGTCTCAAACCCCGTGTCATTGACGGGCACCAGTGGTATAAAAACAATCAGTACCTCTTCTACGAGGACCGGATTGTTGTGCCTGAGGCACGACTGGATGGGTGCCTACAGTGGTCCCATCTCAGTTCTGGTCACACTGGCGCTAATCGCTCAGTGGACTTCTTCCGTGAGTGTTTCTACTCTAGTCTGGCCCTGACTGAACTGAGGTCGCGTATGCAGACCATTGTGGATGCTTGTGGCTGTCATGCCAGCAAGCAGAGCGACAGTAGGGATAGGGGCCTGATTTCCAGCTTACCCATACCCTATTGTGCTAACTCTCTTCTCTATGTGGATTTCATCCACGGCCTACCACGCTTCGGCGGCTATGATAGTTGCCTAGTGGTCACCTGTGGCCTATCTCGCTTCACCCGTGTGTTCCCTTGCAATAAGAAAATCACAGGTGAGCAGACTGTGAAAATGTTGGTCGAACAATGGTTCGAACCCTATGGACCGCCAAGCAGGTGCACTCTGATGAAGATGTACGCATCCGCAGTGACACTGGGTGGTACAAACGAGTGCTAAATGCCCTCAACGTGGAGGTAACCACAGGTGTGCCCTATACCCACACGTCTAACCCTCTCTGTGAGAGACAGAACCGTGTGGTGCCAGAAGTTCCACCCCAATACGGGATACCTCTTCCACCTGATGTACGCGTATATCACCCAGGGACGCCCAGACAGGGGCCTCCTCCGCCTCACCCCACGAGCCCAGGCCATCATCACCCAGGGAATAGGCGTCTATGCAGCGCCACTACTGCGACCCACGCAAATCACCGCCAGAACCGCCCAGGGGAACCCCATCTACGTCTATCACCCCACAGCAATCGCCCGCCTACCCATACCCAGCGACACCGACATCATCTACTTCACTGACGCATCCGGCACCCAGCAACGCACCCCCACGGTCGGTTGCGCCTCCGTGCGCATCACCCGGCATGCGGACGGCCTCCACGTGGAACACCACACCGGGACCACCATCTTTGGGGCGTCCTCCCACGGCGAACTGCGCACCATGACAGACGCCGTCACCGCCACACCGCCACCCACGACGATCCGGCCCCGCAACATCTGGGTAGTCGTGGACGCCACGGTCGACATCCACCTCACCAGGCGCCTTGCGGACCTGCCCCTCCACAAAGCACTCGAGTCTGGCCTCACCACACAAGCTTTGGGACTATGGATGGCCTTCAAGGGCATGCACCCCCAGGACGCCCTACACATCGTCAAGCAGGAGTCACACCGTAACGCATACGGCAATGGACGCGCAGACACGCAGGCCAAACACCAGAACACCAACCACACCCCAGGGCTGGAACGCGTGCGACTGGACACCCCACACCACAGCCACCTGCTGCACCTGCCCCCGATACCCCCGGCCACACAGCCCCCCCAATGGATGCCCGAGGACACGCCGTACACGGATCGAGACAAGCAGTACCACTACCCCACACCCATCCAGCAACTGGCCACCACACTGGGCCACCCAGCGAACACCGAACTCCTCCGACGCCTCGAAGACTCCGTCCACACCCCCCTCTACTACTCCGCCCTGCGCCCGGATAGCCTCCCAGCACACCTACAAAAGCCCCGACTCCAACTCGCCCTCGAACAACTTCCCCTCCTCACCCGATACCACCGATGGTATATGCGCCGCTCGATCCACGTCCCCGCAGGACACACCAAATGCATCTGCAGCCACGCGGAAGAAGAAACATGGGACCACTTCAAGGCGTGCCCCCTGTACAGAGGACTGGACAGCCTGCGCCTCAATATGTACAAATTTTTGTTCATTAGCTCCTGGAAGAGCGCTGGGGCATTAGCCACCCCGAGGGGTATGACCTTCCACTCAAAGACACGACCCTTGGGGGTTATAAAAGCGAGCAGCTCCTGAGCTGCGGCGGTTAGGTCCACCTGCCAGAAACCAGAGCGTTTGTCCATTTTGGTCTTGTACCTGCATTTGGCAATACACTCCAGGGTATTTTCCATGTTAGGAATACTCCCTGAGTGGTTCTGGGTTTTCTTGTTGACCTCACCATAGTCAACAACCAGTCGTAGGGCAGTCGACCCTGGTTTAGCAACCAGGAAACAGGGACTGCAGTGATGGGGGTAGTCCCCCTTCTTATATTCTTCAACGAGGGCAGCATCAATACATTCCTGGATCTGGCGCTCGAATTCTTCAACCTGTTCCTGTGGAGCGGGATAGGGATGACGCCTCACTCGCGTGTTTTCAAATTCACGTTTCAGTTTCAGGTCCATCTGGAACAGTTTTTTACAAGAGAGGGGGGGCGGCAAGGCGCCGTACACCTCCTCATAGGTTGTCAGCAGTTTCTTCAGTCGGGGGTCAAGGCTAAGACTCTCGAGTTTCTGCAGGAAATCCTCCTCAGCATGGAGGTTGCTCTTACCATGTTCTTTCTTTTCCTGCCGATCAGCAGTTTTGGCAGGCACAAAACCATCGTCCCACTCAGGGGGACATTGCTGCCCATAGTGCAGAGAATACACTAGCGGTATCTCAGGATCAGACAGCGTATAGGAATCATCGTCCTCCTCAGACCAGATGGAGGATTTCCAGGTCTGTCTGAGGTATTGCAGCCACTCTTGGCGCTCAATACCTTCGGCCTTCAGGTACAACAGCTGCCGGAGTTCCTGAGTGTCATGCTCAGACAGTGGCATGTTATTAGAAGCAGGCCGCGCCAGAGCATCAGGACTCCGGGCCACGGGTTCACCTGTGTGCATAGGCTGCATGTGTAGCACTGGCTTCCCAACAGGGGGAGCGGGTTCTGAGGTCGACTCTAGATCTACCTCCTCCAGCAACAGCTGGGCTAGGAAGGCACTGTGTTTTAGGTCAACACAGCTGGGATCAACAGGAGGGATAGTGCTGGCGATGTCAGACAGTTGGTCGTCAGCATCCTCCTTAACAGCTGCAGGTTCCAGATAGCCATCGGGAGATTCACACCCTGTAAGTGTGGCAGATAGGTGCTCAGGAGATCGTTTTTTGAGATCAGAAAGTGTCAGGCCTCGATTTTTGGCCATGACCTCTTTCAGTAGCACCTGGTCTAGGTCACACAGGGGTACAGGATTGAGAGATCCATCAACGATGGATAAGAACCTGGCCCACTCAGGGGCCTGCATAGCTGTGTCTGAGTCCTCAGGCACATAGATGGGACCGTCGGGGAGTTGCACTCTTCCCACGGTCATTCTGAAGCCGGTTCGGACCCCCGTGGCCATCTTTGGGTCACTTGGGGTGTGTATGGGCCGGCAAGCCGCCATTGGCTGATATCATACTCTCCCATCCACCTGACCTAACCTGATGTGATAGTGTGATAGGCTTGGCCATTCCAGCTATGAGCGGCCATATTCACTACCGTGGCGCCGCCGGCTGAGATTTATATATCAGAATATCAGGAATCAACAGGATTTTTTTATCATAATGTTTGCATAATCTTTCAGCTATCCGTTCTGATTGTCAATGTATCGGCGACTGTCAGTTCGCTCGCGATTTTGCGGTAACCGATTGGTTAACTGTTATTTCCAGATATTTTGGCGGAAACCCCGATGAAGGGTCAGATTTCATCAGAAAAGGGTTCGTTGCTTCCGGAATTTTCATGTTATACACTCGCAAAATTAATCCGATTTTTTCAGACATTCAGAATCAGATTTTCGACTTTTAGGTCACCGCACTTGATATGATGCATTTCGAGTGGTCCTACATTTTTCCCCGATCACGAATCAACCTTCATTTTGTTGTCTCCTTCATTTTTCTTGGAGATATAGGCAAAACAAAATTGATTCGTGAGGCCACTTTGAACAATCATATCTCCGGCTCACTGCGAGGTATCTCAATTTTGAGACATGGGCTGGAATCGTCTTAGTCTCAACTTAATTTAGGAAGCGTCAAACGCCTTTCATGTGTACATATGCCAGGTGTAGCAAGGGATAATGGTCAAGAGGGTAGAAAGTGATATATAACTCTTGGGCCATGCAACCGAATATTTTAATGCGACTTTCCAGTGTACCGCATGAGCGTTGGTGTTGCATAGAAACTTTTCTTGGGTTCCTACGTATATTTAACATGAAGTTATGGCCATGGAGGGTCATGACATACCATGGTGGGAGCCATTTTTGAGGGTATGTATTATATGGATGGTACGTGCTTCGCTATGCTCACGCCCATGTGATATATCTCCGTTTGTAGGAAGATATGTGGAGTCACACGTGGCAAGGGCTTCCCCCATGTCCCAATGGTGAGCTCCAAAGCGCTAGACCAGGTCTACCGCACATATAGTGCACGTGGGAAGCCTTACGGAGCGACCCATAAGCGCCATTACCAATTTTCCCATTTTCATGGTGCATGTCGAGAGGAGGTTCGAAGATGTCTTCATGCGTCCATATGGGGATCCAAGTGGGGGGGTTGTTCACAAATGGTTCCAAGCAATAGTGTGTTGAACCATACGTTGATACCATGGGTGAGCGAAGTTGTATACTATTGTGATTACTTTGAATTTAGCAACATTTGCATGTTTTTGACCTCATTTTATGCTCATTTTTGTATTTTATGTGCTCAATTGGTCGGCTAACAGTAAAGTGCCTAGAGATCCGTGAACTGTGGTATGTTGCTTATATGTTGGCAAATGCTTCGGTGTTGCACCTCACCATATGCCAGATCACGTGGTCACTTTGGCGTGGCACACGAGGCCTCACAAAATTAGGTCTCAAATTCGTGAATTGCCTTGTGAAGCATGGCATGTGTATATCCGGAGGGGTTTGGGAGCCAATGTTGAGATATTCTTGGGCATGGACCTTTGGTCTATATCGCCCTTGTATATTACTCTCCGGTTTGACACATGCATGGAGCATTGGAATATTTGCGGTATGCATTTTTGAGTATATAATTGAATTTTGGGCAATATGGTGTGATTTGCCTAATTTTGCTATGTTGTGAGGTCATCTTCATGGGGCAATTCTCCAAGCCCAATTGACTCCAAGTCCAACCAAATTTATGTCAGGGTAGGGCATGGTCCTGAGTGCCACTCTAGGCCATGACACGCCACCTCCCCTATTGGGCTATGATTTAGAGGCTCGGGAGTGAACACATTTTTGGGGTTTGTGTAGTCACTTTTGACACATGGCATTTAGTCATCTTATTTGACCTGGTTCAGGGCATCATGTTGGCGAGTCAAGGGAAGGTCCTCAGTCCAGGAAATGAGGGGTCTAGGGCTGTGGCTGTGTATGTTTACCTCTTTCTCCAAATTTTGCTTTATTTGTGTTCACATGCCAATTTCAGGGCTTTTCTTCTTTAGTCTATTGGTGCAATTCTATGTACATGCCCAACGCTCGTGTCTCCGTGTGCACCGTGAGACGACCGGCGTGTTGAAAGGAGTTGTTGAGTGTCAACGCAGGACCTCAAACACCCTTGGAAGCCCTCAGTGTGGATTATTTGGATTGGAGCTATTGTACTTGGGAGCTGGTTATTGCAAGGGATCAGGATTTGTGTGAAGGAGCCATATTTTACTATTTTTTGTGGGAAATTGTGCAGGATAGGGCAAGATCATGCAGAACCTGGTGAGAAGCAAGACCATAGGAGTGACAGGAAATGGTGGAAGGGGTACAGCAGGGGCCGGTCCTGGTAGGGACCTTCTTTATGGTAGCAGAGGAGTACCTGCCCCCTACCGCCGCACCGGGAACTTGGGCCCTCATGAGCCCTGCCCAAGGACGTCCCGGGGGCAGATCGTTGAGTCCGTGGAGTCGACGCCGGACTTGGAAGCCCGAGAAGAGCGAAAATGCTCAGGACGGAGAGCCCTTGCAGGACATGGGCTAGACATGGACGACCTGGCCTCCATGTGTGAAAGGCAATGCCGCAAGGCTTGCAATCTCCGCTCCGCTGCGGAGGAGTTGGAGGAGACTGGCAGCAACGGCAGAGCCCGGCGTTACCGGAAGCGCGGGTCCCCAAAACCCGCAGCGGAAGCCAGGGCGATGGAGACGGATGCCAGCCCGGTCAGGCTGTGGTCAGCTGCAGATTCCAAGGGGAATTCTGATGGCTATCGGACCGCTTTCCCTTCGGAGTCGGAGGAGATGGCCATACCGCCCACAAGGGCGCACACGGCCCCCGAACCCAGCCTGGAGCATGACGCCGAGGCGTTGGAGAGGCCTACCAGAGCCAGAACGGCGCCTCTGGCCCGGCACACGGAGCCAACGCGGGATAACATGGGCGACACACCCATGGCTGATGAGTCCGAGGCGCCGGGAACCGTGGGATGCGCCGGATCAGGTGGAAAGCACGTTGAGTGCCACTGCGAGCACGTGTCCTTCCTCATCGGCAAGTACCCAAAGATGGGGATGGACGCCATCGTGCAGCACCTCCACCGCCTGGACAACCAGAAGGACGGCCTAGAGGAGGACATCGCTGGGATCCTGGATGAGCAGTCGGAAGCGAGAGAGACATGGCGGAGCTGCGAGCGCAGCAGGACCGGTACCGGGAGAAGCTGGAGATGGCCCTGCAGAAGCAGCAGCGAGTGGTGGACAGCCTCCTCCACCTGGTGAAGGACATGTCGGGACGCCTGAAAAGGCTAGAGGAGTTACAACCCCTCGCCTCGGGTCCGGAGCTCCCGACAAGGCCGGCAACGGCAGAGCTGGTGGAGCGGGTTAAGACCCTCAGGAGCGCCATGGAGAAACCCATGGGCGGCCTTGCAGAGGCACCTCACGCGCCTCCGCGTGTTGACCGAGGTGCGCTGCCGTTTGTTCCCATGTTCAGCAAATCCATAATGGTCGGGGAGCATCCGGCACCGGCTGGGTCCATGCGGGAAGAGCACGCAACCACGGACCCGAGGAGCCTGACGGTACAGATGTCCCATGCCGCCAAGAATCCACCGACCGCTATGACTGCCCATGCAGTTTATGCGGAAGAGGAGATCCAGACCATGCAGGGGCGAACCATGGGAAGTGCCGACGGACATGGTCGAGGCCATCCAGGCGGAAACCTGTGGGTGAAGGACCCCACTACGAAGATATGGACAGCCGGTGGAGCAAGTCCTTCCCGCATCCCAAACCCCATGGGTTCAGGCCCAACTGGACCGCACTCCATGGAGGAGAGGGATGTACGGGGAGTGTACTCACACCCCCTGGCCACAGGTGGTATCCGTCTTGGTGGAGTGGTGGCTGCAGACGTCGGAGACGCCATCAGCATTGACGACCTCAGGGGAATCAAAATCCCCTACTACGATGGCAACCCCTCCAATCTGGATGACTTCATCCTGGATTGGGAGGACTTCGCCGAGGAGGTCGTTGGCGAGATGAAGGGAGCGCCAAGGGACAAGTGGGTATGTCGGACATTCCCACACAGGCTGGCGCAGGACCTGAAGGAGGAGCTCAGGGATCAGATCCGCAGGGGATTGATCCAGACGGAGCAGGCCGGCCTCCAGTGGCTGGAGGACGAGGAGCGAGTGGACGCCCCCAACCAGAAGTTGGAGGATTTGTGGTCCATTCCGCTGCCGCTGGAGCGCGGGGTGTTGTGGGTCCGGGAATGGAATCGGTACATCTGCAAGTACCGAAGAAGCCTCAAGCTGGTGGAGGACTGGAACGAGTCCAGCGAGATCCGACACCTGCTGAAGGACGTCCTCCCCGGCCACTGGAAGGGAAGGGTGGAGGACGAGGAGAAGAAGAGAGCAAAGAAGCGCGTGGCCGTACGGATCATGGCATCGGAGGACACCCATGCCGGAACAATGGAGTTTTTCCGGCGAAACCTCGGCGAGCCCAGCCGAATGTTGGGGTTGAAGAACGCCGTCTACGTGGAGGTATTCCGCGACACCATGGGGCAAAGGCTGATGCGCCTCAACAACGCGGAGTGGAGGCGCGGAGAGCCGCTGAGCATGCAGGTCATCTTCGCCTGCATGAGCCTGGACGAGATCGTGAAGTACATCACGGTGGAGCTGAAGCTCCACGCCAAGAACGAGGCCCACGTGCAGGATCGACAGGGCCATGGACATCGAGGTCATCGGGAAGATCGCCAACACCGAGAGGTCAAGGAGGACACGGTCGGCACCGCGGAGGAAGGGAGTGGAAGCGGCCAAAATCTCTGGACCGCGACCACCTGAGAGGATCAGGAAGAAGCCCATTTCTTCGCATTCGTAGCGCACAATATGAAGGAGCATGGGCAGGACAGGTCCAGGTGGAACCGCCTGGACCCAAGGACCAAGAACTGCAAGGAACCGCGGAGGATCGGGAACCCGCCGCTCTCGTTCCGCGAGTACAGATCACAGCACAACAGTTGCTGGGTCTGCTACGGCAAGGGGAACAACCATACACATGACCAGGCGGCATTGCAAGGTATATGAGGTAGACAAGAAGACCTACTTCGCCGCCCATCCGGACAAGAAGCCCAAGGAGCAACGAATTGCCGATTGGAAGGCAAAGGGCGGAGACGGTGGAAAAGGCCAAGGAAAGGGCCAAGGGAAAGGCGGAGGAAAAGGCTATGGTGGAGGACCCGGCCCAGACCGACGCTTGAGGTAGATAGAGGAGGTTGCTGAGGACATGTTGAGGACGTTGGAGGAACTCAAAGCCCAGCAACGTGGTGGACAAAGTCTGAGCGGATCGCAGCAGGAGGGAGCTGCGGCAGGCCACGTCTAGAGGAGCCCCCACGGGAGTGGGACCTCGGAGGTCTCTCCTCCGAAAGTCAGTGGAATCCGAGAGAAAGCGAAGGCACATCGGGGGCCGAAGAAGGCTCCAGAAGAGCCAAAACCACTGAGTTTCGTCACTCCCAACCCCTGGAGCGCCCTGCCAAGGGAAGTGTATGTGGGCAAGGGACGTGGCAAGAAAGAAGGAGCGACCACGGAGAGCCCCGTGGACGGGCAGGACCCCCCCAGGGTCTACACCATCCGTGACCATACCCTCAAAGTCCTGATGCACCCGGATGTGCTAGAGTTGCATGCCGTGAGAGTCGTCCATACACCGCAGGGTGACGAGCAGCAGTTGCACTTGAAGGTGCGTGTACGGTGCGGACAAGAGGAGTTGGTGGTGGATGTTTTGGTGGATACGGGTGCCCAGGTGAGCCTGGTCCGGAGAGGGTTGTTCAAGGAGGAATCCCTGCAGCCCAGCCGTAGACCGGTACGCCTGAAGGTGGCCAATGCAGAGATTATGGGTGGTGGCACCCATGAGGCCACTATCGGTATGGAGCTCTGGGAGCATGAGCGTTTGAACCGCCCTGATTTGGCGAAGAGAAGCACTCTATCCGGGAACTTCTATGTGGCCGACATTACAGATTGGGATATGACCATGGGGTATGACTTCATGGTGGGAAACGCCATTGGAGCCCTTCCCCATCGTGCAACGCTGGTCCGGGAGGATAATGAATGCCTTACATGGCTGTCCACGGACTATGCATGCGGATCATCCCAATGGAATGCTGAGGAAGAGGATCGGATCGTCCAAGCGGTGCAAGCTGTGGGTGCCAAGTCCAGAGGAGACCGCGGAGTTCAGCTCACGGAGTATGGAATGGCGCCGCAGGTGTATGCCAGGATGATCCAGACGCTGGGAGCCGAAGCGCCCGAGACGGACGTCTTCGCTTCCCGGGATGCCCCACTTTTGAGGAAGTGTAGGAGGCATTGGCATCGAGGAGACTCAGCCTGGCACAGGCATTGGGGTTTGAAGGAGTCGGGGCCCATGTATTGGCATGGCTCCCTGGAAAATACCAGACGTACGGTGGAGAAGATCGTCGCGGATAGGGCAAAGGGGATCCTGGTCATAACCGGCATAGGATCCACCCCATGTCCCCTGGAAGGTCTCAAGTCGACGCTGGATTCCAACACCCTGAACGAGATGTCATTCGGGCCAGAGGAGGAGTTGTTCATCGACGCCAAGGGTTTATCAATGCCCTCCCCGGGTCAAGCGTCGGGTACCAAGGCTTTCCTGGTGGATGGGGCGCAAGCCCAGCCCACGGGTGATGAAGCATTCATCCGTAGGGTTGAGGCGGTGCCCATGCGGGTCATGTTTGAGCCCAAGGAGGGGACGGATCAGCCAATTGATGGCATTGACATCCTGTCCCACGCCGAGATCGACCACGTCGTCAACTACATGCGGATGGGGATGCACGACCGTGTGGCAGCCAAGAAGGGGCGGGCCATGGTCACATCTCCGCATTGGTGGGATGACAAGATGTTGGTCACCGGCAAGTACGAGAAGGATGAGTTCGTGGCGGGGGTCATGGATCACATCCTGGACCAATATGATGGTCCGGTTGGGTCGGAGCCGCCGACGTGGGATTTTCCAAGAATGGGGGCCGGTAGCGACAAGAACCCGGCTGATGCCGCAAATTTTCGAAGATTATCGGTGGGAAGTGCACCCCACGACGATGAAGACGGCATATCGGACGAGGAGAAGTCAAACTCGGACCCGGAAGAGGCCTATACCGCAGTGCGGTTGGTTGTATCGATACCGAAGCAAGCGGCTGAAGAGGCCCAGGAGAACTCGAAGGTTGCCGAGCTGAAGGAGAGGCTGATAAATGCCTATCCGCGGCTATTCAGTGGCGTCGCCAACAAGGACCCTCCAGATTGTGGGAGGTTTGGCACAGCGAGGATCAAGCTGAAGTCGAACCCCAAGATGTATCGTCATCGGGAGTACCAACTTCAGCGCAATCGGGCCGAGGCCATGAAGAAGTTGTTGGCCGAGTTTATTGAGCGGGGCTGGATCGAACCCTCCGACAGTGAGTGGGCCAGCCCAGCCTTTATCGTGCCCAAGAAAGAGAAGGGCGAGTGGAGGTTGGTGGTTGATTACAGAGGTTTGAACGAGCAAACCGAGCACGACTCGTACTCGCTTCCTCTGATCGACACCATCCTCCAAAAACAACAAAAAAACCGGATCTTCAAGGTGTTAGACCTGAAACACGGCTATCACCAGATGCCGCTACACCCGGACTCCAGGCCCTGCGCAGCGATGTCGACGCCGCTGGGGCCCATGCAGTGGAAAGTGGCGCCCATGGGCGCCAAGAAGGGCAACGCCGCTTTCCAGCGCATGATGGAGGACCTACTCCGTCCTGTCCGGGACTGTGCCGACCCCTTTGTGGATGACATCATCATCGGGTCCGGCACGGAGGACATGACTGAGGACGAGCTCATCAAAGCGCATGAGAAGGATCTGCGCCGAGTGCTCAGCGAGCTGGACAAGCACAACATGGTGTGCAAGCCCACCAAAGCCTCACTCTTTGTGAGGGAAGTGGGGTTCGCGGGTCACGTGGTTGGTCACGGGCAACGCCGTCCCATGCCTGGGAAGCTGGCGTCCCTGCACCACTGGGAGAAGCCCCAGACCATCAGCGAACTCCGATCCTTCATGGGGTTCTGCAATTACTATTCGGGCTATGTCCGGATGTATGCAGAACTATCGGGCCCGCTGCACAAGATGCTGCAGGTGGGCAAGTTCGATGGCCGGAAGGGGAGCAAGAAGAAGCTTGCCTGGACCCCTGAGGCCGAAGATGCGTTCAGCCGCCTGAAGGAGCGACTCCTGCGGCAGCTGGGGCTATTCCTGGTGGACCCAGACAAGGGATTCGTGCTACGGACGGACGCCCCGGACTATGCTGTAGGGGCAGTCCTCGAGCAGGTTCGGGACGACGGGTCGCACGTACCCGTGGCGTTTTGGAGCCGGATCATGGCCGAGGGCCAACGTCGAACCTGGACCGCGAGGGAGAAGGAGACGTACGCCATTGTTTGTGCGCTCAGGAAGTGGTCTGGCCACATCAGATTACAACCGGTGGTGGTTTGCACGGACCATCAGTTCAGTAAGAAAAAGTGCTTTTCCATTGCTTTGAGGCATACTCTAGTTGTATTAGAGATGCACTGAGCATCCATGCATTTTTATCTTAGTATTGGTCCAACCAAAAGTGGTGATAACACATTTTGACCTATGGAACCAAACACCCAATCAGGATATGGAGTGGACCCCTTAATCCCCTTTCAATGTGAAGTAAAACATCTTTTCCTGAGCTGACTGAGCACTGACATACCTAAAGTAGAGCCTATGAATTTATCTATGTTTTTCCATGAATTCTTAGCTATCCTAGTGGTATGCACCCTAGGGGGCTGGGCACCTCTTTTTGAGAGGTCCTGGGTTCAATTCCTGGTCAGCCTAGCTAAGTAGGAAGATCCCATGTGACATGGCAGTGACCTCATCGCCACATACCATGCCACCTCAGCACATATGGGACCCAAAACAAAGAGTGCACATCTCCTAAGATGGCACTATGGAGAGAGAGTGATCCTGAGGCAGTTTTCTAACTCTTTTCCTAAAACATTTCAGCTATCGTTTTGAATATGCATTCATATGTGACCGGAGTTGCAGTTTCTGTGAATATCCAATCATCTTTCACTGTTTACACTGCAGCCCTTCATGCTTTGATCCTGAATTACCTTCTCCTTGCATACTATTGGCTTGGGCTATCCTGGATTGACTTGGCTTTACTGTATTTCAACAAACAAAAGCTTTTCATCATCCAAAACCAGCAGCAGGACACCCTACAGCAACAACAAGCAGCAGGAGAAGTAAAAACACAGTGCTGAAAACACTATAAACTTTTCTGGTAGCAAGAGGCAGCCTGTCTCTGTGCACCGGCAGCGACCCCGCGCCGTACAACCAGTGCTCCGAGCAGGCAAATATAAGCAGAAGGGCGGATTAAGATGGATCCAGGAAGAGTGGACGCCGACGTGAAGACAGCGCCAGCGCCTGAGGCACCGGCAAGGCCGGCGCCTGGCGCTGTACCTTCAGCGGAGCCCTTACATGGGCCAGTGGATACGGCGGAGGACTCCCTGGATGGCCTCCAGACGGCCTTCGGGGCCCTGTCCGTCGAGGAGGTGGTGGCGCAGCCTGCAAAAAGGAAGAGAGAGAGCGAGAAGGATGCTGGAGACGGAGCAGACGAAGGAGAGGAGCAAGGGCAAGACACGGCGGATGTCCCTACCTTCGAAGGCGCACCAAGCGCTTCTGGCCTCCATGCATCACCCTCTCCCATAACCACCACACTCCCAGCCGCCGCAACATCCACTTCCACAACCAACCGGCCTATGGCAGAGGGCACAGGCTTTACTGGCATGCCTCACTACCCCGCCTATGGCATGGGCCCACCTACCACTGCGCTCCTTGAGGCAACTACTGCCAGTGAGCCGGTGGCTTCCAGCTCTGCGCCGCGATGGTATGCGGCTGACCACCCCCATCCACTCCACGCCACTGGAACCTACATGGAAGTTCCTGGGTATGCTCCTGGGTATGCACCCTTGAGTGGGTTGAGGAGAGGACCAGAGTCTCTGGGAGGCAGGAGTAGAGGATCGGGAAGATCCTCCAACAGGTCCCTGACGCGGTCGGAGATCAACGAGGTGCTCCGAGGAGCCACTTCGCAAATCGTGAGCAACCTCACGCAAGAGATCAGGGAGAAACTGGAGCCCCTGATGATCCCGTCCCATGCGTCACCTACGACGGTGGGAATGTCACCCCACCGAGTACAGGCTAACCACCTGGCGGCAGGGTTGACAAATACCCTGGGGAGCCTGAGGAGCCGACCGATGCCGACTCCTGCAGCAGTACCGAGAAGTCCATTCGTCCCGAGAACGGCCCAGCCGCCCTACAGCCACGTGACGAACTCGACGAGGGCCGAGCTGGACCAGCTGGGGCTGACAGCCCTAAGGGCTATGGTGGACGTGGAGCCTTATGGCTCCAGTGATCTAGGCGGAGACCCCTCCGACGACGAGCCGCCGTCGATGGATTCTTCTTCGCCATCGGATGACGAAGACCCTGAGGACCCCGAGGACGCCAAGGGTAAGAGGAAGAAGAAGAAGAAGACGAAGACCCGACGCCCTGAAGGACGCCGAGCTCAGGAGGCGAAGGCTATTGCCACCTCCAAGATAGTGGTGAACCTGCCTGAGTTCGCAGGCAAGGACCTCAGCGAGTTCGCTGAGAACTTTGGCCGGTTCCTACGACTGACCGGCCAAACCCACGCGAGTGGGCGAGTGAAGTGCGACCTGCTCCTGCAGTGCTGCAAGACCAACTACCTGGAGAAGCAGGTCAGGCAGATCGTCACTAACTCCGCCACCTTTGCCGATGTGTTGGTTGCCCTGGAGAGGCAGTACCCAACCTACGAGACCGACCTCTCCATCAGGGCCGAGATCCAGAACCTGCCCGTGCTGCCCAACAACCCCAAACCTGGCAGGGTCTCCGAGCTGTTGGCGGACCTGGATCACTGGGCTGGACGACTGACGCCCGGTTCCTGCAGCAGCGACGACCTGCTGTTCTGGTTATGCGCCAAGCTCCCCCGAGAGCTATGGGACGAGTGCCGTCTGACGGCTGAGCGCAAGGCTAGATCCCTCTGCTACGAGGATCTATGCGTGCTGCTCCTGGAGATGGCGCTGGAGAAGGAGAGCGACCAGCACCTGAACAACTACCGTCCTGGTGGTGGAGGTTCTGGAGGCAAAGGGTACCAAGGGTCCCGACCTGGGCAGGGGACTACCCCCAAACACGCCCACGCCCGCCTAATGGAGAACGTGAAGGAGCTATTCTGGTGTGACGCCAGAGACGGGCAGGGCCACCTGCAGCATGCCTCTGACTGCGAGCAGCGAGACTGCTTCGTCCTCCAGGGGAAGCAGCAGGAGAAGATCACCGGCGCCAAAGTGAAGCTGCCGGATCATTACCGCTGCACCATCACGTGTGCATTCTGCGGTAAGCGGAAGCACTACGAGGATGAGTGCTACCATAAGCAACGCCTATCGGCGAAGCTTAAGGGGGAAGATCCTGGCAAAGGCTCAGGCAACGGTGGAGGCAAAGCCAAAGGCAACGACTCCGGGAAGGGCAAGTCAAAAGGACGTGGTCAAGGTGGTCAAGACAAGGGTCAAGGTGGACGAGGAGGAGGTGCTAACCGCCAGCACGACAACAAGAACAAGGACAAGAACGGAGGCAACCCCAACCCTAATCCAGGGGGGAACTCTGAGCCCTCTGGAGGGCAGACTGGTCCTACCACACGCTCACAGACGCAGGCCCAGCAAGAACAAGGAGCGAAGCGTGAGCATGAAGGTGGTGATGACGGCAACGCCAAGAAGAGAAGCCGTTTCATGAGGATGGCCCGCAAATTGCGGAACAAGGGGTTCGAGGTGACCTGTCCCGCGGAATTCTGACGGGGACGCTCTGGTGGCACCCAAGACGTGGTGTTTTGGGTACGTATCCGACTAGGGGGACGTGAATACCTGGGGGTATTGGATACAGGCGCCACAATATCTATAGTGGCCAAGAAAATTTTACCTTGTGGGAGCCTGAAGAACACCATGACCACCGCCGCTATACGCATGGGGGATGGACATGTGGTGCACAGCTGCGGGGACTGTGAAGTGGAGGTATCTATGGGCTCTCGAACTATCGCCCATCGGTTCTATGTGATGGACACTGAGCCCTTCGACTTTGTACTGGGTACTGACTTCTTCGTGCAGCACTCCCAGATACAATCCCTGACGCTGCAAGCGCCCTACCTCCTGTACGTGGACCACGGCAGTGGCAGAGAGTCTGTGCCACTGGAGCAGTCGGAACATACCTCGAGTTACCTGAGACTATCGAAGGAGGAACCCTCGAACATGATGGCGGCCTCCAAAACTGAGGACTATCAACTATTGGGGGAAGTCCTAGACCAAGGTCTGAAGGAGTTGGGTTACTCTCGAGAAGACCTAAGTGTGGAGCTGTTCGCCAGCGACAAGCAGCATGTACTGGACCTATACTGCAGCAAGGGGAAGAACTGCAGCTACAAATTTTACTGGCCCTCTTTCGGGATGGCCTACGGGAACCCCAGATTCAGTGAACTGGGGAAGGTGCTGACCAAGGTGGCCTTGGGACGTTCCCGTATGGTCCTGTGTTCCCCCGATTGGGGAGCCCATGGGGGCAACGAGTACTGGCGAACCCTCCTTGACAAGCTGACTATCAGCTCGGTGCGATTACCTGATGAGGCCATCTACCTGCCTCTGGGACGCAAGACGCCCATTGGGAAGCCCGGATGGGGGAGTATGCTCAGCGTGGTGGACGGAAGTCTTACCACCATCCCCTGCGAAGACCTGGACCCTACTCTGGTCCAGGCTATACAACGAGAAAGCGATGGACTCGCCTTGGGTGACTTGAAGGATCGCCTACGACCTCAAGATGCTGTTGAAACTACACCCGGAGGAGATGAGTACGTCGTGACTGACACCAACGCCCCCAACTCTCCCTGTCATGTACCTGTTCCTGATGGAGTCTCTGAGTGTGGACTATCTGAGCTACCTAGCTCTATCCACTCAGACGACGAAACTGAGCACGACGCCTTCTTCTTGCAGACCGCGGTGGAGGAAGTGGAGAACGCCGAGTACGTCGCCCCACTAAAACCCCTACTCTCCATGAGGGTGGAAGACCCCGTGGATGAAGAGCTGGACCCTCGATCCAGGCTCAGGGAGTATGTGGATTCCAAGAGGAAGTTGGTGGCGAAAAAGCTATGCTACGCGAAGCCTACCCGCAGCTCGTGGCCACTGAAGCAAGGACGTATGGGAGACCTATCCCAATTGAAGGAGGACCTCGAACAGAAGATCACCACCTGGCAAAGGGAGGTAGATCTCAAGCTCATGAAGAGCGTGTGGGGCGCCCATGTGAGGACCCCAGAGGAGGACGACCTCTCGGAGGAATGTGTATGTGAACCCCCTCGAGCGTGCCTATGTTGCCATCGTCCACCGGAGATGGTCGAGCAAGACCTTCTATATGCCTACCAAGGGCTGAAGGATGCTACCGCGGGCGAAGAGTCGGTTGAGGACCACCTCCCGACGTCTATTCAAGGGGCAAGCAACTTACACTCCGACGAGGACATGGAGGACAAGATCAAGGTATTGGACCCGCGGGTACAGAAGCTGATAAGGACCTATCTGGAGGTGTTCGGAGAACTACCCCCTCCAGCGTCATGTGACAAGCTTGTACAGATGGACCTCAAGCTGAAACCCGAGTTCGTGGGTCACAAGATCCGGAGGAGACCCTATCCAGCTCCTAAAGAGCAGGCCGACGAGATTGAGCGACAGATACAGGAGTGTATCGACGCTGGCCTAGTCCTGGAGTACAAGGACGGGGACTACCCCCTACACTGCAGCCCCTGTTTCCTGGTGGCTAAACCTGGGTCTACAGCCAAACGGCTGGTAGTGGACTATGGAGAGCTGAACAAGAAGACGCTGAACCACTCAGGGTCCATTCCCAATATGGAGTCTACCCTGGAGAAGATAGCCTCCTGTCGCTACAAGACCAAGATGGACAAGCGAAGTGGATTCTGGCAAGTGGACCTGACGCCCAACGCGCAGGAACTACTGGCCTTCATCACCCCTCAGGGGAGGGTATTCAAGTGGAAGGTCATGCCATTCGGCGTGGCTAACGCACCCGCTCTGTTCCAAGAGCTGATGAACAAGATCTTGTCCATCCTACGAAGGAGACCTAAGGTGCAGGAGCTCATATCCCGTGGTGCCCAGATGGAGGCTCATATCGACGATGTATGCCTTGGTACGGATACCCAGGAGGATCACCTAATCCTCTTGGGTGAGTTCTTTGCGGTCTGCCAGGAGAACCACACTCGACTCAAGCTGGAGAAGTGTGAGTTCATGCAGGAGACCATGCAGTACTTGGGGTTTGACGTTGGCTATGGGTGGTGGACCCCAGCGGCCTCTAAGGCCAAACCCCTGATGGATGCCAAGGTACGACACGAAGACCCCAAGAAAGGACTTCATGATGTACGCAGTTTCATTGGGGCGTGCAACTTCTATCGCCGCCACATCAAAAACTTCACCTACACCAGCGCTGTACTTACTGACTTGATCAAGAAGAGTAATACTTGGCGCTGGGGCCCACAAGAGCAACAAGCGTTTGACGAGCTCAAAGACAAGGTAGCCAACGCCAAGTGCTTGGGCCTGCCTAGGGCACAAGGGGAGATTATCCTGGTGACCGACGCCAGCAATGTGGGCGGTGGTGGAACGTTGTTCCAATGGCAAGCACTAGAGAAGAAGGAGTTCGACTCGGCCATTTCCCAATGGGGGACGGAAGGTCTCAACCGAGATGGAACCCTCAAGCACAGCTACCCTGACGACAAGTGGGTCCTAGTACCTCTGGGCCACTGGAACTGGAAGTGGAACCAGGCCAGGGGGAACTACTCCACCTATGAGCAGGAATTGCTCGCGGGTATGCTGGTGCTATCCTCACAAGCACGACTGTTGGGGAGTAACCCTGTGGTCTGGCTATGCGACCAAGAACCGGTCCGCAGTTTCCAGAAGGGTCCCCCACCTGAGAAGGCCAAGCTACGTCGCTGGTGGACCTACCTCAGTCAACTACGGCTGACCGTACACCATATCCAGGGAGTGAAGAACGAGTGTGCCGACTACATCAGCCGCAACAACTTCGACGCCCTGATTGGTGCCCGGTCTGAAGCGCTGGCTAAGAAGGCGTTCAGCCGTATGGACGTACACCTGGACCTGAACATGACCATGATACGCCCCCTGGATGGACTCCAACAATCGGAGTACCTACAGGAGTTTGGGGATATCTACCGGCGCCTGGAGAAACGCCTTGAACCCCTCCTGATCAACCAAGACCAGTGGAAGCGGGACAAGAGCTACCTCTGGCACGAGGACCGCATCGTGGTGCCTAGTGACCGAGTCCCAGCGCTGCTGAAGTGGACCCATGAGTCCAGTGGTCATGTGGGTGCTGACCGTACCCTGAGGCTGTTCAAGCAGTGGTTCCACACTACGTGGACGGACGACCAGCTGCGGAAAACCCTCCAGCCTATCGTGGACAAGTGCCCGTGCAGGTCCTGTAAACCAGGGGATATCAGGGACAGAGGTCTCTACTCGACCCTGCCCATCCCACACTGTGCCAACAGTGTTCTATACGTGGACTACACGGAGATGCCGAAGTTCGGGGGCTATGACTTCGCCCTCGTGGTAACCTGTTGGTTGACCAGGTTTACCAGGGTGTTCCCATGTACCAAGCACATTACCGGAGAGGAGACTATCAAGATACTCCTGGAGGAGTGGTTTTGTGTCTATGGGGCGCCCAAGGAGATCAACTCCGATGAGGACGTACAAGTACGCTCAGATACTGGCTGGTACAAGAGGATCCTGAGATCCCTCAATGTCCAGGTGTCTACGGGGATTCCCTACTCTCACACGAGCAACCCCCTATGTGAGCGACAGATTCGTGTCCTGAAGGAGAACGTCAGGATATGGTGCAAAACTGAACGCACCAGAGACTGGCCGAGACTACTCCCCGTCATATCCTTGATGATGAACTCCCAAGAGAGTTCAGCTACCGGCTACTCGCCACACGAGCTATTCATGGGGCGCCCGGCATGGTTCCTACATGCCCCCTATCCAGAGGACACCCATTCTTCTGTGGGTGAATGGGTTCAAGAGCAACAAGCGAAGGTGGACAAAGCCAAGGCTATGCTCCAGAGAGTGAGGGAGCGTCAGTGGAACAAGAAGAACAAGCACCGTGTACCGGCCACCTACCAAGAGGGGGACTGGGTGCTGGTGCACCACAGTCGACTACCCGCCTGGCCACGCTCTACCAGCGATGACCCATACTTCGGGCCGTACAAGATCCTAACTGTGGGTGGACACCGTATCACCGTGCGGTGTTCTCCCCGTCTAGGGGGGACCCTGGTGTGCGCTGCTCAACACCTGAAGCGCTACCATGATCCTGAAGACCTCTGTGGGGAGGAGTGGGAGCTGAACGACGAGGAAATCGCCGCTCTGGACCTACAAGGGGCTGCCAGCCCTATGGAAGTTGAAGGTGAACTCCCCGACATGAACGCCGAGGAGATGGCTAAGGAGGGCTTCTACCTGGTGAAGTCTGTCCTACGCCACCGCTATCGCCAGGGTTGGCGCTTCCTCACCCTCTGGGAAGAGTTTGGAGTCAAAGAGGCCACCTGGGAGCCTTTCTCTGCATTTGTTCTACCTGAGGGACGCCTAAACTCAGTTCTGGTTGACTACTTGTCCCAGAACAACCTTGGTGAGTTGCTGAGGCTCGCTGAGACGCTTGCCTCCAAGACTAAAGCTAGGGACTGAACCTTACCCTTACCTGCCAAAGCGTATGTGTGAGTGTGCTAGTCCTAAGGTCCTGAGAGCAAGCCGCAGAAGTGGTGTCCTAATTATACCCAAGTCTGCGCCCTTGCTAAACCTGGAGGGTTGGCTTATTGATGCCACGGGGTACGCCCCGGGTCTCCCCTCCCCTATGCGCCCAATTTCTGCTTAGCCCACGCAAACTGCACCCTGTTTTGCGCGCCGAACGCGCAAAAAAGGACCGGTTCGCAACAGGGCAAAAAAACTATTTTTTTGGATGTTTCATGAACGTGATTTTAGACGTAGTGAAATAAATTGCTTTTTTCGTGTTGTGCAACTCCGTGTTCCTCAATGTGACGTTTTTTACATTTCTCTGGCGTTCTGAGTGCGCGAGGCCTCGCGCACTCAAGATAGCGAAAGCAGAGTTTATCACGAAACGTAACAACCCGTAAGGACTGGCTTTTGCGGAAATACGCAGCTCCCACACGGTATTAAAATTAGGATTGTGTTGACCAGGGAGCATTGGAAGTGTATGGCTGTCGGACTTCCCATGTTAGGGGAAACACATGTACTGTAAAGTGAAAATAAAATACAAATTTAAGCAACCTGAGTGCGCGAGGCCTCGCGCACTCAGGTCACGTTATGTATTGAATTTTCAGACTGGATGTGACGCGTACAATTGCAGGTACAGTACGAGACGGACAAACACGTTTGATTTTTCCGGTGTATATGTGTGTAGACACCATGTTGATCAGATTCAACACGGTATAGAACATTGTTTCCCCGGAAACAATCAGTGCGCGAGGCCTCGCGCACTTAAATGACAGAAGAAAATGAAAAAGCGATCAAGCTAGGCTACGCCGGTATTTACATTCCCCTTCACGTCTACCACCTGTGACAGTCGATTATACATCGGTAACCTTCGTCATATTTTTCAGGGGATCAGGGGAATGATTTGCTTTTTTCCAACAGCCACTCGATGGTAGACGTGTCCGGTTTTAATAGCGGCGTAGCCTTCGTTGACCGATAGACATGGTTTTTTTTTCCAACTGGGTTTAAAGACGGACGCAGAACAGGAAATTGTGGTTGCGAAAACAGTTTGCGGTTACTGGGAACGGAGCGCACGCAGACACCAAATCCAATTTGCGGCGACAGCACACGCACCAGAATGACGACAGGAAAAGGCCAGATGTTTTCTAATACATTTTTTTTAAAGGTCGCTGTGCGAAACGATAACCAACATATGTGCGCAAATATAATTCCACAGAGAAAGACGCAAAATGCCACTTCGAGCCAGAAAATCCGTAGAGCAACGCATGATTGCAGAAGTAAGCAAAGGAGCAGCAGCACTACGAGAGGCATGCGCGGCAGAACCAGCATACCAAACAGCAGGTGACCTATGGAAAGGACTGAAACGGAACGACCTGGCGGCGCAACTGGTGTTAACATTTGCACAGCGACTCAGGTTCAACAAAAGAACGCGCCACAGTTTACCAGCAGCTAAACGACAGGAGGACAAGCGCTGGGTGCGCATTTTGCAACAGGAGGGCTGGAACCTGTACCTGTTGATGCGTCAACGGGCAGTACCAAACAGGAAAAAACCGGGAAACACAACAGGGTACCTGACGCAAACAGAAAGACGAACAAAAGTACGACTCGGGCAAGCAGACGCTGCCGCAGACACAGTGGACGAACAGGCAGCAGCAGCACTTAAAGCAACTTGGTCACTGGTGCTTTCGTCGTGTTGCGTGCTGTGGATAGACAACTGGTACCGGGCACAATACACGACACACCCAGACGAAAGTGACCGGTCGCAAAACTGTACTGCAATGGCAGTACTTCAACTGAAACAGAGGCCCACGTATTGGGCAGGACATCCAGCCATTGAGGAACTGGCAGCACGGATAACGACAGTCGCAAGGGCTCTGCAACAGCGTGAACGGAGAATCCACCAGACATTGCGTGACATGGGGTATGCAGATGGGTGTACACCAGACGCTGGAAACGTGAGAGCGCCGTTGGATGTGAGGAGGGATGCAAGGACTGTACAGGCACCGGTGTGGCGCCCGTTTGCCCTGTCCAAAGAGAAGGTAACTTGTGGTGTTGGTCTGTTAAACTTGTTACACTTTGCAAGGGACGTAGCACAACAGACAAACAGAGTTCTACCGCTGTTGGTTGACGAAAACATACACTACAGGGTACTAAAGTTGTTGTACGGTGCCAAGAACCAACGATGGAACATGCGTGCATACCTGCGTTACGTGCCTGTAGTTTACGGTGTCTGGCATGCCTACAAGTTCGTTGTTACTCATACTTTTCGGGTGTTCTGGCCTATTCTAACCTACCTACGGAAAGGTCTGCTACGACCTGGTTCCACCATACTATCATACCCCAAACTGATAGTTATGGAAAAAACTATTGCTGCGCTGATGCTTGCCACACCCCGAATACTACGCCCGTATCGGCGCAAGGCACAAGCTGCAACCGCGATCAGTGGTCGTGACACTACGCATGCCAACAGGGCAGCAGTGGCAAACGCAGTCTTGCATTTGTTGTCGGATTGGTGCCCGTTGTTGTTGTACTTGGGTCACCTGGTACGGGAGTGCAATTGGTCGGGGGAAAACAACGCTACAGGGACACGAGCTCAGGAGGTGTTGCAGTTGAGTTTGTGTCTGTTGCGGAGGCTGCGTCGAGGACCGTGTGACACCATACTGAAGTACGAGCGCACAATCATGTGCACATTGTTGTACAACAGCAAGTGGCACCAGGACCTGCCCGGTCAGGCACACTCAGAGGAGTTTGGAGAAGGGATGTTGAGCAAGCTGGTGCGGGACAAGGCGAGAAACACGGGTTCTGTTACTGTTCAGGAGGTGGAAAACCATTACTTGTTGCTAAAGGTTGGTCCTGGTGGAAAACGCGTGGGGGTGCAAAACGTTCCCAAGAACCTGGTACACAGCATGCGACAACGACTGACCAGATTTTTGGCGACAGACCGGATATGCATGGCCTATGTGGAATGGGAGTCGGACAGAGTAAGCACGGTTGCACCTTCTTGGCCGCGGAGGTTACCGAGATTTCCGCCCTCACCTACACAACCCCTCGGTTACGACCACTACCGGCTACTTGGTCACAGCGTACTAGATGCCCTCATTGACCAGAAAACAAATCCCACCAACCAACTGAAACGGAAACTGGATGCTGTTGTGGGACAGAGAACAGATATGGATGCCGACAGACAGGAAGCAGCAACACGCAACGTGCGGCAACGCTTGCGGTAACTGACACCCGCAGTGCGCGAGGCCTCGCGCACTAAACGTTATGAAAACAGGTATGTAATGCGATGTGAGTGCGCGAGGCCTCGCGCACTGAGTACTTCGCTAAGTGCCGTGGATTAAGTCACAACAAAGACGTTTGTGGAACAGATTTCCGAAAACGACCTGCAAAATACCGTTTCGACTGATTTCAGAGTTCAAATGACCGTGTTTCATGTCATGCCATTTGCCCTTTTCAGGTATTGTTTGGCATCATGAGTGAACCAGGGTCGCCAGAACGTCCAGTAACAGACGCAGAGGCCATGGAGTCGTCACCAGGGACCGACCACGGGGACACGCCGAAGAAAGGACGCAAGAAGAAGGGTGAGAAGAAAGCAATACCGGAGATGAAGCTCACAGTCGAAGTGGCACAGTGGCTGCGGCAGGAGAATGGTAAAGCCGTGAAGGTAAAGATTGCTGATTTGAAAATTGACAAGACCAAGGAGCGCGGACAGATCCGATCCATCAACTATGACGACGTTGCCAGAAAAGTGGCAGGATACCAAGCACTGCCACCAGCTGGACCGTTGCGCATAACGGCGTGGGAGGATGGTGGTATGACTCGCTTCGCTTTCGATCGAAGACGGTTCTTCTTTTTGCTTCGGTACATGATTTGCTTTGCAGATGGCTCCCTTTACGTTCTGAATGGTCAACATGGCACAGAAACATGCAGAAAGATTCAGCAACAGCGTCTCGAAGAAGGCAAAGAATTGGAGGATTGGCAGGAGTTTTGCTACGTTGACATTCTGAAGTACGAAACGCCTTGGAGGATCCGTGCCAAGGTTGCAGGATTGCAACAAGCTGGCAGCCAGTCTGTGACGTGGATTCCGCTGTCCGAGGCGCTGGACAACATGTTGTTGTACATTGAGGATCAGAAGCGGGAAAAAGAGCCACAAGATTTCGAGAGGTTCAAGATTGCTGTTGTCCAAGCTGCCGTCAACTCTGCGTTTCTTGCACCCGAGGCTTTGGAGGAAGCAGGACATACAGTATGTATTCGTGTATCGCACGGTTACAGTGCGCGAGGCCTCGCGCACTCCATGACACTGTCTCCCCCCGCAGGACTCGACATTCAAGAATTGGAGGGACATCTTCTCCCTGGCGTATTACTGCGGCCGTGAGGCGGTTACTGGTATGAGGAACCTCGAGAGTAAGAGCAAGAAAGAGGACGTTACAAGGAATGCCTTCAAGAGGCTGGAGGGGCTGCATCTACCGAGCCTATTGCAGAAAGTCTGTGCGCACATGAACCTGAAGGACTCGACCTTGAAGACCACCCAGAACTACATTGACGCGCAGATTACGGAACAATGGGTTATTTTCCATCTTGACCATCCGGACAATACGCAGCATGTCAACCAGACCGCAGGTATGCGTCAGTGTCGCAGCTGCAGTGCGCGAGGGCTCGCGCACTTCACCACGTTTGTCACATCCGTACAGCTGCCGATGCGAAGATCCGAGCAGAAGTCGCAGCACTGGGCACGCCGCAATTGAAAATTGGGCTTGGAAATTGGGGTTATTGGGTGGACGCAAAAAGTACGAAGTTTCGGTCGCCCTGGCCAAAATGGAAGACGTTGCTCACTGCACCTCTGTGGCGCACTGGGGACAAGGGCGCACCTCCATTACCACAGACGTTGGCCGTGCGGAAACAACTGCAAAGGAAGGTTGAGGCACCATCATCGGCACCTTCACAGACACAGCTCAGTAATGGCGATGTGATCAATGTCTCCAAGTCGGACGAGCAAGGGATCAAATACGCTTTGACAGCCTGCCGTATTGAGAATATTGAAGAGACACCGCCAGGCCGTTTCCGGGATCTGCAGTACCCGTTGTGGATCATCAACGCTGACCTTTTCATTGAATACGACTCTCCAGGATTTGTTCCGAAGTGGCTGTTCGATGTGATGATGCTGGGGAAAGACGTCATTTTCTATGGCGAGGCTGATGTTGTGCACCGTATTGGCCGCGAAATGCAGAGGCTCTGGCGTATGGAGAAGGACAAGGATCCAACCACAGTGCCATTCTACCATGTTCGGTTGCCGGTGTACTCTTGGTTATCGGGTCCCGTGACCAGCAGTACGTATCAGTTCGACGAGCACTGTATGTGGATCGGAACAACGAGTCGCTGGGATAAGCAGGTATATCTGCTTCTTTCGATTGTTACGATGCCGTTGTGTGCACGAGGCCTCGCGCACTGCTGCCTCCGTTATTCGTCTATATTCATCACATTTACAGTTGCCGAACTATGTGTCGTATTCCGCTGGACATTTCGAAGAGATGCAAGAGAAGAACCTCGGCGGTTTCATGCCTCTGATTCACGTGCTGTGGTACCTGGACAGATACGTTTTGTGCAGTGGGCTTCCTGATGCAGTGGTTGTTGTGGACGACACGCCTGCCATGGCCGCAAAGATTGCGATGTCTGACCTCAAAACTAAAGTGGCGTTTCTGGCTGTGTCAACGATCAAGCAAAAGGACCTAGGGAATGCCGTTGGAGGTGCTCTGCAGCATGCAATCGTGATGCGGTACATGCTGGAGGCCGATCAGACGGAGCAGGGAGCAACAGCTGCAACTTGGGATACTCAAGAAGAGTGGCTCCAGCGTGGCATTCCACTGTGGGTTTTGGACAGCAAACGAGGGCATGAAGGGCACCAGCAGGTGCATGCTGCAGAAGCCGTCCAGCAAGATGTCGTGACTGAGGCCCCCGCTGAAGACACTGAGCCTGGTGCGCCTGCACCTACCTTGCCAATGCAAGCCAAGATGAAGAAGACTGCCAAAGTTGTACCAACTCAGGGTACTGCAGCCGGAAAAGGAACACCCTCGAGTACCAAGAAGCAAGCAAAAGGGAAAGAGAAGGAATCGGACAAGCCCGCGGAATCAGACGACGACGATACTGACGAGGAGTCAGAAGAAGACGATCTGGAGCAAGTACTGGAGACCCAGCAGAAGCGCAAGCGGGCATCCGCCTCTCACTTCGATGCAAGCAGCCCCGACTCTGGTAAGGAACAGTCCAAGAAGAAAGCGAAGACTGCTGCCAGTGCTACTGCAGAGTTCAAGCCGCCCTCGCGTTCTGGTACCCTGCCGTCTCGAGGTACCGTTGCCTCTCCAAGTGGGACAAGTACAACAGCAAGAAGCCTGGATTCCAGGTTGGCTAAGGTTGCTGGACCGAAGAAGAAGTAAGTCACCATTAACCCAAGTGTTACGCCTCTTTTTGCAGTCATGAGTGCGCGAGGGCTCGCGCACTCGCCTTCGACGCGAATGCAATTATATGCCCTTAAAGGGTTGTACATTTTTGCCAAGCTTTTATCTCAGTGTTTGTACGTTGTGCACTTCGTGTCCTGTTTTTGTTGCCCTCTGTACACAATTGTTTCCATGACCTTGAGTGCGCGAGGCCTCGCGCACTCAGGTACACAAAAAAGCAATTTATTTCGCAGGACAAACATAGGTGCAACTGGAGACCCGCAGAATGTCATATTTTGAAAATGAGCTCCCGAACAGGCACGCACCAGTTGGCTTTTGAAATACAAAAACGACAAGATTGGTAAAACACACCCCTCAAATCAGACAAAATAATAGTTTATTTTGATAAGCAAAAAGTGGAAAAAAGCAGCAAATTGGGTAAAATTGTATTTTTTCGGTGGTATCTGGGCCATGTGTGTTGCAAATGTCCAAAAAAAATAGTTATTTGGGCGGTCATTTTTTAGGTCCTTCTCTTCCAAAAGGGGGTGCAGTTTGCGTGGGCTAAGTTCTGTGCTGGCGCAAAACCTTGGGGGAATACCCAGCGTGCTAATCCGGGTATTGTTTTCCCTACCTATCTGTCTACTACAGGGAGGGGTGGCCAAAAGCTATGAAGGCATGAAAACGCCGTTTTGCTATGTGGCCAAAACACTGACCTAACCACTGCCACAGCCCACCAACCCTGCTAAAATTGCAGAAAACGGGTGGGACAGTGACACACCCCCTACAGGTCCTACACACCCTACAGTGGCACCATCCTGGTGGGCGAGCACTGGGCAACTGGCTCTAGCCCCCACTCAGGACTACCACTCCTACACGCACACTCTACTGGGCGTTGCGAAGGTGAAGATCTCATGGGTCCTAGCGACCCTCCTGTGAAATGACAAGAGAACACAGCGCTGCTAAGCAACTGTGGCCTAACAGGGGACGCCACAACGCGTTTCCCCTGCTAGGGCTTGGAGGGAAGGAGTGCTCTCGCGTGCAAGGCGCAGATGTCGATGAAGTCGGACTCCCTGCTCTGCCACAGGCGGAGCGGAGTTACTTGTTTGTGTGATCTGCGCCCTTGTTTAGCAGGGCATAAAAAAATGCTGCTGCACCAATCACCCTACCTGCCCACCTGTAAAACAAAGGCAATGAAAGGGCGTTTGCGGCGGAGGAACCAAGCCACACTCCAGGTATTATACCCTTCTCAGTGTGACCTATAATACACTGTCCGCAAACACGCTGCAGAAGCAGCTACCCTTGTCAAGCAAGCAAGCGTTAAGGGACTCCTCAGGTTCTCTTAAAGAACGTACCGAGGAGCCCCTGGGTAGCCTAAACAAGGTTTACCGTGCGCACTTCGCGTGGCCTACCCTTTAATGCGTGTGTGCATGCACGAGTATGCGCAAGAGCGTAGGGCAAACCTGCCCATCAGAACCCAAATCACGACTCCACCAGGGGGTGGCCCCGCCTGGGCTTACACACCTTACCTACCGCTGGAGAGTGAGAGCAAGAGAGGGGCGCACGCGAAGAACGTTGCAATGCACTTGTGTGTATGTCTAATCACCCTGATCTGACCGCTAATCATCTGCAATCTTTCTAATCAATCCCTCTATCGCGTTCTATCTTTGTTAGCGCTGCTACAAGGCTCGTTCACGGAGACACGAGACGAGCAATGTGTATGCGGCATACGAGAAGAGCGTACCTGTAGTTTATACCTGATTCATTGAAGTCTTTTCAATTGATTTTCGAATTCTTGAATTTTTGAAGCTTCTATTAGTGTCGGTGGAATCTGTATGTTTATTTATTAATGTGTGTCTCGTCATTTTCAAGACTACGTGAGACATACGTTTATAATTCCATTATTTCTCCATTTTCCGGCGCTTCGCTAGGAGCCGCTCCTGCGCGCCGCCATTTTATGCGTATGAATTTCTGGATTGAAAAAATCCAGAGATGACTATAATTTCTATAAAAATGTGCTTCTGATGCACAATTGGATTCTGCTCAGGTGTGTGTTTGTTTCAGAAAAATTCTAGGCCGTCATTTGACGGATTTTGGTGTCGTCGCTTCGTTTTTGCGTGGATTCGTCCATAAATCTCCCATTCCTGCCTCTGCAGATACCCACGCGCAGCCTCGCTGAGTAGGCCGTGTTCGGGCCAAAACGCAGGTGCCTGGAGAGACTGAGCAGAACCAAGACCCCACCAAGGGGCAAATTAATTTCTTTTTCGACTCCCTTCGCCCTAAGACAGGTCACAGGTCGCCAGCAGGTTTACGAGAACCCATGCGAGTGTGTATAATGTGTCTTGCGTTTGGGTTGTGTCGACGCTGCGTCTTGGAGGGATGGTGCATATGCACATGTTTGGCATGCTCCCAATCTAACCCAACCAAGCCACAGGAGCCCCGGCAGCGCCATGAGCGCTGAGTCTTCTGGAGGAAATGATACAATCAGAGCAGCAAAAGGACGCCAGCCATGGTGAGCGCCCATTTTTCAGTGTGAGGGAGACTGTAGGTATTTTAAAGTAGATGTGGAAACCAAGGAAAGGCCAAGAAAAATTCCCTTTTTCCTAAAATGCGACAGTGGTGGCCACCACAGCACAAGGGGGGAGTAAGAAAAAGTGCTTTTCCATTGCTTTGAGGCATACTCTAGTTGTATTAGAGATGCACTGAGCATCCATGCATTTTTATCTTAGTATTGGTCCAACCAAAAGTGGTGATAACACATTTTGACCTATGGAACCAAACACCCAATCAGGATATGGAGTGGACCCCTTAATCCCCTTTCAATGTGAAGTAAAACATCTTTTCCTGAGCTGACTGAGCACTGACATACCTAAAGTAGAGCCTATGAATTTATCTATGTTTTTCCATGAATTCTTAGCTATCCTAGTGGTATGCACCCTAGGGGGCTGGGCACCTCTTTTTGAGAGGTCCTGGGTTCAATTCCTGGTCAGCCTAGCTAAGTAGAAAGATCCCATGTGACATGGCAGTGACCTCATCGCCACATACCATGCCACCTCAGCACATATGGGACCCAAAACAAAGAGTGCACATCTCCTAAGATGGCACTATGGAGAGAGAGTGATCCTGAGGCAGTTTTCTAACTCTTTTCCTAAAACATTTCAGCTATCTTTGTGAATATGCATTCATATGTGACCGGAGTTGCAGTTTCTGTGAATATCCAATCATCTTTCACTGTTTACACTGCAGCCCTTCATGCTTTGATCCTGAATTACCTTCTCCTTGCATACTATTGGCTTGGGCTATCCTGGATTGACTTGGCTTTACTGTATTTCAACAAACAAAAGCTTTTCATCATCCAAAACCAGCAGCAGGACACCCTACAGCAACAACAAGCAGCAGGAGAAGCAAAAACACAGTGCTGAAAACACTATAAACTTTTCAGAGCTGGCACAAGGAGCACATCGACACCCCCTCGGGACCGGCGGCAAGGAGGGCCCGGTGGCACGAGACGTTCGCCAAGTTCGACCTCAGCATCGTATATGTCCCGGGGAAGGACAACACTGTGGCAGATTGCCTCAGTCGATGGGCCTACCCCGCGGGCAAGGCATGGATGGACATATCCAGCCATGGGGACGCCGAGGAGACCGAGGAGGCCAAGCGCATCATCGAGATGGAGAAGGCCATGGAGCAAGAGGGGATCAAGTGCTTTGTGGTGATGGCAAACCGTACAGACCTGGCCAAGTTCCGGGGCGTCCGAGTCCAAGCTATTCGGGAGGAAACCCTCGAGCAGTGGATGCTGGCCCCTGTAGAGCTAGTCAGGTCGCTGCTCACAGAAGACTGGTCGGATGACTATGCGGCATCCGAACACTGGAGCAAGTACTGGAATGCCGTGAGCGCCCCGTCGGACGACGAATGGCCTGAGGGCTTGACCGAGGATGGGGATAAATTATTCCTCAAGGACAAGCTATTGATCCCTGAAAACTGAATGGAGGAGCTCATTGACCACTGGCATAACGCCCAGCTCATGCATCCTGGTTGGGACAAGATGCAGCAGGACGTGGAGTGGCGCTTCAAGTTCCCACCGGGGTACTACGCCATCCTGGACAAGTACTGCAGCGACTGCGCCGTGTGTCGGGCCACGAAGAGCCTCAACCACTCCACGGCGGGCAACCCGCTGTACACGGCTATACCGCAGGTCCCTATGCGGTCCGTGGCCATGGATGTATTCGCCATGCCTGAGGTCACCGTTGAAGGAGAGACCTACGACTGTGTCATCCTGGCGGTGGATAGGCACAGCGGGTATATCGTGGCGGTCCCTGGCAAGAAGTCCAAGAAGAAGGACAAGAAGGACAAGCATGGAGTGGGTCTGCAGGCCAAGACCGTCGCTAATACCATGATCAGGCTTTGGCTGACGATTTTTGATGTCCCAGCTGTCATCTGCAGCGATCGGGGCAGTCAATTTGTGGGCACGTGGTTCAAGACTATGTGCAAGCACATGGGGATTCGGCACGCCAAGACCGTGGCGTACCACAGTCGGTCGAATGGCCGGGCTGAGGTGGCCGGGCGGCAGATGTTTGAAACGTTCCGCCAGCTGCACATTGACGAACCGGGCCGGAATTAATACAATTCGCTGTCGAGAGTTCTCCAGGCGTACCACGACCTTCCGGGGCCCACTGGACTGTCGCCCCATCGTATCCTGTTCCTACGGGATCGAGTGTCACGCACTCTCCCGTGGTTGAACCATGGCAAGGTAGCCCGGGATGCGAGTGCTATGATGGCTGAGGCGGACGACACGGCGGCCAAGGTGTGCAAAGCACTTCAGGACGAGCATGAGAAGAGAGCCAAGTACTACAAGCAGGGAAAGATCCAGAAATATGCTCTCAGAGACACCGTATGGGTGGAGCGGCACCACAAGGATGTCCTGTCCAGGCATCGGCAGGCATCTTGGTATGTGCTGGGGGTAATCGTTCGGAAGGTCGGGCAGGATGTGTATGCGGTTCGTGTGGGGGATAACAAGATCCTTGACCGCGACCATACCCAGCTTCGTCGCCGAGCACCAGACCCCAGCGGACGTCCCGTCACCTTCGAGTTCACAGCCAGAGATCTGGACTCTGATGACGAGGGGGAGGACGACGACTTTACGGCCGAGAAGATCCTGATGGACAAGCCAGACCCGGGGACGCCTGGGGGCAGGCTATATAAGGTCCGTTGGAAGGGATTTGCCGCATCCAGAGATTCGTGGGAGCCTCCGAGCAGTTTCGTGCCGAGGTATACCACGATCTGGATGGAGTATCTAAGGAAAAAGAACATTTCCTTGGACGTCAAGGACGTGTTGGTCCATCTTGTGGCTGCAGCAGTACCGTGATGGATCCACCTTGGCATTTTTGTTTGTTTTTGTGCTTGGGAGACGGGTGACGGCGTTCATCCGGGGACTTTTGGGCCTTGATTGGCCATATACCCCCTTCACTTGGTCTCCACGTATATATTTCATTGTGGTATACTTATTTAGGTCGACTGACGACGTTTCTCTATCTTTGATCCCCTTGGTCCATGTTGTAGATCAAGGGGAGACCGGATATGGCGGAGGGCGCCGATTATGAGTGTCCTCACCCCTCCCTTGGGGCATGGGGGACGCCTACGTCGTATGTGGGGCCTCCATGTGTCCTTGGGACATGGGGGGGGGGGGGGTTGGAGCCCATTGGGGTCCTCCCGTCCTCTCTTCAATGACTTCCGAGCGGATACAACGCTCTGAGAAGGGGGGTGAAGCCGGTTCGGACCCCCGTGGCCATCTTTGGGTCACTTGGGGTGTGTATGGGCCGGCAAGCCGCCATTGGCTGATATCATACTCTCCCATCCACCTGACCTAACCTGATGTGATAGTGTGATAGGCTTGGCCATTCCAGCTATGAGCGGCCATATTCAATACCGTGGCGCCGCCGGCTGAGATTTATATATCAGAATATCAGGAATCAACAGGGTTTTTTTATCATAATGTTTCTGTAATTTTTCAGCTATCCGTTCTGATTGTCAATGTATCGGCGACTGTCAGTTGGCTCGCGATTTTGCGGTAACCGATTGGTTAACTGTTATTTCCAGATATTTTGGCGGAAACCCTGATGAAGGGTCAGATTTCATCAGAAAAGGGTTCGTTGCTTCCGCAATTTTCATGTTATACACTCGCAAAATTAATCCGAGTTTTTCAGACATTCAGAATCGGATTTTCGACTTCGAGTTCGCCGCACTTGATACGATGCATTTCGAGTGGTCCTACATTTTTCCCCGATCACGAATCAACCTTTATTTTGTTGTCTCCTTCATTTTTCATGGAGATATGGGCGAAACAAAATTGATTCGTGAGGCCACTTTGAACAATCATATCTCCGGCTCACTGCGAGGTATCTCAATTTTGAGACATGGGCTGGAATCGTCTTGGTCTCAACTTAATTGAGAAAGCGTCAAACGCCTTTCATGTGTACATATGCCAGGTGTAGCAAGGGATAATGGTCAAGAGGGTAGAAAGTGATATATAACTCTTGGGCCATGCAACCGAATATTTTAATGCGACTTTCGAGTGTACCGCATGAGCGTTGGTGTTGCATAGAAACTTTTCTTGGGTTCCTACGTATTTTTAACATGAAGTTATGGCCATGGAGGGTCATGACATACCATGGTGGGAGCCATTTTTGAGGGTATGTGTTATATGGATGGTATGTGCTTCGCTATGCTCACGGCCATGTTATATATCTCCGTTTGTAGGAAGATATGTGGAGTCATACGTGGCAAGGGCTTCGCCCATGTCCCAATGGTGAGCTCCATAGCGCTAGACTAGGTCTACCCCACATATAGTGCACGTGGGAAGCCTTACGGCCCGACCCATAAGCGCCATTACCAATTTTCCCATTTTCATGGTGCATGCCGAGAGGAGGTTCGAAGGTGTCTTCATGCGTCCATATGGGGATCCAAGTGGGGGGGTTGTTCACAAATGGTTCCAAGCAATAGTGTGTTGAACCATATGTTGATACCAAGGGTGAGCAAAGTTATATACTATTGTGATTACTTTGAATTTAGCAACATTTGCATGTTTTTGACCTCATTTTATGCTCATTTTTGTATTTTATGTGCTCAACTGGTCGGCTAACAGTAAAGTGCCTAGAGATTCGTGAACTATGGTATGTTGCTTATATGTTGGCATATGCTTCGGTGTTGCACCTCACCATATGCCGGATCACGTGGTCACTTTGCCGTAGCACACGAGGCCTCACAAAATTAGGTCTCAAATTCGTGAGTTGCCTTGTGAAGCATAGCATTTGTATATCCGGAGGGGTTTGGGAGCCAATGTTGTGATATTCTTGGGCATGGACCTTTGGTCTATATCGCCCTTGTATATTACTCTCCGGTTTGACACATGCATGGAGCATTTGAATACTTGCCGTATGCATTTTTGAGTATATAAATGAATTTTGGGCAATATGGTGTGATTTGCCTAATTTTGCTATGTTGTGAGGTCATCTTCATGGGGCAATTCTCGGAGCCCAATTGACTCCAAGTCCAACCAAATTTATGTCAGGGTAGGGCATGGTCCTGAGTATCGGCCTAGGCCATGACACGCCAACTCCCCTATTGGGCTAGGATTTAGAGTCTTGGGAGTGAACACATTTTTGGGATTTGTGTAGTGACTTTTGACACATGGCATTTAGTCATCTTATTTGACCTGGTTCAGGGCATCATGTTGGCGAGTCAAGGGAAGGTCCTCAGTCCAGGAAATGAGGGGTCTAGGGCTGTGGCTGTGTATGTTTACCTCTTTCCCCACAATTTGCTTTATTTGTGTTCACATGCCAATTTCAGGGCTTTTCTTCTTTATTCTATTGGTGCAATTCTATGTACATGCCCAACGCCCGTGTCTCCGTGTGCACCGTGAGACGACCGGCGTGTTGAAAGGAGTTGTTGAGTGTCAACGCGGGACCTCAAACACCCTTGGAAGCCCTCAGTGTGGATTATTTGGATTGGAGCTATTGTACTTGGGAGCTGGTTATTGCAAGGGATCAGGATTTGTGTGAAGGAGCCATATTTTACTATTTTTTGTGGGAAATTGTGCAGGATAGGGCAAGATCATGCAGAACCTGGTGAGAAGCAAGACCATAGGAGTGACAGAAAATGGTGGAAGGGGTACAGCAGGGGCCGGTCCTGGTAGGGATCTAGCATACGGCGCCAGTAAGCGTGTTCACCAGAGCAGCCCCAGGCAGGGGTGCACATGACAACCCTTCCTCCCTCATAAGCGATTTTGGTTAGAACCTTCGCGAGCAGGGAGAAGGGAGGGTTAGCATACGCTAGGCCCATTGCTTTCCAGAAGAAACGGAAAGCGTTGTTTGAATGTTTCGAGCAGTACAACTGCATGATGTGCTGTTGTCCGCTCGCAAACAATTCGACCTGGATCTCATCCAGGTTTAACTGAAGGGCCGCCAGGCCATTTTCAAGAACGTGACGGGCCAATTGGTAGTTTTCAGTACGATAGTTAGTCTTGGATGCGTAGCGCAGCCCAGACTCTTTTCGTCCTGACAGCTCCAAAGGTACGGAGAAAAGCCCACTGCCAAAGTCGCAGTGCAAAGAATAGTGACGCGTTCCCGTGGGGGGCCGGCCACGGGACGCTGCGGTGACACACACAGGTAGGCAGGCAGGCAAAGCACTACGCTCACAAGGGCATCAATACGCTCGTGTCATGTGACAAAGCGTTTCAGAATCCTTGCCACTCTGCAAAGAGGGAACAAAAGTATGTACAACAACACATCAGGATATGTACACATGGGGTTAAGACTGGACTGGGGTAAAAGCATCACAGGACCATAGACACTCAGTCCCAACTCGTATCCCAATCCCAGGTCCGACCCTCTCAGTGGCTGGTGGGGGCGGGGGCTCAAACACAACCCATGCCCTGCTCAGTCCGGACCCTGAAACCCTGCCCATAAGGGAGGTGTCCCGCCCAGCCACAGGCGAGTTCCTGGAAACCAAGAGGCTACAAGGCCAACCGACAGTGGCTCCCTATGCTCCCTTAACGGCAGATTTCAACTCCCCTCTGAGCCAGAGATATGGCCCCGCCATTATCCCTCAGGAGTTGGTAGCTGAAAATGGGCTGTTTCAGCCCAAACTGATATTAGCTTGAAAAACTCCAAAATTGACCCCTCGTCCGGACCCGCCAGAGGTAGGGACGAGGCAACTGACCCTATGCCCTTCGCATACGAACTCCCTGGAGCCCTCACTCAACCTGGTTCCCTCTGAGGTCGCAGCATCAGGGCAACACGGATTCGTCAAGTGGGGTCATGATGCCAAAAAACCAAAATTGGCGTCATTCCCACGCGTGGCTCGCCCGGCCAGGGCAACGCCAATGGCTCACAGGGTAGGAGGCAGGACCTAGGACTTATATCTGAGTGTACAACTTGAAATTAGGTCCGGGCTCCCTGTGGGCATAGAGAATTGAAGCCGCCAATTGACCACACGGAAGGGGGAAATTGGGGTCCCAAAATGGGGTCATTTTGGCTGCTCGAAATGAGCCAAAATTTGGGGTGCTCCCAATAGCATATCTCCACGCTGGCTTGGAGATCGGATCCCCCATTCCATACGCGATCCACCGGGAGTCCACCAGAGACTCCCATGCCCTTGGCTCTCAAAGATCTCCATGCCACTTGGCGTGGTGACAATCCCAATTGGGTCCACAAATGCAAAAATGGCAAAATTGTCCACACTCACTTTGGGCTAGCGCCTTAACGAAGGATGCTCCGCTTCGCCCACGTGGTGTGTGAACCATGGGGACCAATATACATAACACCCATGTCATATATGGTCCATTGGTCCATGCGTCCGGCGTGCACGGGTGGGCTCAACATAGTGCACGGCGGGCAGCAAAAGTGGAAAATTGCTCAAAATGGCCAAAAATGCGCACACTCATGGTTAGGGCAAATGGGGCACATGCCCGACTTGGACCGGAGTGTGCCATAGGATTGGTATCAAGTCCTATGTGTCCAACATATCTTTTGGGCGTCGCCCAACTCTTCCGGTTTTGGGAATGGCAGGGTCGCCAAGTGAGCCCATGATTTGGGATAGTCCCAAATCGCCAACATGGCGGCCACGGTATGCCAAGCCCAAGAGGAGTTAATCGCCGGGTCCAAGATATGTTGGGCACCGAAGTATGTACCCTCATAACATACTTGGGTCATGATGTCAATTGAGCGCAACGTTGAGATACACGGTCGCCACTTGACATCACGACGGGGCAAAAACGGCAAAATTGGCACAAAGACACACAAAATTGCATTGAAAGGCGCAGAATTATATTATAATATCTTCGGCTTGGATCGTGCAATCAACTAATCCTTCGAAACACAATGACTTGACACCAATGACCTTCGATTCCACGTATGTGCTCCACTTGGGGCGCTTTGAAAGGTTACGAGCGCTACTTCCCAAGTGGGCACATGAAAATATGGAAAATTGCAAAACACACCCCTTGCTCCCAACGCATCGCTTCGAGATCGCCACACAAGCTTCCCTTCACGGAGGTTAGGCTTGCAATTGATCGTAGGGAGTATGGAGAAGGGGCTTGCACATTATGAGGTCCATTGGCGGGCTTGGCTTGGAGCGATGGACCCGCCAGATGGGCACGCAACACAACACAAGGCACACACTCCATATTGCCCAAAAAGGTAGCTCCCCCCACGATATGTCATGCCCCTCCAAGGGCATAACTTTGTGTCAATCGCTCATAGGAACTCAAGGAGAGTTCCTATGCAACACCAACACTCGCGCGCTACACTCGAAAGTTATCTTAACGCACGCAATATCATGGCCATAGAGTTACAACGCAAACTCTACCCTCTTGACCATGATCCATTACACTAGCGCGCACGTGTGGAGACGCAAGGCATATGATGCTTCCTAAATTACGTCGGGAGTATTGTGAATACATCCCACGTTTCCTTATTGTCATTCCTCGCAAAGCCATACACTACCACGAAGGCCATACATGAGGGAGTCCTCATGCAGTCTGGGCGGAGGCGTCAACTCCTCAAACCACCAGTTTCCCAGGCAGACTGACCGAGGTCAGGAGCACCGGAGGCCGCCATCCGACTGCAAGTGCGTCTGCGAATCGGTAGGCTCACACTGGGACTGACAGTGGCGGACCGCTGGGAGTGTAGTCAGGCAACTCGGCTTCCCGCCTGGCGCCATCAGGATCTCCACACACACAGCGAATAGGGCACACGGTATCACGAGCACTCAAACAGTAGAATATGTAATGCGGTACTGGTCCAGGCTGGACCCTGTGTATGAACATGTAAACGGCGACTCAGGGCGCCTCTGTATGCGATTCGCATCCCCTCGGGGGAAAAACAGCCCACATTCCAGTGATGGGCTGACAAGATTCAACATACAAATGCACATATCCTGGGGAGTAGAAAAATAAGCAACAAACAGGTTAAAAGGCGCGTAAACACACTCTGGACAGAGCGCCAAACCAGGCCACGGTCAGGATAAGGCATATGCAGGAGGGTAGGCAAGAAAACGCCTGAGTTCAGGCCATATATAGTCTCGAGACACACGTCGACTGGTCTGGATTCCGCAAATGCCATGGAACCAGACCACACACTCAAAAATCGCAATGCCGATGACAGCGGCATCCGTTGCGCAACGTCGTATGGGCTTCAAGGCCCCAAGAGCTCAGAAATATGAAGGTCAGTCGCCCTACCTGGTTTCCCAAGGATTCAGCAGGGGGGGGAGTGACAAATAGAAGAGGAGAGGGGCCATCCTCCTCTGGATACAGCAGGGGGGGGTACATGGCCACTCTGATGGCAGGTCACCGAAAGATGGAAGAGAGCAAGCAAGTAAGGGACGATCCGTCGGCCTCACAAGCGCCTCAAAACGCATCAGGGGAGAGCTCAGGGCGCTCATCAGGTACCCCTGGCTGCAATCGCCCGGGTGAGTGCTGCCAAGTCCGAAACGTGGATCTTGGTCTTGTGCTTGCGGATGTACTCCATGAAGGGAGTATTGACCCGCGGCACGAACGAGGAGACGGGTTCCCAGGTGTCGTGGGACGGCCCAGAGCCTCGCCAACGAACCTTGAACTCCAGACCTCCGGGTGCCGAGGCTTTCGGACGCTGAGCCAGGATCTTCTCGACAGTATAGTCGTCCTGCTCAGCATAGTCATCATCCGAATCAGCCTCATGTGCGGCATAGCTCAGGGACATATGTTGGCCAGGGAGGTCGGGTTCCCGCACACGGAGTTGACTCTCGTGGCGCTCCCGGAACTGTCCGTGACCCACCTTGATGCGGTAGGTGTCCTCACCAATCCTGCAGACCACCTCGCCGGGTGTGAACCAGGTTTTGGTGCGGTGGGTGCCCATAACGCGGGGTCTGATCACCCACACCGGGTCTCCCACCCTGAACTTCTGCGCTGTCGAGCTCGGGGCGGACTTCTGACGCTCAGCATGCTCCTTCTCGAGCTGCTGGCGGATGTCCCGCGATGTTTGCTCTTGCCGCGCGAAGAATTCCTTGGCATCCATAGCCATGCCATCACCAGACAAGGGAAGTCCCCTACCCAGGTGGTCCCTGCCGAACAGAATCTGGTGAGGGGAGAAACCGCCCGGAGTGGGGGTGTCATGATGGGCCTTCAGAGCAGGCCACATCTCCTCAAACCAGTTCCGACGTGGATTGGTGATGTGGATCTTGCGCAGCTTCTCGAACAGCTGCCGTCCAGCCACTTCAGCACGGCCGTTAGACCGGCTGAGATAGGCGACGCTCTTGGCATGACGTATCCCCATGAGGGAACACATAGCCTTGAACCAGCCACCAGTAAACTGGGGCCCTCGGTCACTGCAAATGGTGCGGGGGATGTCAAAGACGGTCAGCCAATGACGAATCATCATGACTGCCACTTCCTTGGCAAGCAACCCCTTTTTGCGTGCCGGAACGGCTACAACGTAGCCGCTGTGGCGGTCCACACAGAGAACCACACAGTCAAAGGTCTCCTTGCCAATGTGCACTTCGGGCATGGAGAAGACGTCCATGGCCACGCTCTCCATGGGCTGGTCAGGAACCGGGGTCCATTGGGGTTCCCCCTTGACGTTCCGGTTATCGGGATTGCAGGCCTGGCAGACCGAACAACCCTTCCTGACCTTCTTGATGGCGGTGTAGAGAACGATATGGTCGATCTCGAACCGGCGCTGCATGTCAAGGGCTTGCTTCCTGACCCCTGGGTGCAGCATGTGGTGGTGCCAAGCTTCACAAAGCTCGAGCACCCGGGACTCCGGTACTAGCAGCTTACCATTCCGGTAGAGCTTGCCATCTTCCTCAGTCAGCCCCTTTGGCCACTTCTGCCCGTCGTCAGGGTCGGTCACAGCCCTATACTCGGCCGCAAAGGCCTCAGACTTGGCGTAGTTGTTGGTCCAGTCGTCCTGGAGGCAAGACTCCGGGAAGAGGTGCTTGTCGGACTCAGCTCCATCAGGGGCGAGTACTCTGACCGCTCTGCTCACCCTCGACGCGAGGGGGGCATCTGCAGCCATGACGACGAAGCATTTAGCACCCTCCTCCTCCATCAGGCGCTCCATTTCGATGATCCTCTTGGCTTCAGCGGTCTCAGCCTCATCGCCATGGGCAGAGATATCCGTCATGCCCTTGCTGGCGGGATAGGCCCACCTACTGAGACAGTCCGCCACGGTGTTATCCTTTCCAGGAATATACACAACCGTGAGGTCGAACTTGGCCAAGGTCTCATGCCATCTTGCCCGTCGGGAGGCGGGACCTGAGGGGGTGTCCACGTGCTCCTTGTGCCACGACTGCAGACTCTGATGGTCGGTGCAGACGGTAACGGGATGGAGGGCTATGTACCCAGCCCATTTCCTGAGAGCCATGACGATGGCATACGCCTCCTTTTCACGGGGCGTCCACGTCCGTCTCTGGCCTTCCGCCAGGACTCGGCTCCAGAAGGCCACAGGCACGTGCCTCCCGTCGTCAAGCACTTGCTCCAACACAGCGCCAATGGCATAGTCGGAAGCGTCGGTGCGCAGGACGAACCCTCGGTCGGGATCCACGAGGTGCAGACCCACTGCGGATAGCAGCGCCTGCTTCATCCCCTCAAAGGCACGGTCGGACTCAGCTGTCCAGACCAGAGCCTTCTTGGACCCCTTCTTGGTCTCCTCTCGGTTGCCCTTGAGCATGGTCGTCATGGGGGCTGCATACTCGGCATACGTTTTGATATACCCCGAGTAGTAGTTGCAGAACCCCAGATACGCCCGTAGCTCAGAGACCGTCTTGGGCTTTTCCCAGTGCTCAATCGCAGCCACCTTGCCAGGTATGGGCTTTCGCTGCCCGTTCCCGACTACGTGGCCAGCGAAGACCACCTCGCTTACCGCAATGGTGGCCTTGTCACTGCTGCCCGTGAGGTTGTGCCGAACCAGAAGGTCCAGCACTCGAGTGACGTCCCTTTCATGTGCCTCCAGGAGCTCCTCGTAGCTCATACTGGGGTCCCCGGACGCGATGATCACGTCGTCCACGAAGGGGTCCGCACGATCGCGCACCGGCTCAAGCAGGTTCTCCGGCATCCGCTGAAAAGCCGCATTGCCGTTGGTAACGCCCATGGGCATCACCTTCCACTGGAGAGGTCCAAGTGGGGTGCTCATGGCTGTGCAGGCACGGGACTCCTCGGCGAGAGGCATCTGATGATAACCATGTTTCAGGTCAATCACCGTGAAGATCCTCCGCCGGTGTTGCTTTTGCAGCATGTCCTCAATGAGGGGCAGCGTGTAGCTGTCGTGCTGCGTTTGGGCGTTCAGGCCGCGGTAGTTGACCACGAGCCGCCACTCACCGGCAACCTTCTTGGGGACGACGAAGCACGGAGAGGCCCATTCGGAGTGGCACGGCTCGAGCCAGCCTCTCTGGATGAAGTCACGGAGGATCTTCTCCGTGGCCTCTTTCCTCTCGCCCCTCAGGGCAAACTCCCGGTGCCGATACACACGGGGGTCCTGCCTCAGTCGTATCTTGGCCTCGCCATACGGTCCACGCACCGGTGGGGGAAACACAGGCTTACCGCTGAAGAAGGTATCACCATACTTCTGCTTCAGCCTGGCCCTCAATGCCTGAATCTTGGGGCAATCATCGGACTCCGCCTTGGCTTTTCCGGGCACCTGGACCACGGAGCTTACTTGAGGGGTAGCTACTCCGCTCGCTTTCGGCTCAGGTGGTCTTCCCAGGTAGCCCAAAGGGCCATCTCTGGTCTTGCCTCGGAATAGATCGCCGTAGGTGGGTGGGTTACCCCCGATTGGCTCGTCCTGGCTGGATAGGTGGTCCAGCACCCTCTGCACGAAGGTGTTCCCGTCATAGGAACCAGAGACGATCGAGTCCACTTCCCACCAGGCTTTGACCTGGCCTTTGCCCTCACGCTGGTTTCCCCAGTCGTGAAAGGGCTGGTCCATATACCCCTGAACCAGATCCCACTCCTCGTCAGTGAGGGGGTCTTCCGATTCCGATTCTTCGATGTCAACAGGGGGAACCGCAAAGCATTGCCGCCATGGCTCCGCTATGATGCGGTTGACACACACGAAGTCCGTGGCGTCGGCCTGATCAAGGCCCCCATCCACATAGTGGAATTCCGTTGGCCATCTCTGGGGTGGCATGGGCTGTCCCTTAGCGTCCTGATAGACACTCTCTCCAGCCGGTAGGACGACCTTGTTTAAGGTCATGTTGGTCAATGAGGCTACCCAATGTCGGGTACTTTCCTCCTCGGTGCATCCCATAGGAACAACCAGCACTGCCTTGGAGCGGTCCTTGCGAATCTTCGCTATCGCTCTTGGAATGTCCCATCGAGGGCAATGGATCCACATCAAGCCCTGATGCGGACCCCAGTGCTTCTTCCACGCGGAGTCCTGTGCGCTCCAGTACTTCTCACATACCCGAAGATGGGCGGAGGTTCCTGAAGAGAACGCATCCAGGGCCAGATCCGACGCTCCCAGGTCCGCGACCACTCGGTTCGCCACTTTTGGCATTACGCCGTACTCCTGGTTTGCTGGCCCAGTGGGCTCAGTGTCCAGCGCGGCCACTTCGAGCTGATTGCGTTCCGGGTGGATCCATTGGCATTCCACATGGTGCTCAGGTGACGAAAGCCACGAGAGCTGGTCGTCCTGGTACAGGGTCATGGAGGCCTGGGCCGGGAGGACGCCGGAGTCCGTGTCCATCATGAAGTCGTACCCGACGATAATGTCCCAGTCCATCTCGGCCTCGTAGAAGCGACCGTGCAGGAGGATTTCCTTGCCGAGGTCTGGGCGGCTCAGTTCACGATGGTTCACGAACTGCAGCCCAATGGCCGCTTCCTTCGTGCCTCCCACCATGTACTGGCCGTTCGCCACCTTCAGCCTGACAGGTTTCCGACTGTCGGTCAGACACTCTGGTGGAAGTAGGCCAGCCTTGACCAAGCTGACTTGAGCTCCCGTGGCGACCAACACGTCCAAAACCTTTTCCACTTCCCCGCATAAGGCACGGACCTTAAGATGCAACTGCCGCTCGCGACCGACACGGCGCACGGCGTGCAAACTCAGGATCTCCGGCCGTTCCAGAAGCTCAACAAGCGACTGGTGCAGGTCGTGGACAATGGGCTCAGGCTGCCCATCTGCAGCATCCAGCTGCAGTCCGGGTGATCCTCCGATACTCTCGGATAGATCCTGTAGTACATCAAACACATTCTTGGTCGCGAAGGACGGACGGGTGCAAGGGTTCGTGCCTTCACTTGCCCTCACCCCGCCTCCGCGACTGGGTGCCGGACCGGGCCTTCCGCCCGCGGCAATCCCTTTGTGCTTATCGACTCCCGACTGGGATGGTTCGGCGCTTCCCACGTCACCATCCTGCGACCGCCCTAGCTGGGGCCCTTGGCTGCAGGGGCTCCGCTAGGGGGCGTCGGTTGTGGAAGAAGGGGTGTTCTCCTCCGCATCAACCTCGTTGACGCCCTTCTTCCTTCTTTCGCTGCGAGTAGGCTTCTTGTCCTTGTCCTTCTTCTGGTTGTTCTGGTTGTTCTCCTTGTTCTTGTTGTCCGACCTGGGGACCCAGTTCCTCTTGATCTCCTGGATCTCTTTGGCCAACTCGGTCCCCTGCGACACCAGCTTGGAGAGCTCGTCCCTGTCCACCTCCACCTTGGCTTCCCGGATACCCGCGGGCGCACGCTTCTTCGACCCGTGCGCCTTCTTGTAAGCCTCCGTGTCGGCCTTGTGGACGGGGCATGTTCGGTGGTCATGGTTGAAGCCTTTCTTCCTCCCATAACACACGAAACAGCCCTGAGGGTGAGCTCGTATGAACTCCCCAAAGGACAGCGGAGGGTCGCCAATGCGGCGAGGGTCCCTCTTCTCCTGCTTCCTCCAACCCTGCTGCAGGGGCTTCCAGTTTCCCGGTTTGCTCCCCGCGCTCAGGTTTCTGGCCACGAAGGCACAAACGGCCACTTCGGCGGGCTCATCATCGTCGTCATCGTCGACAAGAGTCTCATCGCCGCCGGCTCCCGCTGGGTCCATGGCAGCTTCCCCGCCAGGTCCCTCGCCAACGTAGTTGACGTCGCGGTCGCCGGGCCTCAACCCGCGGGTGTGGTGGAGGTTTCGGTACTCCTTGAGTACTTCCTCGCCAACCCACTCCAGGATCTCGTCGCAGCTCATCCGCGCCGGGATGGGCTGCAGACGGATGGTCTGGCCGCTCAACTCACACTCGTCAAGGCGCCAAGTCGCGGTCTTCTCGCGATCGCCCGAGACGGTGATGAGGAGAGCGTTCCGCAGGGAGTGCCGTTTGACATCCTGGGCCACGTTCTTCCTCGTCCAAGCCACCACGTTCGTATGATACTCTTTGGGGAGCATCATCTTGACCGTGTGGTTGGACTTGGCCCTCTTGGATTCCTCCTTGGTGACACTCTTGATCCATGCTTCCGGCAGCATGGAGAGCAGGCGAGCCTGCTCGTCACCCTCGTTCCAATCCTCCCCGTTGCGGCAGAAGAGGGTGTATTTCCCTCAGAAGTCTCGCCAATCTCGTAGGCGGATCTCCCGTCCATCATGCTCAAGCTTGATGGACTTCCAGCGCTTGGCAGCCACCTGCGGAGCGTCCACCCGCTCCTGCTCGTTGAACCACTTCTTGGCTTCCTTGAGGGTCTTGATTCTCCCCTCCTTGGTCGCCACGAAGTATAGCTCGCCGAGCACTTCCGGCAGGCGGTACCTGAACCGTCTGAAGACATATCTCTCCGCATCCGCGGGAGGCAGGTCTTCAGTGACGGTCAGCCCCCAATCGTCCAGCTTCTCCAAGAAGTGGTCGAGGTTGAGGGGGTTGCCATCGTACATGGGGGGCTTGATGTCCTTCAAGTCTTCCCACACGGCGGCATCCGCGGCCTTAGAGACCATGAACGCCGGCCGCGAGGTCGACCGAGGTTCCCATCGGCCTCGCCCACGGACTCCCACGGCCGCCACGTCCATCTCCTCCATGGAATCCCTGTGGCTACGCCGCGGTTCCTCCATGTACGCTGAACCTAGATGTTCACGCCGTACTCCTTCCATGTACGCATCCTTATCACGGCGCCGGCGGCTGCGTTCAGCGGCCTCCCGTCGTACACCACGCGGCGGGCTGATGTCGAACTCCTCCAGGTCCAGATCCAGGTCCTCACCTTCACCGACATCCCACTCCACGTCTCCTCTGGGGACCTCATCCCTGAGTCCACCATAACGTCCACCAGCCATTGGGATTGGCTCCGGGGCTGGTGCGGGGCGCCGGGGGCGTACCGGTGTCCGCGGTGGGGCACGGCGGCTGCGGTACTCCGCGCTGAGCCACTCATCACGCCAATCCTCACTGCCACTGCCGGGCGGCACGCGCTCGTTGCGGCGGCCCGCGCTGTGGTGAGAGGGGGCGGTGAGAGAGGGGGCACTGGCGCTGGGGCGACTCCTGGGGGCTCCGCCGGGGGCGTGGGGTCTGCCTGGACCTGGTCCAGGTCCCCAGCTGTCGTCCGACGAGCCAGACTCCAGGGGTGGGTGGTCGCTGCCGACGCTCCCACTGGCTTCCAGCGCGTCCAGCCTCTGCTGCAGGCCGCTGATGACCGTGTTCAGCTGCCTGGTCTCGGCCCTGGCGATGTCCAGCTCTTTCTGCGCGCGCGCGGCGACCTTGGAGATGCGAGCCATCTCGCCCTTGCCCGTGTCTACCTCGCACTCGAGGGAAAAGACCCTCCTGCGGAGGTAGACAATCCACCGCCAGGCGGTATCCGGGTCGCCGTTCCCTGGTGGGTCGTCGGGGTCCCAAGGGGGTCCTCCAGGAGGGCCTCCGCCGGGTCCGCCCGGTCCAGGGGGTCCTCCCCCGCCCGGTGGTCCACCTCCAGGGGATCCACTTGGTGGGCGTCCTCCAGGGGGTCCTGATGGTCCTCCGCCAGGGGGTCCCGGTGGGTCTCCGCCGGGTCGCCTCGGTGGGTCCGAGGATGGGCGCTTCTTCGTGATGCCGAAGTCCATGTCGTCATCCTCGTCCATGTCGCCCCACCTGGGTGTCTCGGTCTCGGAAGACTCCGAACTCCGGTAGGGAGGAGGGAGATCCTCATCCTCCGGTTTCATGGGGACGTCTCCGCCGCCTCCGCCCGTCCAAGCCACCACTTGGCGATGTCGGCGGCCTCGTTCATCCCCGTCACTGGCGGTGAAGAAGGGGTCACTTTCCTGGGGGTGTCCACCCGCTGGCCTCCACGGCCTCTCGGGGGTCTTCCCCTTGCCCTTCCTCCGTCGATGGGCGGTGGGGCCACTGCTCCCACTGCTGCCCGTGTCCGCCTCATCCAGCGTCATCTTGGAGGAGGCGTCCCCTTCGAAAAGCTTTCGAAGGGTCTCCACTCGTGATCCTCCCGGGGGAGTCTCGCGGCGGAGTTTGGCCTCTGCCTCCTCCATTGCGGCGGCGGTGGCTGCGGCAGCCCGCACTTCGGCTTCCTCCCGAGCACGAGCCGCCTCGGCTTCCCGGGCCTGCTGCAGCCGCGCCTTCTGCGCTTCCAACGCCGCCAGCTCCGGCTCCGTCTTGGCCTTCTCCTCAGCGACCTTCCGTCGCGCGGCCTCGATGGCGTCCTTCTTGGCGGCGTCCGCCTGGGCCTTAGCCGTCGCTTCGGCGTGGGCCCTTTCCTCCGCCTCCTTCTTTGCCCTCTCTTGGGCAAGCGCCTCTTCCAGCGCCCTCACCTCGGCCTCCCTGCAGGCAATGGCCTCCTGCGTCAGGCGGGCTTCCTCGTCGGCTGCCTCCAACTCACCGTTGACCTGGGCAGTCGCTGCCCCATGGGCGGCTACGGCCGTGAGTCCGGCCGCAATGGCCGCCACGGTCTGGGCGTGGATGGCCATGCCATGCGCCCACTCTGCAGCCTCCTCCTGGGCGATGCCGACGGCGCCCTCCACGGCAGCGCTGTGCTGCCTGGCCCGTTGCCGGGCAACCCGAAGGTTGCAGGGCACCCCACAGGCGCGCTCACAGGCGCGCGCCACGTCCCTGTCGGGAGCGACGCTGCTGCTGGAGCTGGCCTGGTCGGCCGGCATCCTCCCGCGGTGGGCCGACTCCACGTCGCTGCTGGGGCCTGCTGGGGCCTGCTGGGGCCTCAGGAGCAGCGGACGGGGCTTGGCCTTGGTCTGCCTGACGACTTGGATGAAGTCGCCGAGGGTGGCGTGGCCGGGGTGATGACCACCATTGGCCCGTTGGGGACTGGGGGCTGGGGTTCCGCCCTTGGCGCCTTGGGCGGCTTCGGCGGCCAGGGACTCCTGGTACTCCCGCCACTTCCGGTCCCGCTTCCTGTCCCCGGCGGACCGCTTGTCCTTCCCCGGAGACGCGCTGCTGCTGCCCTGCAGCCTGCGCTCGCTCCCCGGTTCCGGGAAGTTCTTCTCGATCATGTCCCACATGGAGACATTGATCGAGGCGCCCGACGGGTACTCGTTGGAGTCCTCGTCCTCCTCAATCCCGTCGGGGCGCAGCCCTTCGCCGGGCCTGTCCGGCCGGGTCCAGGTCCTCCAGCGCTTGCGGCGGAAGCGGTACTCGTACCCCTCCGCCCGCAGCCACTCCTCCACTGCCCGCAGGCGGTCCTCCCCCATGTCCTCGCGGAGCTCGAAGCTCCCGGGCATGCCGCCTTCGCACTGGGGGTGGCTGTGGCGGTAGTGCTGGTCCCAAACCCACCCACGCAGCAGGCGTGCCGCATGGGGGTGGGGCCGCGGCCACGTCCTGCCCGCTTCCTGCCAGTTTACCATGGCAGCGGGAAGCGTAGTTGGTCTTGAGGTCCTTGGTGGTCACTCGTTGCGCTCAACGAACTGGTTCTGGTGGTGTTTGTTGAGGCGGGTGATGCAGCACTGGACTGGGTGTGCGGCTGGTGCTGGTCAGCCGGTGGTTGTGGAGGTGGTTGACGCAGCCTTGCTGGTCGGCCGATGGGACTCGCTGATGAAGGAGTCCTGGTCTGTCCACTTCCTTCACGGTCGCGGCGCGGTCAGGGCGATGCTCTGGACGGCGCTGCTGGCTCCGTGACGAACTCGGCGCTGTCGCTGGGTGACGCTGCGAGCCGCTGCGCTGCGCTGCGAGCCGCTGCGCTGCGCTGCGAGCAACGAGCTGCGCTGCGCTGCTCGGGGTTGGTGGCCCCGAGTGGCACGCGAGGGTTGGGTAACCCCGCGGCGGTGAAACGCTTTTGACGCGTTCCCGTGGGGGGCCGGCCACGGGACGCTGCGGTGACACGCACAGGTGAGCAGGCAGGCAAAGCACTACGCTCACAAGGGCATCAATACGCTCGTGTCATGTGACAAAGCGTTTCAGAATCCTTGCCACTCTGCAAAGAGGGAACAAAAGTATGTGGAACAACACATCAGGATATGTACACATGGGGTTAAGACTGGACTGGGGTAAAAGCATCACAGGACCATAGACACTCAGTCCCAACTCGTATCCCAATCCCAGGTCCAACCCTCTCAGTGGCTGGTGGGGGCGGGGGCTCAAACACAACCCATGCCCTGCTCAGTCCGGACCCTGAAACCCTGCCCATAAGGGAGGTGTCCCGCCCAGCCACAGGCGAGTTCCTGAAAACCAAGAGGCTACAAGGCCAACCGACAGTGGCTCCCTATGCTCCCTTAACGGCAGATTTCAACTCCTCTCTGAGCCAGAGATATGGCCCCGCCATTATCCCTCAGGAGTTGATAGCTGAAAATGGGCTGTTTCAGCCCAAACTGATATTAGCTTGAAAAACTCCAAAATTGACCCCTCGTCCGGACCCGCCAGAGGTAGGGACGAGGCAACTGACCCTATGCCCTTCGCATACGAACTCCCTGGAGCCCTCACTCAACCTGGTTCCCTCTGAGGTCGCAGCATCAGGGCAACACGGATTCGTCAAGTGGGGTCATGATGCCAAAAAACCAAAATTGGCGTCATTCCCACGCGTGGCTCGCCCGGCCAGGGCAACGCCAATGGCTCACAGGGTAGGAGGCAGGACCTAATAGTTATATCTGAGTGTACAACTTGAAATTAGGTCCGGGCTCCCTGTGGGCATAGAGAATTGGGGCCGCCAATTGACCACACGGAAGGGGGAAATTGGGGTCCCAAAATGGGGTCATTTTGGCTGCTCGAAATGAGCCAAAATTTGGGGTGCTCCCAATAGCATATCTCCACGCTGGCTTGGAGATCGGATCCGCCATTCCATACGCGATCCACCGGGGGTCCACCAGAGACTCCCATGCCCTTGGCTCTCAAAGATCTCCATGCCACTTGGCGTGGTGACAATCCCAATTGGGTCCACAAATGCAAAAATGGCAAAATTGTCCACACTCACTTTGGGCTAGCGCCTTAACGAAGGATGCTCCGCTTCGCCCACGTGGTGTGTGAACCATGGGGACCAATATACATAACACCCATGTCATATATGGTCCATTGGTCCATGCGTCCGGCGTGCACGGGTGGGCTCAACATAGTGCACGGCGGGCAGCAAAAGTGGAAAATTGCTCAAAATGGCCAAAAATGCGCACACTCATGGTTAGGGCAAATGAGGCACATGCCCGACTTGGACCGGAGTGTGCCATAGGATTGGTATCAAGTCCTATGTGTCCAACATATCTTTTGGGCGTCGCCCAACTCTTCCGGTTTTGGGAATGGCAGGGTCGCCAAGTGAGCCCATGATTTGGGATAGTCCCAAATCGCCAACATGGCGGCCACGGTATGCCAAGCCCAAGAGGAGTTAATCGCCGGGTCCAAGATATGTTGGGCACCGAAGTATGTACCCTCATAACATACTTGGGTCATGATGTCAATTGAGCGCAACGTTGAGATGCACAGTCGCCACTTGACATCATGACGGGCCAAAAACGGCAAAATTGGCACAAAGACACACAAAAGTGCATTGAAAGGCGCACAATTATATTATAATATCTTCGGGCTGGATCGTGCAATCAACTAATCCTTCTAAACACAATGACTTGACACCAATGACCTTCGATTCCACGTATGTGCTCCACTTGGGGCGCTTTGAAAGGTTACGAGCGCTACTTCCCAAGTGGGCACATGAAAATATGGAAAATTGCAAAACACACACCTTGCTCCCAACGCATCGCTTCGGGATCGCCACACAAGCTTCCCTTCACGGAGGTTAGGCTTGCAATTGATCGTAGGGAGTATGGAGAAGGGGCTTGCACATTATGAGGTCCATTGGCGGGCTTGGCTTGGAGCGATGGACCCTCCAAATGGGCACGCAACACAACACAAGGCACATACTCCATATTGCCCAAAAAGGTAGCTCCCCCCACGATATGTCATGCCCCTCCAAGGGCATAACTTTGTGTCAATCGCTCATAGGAAGTCAAGGAGAGTTCCTATGCAACACCAACACTCGCGCGCTACACTCGAAAGTTATCTTAACGCACGCAATATCATGGCCATAGAGTTACAACGCAAACTCTACCCTCTTGACCATGATCCATTACACTAGCGCGCACGTGTGGAGACGCAAGGCATATGATGCTTCCTAAATTACGTCGGGAGTATTGTGAATACATCCCACGTTTCCTTATTGTCATTCCTCGCAAGCAACACGAGATATGACCTTCAGAAGTGGCCTCACGAATCAACTTTGTTTTGCCCATATCTTTAAGACAAATGGAGGGCAGGATAAAAGGAAAGTTGATTCGTGCATAGGGAAGCACGTAGGTCCACTCGAAAGAGGTCAAATCAAGTGCGGGGATGTCGAAGTCGAAAATCCGATTTCGACATCCTGAAAAATTCGGATTAAGGTTGCGAGTGTAGAATGTGAAAATTGCGGATGCATCAACGCAATTCCTGAAGACTTTAGAGCCTTCGTCACGGATAGCGTTGAAATTTCCATTATAAACAGTTAAACTGGCGGTTACGGTAAAGTCGCGATCCAACCGCCAGCAGTCAAAACAGTGAAAATCAGAACGGAAGCGTAAAAATTGACGGAAACAATATGAAAATAAAACCCTGTTGATTCCTGATATTCTGATATATAACTCTCCGCTGGCGGTGCATCGGTTGCCGATGCGGGGCTTTACGGCACGGAACACGCTCCCGCCGGTCTCGCACCGGGCGTCAACGGGCGCCTTCCGTACATGGGGTTAGTGGACCGGAGACCGGTCTTCCCTTCCGTACTTGGGGTTAGTGGACCGGAGACCGGTCTTCCCTTCCGTACTTGGGGTTAGTGGACCGGAGACCGGTTGTATGCCGTAACCTAGCCATGGGGTTCTGGGTACCGCTTCAATAGGGGCGCTGGAGAAACAGCATTTTTACCTGGGGGTTTCTTCGTAGGAAGTCGGTACCAATGACGATGTCAAAGGCGTCGGTGTTCAGCACTCTGCAGTGTTGGGTCACAATTTCGTCGCCCAAGCATATAGTCACATCGACTCCCCCAAGGGAATGGATGGTACGCCCATCCCCTACTCTTATGGCCACGGTCTTAGTTTTCTTGAAAGTCCTTAGCAGGCGCCGGGCCACTATGGAAAGTGTTGCACCGGTGGCAAGCACCGCTCGAAAAACTTGATCCCCAATTTTCACCAGGATCCAGAAAAACCAAGTCCTGCTCTTCAGAGCCGCCCCCCTACTCCTCATCAGGGAACTTGACATCCACCCCTGCAGCCATGAGGAACTTGGCAATCCAGGCCAGTCACCTCTTCTTGGAGTTATTCCCCTCAGGGGAAGCGTTATCCCCCTGTGGGCGCTTCTTGGGGTCACCTGCGGCAGGAGGGGGAGTAGCAGCGGGCGCTGATGAGCGTCTCTGGGGGTTAGGGGGTCCACCTTTGCCACCTCCCTTGCCACCTCCTTTACCACCTTTATCCCCATTCGGGGGATTTCTGGTGGGTGTTTGGGTCTTCTGGCGTTCAGCCTCCTGTCGCCTGAGTTTATCACTCCCGCGTTTCTTTATGTGACATTCGTCCTCGTAGTGACGACGTTTGCCACAATAGCCACAGGTGATGGTACACCTGAAATGATCCTGATGGGTCACAGGTTTCCCATCCTTGGTGTGCTGCTGTCGTTTCATCTGCAGCATATAGCTACTGCGGTGATCGCAGTCAGGGGCATGACAAGGGGGTGAACCTGCATCAGGTTTAACCTCATTCATGGCAGGTAGGTTACCCCTCCCTTTACCACCTCCCTGGTTGGTGTTAGTGGGATTTTTAGGCCCTTTCCCTTCGCCACGTTCGGGGGTAGGGGTACCACCTCGACCCAAGTGCTTCTTCAGGAATTTCTCCGTGTGGGAGTCATTCTCCCTCTCAAGAGCTAGCTCAATCAGCAGGTCCACTAGTTCGTCGTACGAGTGGGTCCGGCTTTTCCTCTCAGAGGTAGCGCGGCAGTCATCCCACGTACGTTGGGGGATCTTACTCATGAGCCACAGGTGGGGCTCAGTGGCTCCGTAGGAGCCCACGTTCATCCGTGAAAACAGATACTCCAGTTCGCAAACGTATTCGGAGACTCGCGCAGCGGAAGGAAACTCAGGGAGCATAGGTAGCTCCTCTATCTGTGTGCGCACACTGAGGTCAGTCTCATAGACTAGGAATGTTTTCTCCAATCTCTGGAGTGCCTCTACCCAGGTTGAACAGGTTTTCACAATCTATTTCACCTGTTTTTGCAAAAATTTCTTTTTGCAGGAGCGTTTCAGCAAGGAGCATTTGGTGGCCACATTCACATGGGATGGGCCAGTGAGCAAAAGAAACTCAGCAAATTCTTCTGCCCATTCAGGCAGATTTTTCGGGTCGAACTCCGCCAGTTCTAGCTGGATGTTCGCCTGGGCAATAGGTCTGCCCATCTTCCCTAACCCCGGGGTTAGGCCAGAAGGAGAAGGAGATACGCTGGCAAGAGGTGCCAGGGCTGACAGCCCTCTTTTCTCAGTCTCCGTCACCGGCACGTCCTGTAGTTCAGCAATAGGGACTGTCCTGGCGCGAGGATGAAAAGGGCTGGGGCAAGTGACCTTGGGTAGCAACCTGGACATCCTTGATCTTTTGAGATCATCAGCCAACGTCCTCAATCCGGGTGAAGGTGAGAGTAGCGCTGGCTTGGGTAAGGGTTCAGTGATACCCAATTTAGCCTGGACAGCCTCCGACAGAGCTGTCACATCCGGGTCTTCCGATCCGGATAGAAGTTTGGCCAAAAGTTCGGCCGTACGATCCAGAGCCCCATGGGTGGGCTCTGGGCGAAGAGGATGCCCTATCGGCAGGTCTGGATGCTCTGCTCTCGGGTGTTCGTGTACTCTCGGTCGTCTCGGTAGTGATACTGTGTCCGCCATGTCTGTAGATGGCCCAGAATAGTGGAAGGAGCCCATCTCAGTTTGGGGCGGCGACCCGAGAGCATCAAGAGGTATTTGTCCATCTTCTCCTACGGTGGACTTGTGGTACTCTTTGTGGGGCATGAACTCGTCCATCCTCCTTCGTAGGTCCTCTTGTTCTTCAAGGCCAACTCCAAGTACGGTAGAAGACGAGGCCGGACAAGCCGACCGGGCGATGGAAGCTTCGACACGCCTGCGGAGTCTTTGCAGGCTGTCTTCACCATGGGCCGCTAAGGTTTCCATGGTTAATGGGATTGTTCTGGGCGGATTTAGTTCCGCCCTTCTGTGCTCTGGATCTTCCTGAGACCCAAATGCTGCTCTGAGTGGCGGTTCACTCTTTGGGTGGGCTACACTGCCATGTTGCACTTGTACACTTCTAATCGGCCAGGTACGGGAGGACAGTTCAGTGGACATGTTCAATGTGCTTTTCAGGGTGCTTTTCTTGTGCTTCTGCTCAGAGTCGGTTCGAAAGTTTCTCAGGGTTTGCCTCTGCTACCGGAAAGATGTCCTTGATTAGTGCCCTATAGATTTCGATGAAATCCTGCAGGTTTTTGATGGTGAGATCCCAAAACCAAAGGAGCAAGTAGAGCAAGAACAGGATGTGGATCGAATCAATGAATAGTTTGAAATCCAGTGTAACACAGAAGGGCTGCAGATAGACAAAGCAGGTATAAACACAAAGATTCAATCACAAATGGATAATACAAAAGATTTTATATGAAAACTGGGCTGACTCTAGCCTCAAAGATAGCATCAAGCACATCATGTGCACTCTTTTGGGTGAAATGGTGCTGGTTAGGAATGTGGGGCATGGGTGTGAGGCCAGACACAGAATATGACTTGGCCAAGCAACTGAATTCAGAAACAGTTAAAAAGTAGAGCCACATTAAGTGGTAGTAACAATTGAGTATAGGGGTCTTGGGGTGGGAGACCGCTAGGCTTAACCTCCAAGGCCTAAAGCATGAAATGCCTATTTTATTTCGGTATATCCTCCATAAAGGAAGATACCTCCGCTCAGTTGAGTGGTAGGGGTGAACTTCATGGGGGGCTAGGGTTACAACCCTAGTTACTTTGAGAAACTGTACTTTAAGCTTCAAAAGAGTGGTAAAAATACTTAAGTTAGTCTTAGCATCAACAAAAGGGTTTTAAAGGGGGCTTGGCCTGGATCAAGCCCTCCAAGAAAGACAAGGCAGTGACTTTTTCTTACTAAAATAACCAAAACCAACTGTCTCGGTCGAATGATTCTCCAAATTACCATGATCGCTGTCATCCGTCTCATTTCGGTGCATCCACACGAGCGCCACGGCGGACCTCTTGGACTAGTTCAAGGAATTGGCGTGGCCTAAGGCCAATATATTGTCTGTTGTCAGTGTTCCCACTAGGGCCAAGAAATGATCCCAAAGAGATTCACTGCTTGCAGATCTCCGAAAAGCAATCAAGGACAAGTAGTGGCATGACGTACTCACTAAGAAGCCGGCAGGGGATCCACTTGTTTATGGACCATGGAGGGATGCCAAAATCAAACTTCGGCCGAACTCTGTTCCCTACCGCCACCAGAATTTTGCTATGGAGAGCGACTGTGCTGCAGCCATGTGGAAGATTGTAAACAAATTTGAGGAACGTGGTTGGATGTACCCGTGTGATTCCGAGTGGGCAAGTCCTGCCTTTGTTGTCCGCAACAAGAAAAGGAAATGGCGCCTGGTGGTGGATTGCCGCGAGCAGACGCCATGACGGAGTTTGACAGCTTCGGGATTCCTCCCATTAAGGCGATGTTGCAAAAACAATCCAAGAAACGGATTTTCGGTGTCCCGGACTTGCAGCATGGCTATCATCGGATGCCATCGGCGAAGGACAGCAAGCCGCGCACCTCAATGAGCACACCATTCGGGAGCTACATGTGGAAGGTGATGCCTATGGGTGCGAACAATGACAATAGCTGATTGGAGAGGGTGACTGGGCGGATTCTCAGGAATGACATTGCTGACCCGTTTATGGACAACATGACCATCGGATCTAAAAGCGCAACGTGTGAGAGGGGCGTAGAGAATCAAGAGCTTAAATTTTGCCAAATCCTCTACCGATTCCGCGAACGTTTGGTGATATGCAGCTTAGAACCGCGAGACAAAAAGGGGGGGGGGGGGAGCAACGACCAGCCAGGCGGAAAGCACGAAAGAGGGACAAGCGCACGGAGAGCCGAGAGGCGGAAGGCCAACAAAGCAAACAACGCACAGCGCCGAGGCCCAGGGCAGCCGGGGCCGGAAACCAGAGAAAGCCGGAGACAACGGGGGCGCACAGGGAAACAAGGAGAAAAAAAAAAAAAAACACCAGCACCAAAGAGGAGCGACGACAACCGCGAGACAAAAGGGGGGGGGGGGGGAGCAACGACCAGCCAGGCGGAAAGCACGAAAGAGGGACAAGCGCACGGAGAGCCGAAAGGCGAAATGCCAGCAAAGCAAACAACGCACAGCGCCGAGGCCAAGGGCACCCGGGGCCGGAAACCAGAGAAAGCCGGAGACAGGGGGGGCGCCCGGGGGAAGAAGGCGAAAAAAAAAGAAAGAAAAAAAAAACAACAACACCAAAGCACCAAGCAGGAGCGACGAAAACCGCGAGACACAAAAAGGGAGGGGGGGGGGGAGAAACCACCAAAGAGCAGCCAACGGCCAAGCGGGGGACACAAACGAGGCGCGAGCGCACGAACAGCCAGGCAGCGGGAGACCGAGAAAAACAACCAAAGCACAGCGCCAAGGCAACGAGGAACGGCAAGGGCAGCGAGAGAGAGGGGGGCAACCCCAGCCCGGAGGGGGCCAAGCAAAGCTGAAAGACAAAGCGGCCAAAGGAAAAGGTGAGGCGCACCACAACGCGCCCGGGAGGCCGGCCCGCCCGACCCGGCCACAAAGAACAAGCACACGCACGCCAGCCGCCGTCCGGATGGACGAGTGCGCGCCCGGAGGGTACCCAGCCCCTGCCGGCTACGAACAGCCGCCGTCCGGATGGACGTGTGTGCGCCCGGAGGGTACCCAGCCCCTGCCGGCTACGATAGCCGCCGTCCGGATGGACGAGTGAGCGCCCCGCAGCGACGCCCCGCACAGCAACACAACACACCGAGCGGGCACACCGGTGAACAGGAGCCGGGAGGCCCAGGACGCCGCACACACAACACAACACACCGAGCGGGCGCAGCGGTGAACAGGAGCCGGGAGGCCCAGGACGCCGCACACGCAAAACAACACACCGAGCGGGCGCACCGGTGAACAGGAGCCGGGAGGCCCAGGACACCGCACACGCAACACAACACACCGAGCGGGCACACCGGTGAACAGGAGCCGGGAGGCCCAGGACACCGCACACGCAACACAACACACCGAGCGGGCACATGGGTGAACAGGAGCCGGGAGGCCCAGGACGCCGCACACGCAAAACAACACACCGAGCGGGCACACAGGGGCACAGGAGCCGGGAGGCCCAGGACACCGCACACGCAACACAACACAGCGAGCGGGCACACCGGTGAACAGGAGCCGGGAGGCCCAGGACGTCGCACACGCAACACAACACACCGAGCGGGCGCACCGGTGAACAGGAGCCGGGAGGCCCAGGACGCCGCACACGCAAAACAACACACCGAGCGGGCACACAGGTGAACAGGAGCCGGGAGGCCCAGGACACCGCACACGCAACACAACACACCGAGCGGGCACACCGGTGAACAGGAGCCGGGAGGCCTAGGACACCGCACACGCAACACAACACACCGAGCGGGCGCACCGGTGAACAGGAGCCGGGAGGCCCAGGACGCCGCACACGCAAAACAACACACCGAGCGGGCACACAGGTGAACAGGAGCCGGGAGGCCCAGGACACCGCACACGCAACACAACACACCGAGCGGGCACACCGGTGAACAGGAGCCGGGAGGCCCAGGACGCCGCACACGCAACACAACACGGCGAGCGGGCGCACCGGTGAACAGGAGCCGGGAGGCCCAGGACACCGCACACGCAACACAACACACCGAGCGGGCACACCGGTGAACAGGAGCCGGGAGGCCCAGGCCACCGCACACGCAACACAACACACCGAGCAGGCGCACCGGTGAACAGGAGCCGGGAGGCCCAGGACGCCGCACACGCAAAACAACACACCGAGCGGGCACACAGGGGAACAGGAGCCGGGAGGCCCAGGACACCGCACACGCGACACAACACACCGAGCGGCACACCGGTGAACAGGAGCCGGGAGGCCCAGGACACCGCACACGCAAAACAACACACCGAGCGGGCACACAGGTGAACAGGAGCCGGGAGGCCCAGGACGCCGCACACGCAACACAACACACCGAGCGGGCGCACCGGTGAACAGGAGCCGGGAGGCCCAGGACGCCGCACACGCAAAACAACACACCGAGCGGGCACACAGGTGAACAGGAGCCGGGAGGCCCAGGACGCCGCACACGCAACACAACACACCGAGTGGGCACACCGGTGAACAGGAGCCGGGAGGCCCAGGCCACCGCACACGCAACACAACACACCGAGCAGGCGCACCGGTGAACAGGAGCCGGGAGGCCCAGGACGCCGCACACGCAAAACAACACACTGAGCGGGCACACAGGTGAACAGGAGCCGGGAGGCCCAGGACACCGCACACGCGACACAACACACCGAGCGGCACACCGGTGAACAGGAGCCGGGAGGCCCAGGACACCGCACACGCAAAACAACACACCGAGCGGGCACACAGGTGAACAGGAGCCGGGAGGCCCAGGACGCCGCACACGCAACACAACACACCGAGCGGGCGCACCGGTGAACAGGAGCCGGGAGGCCCAGGACGCCGCACACGCAAAACAACACACCGAGCGGGCACACAGGTGAACAGGAGCCGGGAGGCCCAGGACACCGCACACGCAACACAACACACCGAGCGGGCACACCGGTGAACAGGAGCCGGGAGGCCCAGGACGCCGCACACGCAACACAACACGGCGAGCGGGCGCACCGGTGAACAGGAGCCGGGAGGCCCAGGACACCGCACACGCAACACAACACACCGAGCGGGCACACCGGTGAACAGGAGCCGGGAGGCCCAGGCCACCGCACACGCAACACAACACACCGAGCAGGCGCACCGGTGAACAGGAGCCGGGAGGCCCAGGACGCCGCACACGCAAAACAACACACCGAGCGGGCACACAGGGGAACAGGAGCCGGGAGGCCCAGGACACCGCACACGCGACACAACACACCGAGCGGCACACCGGTGAACAGGAGCCGGGAGGCCCAGGACACCGCACACGCAAAACAACACACCGAGCGGGCACACAGGTGAACAGGAGCCGGGAGGCCCAGGACGCCGCACACGCAACACAACACACCGAGCGGGCGCACCGGTGAAGAGGAGCCGGGAGGCCCAGGACGCCGCACACGCAAAACAACACACCGAGCGGGCACACAGGTGAACAGGAGCCGGGAGGCCCAGGACACCGCACACGCAACACAACACACCGAGCGGCACACCGGTGAAGAGGAGCCGGGAGGCCCAGGACACCGCACACGCAAAACAACACACCGAGCGGGCACACAGGTGAACAGGAGCCGGGAGGCCCAGGACACCGCACACGCAACACAACACACCGAGTGGGCACACCGGTGAACAGGAGCCGGGAGGCCCAGGCCACCGCACACGCAACACAACACACCGAGCAGGCGCACCGGTGAACAGGAGCCGGGAGGCCCAGGACGCCGCACACGCAAAACAACACACCGAGCGGGCACACAGGTGAACAGGAGCCGGGAGGCCCAGGACACCGCACACGCGACACAACACACCGAGCGGCACACCTGTGAACAGGAGCCGGGAGGCCCAGGACACCGCACACGCAAAACAACACACCGAGCGGGCACACAGGTGAACAGGAGCCGGGAGGCCCAGGACGCCGCACACGCAACACAACACACCGAGCGGGCGCACCGGTGAACAGGAGCCGGGAGGCCCAGGACGCCGCACACGCAAAACAACACACCGAGCGGACACACAGGTGAACAGGAGCCGGGAGGCCCAGGACACCGCACACGCAACACAACACACCGAGCGGGCACACCGGTGAACAGGAGCCGGGAGGCCCAGGACGCCGCACACGCAACACAACACACCGAGCGGGCGCACCGGTGAACAGGAGCCGGGAGGCCCAGGACGCCGCACACGCAAAACAACACACCGAGCGGGCACACAGGTGAACAAGAGCCGGGAGGCCCCGGACACCGCACACGCAACACAACACACCGAGCGGGCACACCGGTGAACAGGAGCCGGGAGGCCCAGGACACCGCACACGCAACACAACACACCGAGCAGGCGCACCGGTGAACAGGAGCCGGGAGGCCCAGGACGCCGCACACGCAAAACAACACACCGAGCGGGCACACAGGTGAACAGGAGCCGGGAGGCCCAGGACAACGCACACGCGACACAACACACCGAGCGGCACACCGGTGAACAGGAGCCGGGAGGCCCAGGACACCGCACACGCAAAACAACACACCGAGCGGGCACACAGGTGAACAGGAGCCGGGAGGCCCAGGACGCCGCACACGCAACACAACACACCGAGCGGGCGCACCGGTGAACAGGAGCCGGGAGGCCCAGGACGCCGCACACGCAAAACAACACACCGAGCGGACACACAGGTGAACAGGAGCCGGGAGGCCCAGGACACCGCACACGCAACACAACACACCGAGCGGGCACACCGGTGAACAGGAGCCGGGAGGCCCAGGACGCCGCACACGCAACACAACACACCGAGCGGGCGCACCGGTGAACAGGAGCCGGGAGGCCCAGGACGCCGCACACGCAAAACAACACACCGAGCGGGCACACAGGTGAACAAGAGCCGGGAGGCCCCGGACACCGCACACGCAACACAACACACCGAGCGGGCACACCGGTGAACAGGAGCCGGGAGGCCCAGGACACCGCACACGCAACACAACACACCGAGCGGGCGCACCGGTGAACAGGAGCCGGGAGGCCCAGGACGCCGCACATGCAAAACAACAACCCGAGCGGGCACACCGGTGAACAGGAGCCGGGAGGCCCAGGACGCCGCACACGCAAAACAACACACCGAGCGGGCGCACCGGTGAACAGGAGCCGGGAGGCCCAGGACGCCGCACACGCAAAACAACAGGCCGAGCGGGCACACAGGTGAACAGGAGCCGGGAGGCCCAGGACACCGCACACGCAACACAACACACCGAGCGGGCACACCGGTGAACAGGAGCCGGGAGGCCCAGGACGCCGCACACGCAACACAACACACCGAGCGGGCGCACCGGTGAACAGGAGCCGGGAGGCCCAGGACGCCGCACACGCAAAACAACACACCGAGCGGGCACACAGGTGAACAGGAGCCGGGAGGCCCAGGACACCGCACACGCAACACAACACACCGAGCGGGCACACCGGTGAACAGGAGCCGGGAGGCCCAGGACACCGCACACGCAACACAACACACCGAGCGGGCGCACCGGTGAACAGGAGCCGGGAGGCCCAGGACGCCGCACACGCAAAACAACACACCGAGCGGGCACACCGGTGAACAGGAGCCGGGAGGCCCAGGACACCGCACACGCAACACAACACACCGAGCGGGCGCACCGGTGAACAGGAGCCGGGAGGCCCAGGACGCCGCACACGCAAAACAACAGGCCGAGCGGGCACACAGGTGAACAGGAGCCGGGAGGCCCAGGACACCGCACACGCAACACAACACACCGAGCGGGCACACCGGTGAACAGGAGCCGGGAGGCCCAGGACGCCGCACACGCAACACAACACACCGAGCGGGCGCACCGGTGAACAGGAGCCGGGAGGCCCAGGACGCCGCACACGCAAAACAACACACCGAGCGGGCACACAGGTGAACAAGAGCCGGGAGGCCCCGGACACCGCACACGCAACACAACACACCGAGCGGGCACACCGGTGAACAGGAGCCGGGAGGCCCAGGTCACCGCACACGCAACACAACACACCGAGCGGGCGCACCGGTGAACAGGAGCCGGGAGGCCCAGGACGCCGCACACGCAAAACAACAACCCGAGCGGGCACACCGGTGAACAGGAGCCGGGAGGCCCAGGACACCGCACACGCAACACAACACACCGAGCGGGCACACCGTTGAACAGGAGCCGGGAGGCCCAAGACACCGCACACCCAACACAACACCCCGAGCGGGCACACCGGTGAACAGGAGCCGTGAGGCCCAGGACACCGCACACACGTAGGGCGGCCGAGGGACAGGAAAGAACCAACACCCCATGGGTCGGACACACTGGGGCGACCCAGCCGACCCACCGGGCCAGTGGCAGGAGCGGTACTCCAAGGCTGTTGGTCCGAGCCCGGCCAGGCTGCATCGGGGACCATGGCAAACGTCACCCGGAGCCATGGATGCAACCGGTGACAGGCGAGCCGGTACACAGTCCAGGAGGGGGTCGCCTGCCAAGCGGAGCGGCCCCACAACTCAAGCCACAAGGGTGAGGCGGTCGTACCGTAGACAAGCGGGAGCAATACCCCTTGTGGTGAGAGATACTCCACACGGCTGGGCAGCCCCCAGAGCTGCCGCCCAAAGGAGGGGGCATGTGGCCCTACTCATGGACACATGTGGGGACACCCTCCCACCTGGGACACATGGACCGGGTGGCCGCGACAATGCCTTCCCAAGCACATGCGGGAGCGGCTCAAGAGGCACCTAACATAGGGCAGTGGGAGGGACAGGACTTCCCCGTGGTAAGACCTTCTTCCTGCACCGTCAAAGGAGGCATCCCGAGCTCCCGAAGATACCTACCTACCTACCTACCTGATCCCAAAGAGATTCACTGCTTGCAGATCTCCGAAAAGCAATCAAGGACAAGTAGTGGCATGACGTACTCACTAAGAAGCCGGCAGGGGATCCACTTGTTTATGGACCATGGAGGGATGCCAAAATCAAACTTCGGCCGAACTCTGTTCCCTACCGCCACCAGAATTTTGCTATGGAGAGCGACTGTGCTGCAGCCATGTGGAAGATTGTAAACAAATTTGAGGAACGTGGTTGGATGTACCCGTGTGATTCCGAGTGGGCAAGTCCTGCCTTTGTTGTCCGCAACAAGAAAAGGAAATGGCGCCTGGTGGTGGATTGCCGCGAGCAGACGCCATGACGGAGTTTGACAGCTTCGGGATTCCTCCCATTAAGGCGATGTTGCAAAAACAATCCAAGAAACGGATTTTCGGTGTCCCGGACTTGCAGCATGGCTATCATCGGATGCCATCGGCGAAGGACAGCAAGCCGCGCACCTCAATGAGCACACCATTCGGGAGCTACATGTGGAAGGTGATGCCTATGGGTGCGAACAATGACAATAGCTGATTGGAGAGGGTGACTGGGCGGATTCTCAGGAATGACACGGACATTGCTGACCCGTTTATGGACAACATGACCATCGGATCTAAAAGCGCAACGTGTGAGAGGGGCGTAGAGAATCAAGAGCTTAAATTTTGCCAAATCCTCTACCGATTCCGCGAACGTTTGGTGATATGCAGCTTAGAAAACTCCGATCTCTTTGTGGAAGAGGTAGAAGTTGCAAGGCACAGTGCAAGACATGGCCACTAGTAGCAAATGAGTGGCAAGGTTTCCTTTCTGAAAAATTAGGAGCGACCCGCCACAGTCACTGAGCTTTCTAGGGTTTGGCAACTACTACAGCCGTACGTGAAGACTTGAGCTGAGTATGCGTCTCTACGGTCTGCCATGCTTCAGTTGTCAAGGCCACTGACCAAGAAGGGCGGCCGCGACTTTTTATTAGAATCGGATGCATTAGCTCAAAAGACCAAAATACTACATTGTGTTATACACTGAGAGTCGCGGAATCCGACGCAACTTGCACGGAATAATGAATGACATTTCAAGAAACGGGGTCGCACTGCACAAAGGGCATTTTGGAATGAAAACATCCAATGTTCCTTTTTAATATCTGCCCTGTTAGCGCATGCATGTGCGCTCCGCACATCTATCACACCGATTGTCCTAAAAACGACCGGATCGTAGAAATGTTCATAAGCATTGTTGGCACCGGAAATAGCGCTAAAGCTAGGAGCGAATGGCAGGGTCAATGAAAGCTCCTTAGAAGCTACTGTTGACCTTATAGGGATCGAATTGTAGGCTATAAGAGAAATAATTGCGAGCTAATGGGGAGCTGAGGCGGAGTTGATGAAGAGCTCATCTACAGCAAATGGGCTGGCAACGGTGAGTCATTGCGGTGTTGTAAGATAGCCAATTTGCAGCATTCGTGCAGCATGTGCTCAAGCATTGTGCCGTTTTTGGAGGTAAAAGATTTTAAAAACATTTTTTTGTAAAAAAAAAAACAGAAGATAACCTTATTGGTTTTCAAGCTGCTTTTTTCGTGATTACCTCCGAGAGAAAACCTTTTGAAAACCTCTTACCTCCTTCGCAAAAAGTAAGAGGTTTTAACTTTTCAAACAGGTGCCATGCTTTATTGTGCATCCCTAATTTTGCGGTGTTCAATACCACATGCAACATACCGATCCTCTGGTAACAATTACATCATGCTATATGTTGTGCTTGAGCAACGAAACATTGACCACTGGGGCGTGTATTTTCGCCACTATGCTTGCTGCTGATTCAACAATCTCTAATTAGCTCGAAATGAGCTCCCTATGAGCTACCGATGCGCCATTTGCTCCGTGTTAGCTCGTATTAGCTCCTCATTATCCTCAACGGCTTCTCATTGGCTCCCGATTTTCCCTTTATTTGCTTGATATGAGCTACCTTTTTTACAAGCCATTGGCTCTCAGTTCGCTTGCCAACTTGGAGGGCCCACCTAGATAGCTCAGAACCCCATCATCCCTGGCAGGCACAACACATGCAACTTGTTGCAAATGAATGCTATTGGTGTTGGTGTTGTTGTTGCGTGCGGCTTTTAACCCAATTGATCAATTATGTGCACATAGTGAATACACCAATATGCATTGGTTGTAGCTAATGTTGAAACTGTTACAATGAAACAATTAAAAAAAATGGTGTTTATTTATTGATTTCCATAGCTAAGCTTTGTTTTTAGGTGGCAAAATACACCCGTGGACACAGATGCAACATAACCATCTCGAAATTGTAATGAAAAGGATGTTCAAAAAAAAATTTGACGGCAGCAAAGATAAATGTGCCCAAAAATGCAGTCTTGCGGGTCATTTTAAGATGAATTTCATGAGCTTTCACAAAAAGCTCCCCGTTTGCTCCCCATGACCTCTTTATCACCTCCCTATTGGTTGCCCACTAATCATGTATTCACTTTGTAGTAGGTCCCCACCAGCTCACCATGAGCACCCTCGGCCGGTAACTGCACATTTTGACTACGTATGTCTGTGGGAGGCAATTCTCACAATTTTCTGTGTGCAGCAGCCAGCGTTTCTCCAGCTGAGTTGCTGCATACTTTTCCTGTGCACCATGCAATGGTGTTTTGGCTGCACTTTTGGGCTAGCTATGGGCTGCACATTAGGTGCCATTATCTCCCCATCAGCTCTTCATTCACCTTCAATGCAGGGGTGGCGTAAAAAGACCAGTGGGGCTCAAAAGTGTTGCAATTCATCCCCATCTTTATAACTTTTACACAGTCTTCATGTGCACAAATTCAACGAACTAGACATTGAGGCACCATATCAATACAGCAAGCAAGCAAGCAGGAGTGTGCGTACGAACGCATCCATTTTGAGATTTTCGGTACCCACAATCCAGATTTTTGGGGGGACATCGATATCTTGAGAGACAGAGAGAGAATACTACACAATGCAACAATATTGATAATCATGAAACATACAATTTACCCTGCATGGACGACCCAAATATGCCCAAACACAGAAAAAATTTGTGGTATGTTCTCTGTCTCCAGTGGAACAGGATATGTGCCATTCATAAAGTCCTCTAAGCAGCAAAGATTGTTGCTTACACACACAGGTAGAGATTAGGGTGGTTTTGATGTGTGAAGATACTTTTCCCCGACTTCTTCAACCAAACCACAGACAAAATATGAATTCCATCCAAAACTAGAAAGAGCCTGGACGCAAGCAAGTGGGACTGTGGACTACAGCACAACACCACCACAGTGTGCAACTTGCATGGGACACAATGAATGGGTAAAATACCTGGTGCGCCCACTGCACCACAACGTGGTTCTTTGCATCGGGATTTGCAAATCTGCTGTGTTGCTGTGTCCAGCAGCAACACAGATTTCTACTTGTACCTTCCTTCAATGCCAAAAGAAATCAACAACTTGGGTTGTCACAAGCCAGTGATTCCTCCCAAATATCCAACCAATGGCGGCCATGGAGTAATGTGCAAGGCTGGGGCCTGTCTGATTTTTCTGGCAGGCTCAGTGAGTCTGCAGGCCAAAAAAAAACTCCCTTGGCAGCAAATGCACATACAGCTGTATTAAGCTACGCTAGATGACATGGCACTGCAATCACATCCTGTTGGCACCCCACAGCCCAAACTGCCAACTGCCTGGAAATGCAATAGTGAGCCGGAACACTCTGGCCCTGTGCTACATCATCATGCAAGTACAACTTTTTGGGTCAAACCCTGCCTCTAACTCCTCAACAGAGGGGCCTTTATCACAATGGGATGGATGCCATATTGACCAGATCTCAATGCAACAAAACCAGATGCACAGAAAGTCTGACATCAGAAAGGTGTGGTTGCTGTGGTGTTTGGTGACCTAACAAAAACACACGTGCACCATCTTTCTGCCAGAGAGGTGGAGCTCTGGCTTTCAGGTGGTGTCAGGTGGTGTTGCATGCATTCTCTTTTGTAAAGTAGGTGTTCTTTGATAGGAGCATTCACCATTAGATCCAAATTGCATGCCTGAGCCTTCCCTCAAATGCGGTGGTTTACAATGTGGGGGTACAATGTCATCCGTGCACTGTTTTGTGGAACCATGGCGGAGGTGAATGCAGCAGCAGAAGAATGCCTGGCAGTGAATGGAACCATTCAAACTACATCAGATATCATGTCGAGCTTACCCTAGAGACCTATGTTAAAACCAATATGTTTGATATTTGGGTCAAAAATTAATGCGGCAACCCAAAGTTGACCATTTGGGGGGGGGGGGGTTAGACGGGAGAAACTCTACCCCCATGGGGTGCCTTACGGGATCGGGTGTCATTTTCACCCGGGGGTTGGGGGGGGGGGGTCTCACCTGCTTCCATGGAAAAAAAATATTAAAACAGTCCTCGGGTTTAATTTTTGAGTTTAATTTTTCGTTTAATATTTGAAATATTAAAAATTAAAGCGTCTCCGACGTTAATATTAACCTGTCAAAAATTAACCCTCCCTGAAAATCCCTACAAGCACACAACAACACAACAAATACCTTTTCAATCACTTCCAGTACTCATTACTGGCTCCATTGCCAGTATTGCACCAGTACCACAGGTGGTATCACCTGTCGGTTACACTTCTTGAGACCCCGTTTTGGGGTCCCACAATTGTTGGGTTGGGTCAGGGGTGGAGTTAGGAGTGGGGTTGTTTTGTGCTTTGGGGTTACTCGGGGGTTTAGTTTTGGGGTTTGTCAGGGGGTTAGTCTTGGGGTCAGTCAGGGGGTTAGTCTTCGGGTCAGGCTGGCCCGAAGGCTGGGGGGGGGGGGGGGTGGCTTTCCCCTTGCCCTTGCAAACACGCTCGAGGTGTTCTTGGGCGGCTTCGGGGGAGGGGAAGAGGAGGCCACGGGCCACCTCGTAGAGCGTGGGGTTGCCTGGGTATTTCACCCAGACAACCCCCGTTTTCCTCCGGTGGACACCGGTGACGGTGCCCACCTCCATGCCCGTGGGGTACGGACGTGGACTTTGGTGCCGACGAGGGAGTCGTCGGCACCATCCCCCCCCCTTTGGGGGGGGGGGGGGTTGTCTTGGGGGCGGGGGTGCCCTTTGTGGCCGGGGGTGGGCTTGGGGGGGCGGGCCTGTCTTTTATTGGGGGGGGGGGGGGATGGCTCCATCCGATGAGTCATCGGACTCAAAATGCGGTGTTGCAACGGAAGGTCAAATTTCAAAAACCACCACTCCCACGCTTGCAAAACCACCTCCCCCTCCCGTTCCAATGCTAGCCCCCGGCATTCCCCCCCCCTGCGGGCCGTGTGGTCGTTGTAGGCCCTCTTGAGAATGGCGTTGAGGCTCTCAACGACATCGGCGCACACCGCGCCCAAACCGACCCCAAGCCACGCCGCATTAGCCACCGCCAATGTCACATCCTCCTCCAAGTAGAAGAGGTGGTTCGATTGGCAGGCGGCCTTGCAACAATGCAGGCAGTACGCCCGCGCGACCCACTTGGTGCCCCAGTAGAACTTCTTGCAGTCGTGGACCGACTGCAACACCTACGAACAAAAAGGAATTAATTTTTGAATTCATTTTTCGAGGTTAATATTAGATTAATTTTTCAATCGACGTTAATTTTTGCGAAATATTAAGTATTAACCTCGAGAAATTACCACAAAAACGAAAGCGAAACAAAACGACCATATGCCTATAGGTTCTTGGACCATATTGTCGCTAGCGCGGCCATGTCCTTATCCCCGCATACAGCCATGCCAATCACCCATAGGTAGGCGGGCGTTGAGCCCCATGCGCCGTGGTTGAGGAGCCCAATGGAAAGTTGGGTCCAACTTCCACCGGCGCATGGGTAAGCATCCCCATGGAGGAGGAAAGTGAGGGGCCGCTTTCAATCGGTGGTGTCCACAAGGGGTGGACGCGATTGGATGTAGGCGGCCAACAATTGCAAGAGCGGCCGCTTGTGGGGGGATCCGCCACGGACACGGGTCGATCTAGCGCAAGCGGCTTGACCAACTCCTTCCATGTGTCCATGAAGCGGTCACGTGAAGGGATGGGGCGGGGGAATGGGAGGCCCGTTGCGGCGGTGTACGCCGCCCCCCGGCGGGTCAGGAACTCCGACACATGCCGGAAGCCGCCCTTGGGGATATTCAAGTCCATAAGTAACCCGATCAATTCGGGTGCGGGGAAGAGGACGGAGGCATATTGCTTCACGGCCTCTATTTGCTTGTTGCGGATGAGCGGGAGTTGGGCAACCTCGGTGGCCTCGTACCACCGGGCCTTGGCCAAAGGGGATGAGGCCACCCACTCACCAAGGAGTTGGGAGACCAAAGGCTCCCGCAAACTCTTGGCCCCACTCAAACGCGTGAGCGTCATACTAAGCTTGAGAATAGTGTCCCAAGAGAAACTCATAACAAGCGCTACACAAGGGAAAAAGGAGGTTGGGAGTGGGGTGAGTGGGGGGACCGGAGATGGATGTGTGGGGCTACATAACCACCTATAGGGGGGGGCTCAATCATCGTCGGTAACAGATACCGGATGCCCCCGCCCAGGCAATTCCAGCCAATGTTCCAAGTGTCCGGAAGCAATATATACCACCTATAGGACTATGCAACCCCTGTAGCAACCCGTTGGGCACCCTTTGACCACCCAAACACTTCAAGTGGGCATGGTACGCGCACAAGCAAAGCGGTGCAAATGAGGCAAAATTGGGTTAACGTGTTAATATTTGCCAGGTTAATTTTTTACCCCCTTTCATATATTAAAAATAAAAATTAACCATATTGGTTTTAACGTAGGTCTCTAGCGTATACAAAAGCTGCTTGAACAACAAGCAATCTCTCCGACATCAGGTCCTGGTAGCTTGGCTTTGGGCAGCGGAACATGGTCTTTCAGGACAAAACACCGGCCACATTGCCTCCTAGCCTGCTGGCATCTGAAACTAACAGCCAATCTGCTGTGCTGTGTTCTCCTTCTGCTGTATCAGGTCATGGCAACCCCATTCTTCCTCAAAAGTGGCTTGTTAGTGTTTCTGCATACACCTCAAAACCTGTGGAGAGCGCTTCGTTGCTGGGTGATCACAGGGTACTAGCAGCATTTGTTGGGAGCAGCAGCCTGCGTGTGTGGAGCTAGGCCACTGCAAGCAGATGGCCAAGTGTTGCTACATGACGTACCAAATCAGACCTGTGAGTTTCGGAAACATCCCACAGATCCCACACATCAATAGAAAGCGGTATCCAACCCTTGACTACAGGTAATTCCACATCAGCATCGTTGAGAGCTCACCTTGGGATGCACTTGACAAATATCATGCATTCCACTCGTGTGATTGCCTGACAGATGCAACAGGCACAGTGGAGTATTCCACAACACAGTCAGCGCATCCGGCAGCGACATTTCAACCAAAACATCTCACCAGCACCATTGCTGTGTATCCAGAACGTCCAAACGGGCACTGGCACCAGAGCATTTGCAGACCAGCACGCTTGAAAAAAGTGATGCACTCATTGTTATCCATCGAGTTGCCAGGAGTGTTGCAGCACCAAGTCCATGACACGCTAACTCACAATGCAGCCGGTTACTGTGCAACAACTACTGCTACTTCTCATCCTCTTCGTCACGGGGCCGCTTGCGAGAGTCTTGCCGATGGCTCTGAATCTGCTGCTGGGCTTCACGCAATTGTTTGTGCAAATAATGTGAAGTGAGTTGCTCTTGCTGTGCCCTCTGCTCCTCCTCCAATTGCTTTTGCCTCAATGTCGCCTGTAGAAAAGATGTGTTTGTACCCCCCACCTTGTCTCCCCAACTGCACGTGATCCCACCGTTCCCTGGGGGCGGGGGGGTGCCCTTGTGAGAGCAACACTAAAGATCCAAAATTCTATTGCCTTGCTGAAGGCACCTCACAGAGGGATTTTTGTTATGGGTTTGCTGTTGTTGTTCACACCTGCATTGCCCACCAGCTCCTCCCCCCCCCCCGCTCCTCTCAGATTCTCAAGCCAAAACTCACTGTTATACCAAACCAAACACAAAATAGGCCCACTCTCGGCTGTTGCCCACACACCTGTGCAAGTGGTTTTTGTAATTGGATCAGATTTAGCATCTCCAATCTTTGGGATCATCCATCATCATCATCATCCATTTTTTAGATTCTAGATGTTAGATTCTCAAGCCAAAACCCACTTTCACAACAAAATGAAAGTCGAAACAGGTCCAATCTACACTGTTGCAGTCACAACCGTGTAGGAGGTTTTTTGGGATACAGCGTCTCCAATTTCTAATGTCTAAATTAGTCCACTCTAGATTTTTGTACAAACAACGGCATAGGTGATTGTTGTAGATTGGTTCAGCTTCAGCATCTTCAATTTTGGGATCATCCATCATCATCATCCACCATTCCATCCCCAATCAGGGCTACAATTTAGATTCTCAGGCCAAAAACAAGCGTCAAAACAGGTCCAAGCCATACTGTTACAAACACAGTATTTGGGATTCAACCATCCATCGTCCAATACCCAATAAGGGTCACGATTTTGGATTCTCAGGCCAAAACCAACTTTCACACCAAACTAACGCCAAAAGAGGTCCACTCTACACTGTAATAGACACAATGCGATAAATGATCTTTGGGATTCAGCATCTGCAGGGGGGGGGGGGGGATTGCAGTCGGGGGGGCGGGGGGGTTTCGAAACCAATTGCGAAAAATTGCGGGAGAACTGCGGGAAAATTGCGGAAAATTGAGGGAAAATTGCAACATTGTAAGCAGCCCTCCGTAACCCTCAAGGTGCAACAGTTCTGGACAGGTGGATCAGATTTTTTTCAGTGGATCAGATTTTTTTCAGTCATACAAAAGGTCCATGGGCAGCACAATTACAGGAGGCGCCCCTCAATATCACCATGGAATTGAAGCATGAACCGAAGGCGGCGGATGTTGTCATCTTCAAGCGTGGGCAAAACGGAGTCTCATTGTTCTGCATGTTTGTGTACACCAGTATGTTTCAGCATTGACAGCAAGGGTCACCTGCAGGCACGTAAGAATGGCAAAGCAGAAAAATTGCGGGAAATTTGCGGAAAATTGCGATAAATTGCAGAAAATCGCGGAAAATTGCGAAAATTGCGAAATTGCGGAAAATTGCGGAAAATTGCGGACCTCAAGTCCCCCCCCCCCCCCCTGGCATCTGCAATTTTGGGATGATCCATGAGGCCAAAGCCGAAGCCAAAACCCACTTCTACACCAAACCGAATGTCACAACACGCCCACTCTACACTTTTACAGACACAACAATCGAAGTGGTTTTTGGCATTCAGCAACTCCGATTTTGGGATCATCCATTATCACCACCCATCATGCAATCACCAATCACCATCAACCAGGGTCACAGGTTTTCTTCTTGGGGCAAAACTCATGTTCACAGCAAACGACGTCCAAATGAGTCGAGCGGGCCTAAACATCCAATATCATACATTGGGATATGCTACGCAAATACCCCCCAAATGGGGGTATGTGGCTTTGACACCTGCGCTTGATCTGACAACCCTCTTCAAAGTGATTTGCCGGAAACAACAACTAGCCTTGCTTTGAAAAGGGTGTTATTCGCGTGCAATGAGAGTATGATGAGGTGCCACAAGCAGTGACCATTGCGTCATGAATTTAGAAATTGTGAGGTGATTCCCCGGTCTCTACCTCCAAAGGACAAGAAGGGTTGAAAGTAGTGGGCAGTACAGCAACAAATATCCCCAAAATACCGTTCCCGGCCTCAAATTACAGGAAAAACTTGATCTTCATAGATGACCACAAAAAAGAATCACCAACCTCCATGGTTCCAAAATTAGTGGAAAGAACACCTACCGTTCCTCTACCAAGGGTGTTGCTCTTGTAGACAAGGGGGGTACCATCACCATGCACAAAAATTGGTATGCATTGGGGCAATAAAAGTCCCCCAATGTTGCCGCCAAGCTTCTCAGAGCACACACTTTTGCTGCCATGGGCAGGATGCTAGCAGTTTTACCTTGATTCACATAATCAAAATTTTTTCACCCTCAACTAAAATCGCATGCATCTAGACTGAACGTGACGAAATTCAGAATTTGGCACGGCTGCAGATGGAGCAGCAATCTAAAAGAAAAGAAAAGAGTGATAGGGAGTTGCACTCTGACCACAAATCAGTGGACAACATGACCCCTGGCCGGCTCCAACTTCATTTGGCAGGCGGGGGGGCATCCCACCCCACCCCAAAAAGCCCCCCCCCCCTCTAAGGGCACCCCCCTCCTTGTAACAGGGTGGGGTGGGATGGGGCCAAATCCTTGACTGCCAAAATTTGAAAATGCAAGGTGATACCATTTTTGGCCTAGCCAGATGGTGATTGTCTATTCTTGGTGGTATCTGGATGGTTGCTGTTCAAAACCTATTCAAAATGTTGATTGTTGCCACCTACAAAGCATAAGCACACCTGCCTCTGATGCACCCTTCCTTCCTTTTTAGGTGGAAGCAACTCCACAAGAAATGAAGGAAAACAAAATTCAATAGGCCTAGAACAATGATGCGCGGTGTCTGCACTGCATACATCCCAACGACCGGTGCCTCACCGCCACAGGTCTAAAGGGAGATTGTATTTGATGGGCAAACATGTGAAACATGAGCTAATAGTCAGCATCTAGATAAAAAAACAATTACAACACCTCTTAACAGAACTGCACCACGCACCAGCCGGCAGCAAATCAGCCTTGCTAAATGAGCAAATCAGCCTGGCCAAATGCCACAAGTCTAAGGAGCATGCAAAAAAGGGGCACTTGGCTGAGGGCTTCAGTCACGCATCCAAATCAGCCACTAGAGATGCTGACATGGGTGGAGCTACTACTGCAGCTACTGGTGCTACTGCCACCGGTGCTACTGGTGCTACTTCCACTATTCTCATCATCACTACAACAACATCAGACATGGGTCACGGGGCTACAAGAAGAATGGGATGGCACAAGACACAGATCAAAATACACGGTGCTAAGGTATGCCACCCCACCCCACCCCAAAACCCCCCCGTAAAAGCACCCCCCCTTCTAAGCGGGGTGGGGTGGGAAGCCCCCCCCCTCGCCATATGAAATTGGCCACCATGTACCACGGGGGCCGCCGCCAGCCAATGTGTGACCCCGAGGGGTGTGCGACAGTTTGGGGGGCTCTTAGGGGGGGGGGGGGGACCCCAACCCCCCTCCGAAGGGGGGGGGGGACCCCAACCCACCCCCCCTTCGTTGACCCAAACCCAGCACCTTTTCCGTCAGGCACCTCCAAGCGCGCAAATAGACAAAGCTAACAAGACGCACTGTGACCGGTCATAGCTCATGATTGTTTTGCTGCACTGCAGCACTTTCAGAGCAGTACCGAATGTTGCCTTGACTTCGCCCAAAGGCTATCAAATGTCTCTTAGGCTGCCTTGGGTCAGATCTCTCTCCCCCCATGTGGAACCCGGTTACCGACGCATGGTCAGTGCAGTGCTCTTAGTAACCGTGCATGCAAAATGGGTTATGCTGGTATCCACTGGCCCACAAATAGTGTCCCTTCCCCTTCTCACAAACCACAGACATATATATAGAGAAGCGAAGGGAGGGGAGGGGCCTCACACATCGGAATCATCCTCCCACTCGTCGCGTGTCCTCTTGCCGGTACTCTTGGGGCGAGCACGCTTCTTTGGCCGGGCTGCTTGCGATCTTGTGACCCGACAGGCTGCCGGCCCATCAGACATGGATTCCGATGGCACATAGTCACTAGTGCCTGACGGGGCACTACTGCTGGAGGATGCACTCGTACTGGAGGAGGCATTGGTGGTGGAGCTGCTGCTACTACTACTGCCACTACTACTACTACTACTACCATGGTTTGGCCCAGAGAGAAGAGCAGGGAGAGTAGTGGGTAGGGCCGGCGGCACAGCAGGCTTCGCCTTTGGTGGCAATGGGGCCCGGAAATTGTCAAAGGCTTGCAACACCTTTGTTTTCTCCTCTTCGCTGCACCCGGCATATTCATGGGACACACCGGGGTGCGCTTGTGCCATGTGGTGTGGCATGGCGTAGGTGCAATGCCATTTTCAGCAATCAAGCACCTTGCAGTGAACCGGCAAGTTGGTGCTAGGGTTCATCGCTGTTGGGGTTGCCACGGTGCTGTAGCCGATGGTACGCGAGACTGCAATTGTTGTCAATTTTCTTGCTGTGCACACTTGTGCTGCACTTGCCATCTGTGTTGCCACACCACAGGCAAAACGCGCCTTTATCCGCACCCTCTTGGCCGGCCCACCTATGGCCTCGCAAAAAATGCCCGGCAATATGCGACCGTATTGAAGCGTGCATTCACGACAATGTTCAACAACTATTGAACGTGGATGCGACGACCCTCAAAAGCCACAAATAGCAATTGGTCCGTGTCCTCGGCTGCTTGCAACAAACCATGATATTCATTTTCCGGCGATTCACGTGCAATCTCCGAGGCGGGAACATCCTGATCCGAGGAATCTTCCAGGTCAGAGGCAGAATTAGAATCGGGGTCAGAAGCGCACCCAGAGTCAGTATCAGAATCCAACTCGCGCATTGCAGCATTGTCAATGCGCACCCCAAATGGGGACAACATGCCAAACCCATTGTCGTCCCGCACCGAAAAATCATTTGCCTCATAACGGAGTGCTGGGAATTTGAGCAGTACTGCCTCAGCATCCTGCCGACCAACCATCCAACGGAGATATAGGTTAACATCTTTAACAAGACATGGGCCAGCCGTGCGTGGATTCACGTTGTCTCCAACCCAATCGGGGTGCTTTCCGTGCCAAACGGTAGCGATCTCGACCCCGGCCCGTGCACAACTGAGGACGCTGCTAGCCGTAAGCACAGAGTTGCGGGAGGCACTGCGCAAAATTCCAATGTAATCCTCTGCACCTTGGTTTCCTCGTTCACAAACGAAGTGCTCGGAGTCGGGAAAGCGGTGGCCTTGGAGGTGGACGTCGGCGAATGGGCACTACAGCTCCTACGGAAAAAGGGCACAATATTTAGTATTTCATATGCCACTCCGTGGGTGTGCGAGGGCGTCCGCAAACAATAAGATGGACACCACCTGTGCATTATCCCGGTACGTGCGCGTCGGCAAGAAGTCGGCACCATTGCAACGGTACATGGCCAATTGCAGGTGAAGGGCCTTGGCACAGTATTGTAGCTTCTTGGGCAAGCTGTGGGAGTTCACATAGTAGTACTGATATGTGGCGTCTAAGAATGACGCTAGTGCACCAAGGTCGCGCATGGCCACAGTGGTCGACGGGTCCAAATCCAGCCCCGTGGAAGCAGCCACGATGCGATTGACAACCTCAGAGACGGCCGTACAGCGAATGAAGTACCAACAAAAGGAAATGTCAAACGTTGAGTGTACGGGACGCTACAATGTGTACACATGGACACTGCACCTAGTAAAGCCGAAGAACTGCAGGCACGTTCTGCTTGTCCTTTGGATTGAGCGTGCTCTGGGTCACCACAACCTTTGCCTTGGAACCCAAATGCATGAGCGAATCTTGCGAGATAACCGTGTCGCCAACCTTCATGGCATGGGATCCAATCAGCACACCGAGAATACGCTTGTCGATGTGGCGGCGATCAGCATTGGTGGTGGCGCCGAAATGGGTTACAGTCACGTCACAGAGAGGCAAACGGGGAGAAAAGTCGACAGAAATCTGGTTGAATGAGGTGAAGCACTTCATGCGGCGGGCATCACCATCGCTGTTCAATGTGGCAATTGGCTCAAAAGCCGGAGCCAAAGGTTCGCACATACGGAAAAGGTCCTGGAAGCTCTGAGCCTCATCCTCATCTGTAAATATGTTGCACGTCAATTTGAAACTGATTGGCACCATTGCATGCATTTCACGGCTGTGACGCGCAACACCGCAAATGGAGACGTGCCGGGCTAAATGCCAATCCCCGTTTGACAAATGCTTCATGACGTTGATGACGCTCTGAATGCCGGTGTATGGGATCCGCTCCTTGACACAATCACACAATCCGACAAAGAAGAGTCCATTCTCCACAGGGTCGTGGGCCACGGACAGCCGAGGTAGAAGGGAGGCCTCATCCTTCAAAGCGCGTATGGGGCACCGCTCCAACCCCGACCAAATACTCCCCAACAAGGTGCAGACCTTGTCACAGTGCAAGTGGCCTTGCAGATTGAACGGGTTTTCAGCCCTCTGGAATTGTTTCAAAAACGGAGATGAGGGCAGAATTCTGGCCTTGTAAAAAGTATGCAAAAGCCTCGGACCCCCCAAGCGCAATGTGAGCAACGCAAGGTCCCGTTCCTGCTCCGTGTACTTGTGCAACAGTTGTGGGGTAACGACTTGCTCCAAAAGGGCCACGCAATATCGAAGACTGTGACCTTGCGACATGTGATGCTCCAAAAAAGGGCCAACACAAGGGAAATTTTTGGTGCGCAGTGCGATCACCAATTTGGAGGCCGTGTCAGCAACACCGCGCAATGACACAATCTTGCGGTGAGCATTTAGCGCAGCCAGGCGAACGTCGTCACGTTGATCGCGTTTTTTGTGCAAGAGTTCGCTCAGTTGTTGCACACCCAATCGCAAATAATCGCTCCTAGGCGTGGCATCGATGGCATACTCAACCACCTTCTTCAATGCTTCCGAGTCCTTCAACTCCGCGCAGTGCTTGCAACACTATTCCCCATCGTGCATTGTGCCATCACACGCAACACTGAATACCATGTTGTGACCCGGCAACCAACTGATGGGCGGGCAGTTTGGGATCCCCCCGGGAGTATGTATCGCAAATGGTGAGTGGGCAAGGTGGCTACATAACCCCTGCCGCCTCGGGGGTCCCCACCGCCTCAGGGCGGGGGACAGAATCAGAAGTGGCCCACAAGTGGGCAAGGTGGCAAGGTGTTCCGTGCGACAATTTTGGGGTGCGTAGAGCCCCCCCCCCCCCCCCCCCCCCTCCCTCGGGGTCGGGTCCCGACCAGGATCGGCCCCCGTGCCATGTACTTGTGTTGTGCAGGTGTGTTCACACTTCACCCAAGGGTCAAATGTGAATACCACAATACGTTTGAGGAAAAAATCCAAAAATAGTTTGCGTGAGCAACCCCTCACTTTGTGGCACATCAGCCCCAAATGCAGCAACAATGGTTTTAAATGCTCGCGTGTCCTGATACCATGTTCCTGAATTCTGGAGGCAACTATGCTTGCTCTTATGCGGATGATGCCTTTATGGCATCCAACAGCGATCTTCATGTCCCCTTGTCTGGCATTACCAGCCTGAAATGAGCCCTATGCCCATTCGTCCTGATGATGTTGAGAGTTTCTGTGTAATTGTAGCCTTCCCAGTGCTTCCAGTGCTAAGCAAGAATGAGGAGAGGATATGGGAGGGGGGGGGGGGGGCAATTGTGCCACAACACCCCCCCCCCCCAGAAGAAATGAGGCTACCCAATGCCCCTTTGGGAAGCGCTGTTCAATAAACCTCAACCAATGCTCCCAAAATGGTATCACTGGTCGTGGACATGCCAATGCACTCATTTATGGGTTGCAGACACCTGGAACGCTTTCCCTAATTCTTCCGTTTGGGGCACAGATACCTTGGATACACGAGAATTGTTACGCGACTTACGCAAGAAAACCCGCAACTTGCGCATATTTCCACAATCAAGCTGCGCTTTCTTCCTCTGAAAATCCTGTGTGTTCAAGGACCGGTGAATGATGGGCAGTGCAGAGGTCAGACGATGGCTTAAGACCAAGGGGAGAGGGGGGTTTGGGCCCAAACCCTATCGCGGTGATCCCCCCCTCCCCTTGGTTAGCTAAACTTAATTCCGTCTTAACCGCCCCCCCCCCCCGTCCCTAATTTTTTGGGGGCGTAAATCGCGTTTTTTCCCCTACCAAAAGATTTTTTGGGGCATAAGTCGCGTAACCTTTTTTTTTTGGAGTACATTGCGCATGGAAAAAAAAACCTTTTTTTCAGAGAAAAAAGAAGAAGAAGAAGATTGCGTAGAAAAAGCACAAGAACCACCCAACACCCGCCATTGCTACCGAAGGAGGTGAAGCCTATAGCCCCCGTGGACATTTTGGGTACCTCCGGCACGGGTAAAGCAATGGAGCCGTGGCGTGAAGGCTAGTTTTTAAACTCATCGCCTGTAGATGACGGAAAGAAAGAAATAATGTTGGAGCACACCCACATGAAACATGCAATTTGCCCTTCAGCCTTTGGCAAGCGGTATCAAAATGATGATATTGCTACCGGCGCCACCGGCTGCGAAGCTCAATACCACCGAAGTCCGGTCACCTCAGGCCAACTACATTCTTCACATGCGACCATAATGGAGAGGAGCCAACTACAAGAAGTCAGTGAACGCACGCTTGTAAATCAAATCAGACTTCATGTCGGATGACTGCGGCTTTGCACGCAGATTGCTGTTCCACACACAAGCATGAAGGATATCCTTTGCTACTTGTTCAGGACCCCTGGGATGGCAAGGGTGATATAGCCAATCTGCCCATATGTGGACTAGCTATTTCTAACTATTGTCCCGGGCATTGGGAGTGTGCTCGCCGACAGGTCACGGCTCATTGCACCATTAGGTTTGGGGTGTCATGCCCCCCTTTGCTTCGAAGAAGGGGCCGTGCCAAAAATGCCCATTTGATATTGGCCTTTCTTCAATTCTTTTGCTTGACTGGCTCTTGTGGTTGTTTTGACCTCCGGCTCAAATATGCATTGGGCCAAGGCTTGTGTGTTGCACATGTGGTGTAAGCGGGGAGAGGTGATGCACCCTTGTGGGTTGTGGTCCACGACCACCATCTCGAGTTGCATGTCTTGGCGGTGGCCATAGAAAACTGATGACTCAAGAGGGGCAATAGGTAGCCAACAATCATCTTGTTATCGGTCAAAGGGAGGCCTTTTACAACAACCCAGACGCCGAAATGGAACTGAGAGAGGCAAAACCGGTGCCGTTGTGTGTTAGGTGCCCGTGGGGTTTGTGTGCAAGAGTGTTGTACTAGTTCTTGCATTGTTGTATGTTGTGCGGTGCATGGCAAGTGACAGGGCCCATCCACCTCGTGGCACCCATTTTTTCGTCCATTGGCACTTTGTATTGAGTGTCTCATTTTTTTCATCCACATGCTTGGGCCTTGGGTTTTCAAAAGGATGGTTGGTCATGTGGCTATGAATCGTTGCATCTTTGTGATGAGGTGGTTAGCCATCAAGGAAGCCTGGAGGAAATTGATGCTATCCCAACGCCTTTGCCGAGAGGATTCATCAAGGAAGCATTGCGCATCATCAATACGAATCGCCCTGTCCAAGTCCCCGGCACCATCCCGGAGCATAGATGGGAGGAGGATGTGAATTGCTGGAAGCTTGGAGAATCTTCTCTATGCCCAGCCTCCAACTCCAAGTCCCCACCCCCATCTACTTCTCCCCTCCTTTTTGATGAAGAGGATCCTCTTTCGCAACCTGAGGGCAATATTGTAACCTCCTCCTTAGAGCCGAAAGCTGCAGAAATCTCCTGCCTCCCCAAACTCCAATTTTTTTTTGAGGATGTGTCGCCACATGGGTAGTCGGTGAAGGGCCACGTTGACACCCCTGCACCAACCCCACAGTCCTCTGCCTTTTCTAACCCCCCACTCGTGATGACGCCCGTACATACGTACTTGTCCGTTGGAAGCGATTCGAGGTCCCCATGGCATATCCAAAGGGCATAGAGGGTCGGTTGGTGATGGACCAACGGTTTATTGATGACAAAGCGGGGGACAAAATCAGCAGTGGCCCACAAGTGGGCAGATTGGCTACATCACCCCTGCCGTCTGGGGTCCCCGACGCTTCTAGGCGGGGGACAAAGTCAGAAAAAGCCGACAAATGGGCAGATTGGCGACATAACCCTTGCCGTTTTGGGGGTCCCCAACGAATCACAATAGGGGACAAAGTCAAAAGTGGCCAACAAGTGGGTAGACTAGCTACATAACCCCCCCCCCCCCCCGTCTAGGGGACCCCACTGCTTCAGAGTGGGGGGAGAGAGCTTTCTTCTTATGTAAATCGCGTATTTTTTTTTTGAAAAGTGTAAATCGTGTTTTTTTTTCGGCATAGGCCGCGCAACAAAAAAAGTGTAAGTCGCTTTTTGTTTTGCCCCGGTGGGAGGAAAAAGGACCAAAGCAAAATACAGCCATTCGACACCCCCCCCCACCAGCCTTCATGCAACAAATGCCCGGGAACACATTTCAAAACCTACTGTTGTAGCAAGACAATGGAGCAAAATGCCTCAAAAACCCGCTATCAAGGATTTGGAGGAATGAACAAGCGGGGAGAGAAAGTCATTCAACACACTACAAACTCTGGCAGGCTGGGAATATCATACGGGTACAAAATCGCTACCCTTCGGGGCAGAGGAGACTCAGGCCCAATTCCGAACCCCCAACCCCTCCTTGGTGCCCTCGCCCAGACACCAACAGGGCCTGCCATGGGGATTCAGGGGGATGATCCACACCATGCGCTAATCAATTTGAGGTGTGGGTCAAAAAGGAAAAGCTTACCTGTCCGAACCCCTTTGCAGCCCAATTTCAAGCCACGCCTGGGGCGGCACGGATGCCTGTCTGTGCTCAAGCTCCATGTCCAATCAGCTACACAAACCATTGAGGGACGAACCAAAGAAGGAACCTCCTCGCAGGTCAGTACAGAATGTGCACACATCTAATTTTCTGGCCTTCCCCCTCCTCTCTCAAAGAGAGAAGGCGTTTTGCGCTCCGCCAGCATAGGATGTGCTAAATTTTGCAGTGTGGGGTTGTTCCTCCGCACTTGCACGTAGGCAGCACGGCATCTGGTTTAAGACCGTGTTCCACGGTCGTCCACAACACGAAGACCTGAACTGCATTTACGTACAGGATTTGCCTTGTGTTCGTCATGTGTGTCACCTGGGTTTCTCATTCGAATTTGGGCTGCACAGAGGCCTCAACTGAGGGGCATCAAGTACCGGGGCGGTCACAAAGGTCAAGGAAAATGGAACAGGTAATATTTTTGATATTAATTAAACCCTTCATGCTGTGTGCGGCAGCAGGGGGAGGGGGATGAAGGCGACGATGGCCTCCACTTGGTCCTCGACATGGCTCACAGGAGCGCCAATCATTATGCAGAACACCTGCTGCGCTGTCATTGAGGCAATGTGAGCATTTCTCACTTTGCTGCATTGCACAGTCATGCCCTTGAGATACTTCATGGCATGGGCCACCAAAGCATTGAAATGATTGGGTTGCTGGGCGTTCATCTTCATCTTCTCCTGAAATCACATACAACAGACGCAAGAGATTGCGTAGCACAAACCATCCCCGGCCTCCTACACATGACACATGTGTCAAAACCATCTGATCCCAAACTCTGTTCCATCCACCCCCTCCCAGGAAAGGGGCGGGCGGGGGTGGCAGGCTGGGGGGGGGGGGGGGTTCATTTTCTCGTTGTGCATCAGTGCAATTGTGGGAGAGTTTGCGGAGACATGATGCAAATGCGTGTTGCCACACTCCCCTTTAGCCACAAAATCACCGAACTCAGCCGGAGGAGGTCACATCTTTGCCATTTGCACAGAGAGAACTGATCAACTTGTGAGCAGCACGAGAACAACAGATTGTCACACCTGCCACTCCTGTCACACCAGTCATAACCCACTACACCAGTACCACCTATCACATGTCTCCTACCTACGACCCCTGGCAGACGCACGAGACATTTGTCACGCTTTTCACGCCTTTCACGCCTGCAACGTGTCACGCCCACGACACCTGTCACACTTGGCACATCTGTCCCAGCTACCACGTGTCCCTGACATCCCTGACAAAGGTCACACATGTCACAGCTACAATACCCGCCACACGGTGCCCCATCTGAATAACGAGAGCAGGCCAGGATACATCACCGTGCCCCAAAACGGACGTTTGTTCTGCTGCATACCTGGCGAAAGATCTCAACATCAAGAGTCATCGCAACCTCATGGGTCACATTGGAGGGGGTGTTGGGATTCTTCAGCTGCCCGCTGGGCTCCACTTGCATGTAGTGCTTCACTCTGCTCAACTCCATCTTCCAAATGTCAAAGTGGTAGGTCCGTGTTTCCTTCACTTTGGCCCCATGGATTCTACAGCACAAGCAAATGCGAAAATTTGTCCACGGAGCACATAAGGGGGAAGACAGCAGGGCTGCCTGCACTTTTAACTTCAATGGCAGCGGAGAGTCCACCTCGTGGTTTGATTGTGATTGTGGAGTGATTTTTTTACCATGCCACACTTCCATGGGCATATGGCCTCCTAGCCATCACCAACTGGTGGTAGTAAGGGCTGGTGGTTGGGGGTGGTTGTGAGATAGCCGGACAATGCTGTAAGTACCGATGGGCACCAAATGATGACCCAGGCCTAGTCCAATCCCCCCTCCCCTGACATCCCCAAAATGCAATTTTTCAGCCAACCCATCGAAAATTTTTTCCAATGGTGGGACCCCACAAAGGGGCTGTTTGAGGGAACCTGGAAGGAGGACCCGGGACCTCCGCCATTACTAGTGCGGCAATATCTCTCGGGGACGACGCCGATCCTTCCAACTTTCTGGGTTTTCGCGGGTTGGCGACCTTGTTGCCTCATTTTTGCCAACTGAGTGTTCCGGAGGTAGGGGTATGTGGGGTATATCCGGAAAGCCCTTGAATAGGGCTTTTCGGAGATGTATGGGTTGGGGGGGGGGGGGGTCCGTAACCATATTTTTTCGAAAATTGGCCGTTACCGTTGACAGGTTGGGTGTTTTTTGCCTGTTCTGATCCGGTTTCAGACAGACTGCACCGCACTCCTACCCCCATTACTCCAGCATATGGGCATATAAGGGTCAAGTCATTCGGGTGGATTTGTTGCATTTGATGTGTAGAAGACATGTGCAACATGGGTCCCCCTAAGACCCCAATATGTTGATCACTTTGATCAATAACTACCTTGGACACCCGGGTGATGCGTGGTGCAACTTGCAGCATCAAGCTCAAGAGTGCAAGAAATCAAAGATGGCAGAAATTCTCAAACAGGCTGTCAAGTTGGGACATGGGACCACAATATTTGGATTCAGCACGTCAAAATGCATCCATTTACCTCCTTTCACTTTGCTCCAACTCCACAATATGTTGGAGCACCCATGGGAAAACCTGTGAGTTGGTGTCCCGCACGCGTGAGCGGAGCAGCCTGAGGCCCGAAAACCCTGAAACACCGAAAAGTTCGGCCTCGGTACTCAAAAATATGGTCACCTATCCCCCCCAAACCCATACATTTGTGAAACGGCGTTTTCTTGCAGATTTCAAAAAGTATACACATCCCCCCCCCCCCCCCAGGTGACGACATGTTTGCACACGGAAGCAAAAGTTGTAGAAAGTGCCGAAAAGTGCCAAAACCCAGAAAGTTGGCAGGTTCTGAATGTCCCCGAGAGATATAGAAGAAAAAGGTTGACCGGGACTTGGGTCAAGATTGACGCGCAGCATCTACAATGAACCACCCAAGGGTTGGTTACACGGTGCAAAATGCCCAAATCAGCCTTTTTACATGCAAATGGGCATCAAGCCACCCCTCAGGGGGCTTATTGGGTTTATGTAGTTGGTATGTTATGTTATGTTATGTTATGTTAGTTAGTATGTATTGGGTGTATGTAGTCTCATTGTCACCAAATGATAACGCAAGCCTCGCCCAAGGCCCCCCAGGGTGGGAGGGGTCGCCCAAAACTGACTTTTCGGCTACCCCATGCCGGCCTGAATGGCTAAGTCCTCAACGCCCCCCCCCCCCCCCCAAGGGAGGGGTTGCCTAGTCCCCAGAAAGAGGACGTGAGGCCCCCACCATCAGTTAGGGGGTCTATTTATACCAGAAGAAAATTGAACGGAGCCTGCGTCTACATCAGCACATCATGACCACAAGATCAACCAACTCATTAAGGACAACCAAGATCAGCCAAGATAATTAAGGAATAACGAAGATAAACAAAGTTCATTGAGGAACACCAGGATCAACCAAGATCATTAAGCACAACCAAGATCAACCAAGATCAGTGGGGAGAACCAAGATCAACCAAGATTATTAAGCACAACAAAGATCAACCAAGACCATTAAGGACAAGCAAAATCAACCAAGATCATTAAGGACAACCAAGATCAACCAGGATCATAAAGGAGAACCAACATCAAGCAAATTCATTCAGGAGAACCAAGATGAACCAAGATTATTAAGGAGAAACAAGATCAACCAAGATCATAAACAAAGAAGATCAACGAAAATCATTAAGGACCACCAACATCAACCAAGCTAACCACAGACTACCAAGATCAACCAAGATCATTAAGGAGAACCGAGATCAACCAAGATCGTTAACGACAAATCAGAAAAACAAAGATCATTAAGGACAACCAAGATCAACCAAGATCAGTAAGGACAACCAAGATCAAGCTAGATCATTACCGATAACCAAGATCAACCAAGATCATCAGGACAACCAATCAACCAAGACCATTTAGGTGACCCAAGATGAACCAACTCATTTAGGACAACCAAGATCAACCAAGATATTTCAGGAATAACAAAGATCAACAAAGTTCATTGAGGGGCACCAAGATCAACCAAGATCATCCAGCACAACCAAGATCAACCAAGATCAGTGGGGAGAACCAAGATCAACCAAGATTATTAAGGACAACCAAGATCAAGGAAGATAATTAAAACAAGATCAACTAAAGATCATTAGGACAACCAATCCACCAAGAGCATTTAGATAAACCAAGATCAACCAAGATCATTAAGCACAACCGAGATCAACCAAGATCATTAAAGTCAAACTAGATCAACCAAAATTATGAAAAAGACAAATAAGATCAACCAAGATCATTAAGGAGAACCAAGATCAACCAAGATCATCAAGGACAGCCAAGATCAACCAGGATCATAAAGGAGAACCAAGATCAAGCAAATTCATTCAGGAGAACCAAGTTGAACCAAGATCATTAAGGAGAACCAAGATCAACCAAGATCATAAACAAAGAAGATCAACGGAAATCATTAAGGACCACCAACATCAACCAAGGTGACCACAGACTACCAAAGTTCATCGAGGGGAACCGAGATCAACCAAGATCGTCAAAGACAAAGAAGGAAAACAAAGATGATTGAGGACAACCAAGATCAACCAAGATCATTCAGGACAACCAAGATCAAGCTAGATCATTACCAATAACCAAGATCAACGAAGATCATTAAGGACAACAAATCAACCAAGACCATTTAGGTGACCCAAGATGAACCAACTCATTAAGGACAACCAAGATCAACCAAGATAATTCAGGAGAACCAAGATCAACCAAGATCATTAAGGAGAACCGAGATCATCCAAGATTGTTAAAGAAAAATAAGGAAAACAAAGATCATTAAGGACAACCAAGATCAACCAAGATCATTAAGGACAACCAAGATCAAGCTAGATCATTACCGATATTCAAGATCAACGAAGATCATTAAGGACAACCAATCAACCAAGACCATTCAGGTAACCCAAGATCAACCAACTCATTAAGGACAACCAAGATCAACCAAAATCATGAAGGAGAACCGAGATCAACCAAGATCATGAAAGACAAACTAGATCAACAAAAATGATTAAAGAGAACCAAGATCATTAAGGATAACCAAGATCAACAAACTTCATTGAGGAGAACTAAGATCAACGAAGATCATTTAGGATAACCAAGATCAACCAAGATCATTAAGGAGAACCATGATCAGCCAAGATGGTTAAAGACCACTAAGATCAACCAAGATCATTAAGGAGAACCATGATCAACCAAGATGGTTAAAGACAACTAAGATCAAGCAAGATCATAAAAGGACAACCAAGATCAACCAAGATCATCTAGGGCCACGGAGATGAACCCGAATCATTACCGGCAACCAAGATCAACCAAGACAATTAAGGACAACCAAGATCAACCAAGACCATTAAGCACAACCAAGATCAACCAAGGTCATTGAGGACAACCAAGATCAACCAAGATCATTAAGGAGAATCAAGATCAACCAAGATCATTCGGGACAACGAAGATCATCCAAAATCATTACAAACTATCACGATCAACCAAGATCATTACGAACAATCAAGATCAACCAAGAGCATTAAGGAGAACCGAGATGGAGTCAGATGATTAAGGGCAACCAAGATCATTAAGGAGAACCAAGATCAACCAAGATCATTTAGGACAACCAAGATCAACCAAGATCATAAACTAGAACCAAGATTAGGCAAATGTATTCAACAGAACCAAGATCAACAAAGATCATGAACAAAGAAGATCAACGTAAATCATTAAGGACCACCAACATCAACCAAGCTGACCATAGACTACCAAAGTTCAACAAGGCTTTGACAGTTGGAGTGGGGCTGATTGAGAGTATGAAATGAAATGACAAACATGAAAAAGCAAAGCAAATCAAGCAGATGCTTGATCTTGGTTCCCCTTTATGATCTTGGTTGATCTTGGTTGTCCTGAATGATCTTGGTTGATCTTGGTTCTCCCAAATGATCTTGGTTGCCCTTAATTATCTTACTTCATCTTGGTTCTCCGACATGCTCTTGGTTGATCTTAGTTCTCTTTAATGAGCTTGGTTGATCTTGATTTTTCGCAATGATTTTGGTTGATCTTGGTTCTCCTTAATGAATCTTGGTTGATCTTGGTTGTCCCGAACGATCTTGGTTGATCTTGGTTCTCCTTAATGAATCTTGGTTGATCTTGGTTGTCCTTCATGAGTGGGTTGATGTTGGTTCACCTGAATGGTCTTGGTTGATTGGTTGTCCCAGTGATCTTGGTTGATGTTGTTTGTTGGTAATGATCTGGGCTCATCTCGGTGGCCCTGGGTGATCTTGGTTGATCTTGGTTGCCCCTAATGATCTTTGTTTTTCTTATTTCTCTATAAGGATCTTGGTTGATCACGGCTCTCCTTGATGATCATCGTTGATCTTGGTTCTCCTCACCCATGAAAGCTCTCCCATGAGTTCTTGCTTGGGAACTCCCCATACGGGTGTTTGCGAGCGGTGCGAGCGAACAACCGTTGTGCAATAGTGTTGCCTGTCTGCAGCTTTGTTGATTGTGTTCGCAACCCCGGAGCCATATAGGACAAAGGCAGCCCTGACGAGCTCATGCAAATGAGATTTGCTTGTGCACACTTTGATTGTTGTAAACCCCATGAACAGCAAATCCACGTTTTGCAAGGGGGTTGGGTCACCTAAATGGTCTTGGTTGATTGGTTGTCCTGATGATCTTGGTTGATCTTGGTTATCGGTAATGATCTAGCTTGATCTTGGTTGTCCTTAATGATCTTGGTTGATCTTGGTTGTCCTTAATCATCTTTGTTTTTCTGATTTGTCGTTAACGATCTTGGTTGATCGCGGTTCTCCTTAATGATCTTGGTTGATCTTGGTGGTCTGTGGTTAGCTTGGTTGATGTTGGTGGTCCTTAATGATTTTCGTTGATCTTCTTTGTTGATGATATTCGTTCACCTTGCGTGGTTTTTGTACATAAGGTGTGATGGTCGCCCGTAAGGGGTGATTTTCGTCCATAAGGCGTGATTGTTGTCCATAAGGCTTGATTATCATCCATAAGGGGTGATTTTCCTCCATAAGGCCTGACTTTTGTCCATAAGAGGTTATTTTTGTCCATGAGGGGTAATTTTCGTCCATAAGCGGTGATTTTTGTCCACAAGGCATGCTTTTCGTTGATAAGGGGTGATTTTCGTCCATTGTGGACGAAAACCACCCCTTGTGGACGAAAATCACCCCTTGTGGATGAAAATAACCCCTAATGGACGAAAATTGCGCCTTATGGATGAAAACCACCCCTTATGGACGCAAATTGCACCTTACTTATGGACAAAAATTACGCATTATGGACGGAAAACACCCCTTATGGAGGAAAACCACACCTCATGGACAAACCCGCGTCTTATGCACGAAAATCGCGCCATTTGTATGAAAACAACCCCTTTATGGACGAGAACCACGCCTTATGGATGAAAATCACCCCGTATGGACGAAAATCACGCCTTATGGATGAAAATCATCCCTTCTGGAGGAAAACCACGCCTTATGGAGGAAAACCGCCCGTTATGGACGAAAATCATTCCTTTTGGACGAAAATCACGCCTCATGGACCAAATCCGCACCTTATGGACGAAAATTACCCGTTACGGGCGAAATTCACACCTTGTGGATGAAAATCATGCCTTATGGACAAAAATCACCCTTTATCGACAAAAATCACCCCTTATGGACAACAATCACCACTTATTTACGAAAATCAGGCCTTGTGGAAGAAAATCACCCCTTACAGACGAAAACCAGCCCTTATGGACAAAAATCACGCCTCATGGATAAAATTCACGCCTTATGGACGAAAATGCACGAATATCACCCCTTATGGACAAAAATCACCCCTTATGGACGACTACCACCCGTTATGGCCAACAATCACCCCTTATGGACGAGAATCACAACTCATGGGCAAAAATCACCCCTTATGCACAAAAACCACGCCTTATGGACGAAAATCACCCCTCATGGACGAGAACCACACCTTATGGACAAAATCACGCCTTATGGACTAAAACCACGCCTTATGGACGAAAACAACCCCTTGTGGACGAGAATCACCCCTTATGGACGAAAATCACCCGTTATGGACGACTATCACCCCTCATGGACAACAACCATGCCTTATGGACAAAAACCACGCCTTATGGACCAAAATTAGCCCTTACCAACGACCAGCACACCTTATGGATAAAAATCACACCGTATGGACGAAAATCACGCCTTGTGTACAAAAAGCACCTCTTATGGAAGAAAACCACACCTTATGGACAAAAATCACCCCTTGCGGACAAACCACCACACCTTATGTACGAAAGACACGCCGTATGTACGAAAAGCACGCCTTATGGACAAACATCACGCCTTATGGACGAAAATCACCCCTTATGGACAAAAATAACCCCTTGTGGACGAGAATCACCCCTTATGGACGAAAATCACCCCTTATGGACAAAAACCAAACCTTATGGACGAAAATCACCCCTTATGGACGAAAACCATCCCTTTTGCACGAAAATCACACCTTATGGACAAAATTCACGCCTTATGGACGAAAAGAACGCCTCATGGACGAAAAGGACCCCTTGGCCGCGAAAAGCACCCCTTCTAGACAAAAATCACCCGTTATGGACGACTATCACCCCTCATGGACAACAACCATGCCTTATGGACAAAAACCACGCCTTATGGACCAAAATTAGCCCTTACCAACGACCATCACACCTTATGGATAAAAATCACACCGTATGGACGAAATTCACGCCTTGTGTACAAAAAGCACCTCTCATGGAAGAAAATCACACCTTATGGACAAAAATCACCCCTTGCGGACAACTATCACACCTTATGTACGAAAGACACGCCGTATGTACAAAAAGCGCGCCTTATGGACAAACATCACGCCTTATTGACGAAAAGCACCACTTATGGACGAATATCAGCCCTTAACGACGACCATCACACCTTTTGGACAAAAATCACGCCGTATGGGTGAAAATCATACCTTATGCACGGAAATCACCCCTTTTGGAAGAAAACCACGCGTTATGGACAAAAATCACCCCTTATGGACGAGAATCACCCCTTATGGACGAAAATCATGTCTTATGGACGAAAACGATGCCTTATGGACAAAAATCACCCCTCCTTCTGATTCGCCGACCGCTGTCCTAGGGCCTGTTCCGCCTGCCACCTCGCTATCTCTGCTCTGTGGACAGCCTGCGACGCAGTCTAGTGCTCAACCCCTTCCAGCGGTTCCTCTTCCGAAGGCATGGCTCGGCAAAGGGGCTGAAAAAGCATTAACCAACACAGTCAAATTGGCAGCAGTACCCGGAAAACAAGATTTTAGGAGTACCCGGAAAACAAGACTTAGGAACTCCCAATAGAACACAAACGACAGAGTTCGCATCTCCCTCTGATGCACTAGGCAAAAAACCAGGGGTTAAAGTCCTCTAGCTTAGAAAGGACTCCCATAGGGGCATCCGAGTCGCCAAGGGGGGGGGGGGGTCACTCATTGCCACCCACTCACAGTCACAGCTGCATTGTCACCCAGAAAATCACCCCGCAAGCCTATGCACCCAATTGCGGCCACAAGGGGAGAGGGGTGTTGCTGTCACTGTTATCATCATTATTTTGGGGGGCAGCCGGCGCACGGGCGGGGGGGGGGGGGGGATCATGCTGCGCAAGGGCACGTGCTGCACGGCGCCGCTTGTACCTCTAGGGTGTGTTACATGCACAAAGCATGTCCTGTGCATGTGTTGTGGCGCTGGCCATGTCACCGGGGGGGGGGGGTGCGAGACATGCCTATCTAGCTCAGTCATTACCTCTGGATCAACCCTAACCGGCTTCACAAGCGTTTGCAAGGTCTTGGTGCACAAGTCATGGTAATGCTCTGCAAGGAGGACGGTGTCTAGCGAACAAGGAAAATCCAACCTGGCGGGATCCCATTCAGCCAGCACAACACTAGTCTTTTGACTGGACAAGAACAAGGGGGTGATAACACCGACATCAAAAAGTTGCATCAATCTTCTGAAGCGGCGCTCAACAAGTTGTGGCAATCCCTTCGGAACATTAACATTCTGCAGTTCCTTTGGGGATTGCCCGTCAACCGGAGAAAGCATAAAAAGGTCATGGACCTCTTCAAACTTACAGTTATGAGGGTGTTGTGCCATTAAGTGAACGACTCTACTCAACAGTGCTTCACACGCTTCCTCACTATGTGCAACACTTGGCAGGCGTGCATACCACTATGCCCATAACAACCTGGCCACAACAATGGTCCGAACGTACTCAACTTTCTCCTCATAACCCAATGTGAGGCGTTCAAAACGTGCAGACAACGACTAAGTAAAGGACTTGCAGTGTGCTCCCCCCTCTAGGGTGCCCAATGACAGTCCCTCACTTGTGACCCAATAATAAACACAGGCGGATTGTACCCATACAGGAGGTCTACTAACCCTTACACCTGTGTAAGTAGTGTACTATGATTAGCATTACGGGGTCTATGCAACCCTTTGAGGGTGTTTAACTTGTGTTCCAAAGGTTGACGCCACTTGTGCGCCAAGTGGAAGAGAACAAGAAACATACACTCCATATTTATGAGTTTTGGAAAGTTTGGCACAGCACCTCCCAAATTCAGTGAACTATAAAGAAACTAGGTAAAGAAAGGGAAAAAGTTGCTGTAACAAAGAGTTATGCAGTACCTATATGGGTGCTAGGTCCCGTACACTACAAGTCTGCGCGTAAGAAACAATGGGAGGTTGTAATAAGCATAGCCGATGTTATACATAAGCTTCAGAACACGGTAGTGAATATTTTCGTCTACCAAAATAGGAAGGCGGTGTTGTGTGTGTTGCCGCACCTCTTGAAGTCCGTGTATAATAGAGACAAGGTCCGGGGTGGCCGGGACTGTCAAGCCAATCAGTAAGAAAAGGTGCAAAGCAGGGCTGGTAACATTGGTATGTTGTTGGCTGTACAGTTAAGACACCGGTTTTCATTTCAAGGCACGGGTGTGAAGTTACGTCGATAAAAATTCTCAAACCAAAGAACAACTTGTGTTCCCTGCAGGGCAATCCAAAGAACTGTACAAACGGTTTGGGCTTGAACAGCGAACGAAGGGACATGGTAAGAACATTCACCCATGTGCGAAAGACACCTACGTTGCTTACGACTCTTTGGATGGACATTTGTTGGCCTCTTTGTACGAGGACGACATCTTCTGTGTAAGGCCGACCAAATGTTAAAACACTCTTGCTCAGCCACACGGTACCAAAGATCGGGTAGTGTATTAACGGTACACTTGTCCCTCCGCTGGATGTAATCCCCAATGGAGTTCCTACCACGGTAGTCGTCCCTAAGATCTAACACCCATTGATAGAACTCGTCAACACCCTTATCCTTCCCTCCAGCATCAAATAGATCCTCCTTTGTAGCATACACCTTGGATTTCAGGAAATGCTGGAAGGGTATGGCATCCATGAAGAAGATGCGCGTTGGCAAGCAGCAAAGGTACGAGGCGACACAGCGAAGAGGGCATCATCTAGACCTGATGGTAGAGTCCTCAACCCCAGTATGTCGTCACCAGCTGGATGCATCCACCATTCGCATCCCCATTCAGGTGTACAACACCCATTAAAATTGTCCAAAGGCCCGAGAGAAGCTTCAGTCGTGTAATCCAGTGGCCCGTTGTAAGGTGTGCGGCATGCTATTGACCTGAACGAGTGAAATACCAAGTTTTAAAATTTTGTAGAGCACACAACCAGCACAATTCCAGTTTCAAGGCCACACTTTGACAGGTTTGCGAGTAATTCGGTGGTGTACCTTGCATTCACTATGAGGACCTTGTGGTGCCATGATGTACGGCGCAACGGTGAAGCAGGGTAAAACGTCCGTGGTCACAACACAACAGTACCTGACGACATGACTGCAGACAAACACACCACGACCCATCCAAAAATACCATTTCAGATTTTTGGGAGCCGCACTGCACAAAAACTTCAAATACCAGGATTTAAAGTCCAAAAATGGGGGTGTATGTGTTTGACTCATGGAGGAAGAAAACGTACCTTTCCGAGCGCACATACCAAAATCGCAGGTCTATTTTGATGAAAAATAGGTATGCTTTTTGGGGGGTGAAAAATGGACATTGAGATTGGCACAAATCGTGCGTTTTGGCGGTCAAATCTACCCACCAATAGGGCCGCCTAAGTCCATGAGGCGTGACTTTCGTCCATAAAGGGTGATTTCCGCCAAGAAGGGGTGATTTTCCTCCATACGGCATGGTTTTCGTCTGTAAGGGTAATTGTCGTCCATAATAGGTTATTTTTGTGCATAAGGTGTAATGGTCGTTCGCAAAGGATGATTTTTGTCCATAAGACGTGGTTCTCGTCCGCAAGGCGTGATTTTTGTTCTTAAGGCGTGATTTTTGTCCACAAATGGTGATTGTTGTGCATAAGGGGTGATTTTCATCCATAAGATGTGGTTTTTGCCCATAAGGCGTGATTTTCGTCTATAAGGGGTGATTTTTGCCAGCAAGGGGTAATTTTCGTCCATAAGTTGTGGTTTGTGCCCATGAGGCGTGATTTTCTTCCATTAGGGGTATTTTTCGCCAACAAGGGGTGATTATCCTCCATAAGGCGTGATTTTCGTCTAGATGGAATGATTTTCGTTCATAAGGCGTGATTTTCGTCCATAAGGTGTGATTCTCGTCCAAAAGAGGTGATTTTGATGCATAGGGCGCAATTTTCATCCATGAGGGGCGATTTTCGTCCATTAGGGGTGATTTTCGTCCAAAAAGCGTGCTCTTCGTCCGTAATGCGTGACTTTTGTCCACAAGGCACGCTTTTCGTCGATAAAGGCTAATTTTCCTCCATAAGGCGTGACTTTCGTCCGCAAGGGTTGTTTTTCGTCCACAAGAAGTGATTTTCGTCCATAAGGGGTCGTTTTCGTCCATAAGGTGTGGTTTTCCTCCATAAGGCATAATTTTCGTCCAAAATGCGTCATTTTCCTCCACAAAGGGTGGTTTTCATCCATAAGTGGTGATTCTTCCATACGGGGTGACTTTCGTCCATAAGGGGTGATTGGTGTCCATAGCACGTGATAGTTGTCCATAATGAGCTATTTTCGTCCAAAAGGTGTGATTTTTTGTCCATAAGGTGTGGTTTTCGTCTGTAAGGGGTGCTTTTATTCCATGAGGCATGGTTTTCGTCCATAAGGCATCAATTTTGTCCATAACGTGTGATTTTCGTCCACAAGAGGTGACTTTCGTCCACAAGGGGTGATTGTTGTGCATAAGGGGTGACAGTTGTCCATAAGGGGTTATTTTCGCCTGTAAGGGGCAATTTTCGTCCATAACACGTGCTTTTCATCCATCAGGGGGGATTTTCGTCCGTAAGGGGTGATTTTGGTCCATAAGGGGTGATTTTCGTCCATAAGGGGTGATAGTCGTCCGTAAGGGGTTGTTTTGCTTGTAAGGGGTGATTTTCGTCCATAAAGCGTGATTCTCGGCCATAACACGTGAATTTCGTCCATAAGGGGTTATTTTCGTCTTTGAGGCGTGATTTTCGTCCATAAGGGGTGGTTGTTGTCCAAAAGGGGTGATTTTCGCCATGAGGTGTGCTTTTCGCCCAGAAGGGGTGTTTTTCGCCCAGTCGTCCGTAAGGGGTGATTTTCTTCCATAAGGCGTGATTTTCGTCCATAAGGGGTGATAGTCGTCCGTAAGGGGTTGTTTTGCTTGTAAGGGGTGATTTTCGTCCATATAGCGTGATTCTCCGCCATAACGCGTGATTTTCGTCCATAAGGGTGATTTTCGTCTTTGAGGCGTGATTTTTGTCTATAAGGGGTGGTTGTTGTCCAAAAGGGGTGATTTTCGCCATGAGGTGTGCTTTTCGCCTAGAAGGGGTGTTTTTCGCCCAGAAGGGGTGATTTTCATCCATTAAGGGTGTTTTTCTCCCACAAAGGGTGATTTTTGTCCATGGGGCATGGTTTATGTCCATGGCGCGTGTTTTTTGTCCATAAGGGGTGTTTTTCGCCCATAAGGGGTGATTTTCCTTCATAAGGCGTGGTTTTTGTCCATTAGGCGTGGTTTTCGTCCACAAGGGTGATTGTCGTTCAAGTGTGATTTTTGTCCATAAGGTGTGATGGTCGCCCGCAAGGGGTGATTTTCGTCCATAGGGCGTGGTTTTCGTCCATAAGGCGTGATTTTTGTCCTCAAGGCGTGGTTTTCGTCCATAAGGCGTGATTTTTGTCCTCAAGGCGTGATTTTCGTCCATAAGGCGTGATTTTTGTCCTCAAGGCGTGATTTTCGTCCGTAAGGCATTATTTTTGTCCTCAAGGCGTGATTTTCGTCCATAAGGTATGATTTTTGTCGTCAAGGGCTGATTTTCATGCATATGACAGTAAGGGGTCATTTTCGTCCAGAAAGGCGTGGTTTTCGTCCATAGGGCGTAATTTTTGTCCATAAGGTTTGTTTTTCGTCCGCAACCCTAGGAACACGTGAGAAAACCCAATTCCGTTCTAGGGTTGAATGCTCGGCTCGAACGTTCCAGCCTAGAAAAGTCCAAGGTAGAACACAAATCGTTCTAGCCTGGACTAGTAGAATACGTAGAACACAAAAAACAAATTATCACAGTGAGTTGGGGGGTGCATGACACATGCACTCATAGCAGCCAACACACTTGACGCTTGCATACGCACGTGTGCCCCGCCCCTAGCACGCACACAGTTTTGCATAGGCATATGACACCACAACACACCACATACGGTGTCGAGGCTGGGGAGGGGGGTAAGAGGGCACACACAAACACGGCACAAACACCCCTGAGTGTCGGGCTGTCACCCCACTCCCCCCCTTCGCATGTGGCGGTGTGGGTGTTGGGGCTAACCTGCTTGGTGGGCGTAAGGTGAGGGAGGGTATCTTTTTCCTTTTTGCAGGTGTGGCTTTTTTTTTTGCAGTGCATTTTGAAAAGTGGCTACGCCGTGGACACAAATTGACAGGTAGGTGTGCTACCCCTTCCCTCCTCCTTGTTGTGTGTGCCTGTGGTGTGGTACAGGCGACCACTTCCCACCATCCCTCCTCCCTTACTACCCCCCATGACGGTGCCCCCCAACTGGCTGTGTGAGGGTAGTTGTGGTGTGCTTTGTCCCCCTCCTCCCAGGTTATGGATCACGCCCCCCCCCCTTATGTGCATTGCCACGTGCCTTGTTGGTTTGTTAGCGGTTGATTTTTGGGCTGGTGGGTTGGTTGTTGGTAGGCTGGTTCGTGGGGTGCTGAATTTGCCTGGCTAGCTGGTTGGTTGGCTGGTTGGTGTGTGGGTAGGGTTTGTTGGTTAGTGGGGTGTGTGCACATGTGCTGTAGCATGCTATGTGTTGGCGAGGCACTGTGCTGCATGTTGTGTGGTGTTGTTGCATTGTGTGCGTGTGTGTGTGTGTGTGTGATCTGTACTTTTAGAGGTGGATCCTTGTGCAGTGTTGGGCTGCACGCCACATTTGGCTCAGGTCTGCTGAGGCCTCTTTGTGACGTTGTTTCCCTCCCTTCTGCGGAATCAGAACCTCTGCAACGTGCTGGCTAGGTATCCACAATGTTGGTTCTTCCGTGCCTCGTCACGAAAAGCGGGCGTGCGACATCCTCGGCCACGGCCTCCTCCAGCCCCCGTGGCACTGGGGCTGGTGGGGACGGAGGGGGGGGTGTTTTCGGCCTCCTGCGTTTGGGGGCTGGAGGGGTGGGGGGTTGGTGTGGGGACCTCAGCAGACCCGTAGAGATACGTGCAGGCCCTTGCAGGCGTGGTCGTTTGTTGGGCGGTTGTAAATGTGCAGCAAGTGGGCGCTTCCGGCGCGTGGGCACTGGGGTGCACACTTTATGGCGTCCCCGCTGACAGCAGTGGCGCACTCCCCTTTGCTTGAGTGTGCACCTCGGGCATGGTGGCAGGCCATGCAGTGGGCATAGCTGTAGTTGCGGTCTGCGTGCTATGTGGTCATCAGCGTGATGTCCCAGTGCACAGCATGCTTCAGCTGTGCGCCGAAGTCTCTTGCAGGTCGTGCACGCGGTAGCAGAGTGCTGTGTGCATTTAGACGGATCAGCCAGCGGCGCCGGTTGTGGCGCCCTGTGTGTGTTTGCGCGCCTGCGTGTCCCGGTGTAGGGGCGCTGTGGGAGCTTCCCATCCCCTATTACAGGGAAAAAATCAGCTGCAAAGGAGGAGCAACCCCCCCCCCCCTTTGGCAAAAGTGGTTTGCTCCGAGGACGGAGCCAGTCCCAGCTGCAGGTTCCCCTGGAGTGCACGCTGCAGTCGATGCTCCTCCACTTCCTGCGCAGTTCTGCGTGGCCTATGTGTGTACGGGCGCAATTTGTGTATTCTGTTGAGACCAACCTTGGTGGCCCACGTGCGTTCACAATATGCCGCTAATTGCGGCACGTGTGTGTTCATGGCACTGCGGCAGGTGAAATAGGGGCGGCAGTTCAGGCCGCAAAGTGCCGGCCCCCCAAGAGGAACTAAAGAGCTGCAGCGTGTGACTACACGCGCAGGGTGCAGGTGTGTGTGTGTGTGTGTGTGTGTGTGTGTCCGTGAGCATGTATGTGTAGCCACTGCAAGGGTCCTGGGGGATGATGCAAACATTTCATTTTGCCGTTCTAGCAGCGTTCTAGTGAGGTGTTCTACCGGCATTCTAGCAAGCGATACGCCGCTAGAACGGCAAAATGAAATGTTTGTAGCATCCCCCAGGACCCTTGCAATGGCTGCACATGCATGCTCACAAACACACACACATACACAATGCAGCAACACCACACAACATGCGGCACAGTGCCTAGCCAACACGCAACACGCTACAGCACATGTGCACACACCCAACTAACCAACAAGCCCAAAAAGCCACGGCTACAAAACGGAAATAGATACCCTCCCTCACCTTAGGCCCCACAAGCAGGTTAGCCCCAGCACCCACAGCGCAACATGGAGGGGGGGGGGGGCGATAGCCCGGCACTAAGGGGGTGTTTGTGTAGTGTTTGTGTTCCGCCTCCGACCCCCCCTCCCCACCCTTGACATATTATGTTATGTGTTGTATTGTGCATATGCTTATGCCAAAGTGTGTGTGGGGGGGGGGGGCACATATGCCTATGCATGCATCAAGTGTGTTGATTTTTATGCGTGTGTGTATGTGTGTTGTCCCCCACCCAGCCCCACTTTGGTGTCCCTTACATGCGAAACCTGCGTGAATGTTTTTGTCGTAGTTTTGTTCTAGGCTAGACGGTTCTAGCGACAATCTAGCGAACATGCTAGATCGGCGCTAGAACGTCGCTACAATAGTTTTTGTGTTCTTCGGTTCGGGGTCAAAAATGTGTTTTTCTAAAAAATGAGATTTGGACCCCCCAGAAAGGTCCCGGAGGACCAAGTTCCACCATTGATATCACCAAACAGGCACACCCACAGGTTGGGGTAATCCCCGCTTTTGTAGTTCGAGCGTTCTACCGCCATCTAGGCCAGAACGAAATTGGGTCTTCTAGCGTGGAAGGGGTGATTTTTGTCCATAAGGCGTGGTTTTCGTCCATAAGGCGTGGTTTTCGTCCATGAGTTTAATTTTCGTCCATTCCGGGCAATTTTCCGCTGTAAGGGGTGATTTATGTCTATGAGGGTATGTTTGTGGATAAAAGGTGATTTTCGTCCATCAGGGGTGATTGTTGTCCATAAGGGGCGATTGTTGTCCATAAGGTGTGGATTTCACCCATAAGGCGTAAGGCATGGTTTTCGTCCATAAGGTGGAATTTTTG